>QVRM01001782.1:0-600000 GCA_003439945.1 Dermanyssus gallinae | reverse complement strand
ATCCAGTGGTCTACCGTGCGTCCTGGAGCCCGTCGGACTAGACAGAGAGGGCGGAAAGAGACCTGACGGTCTGACCTTAACTCCGTTCGAGCGCGGATGCATGCTGGTTTGGGACGCGACAGTTACTGACTCATTAGCCCCTTCAATGGTCAGTGCTGGCGCGGCTCGGGCTGGTCATGCATCGGCTCTCGCCGAGGCAGGCAAGGTTAGAAAGTACCAGAACATCGGTTACCCGTACGAGTTTCACCCACTTGCCTTCGAGACCCTTGGCGGGCCGGGTCCGTCTACTCGCAGTTTGCTACAGAAGGTCGGGAAGCGGCTAATTCTAGCCAGCGGAGATAAGCGAGCAAGTGATTTCCTCAGACAGCGTCTGTCGCTGGATGTGCAACGGGGCAATGCGGCCTCGGTTCGAGGAACCCTCCAGAAATGGCTGGTCCCTACACTGGACCCCCCGTAATGGTGCACACGTTCGCAGGGACCCAAATGTCCGACCGTGAATGATTTGAAATTGAATAAATACAAATAGAATTATATATATATATATATATATATATATATATATAATAAATTGTTGACACTCCGTTATGGGTTAAATCAAATTGTTATATATATATATATGTAGGCCTAAATGGTAATGCGCCATCTCTTTTTATTGAGACATCTGTGCTCCCCGTTTTTTGTCCGATCATGCTCGAATGTAATCCCTTCTGGCACTTACCTTGTCTACATTGGATACTATGAAAACCAAATTCAAAGTCACCGTTTACGAGTAATTTAGGAGTACATATATGCAGATTTTATCGATCTACGTGCACTCCTGGGAACTTCCGGGAAATGACACAATACTGGGTATCCTCTTTATAATGATTTTCTAGGTAAGAGGGGAAACATGGTTTTACGCACACCGAAGCGGGTAGTATGGGACTCGATGTCGATGCTGTTTTCATAATGCCCGCAAAGATCTCTCACCTAAATGACTTCAGAAGGCGAGGAGAAGGAACCGTTCTTTAACACTACTTAAACCCCTACTTCTTCCTTAGGGTTGCGTGGGCAGTCCACACATCGCAGTCTGCACCAAATCTTTTTGGTTAATGATAGCCGCGGCAAATAACTTATTGATGTGCTAACTGTGGGTATCCTGCAAGAGGGCCTGCGCCATTTGTTTACATGTTACCGGGAGTTCACGGTCTAAGAGCCGCGCCAGCTCCGCTCTGTCCGCGGTAAACGCCGCGCATATCTCGAAAGTTGGACGAAAACTGGACATGGAGACTTCCCTAGATGATTTCAACGTAGTTACCCAATCAAGGAGCTGCATCCACTGCACTCAAGGCACACGAGACGACGCGTTCCACACGATGTTCGTTTGCCCTGTCCTAGAGCAAGCAAGGGCACTGGGTTTAAGCAAAGTGACGTACCGCTGGCAGCGAAACAGCGACCCAACTTTGAGAAATCCTCCTCTAAACATGCCGAGAACCAGCACGAAAGATTTTATTCAATTCATCTGCGAAACGACCAGCGGCTGAGAAGTTGCGGCTCAAACAGCAAAATACGTCCTCGAGAAAAAAGGCGACTTGCGAAAATGCGAAAAAAATCTCGAAAATGAGTTTGACGTCGTCTTCTTCTCCTAAGTCAAGGTAATGCATGGTGGTGACGGGGCACGTCTGATGGCGTCGTTTTTCTAAAGGCGCTGTGACCCGTCAAAAATTGGGCCAGAGGGCACTCTTTCAAATCAGAGATAATAGAGCGGGTCCAGAAACCCGGCTGGCCCCCCCCTGCGTCTTCATCCATTTATTGTTTCAAGCGTATAGCATAATGCTATCTGTTACCCCCGCCAGGAAGCACCTTCGATTATCGGAGGCACTCCGTGTGTGCGGCAGCAATCTTGAGAGTTCTTTGATAGCTTTAATGGACTGAACCATTTAACAAATCAATTACCCACTCCGTTCTTTGGCAGTAGATAAAGCATTGTGTTGTGCGTGAAGTATTCAAACACAGATTTAGAAACAAAGAAAACAAAGTGCTTTGCCGTAGTTTGTCAACATTGCTTAATCATTTTGAGTCTGCAAGAGCCGTTGTGCAGTCGAATGATCCGGCTGATACACAAATAGTTTCATGTGTATAAGACTTTGCTGGTTAACGTTGTTATGGATCACTCCCATAGTAATACTTTCAATGACCTTGCAGGGTACGGACGTCAACAACACTGGCTGCTTATTCCTAGAGGTCGATGTATCTTCTTTTTGTGTGTGGGGCAGACGATGGTGCACCGAAGAGATGAGGCATAAGGCCATCGTAAAGTGATCGACGGACTATAAGAGACAGGGGTACGTTAGAGAGCGCCTGTACTATTTGAAGACGTTAACAGGAGCAGACTTCTTACTTCGCTTCTTATTAAGAAGCTTGAGATGGCGTACTAGTTTTCCGGGCGAGGCGTTAATGTTCTTCACGAGGTTCATGTGCTTACTAGCAAGCATTTCGGGCAGAGACTTCGTGTTTCTTAGCGCCAGCTCAGCGGCAGATGGGTAGTACTCTGTAAAAACGCCTTGCAGGATCTCGGTTTTTTCTGTGTTACTTGTGCACAGTCTTCATTTTTATCTTACACAGGACGTACTGGTGAATCGTAAAAAAAATCAGTGCTCTATTTAGCCTGCTAACTGGACAAAGCACGACAACAATTAAATGCTGCAAAAACAAATTGCACTTGATACGCAGCATAACAAAGTATTTTTACAACAAACCTAATACTAATGCGGCACGCAGCAACAATAACAAAAGCGTGAATAGAAACAGAAACATGACCGTTTTTGCAATGGCGCATGCAAAGACTGTAGCGACTTAGAAAAGACAATGGTATTGGTGCTTATAGTATCGTTACAGTTTACTTATCCTTACGTTCGTGAAACGCTTAGTGCATTTAGGGGATAGCCGGCTGAAGGACTGCATTTCAGCCACTCTTTTCTACTTTATATGCAAACTGATAAGCATATTACCTTAAATGGCACGTACATGCGTTAACACTTCACGTTTTTTCGAAAAGCAAAAATAGAATCCTTCGTATATCTAGCAAAAGTTCTATATCTTCTCGTTCGTTTTTTCTGTAAAGGGTGGGCGGTTCTGAGTGAAGTCCAATAAGTGACCGCGGATAGAAGCACGCCGATTCTTCCAACACTGTTGCACGTTTCTAGGATATCACGACTACGGCCTATCTCTATGGCCCTACAAACGCCCCACTCCCGCTTAATGCCCGGCGGTAATTTTCTCTGCAGAGCATCGCTGCACGGGACCTAGCAATTGTTTTTAAATGTCTATGACAGAATACAGGTAGATGTTTACTTTAACTTAAAGGAGATGTTTATTCCTTTAAAAATAGAATTATTACTTTTATTTCTACGCAATGTCCACCAATTTCTATACGTTTCTTGCGGCGGCAAATCGGTGCATCGAAACACAACACTAAAACGCGTTTGTCATTGTTTTCTAGCACCAATTCGCCTAAATCAAAACGCCTCCTTCTCAATTATTTTGTTGTTTTTGGAAAGACAAAGAAATCGCACGGTATCAAATGGGGTGGATAAGCTGGGCGCTTTATTAGCGTGATTTCAGATACGGCAAGAAAAGCCTCAGTGTTTTCAGCTTAATGGGCCGGCGCGTTGTCGTGGTGGATGAACCCATACATAGGAGACGCTTTATAGATCTTTCTGGTGAGCGCAGTGAAAACTTTTGGTAGGCATTTGGCAACATACAAATCGCTTGTTACTATTCCACCTTCATCGAGTTTGACAATCGTCACAATCTCACTCCTGGGAAAGAAGATAGCGACAATACTCTTGCCAGCCCGCTGGCGCTTCACTTTTGTGGGTGCAAGCGTTTCGACGCCTGACCACTGCGAGCTCTGGGACTTGAGTAGAGGATCATAAAAAATATAACCGAGTTCCATGATCTGCGACAAATCTCGAGAACTAAGGGGAGTGGCAAATTTAGTCAGAAATTCTCCAGCAAAAAAAGACCCGTGACCCCTTTTCGTCCCGCGGCAATCACGAAGTATCCACCCAGATCTTCTGGTGAGTTCAAGGTGGCCGTGCAGGTGATCCGGCAAAACAGTTCTGATAGGGGGACTTCAAAAATAAACCCAAAGTCCCTTCTGTCCTTGCGTATGTTATCTTTGAGTTTTCCTTAATCTCAGCCTTCGCACGAGCCACATTTTTTATCGTCTGTTGCTATTCTTGGACGTCCTTCACAGGATTTATCTCTAAGATTTGTAGCGGCGGTGGCTTAGCCGGCTAACGCACCGTTCGAAACGGTGCGTTGCCATGGCACCCATGGTTGGAAAAACAAGTTCGAGCCCCAACCTTACTGGTTGTACTTGTTGAACGTGGTTGTCATTGACCTGCTGCTACATACCTCTGCTGGATAAAGTCTATATATAATCCAGTACAAGAACGCGGTGACGATAGATGCATTTAGACGATATCGTGCCAACAAGCAACTTAACCCATTACGAGCGTCTAAGATGTGGTTGTCAAAGCGAAAAAAACTGTAAAACAAATGAATATCCAGTTTGAAATGCTTCGTACTATCCATATACACTTCCCCTTATTAGGGCTCTAATCCCAATGGTACATCGAAGCTCTTTAATCCGCTCTTGTGCTTAGTCTGCACTTTTTAATATTTGCTGAAAATTGTGCAAAAAATAGTACGCAGCCTAGTTTATAGATACGGCTTCTGTGGCACTGACATACTTGTGTTCGCCATTTTCTCAGCCACTTATCTGTGGGAGAATCAACTCTAATGTTTCCACCCAAACGTGAGCAAATTCGACGCTATTCACCAGTTAAATCGGTTCATAACTCACTGTTCACTATGCGGTTAATTTTAATTAAAAACACAGTTTTCATTATATATATATATATATATATATATATATATGTATATATATATATATATATGATTCACATAGATAGTATTTTAAGACAAACACCTCTCGTCATAGTTTCAAACATCTTAGCCTAAACAGGCACTCCGAGTATGACCGTCCTGGTAGCCCTCACTGTTATGGCATACGAAAATTGCCAACGATAACAGCATTAGGGTACGTAGCCTTACTCTCTGCCAGTTTCCTGTTTATTTTTTATACGCATGTTTCCCTGGCGGTCTATCTGACGGAGGGATTGTCCGTCTCGCCACATCTACCCATGTATACGCTTTTTTCTCCCACTATTTTGCGTGGGGTGGCAGTAGTACTCTACGCACAAATGCTTTGACGCAGGAACGCAGTATAACATTCGTCGTTGTCGACGTTCATGGTAAGGCTGATCTCAGTGGAAAATTGCCGGGCAATAAAGGTATCCATCTGAGGAGTTCGTTTCGGGGGAAAAACGAGGGTTTTAGCGCGGAGCTAAAATGAGGGAGGGAAGCAGATCTCATTCTCACTCTCTCGTTACACAAATATATATATATATATATATATATAAAGCTGCGAAAGAGGTTCCTAACGGAATTTTCGTAAATGAGCTTTTTTTCCTGATGGCGGTGTACGTGCATGGCGCTTTTTGGAAATTGCCGTCGACGCTCTGAGCCTCCCCCCCGAACCTCTATATATGTATATGAGCATTTTAGCGTTCGAGATTGTCTATTCAGTTTGAGGAGGCCATGTTTTGCCTCTCTCTCTCTCTCTCTTATAATATATATATATATAGACGGAGGGACTACTGGTTAGCAAAACAGATACTCTAAACCAGTGGAACTAGCACTAGGAAACCATTCAGCCGAGCCACCCTGGATACTGGAGCAAATGCCCCCTGATCTCTTAAACATGACTTGTTCGCCCACTCACTTGTGCAACTACTAAAGGCTCACTGTGGCTTCTTTCAGCAATGCCAGCTTAAAGCTGGGAGTCCAATCAAATTGTTTCTGGCACCTTCGTCAAGATTGAAATAGCATTTGACTCTGAGGATAAAACTATTCTATCAAAAATAAATACACAACTAAATTTCACTGAAAGTCGGATTGCATTTTTGAATTCTGACTTAAGCGACAGGGAACAAATCACCAGAAACGGTCACATTGTGTCATCTTCATGCTCCTTGCACCTCGGTTCATCACAGGGGGACTCACCAGCTCTATTCCAAATATTTATTAACTCGCTTCTAAAGGATAGTGAACTAGAGTCCCTAAGCCTCTGCCAATGGAATAACTTTTCTTTGCCCACTTTCCTTACAAAATCAGACGAGTTCAGTATAGAAACGGCCAACTTAAACGTGTCTCAAATTGGCACTTAAAACAGAGACTATGTTGAAATATAAAAACAATACTAATTTTTATTCTATGGCAAACATCAATCAACCAGCCAATAAAAATCAAATCGGATAATACTGATACACAACAAGCATTTGAATTTAAATGTTTGGGTGTACACTTACATACGCACAGGATAATGCTTGAAGGGCCATCTTGGTTATGTGGGGGACGAAGGTGTATCTCACCTTTATGCTGTTTACAGACTACTTAAAGGACTATTACTTTACTTAAATTAGGCGTTCTTGTGTACAAACACTTCTATGGCACGATACCTCCAGATTTATCGTTTTATTTAATATTCAACACCAACAGAGATCGCAACGACCTGCCTCTGGGGATCCTTAATGCGTACCGTAATTATAGACTTGATATAGCCATGGCCAAAATAAAGGTTAAGGGACCATAACATAAATTTCAGCGACATGCAGGTCACTATTATTATTATTATTGTTGTTGTTGGCGCCAAGGAGTGCGGACGTGTGCATATAGAGCTCCGAGAAAAAACACCTATCCGTTAGTGTGCAGGACGGTAAAACCAGCAAGTGACATACCAGAGTGATGAGTGTAACTCAGTGATCATTTTGGTGCGCTGTGTGTGGCCATTCGACGAAGGAGCCAGCAGCTAAGACGCTGGGAAGTTCCAACAATGACACGATGAAAACAAAACCATCCGCATAACGGGTCGTAGGCTCCGAGCGGCATGTCGCTGTCATTCAAATTCGAATTCTAAACGGCTGCTCAACCGATATTTTGAGGTTAGAGCGTCTGATCTACTATTAAAAAAAACTCACCGCGCCAACAATAAAAACGACATTTTTATTTGGCAAGGCATGTGAAGTGGACAGCCACAGCAAAGCCAGCAACTGCTTAGCTTCAAAGAGGTAGCAGCAATGGCTAATGAGTTTCAATGCCAGTGGTGTTCAATGTGTTTTCCTACGAAGCGGGGTGTCCAGATCCACGCAGGAAGGACTCAGAAGAAGAAGATAGCCGAGTCTAGTGGACCAGCAGTGCTCCAACAGGCCGCTGCCACTACTATCAGCCTCTCACAGCCGCTGCCTTCTTCGCACGCTCCACTAGCAGAATTCTTTCCTCAACCCGCCAGCCAGCCGCCAGTAAATGGAGGGCCGACGCCTGATCACTTCGCCGCCTTCTCCTTCCTTTTCTCTTCACAAGTTACTCGCCAATGCCAAGATGACACGCAAAGTGCTGCGCAGGATCCCAAAGGGAGCGAGAATCCCCTTGCGCGGACTCTTCCACCGCCTGCTTAAAGACGTCGTGAAAAATAATGACGAAGCGAGCTAGACCGCGCTGCTTACCCTCGCCCCAAAAGTCCTTCACGTCGACAAGGAAACCCAATGAGGCCATAGCTTGGCCAGCGTAGTCAAAGAAAAGGTGGCCCTTTTCGGAGCCGCCACTCTCACTTGCATGGAGGCTGAGGGGCGAGGCAAACGTGTATTGACGGATAAAGCTCGCGCCCAGATCGCTGCTCACAAGCTTTCCATGGATTTTAATGTGCGAAGCGCCATTAGAATATTGTCTTCCGATGACACGACTGCGCCCGTAACAAAGGAGTCGATTAATGAGATGATCGCAAAACACCCTCCTGCTCCCGCAGGGGACGTGGTGCCACCATCCCCTATCGGCTTGCCAGAGGTTGGGTCATGCTCAAGCGAGGATGTTGCAAAGGCACTTCGCATCTTTCCATCCGGTGGGGCGGGAGCCCTCGACGGCCTCACGCCTGACCATCTAAAATGTCTTCTCCCTGCCAACGGAGACCACAACGATGTGCTGGAAACACTCGCCAAGGTATGCGACATCATACGTAACGGGCAAGTTCCGGAGACTGTGAGAAACGTCATATATGGAGGGTGGCTCATTGCCCTGAAGAAGAAAACCGGAGGATAACGACCCATAGCCGTTGGCTGCACTCTGCGTAGACTGGCCAAAAAGACCCTGCTTCCCCAGGTCAATGTGAAAAACTACCTGCAGCCTCGGCAAATGGGGTACGCCACACATAATTGTGCAGAAATAATAGCACACACGGCTCACACCTTCCTCGAAAACAACAAGAAATGCTGCCTCCTAAAATTAGATTTCAATAATGCGTTTAACTTGAACAAACGAGGACAACTTTTGGCAGAGGTTTCCAAGCACGCCCCGGCCCTCTATCCAATGATGCACCAGGCATATAGCAGGTCGACTCCTCTGATGTTCGGTGAGGTTGAAATCAGGTCATCAGCCGGTTGTCAGCAGGGAGACGTAGCGGCTCATCTTGCGTTTAGTCTGCTGTTGCACCAGTACGTCAAACAGGTGACATCTATGATCCCTCTGTCTTACCTCGACGATGGGACCCTTCTTGGCAAGGATCCTTTGGCATTACTCAGAGACATTAAGGATCTCAGAGCGTTCGAGCAATGAAGCGGGCTGCAGCTTAACCCATCTAAATGCAAAATATTCCTACAGGGTTTCGAGGACGAGGAGGGACAGCACGTGATTGCAGAATTTAACAGCAACCTCCCGGGCATCCTTGTAAAGGACCGGTGTGACCTGGACCTGCTGGGTACGGCGGTCTGGGTACGGCGAGAGGTCCCGGGTTCAAATCCCGGACGAGCCCCCACTTCGATGTAATGCCAAAGTAATACCGAGCCTGGGGGGGGGGGGGGAGGAATCCGGGTTTAGTGGGTTTGCGAGTCTCACACTAGTCACGCAGGCCGCTAGTGGCGCATGTGCATCATGCATTCCCAAAGCCTCCCAAAAAAACAAAACAAAAAAAAAGGCGGTCTTCCCCGAAATGATCGGTCCGGTACTGGCCGAGAAGGGAGACCAACTCTCCCGACTTTACCAGAGGCTGGGATATCTCTGTAGACATGAAGCCTACTATCTGCTTCGGCACGCATTGGGAGTACAAAAGGTCCTGTATGTACTACGTTCCTTTTGCCGCAGAAACTTTGAACGTCGACGACCAAGTGTAGAGAGCCTTAAAACATCCTTTACCTGACGCTCGAATGGATGCAGGCAAGCCTATCGGTGCGGCTAGGTGGAATGGGCATTCGCTCGGCCACGGACCTTGCCTTGCCCGCTTTCCTTGCTTCGTCGCATAGCTACACCTCTGCAGTGGCCGCTACTACCGGCGGACTCATCAGCCACCAACAAGACGCCATTCAAATCTGGGACGCGCGTCAGTCTGGTCGTCCTTCTGAGGAACACGTCACTAGGCAGAAGAGGTGGGACCAAATCGCCACTCAGGCTACCCACATAACTCTTCTGTCTGCCTGTGAGTTAGATATAGACGGCATTAAACTGAAAGCGGTTTCATCCGACGCTGCCGGAGCGTGGCTTGACGTGTTTCCGTCCGAGCTAGTCGGCAGTAAGCTGGCTGATGACCACTTCCGTGCCGCCAGTGGCCTCAGACTTGGCATTGCCATGTTTGAGACAGAGGCATGCCCATGTGATGGAAAGGTGGATGAACGTGGCCTGCGTCGACTTAGTTGCACTAAGCTGGCCGAGCTTACGCAGGGCCGCCACGATGCCATTAATGACATCCTCGGCTGCGCTTTCAGACAAGCCGGCTACCGCGTCACACTGGAACCTGGTGGACTACAGAGCGACGACAAGCGTCGACCGGATGGCCTTACCAGCCGAAATTGGGACCATAATCGGCCGCTGGCATGGGACGTCACCGTCTCCGACACGTACGCCCTCGGTTATCGTGCACAAGCCAACGCGGGCTTCGGCAACGTTATCCACCAACGGAAGATGCACAAACGGCGCCTATACGCGCATCTCCTCGAGTACCACGTTGTAATGGCGTTCGGCCTCGAGTCATCTGGCGTTTGGGGAAAGAATGCACTCAAACTGACAAAAGAGCTTGGGAAGAAGCTCTTCGAGGCCACAGCGGAGCCAAGATTGACCGCGTTCCTCCGACAGATAGTGTCATGAGAATTACAGAGAGGCAACGCCACGATGATGTTGAGTGGTCACCGACACTCAAGCAATAAGAACAATATAAGCATTATTGTAGATATAATATAAGTAATATATTAATAATTGTGATACATGTACATATTGATAAAATAAACCCTTGTTCAAAAAAAAATTATTATTATTATTATTATTATTATTATTATTATTTATTTAATGTTACAATTGTGAGGTCTGAACGTATTATTGCCAATTCTTAAATAATGATTTCACACCATGGCGCCTAAAATAGATGCCGCGTTTCCTCTGCAAACGGCCAAAAACAACGCTTGCCTCAAGAATTGACCCTCTCTTCGGTCGCTTGTGACCTCCTGAATTCGCTTACTCAAATCTTTGAGAAATGCTTCGGTTTCCTTGCTGATTGGTCGTAGCGTCTCCATGGCAATAGGCACAAAAGTATATATTGTTTCCAGTCCAGTGTATTTAACGCGTTTTCTGGCGTCCGCGTGCTTTGCCACCCACCCCGGCTCAACTGAGCTGTGGTGTAAATAGGAAGCCGCGGCGGTGCACGAAACCGTTGCATCCCAGGCAAGGGACTTCCCATGAGACCATAATGCAATGGTCACCCCATCAGGTTTTTCTTCGCCAGCGGTCACTAAACCTCTCGGTTCAAGTGTAGATGGTATACCGGCTTTCCTAAGAGACCTTATAATCACACTGTTTAGTTCAGCATGTCCGGATGATCTACCGGCGCTCTTCGGGCAACTCAGTAGGTGTAGGCCACTGGAATCTACCTTCTCTCCACACAGTTTGCACTGAAACGGCTCGCAGACGGGAGCGCCGATTCTAAGTGCTGACATCATGCGGAAATGGTTGGGATCCAGCATGGTGCCGAGCTGGGGTGAGGGTAAGGCTTTAAGCCAAGCCCCACTGAAGTTATCTTGTGCCGCTAGGAATGCGGCGCGGTCTCTCTGGGAAACAAGCCCCTCTAAGATATCCTTGCTCTTTTTTTGCTTTTTTATTGGCTGGGATATTCTTCCAAAGGCCCCGGGTCCAGCATGGTTCTAATGGTGTCTTGCGCTTTACTGAATTCATGTTTTATTTGTGGTCGAACTGCCTCCTGCACTAACGAGGCTGCGACCGGACCAAATCGGATCAGTGAAGCAGCGTAGCAGACAGGAGCTAGGTCAATAGCACTTCGTATTCCCAGACCACCTTCACGTATTGGGAGACTTGCTCTCTGCAAGGTGTTGTCTTCCAAATTGACGTTCAGGACTTCACTAAGTATATCTCTGCTGACGTCATCATACGCGGTTAATTCTTCAGAGCACACTATAGCAGGGCATGTACGCAGTGTGTAGTTAAATTTTGAAGACCCCAGACTATATCTCCAAATGCACAGCGCAGCCTGAGGATGCAAGCGTGTCAGTCGTGGACGAATTTTGGTAAGGGCTTCTTTCTTTCTAGAGAGTGCATGTGATATTCCATCTTGCTTTACGGGGGCCCCCAAAAGTTCTTTACCTCTACTCGCGTGATGTCAGGAAGTATTTCTGTAATATCCTGGATTGCTTCCTCTCTTTCCTGAAGCGAGCCCCCGACAGCGGTAATCTCACGTTTTGAAGCATTCAGTGCCAGTCCCCCGTCTTCTTCAAACTGCAGCACTCCTCTCAAATCTGTCGCGATGATACTCGCGGGGCCCGCAAGCTTGGCGTCATCTAGATACCACACGTTGAAAGGGCTTTGTAGTTGCGATACTAGATCTGATATACCGATTATAATTATTATTTACTAGACATTGAAAACGGCGGTTTTCTTTGGAAAGACAAGAATTTGACAGCCACAGCAAAGCCAGTAACAGTTCTGTTTCACATGAGAAGCAATTGCAATGGCTAATGAGTTCCAATGCCCGTGGTGTTCCAAGTGCTTCCCTACGAAGAGGGGTATCCAAATTCACGCAGGAAGGACTCATAAGAAGAAGATAGCCGAGTTTAGTGGATCAGTAGCGCTCCAACAGGCCACCGCCATTAATAGCAGCATCTCACAGCCGCTGGTTTCTTCTCGTGCTTCGCTAGTAGAACCTTTTTCTCACTCCACCAGCCAACCGCCAGCGAATGGAGGACCGTCACCTAGCCAATACCTGCCGCCCTCTTCTACCTCTGCTCTTCACCGGTTACTTGCCAACGCTAAGATAACACGCAAGGTGCTGCGCAGGATCCCAAAGAGAGCCAGAATCCCTTTGCGCAAGCTCTTCCACCGTCTGCTTAAATATGTTGTGAAAAATAACGACGAATCGAGCTGGACCGCGCTGCTCACTCTCGCCCCAAAAGTCCTCCACGTCGACAAAGAAACTCAAAGGGAATATGGCCGGGCCAGCGTGGTCAAGGAAAACGTGGCTCTCTTTGGAGGTGCAGATCTCAATCGCGTGGAAGCCGAGGGTCGAGGCAAACGTACAATGACGGATAAAGCCCGTGCTCAGATCGCTGCTCACAAGCTTTCCATGGATTTTAATGTGCAAAGCGCCATTAGAATCTTGTCTTCTGACGACACAATTGCATCCGTAACGGAGGAGTCGATTTGTTAGATGATGGCAAAGCACCCTTCTGCTCCTGCAGGGGACGTGGTTCCACCGTCCCCCATCGGCTTGCCTGCGGTCGTGTCGTGCTCGAGCAAAGATGCGCCAAGGCACTTCGTACTTTCCATCTTGTGCGGCGGGAGGACTCGACGGCCTTACGCCCGACTATCTAAAATGCCTTCTTCCTGTCAACGGGCAAGTTCCGGAGGCTGTGAGAAGCGTCATATATGGCGGGTGGCTCATCGCCCTGAAAAAGAAGACCGGTGGACACCGACCCATAGCCATTGGTTGCACCCTGCGGAGATTGGCCACAAAGACCATGCTTCCTTCCACTTGCGTTTAGCCTGCTTCTGCATCAGTACGTCAACCAGGTAAAATGCAGGGTCCCTCTGTTCTATTTTGACGATGGGATCCTCCTTGACAACGATCCGTCGGTGTTACTGAGAGACATCAAAGACAGCAGGTAATCGCAAAATTCAACAGCAAGTTCCCGGGCATTCTTGTAAAGTACCGGTGTGAGCTGGATCTGCTGGGTACGGCGGTGTTCCGCGACATGATTGGACCGATACTGGCCGAGAAGAGAGAACAATTCTCCTGGCTTTTCCAACGGCTGGGACATCTCGGGAGACACCAAGCCTACTTTCTGCTCCGGAACGCAATGGGAGTGCAATTGGTCTTGCACGTACTACGGAATTCACCTGCCTTCCTTCTGCCGTCAGAAACTTTGGATCTTGAGACCAGGCGCGTCAGTCTGGTTGTCCTTCTGAGAAGCAGGTCACTAGACAGAAGAAGTGGGACCAAATCGCCACTCAGGCTACCTACCTAACTCTTTTGTCGGCCTGCGAGTTAGATGCAGATTATATAAGACTGAGAGCGGTCTCATCTGACGCCGCTGGAGCGTGGCTCGACGTGTTTCCCTCCGAGCTCGTAGGCAGTAAGCTGGCCGACGACCAGTTCCGTGCCGCTAGTGGTCTTAGACTTGGCATTGCCATGTTTGAGGAAGAGGAATGTCCATGGGGTGGAACAGTGGATGAGCGCGGGCTGCACCGGCTTAGCTGCACTAAGCTGGCGGGGCTTACGCAGGGCCGCCACGATGCCATCAATGACGTCCTCGGGCGCGCTTTTAGGCAATAGATTGCAGAGGGACGACAGGCGTCGACCGGATGGCCTTACTAGCCGGGACTGGGACCGTAATCGGCCGCTGACGTGGGACGTCATTGTCTCTGACACGTACGCCCTCGGATATCGTGCACTAGCCAGCGCGGGCGTTGGCCACAGCATTCACCAACGGGAGATGCGCAAACGGCACCTATACGCGCATCTTCTTGAGGACCATGTGGTAATGGCGTTTGGTCTCGAGTCATCTGGCGTTTGGGGCAAGGATGCACTCAAACTGACGAAAGAGCTTGTGAAGAAGCTCTTTGAGGCTACAGCGAGCCAAGATCAACCGCGTTTCTCCGACAGAGGGTGTCATTGGAGCTCCACCGACATTTAGGCAATAAGAATAATATAAGCAATATGGTAGATACTATATAAGTAATATCTTACTAATTGTGATACATGTACATATTGATAAAATAAACCCTTGTTCAACAAAAAGTATTATTATTATTTATTTAATATGTCTTAGTGCAATACAGTTGTGAGGTGTAAATGTGTATCCTCATTACTTTATAGTTTCTTTCTTGCTGTCGTCAGCCCATCGCACCTAATATTGACGCGGCGTTTCCTCTGCAAACTGCCAATGAAAGCAGCTGCCTCAGAAAGTCGCCTTCGCGTGCATCTCCGGTGTTTGCTTGTATTCGATCACTTAAGTCTTTAATAAATGTCCTTGTTCTTCTGCTGACTACGCCCATTGTCTCCATTGCAATCGGCACGAAATTGTATCTAGACTCTAACTCTGTGTATTTACGCCACTTTTCTTTCTCTGCGTGTTCGGCCACCCATCCCGCCTCGGTAGCGCTGTGGCACACATAAGACGGTGCGGCTGTGCAGGAGACTGTCGCATCCCAAACCAGGCATTTGCCTTTTTTCCACGGCGGAATAGTGACACCGTCGGGCCTTTTATCGTCATGAAGTCCTACTCTCGGTTTCAGCATGCTAGGTATTCCCGCCCTCCGGAGAGCTCTTTGAATCACTGCATTTATTTCTGTGTGCCTGGGAGCCCGACCTTGGCTCTTGATGCAGCTCAACGGGTGGAGGCCATTCTTCTCTACTGGTTTTCCACAGGCCTTGCAAATGTGTGGTTCGCATATCGACCCGCCGATTCTGAGAGCCGACACCATGCGGAATGAGACGTTGTCCAGCATGGTGCCGAGCTGTGGCGACGGGAGAGCCCTAAGGAATCCACCGCTGAAGGTGTCTCGTGCGGCTAAGACTGCCTTCTCCGTAGAAGACTCAAGGCTTTCGGTGATCTCACGGGCTATAACTTTACATCTGTAGTTATCAAGCACTTTCTGCGTTACATGTTTCTCCCAAGGACCTGAATCCAACTTCAGCTTGACAAGCGACTCTGCCTCCTGCTTAGCTATGTGCAGCTAGTGGTGAGCACTCATGTCGACTAGCGCCTCTGCCAGCGGGCTGAATTCTAGCACAGACGCTGCGTAACATATGGGTGCCAATTCTACTGCTGATCGAACACCCAGTCCACCTTCTCTTATGAGGAGGCTTGCTCTTCGCCACGTATCGTCCGCGAAAGCGATGTTAATGACTTCACTTAGTATGTCTCTCGTAGAGTTGTCATACGCTTGCAGGGCGTCGGGACATTGGCTTGTCGGTGAGGTGCGCAATGTGTAGTTGAATTTCGGGGAACCTAAACTATATCTCCAAAGACATAGTGCAGCTTGTGAGTGCATGGCCAACAAACGAGGCCGTGTCTGCAGAAACGCCCGGCGTTTTTCTGTTAAGGTCTTGTAAATACTTTGTGGACTAAGTGGAGCCCCAAGAACTTCTAACTCGGCCGGGTTAACTTGCTTACAGCCTGATAGAACGGCAGCAATGGTTTTGCGTGCTTCGTCTCGTTCCTGGGTGTCCCCCCCTTCCCCAACCGTTATAACTTCGCACTTGGAAAGATTGAGGATTGTCCCTCCTTCATTTGCCAACTCTATTACCTTAAGTATGTCAGCGGCCACCACTTCTGCCGGTCCTCCTAATGTACCATCATCCTTCCAACCAGATGTTCAATGAGCTTCGCATTCGTGCCACTAGACTGGAGACTCCCAGACTGAACAAGGCGGGGCCTTGTTCAGTCTGGGAGTCTTGGCCCCTGGCAGTCTGGGCCCATGTTGCACTCCACTTGTTAATTTAAGTGGCTCTTTGTCACACCAGGATAGAAGTGACGGGTCCCTGTAGCATTGCCATACAAGTGGAAAGAGTTCCGGTACGTGTAGTCTTACTTCTTCTAATATTACGTCGCGTCGTATCGTGTTAAAAGCATTGCTAAAATCTTGCTGCACTAAAACCCGCACAGGACCGTCTGTTTTGATGTATGCTCGTACAGCGTGAACGGCTGCCTCCGCGCCTCCTTTTATGGAAACCCCTACTTGCCTTGGTCCTAAAGCTTTTGTTATGGATCCCTTACTGATCGCGATAGCCACCTTTGCTACAAGCTTTCGGATTGTAAGGCCACATGCTATAGGTCTGATTGAACCGTCCTTCTTTTTTTAGGGCCGTAAGATTTACCCCGTAAAAGGTCGTCAGGCAAGAAGAAGGCAGGCTGCCGTTTAGTGCCGAGGCCACCAGAGAGCAACCTTCTTCCAGAAGTCTCCCGGATGAGGGTACTGAGTTGTCAAGCATGTCCCGGAGATGTCGGGGACGCAGCCCATCTAATCCAATTCTAGATGCTACGGCGAAAGATCGGACGGCGTCAACAACTATTATTATTATTATTATTATTATTTTTTTTTTTTTGTCAATCTTGAAAACGTTATATTTATTCTTAATTATGTTAGCACTGTGGAGTGGACAATTGTCTCCGCGCGAACGTGTGATCACGGGTTCTCTAACCCAGGGTTAGCCCAGTTCAACAATGTGCCCCGAACAGACGCTGCGTTTCCTAGTTGAATGTCGAGCGACAGCCTCTGACGCAAGAATTCGGATGCCCTCGAGTCTCCTGTCGAAAGATTAAGACTTTTACCGACCCGCTGAATCAGCTTGAGCGTAAGGGGCCTGCAGCTCCCATAGACTCGAACGCCAACGGACAAAATTCGTGCGGATAATCGACGCTTGAGTATTTTCTGCACTTATTAGCCTCAGCTAACCTGTAGGCATGACCTGCTCGGTCCGCACCTGCACCGACCATCGAGGGGGCTAATGAGTCGGTTACAGTTGCGTCCCAAACAAGCATGCGGCCACGCTCAAATTATTATTATTATTATTATTATTAGTATAAAGATACCTCGAGTGCCTCAATGGCAGCGCTGTCCGGTGTTGTATTCTAAACGTGCCGCTATGACCATCTCCTTTAGCTCTAGCTGCGGTTCTTTTTAGGTGGCGTCGCGCTTTGAAGCATTCGACCCGCGCGTCGGCAATCTCCGTGCCCCACCAGTATTGAGGCCTACGACAGACCTTTTACGTAGTTTCTGCTCCGGCTTACGGCGAGTGTAACATAGGGCTTGCAGCTTTTCTGGGGTTCTAGGTGGCCCGTTTGTTTCGAACGTTTGCCTATTAATGGCGACCGAGTGATATATATATATATACAGGGTGTCCGGATAGTATCGTCTAAAAGTCGGTGAGGAAATAAGCTTTGCCAATGAAAAGGGGTAAAGGGAATGCTTTTTAGGAGTAAGATGATTTTCTTAATGCATTTTTGTAAGCTGTGATTGTAAGTAGGCTGCCCGACATAAGTTTATAAAATGAAGGATTGTGAGAGAACGCATTTCTCAATAGAAAAACCAGTATACCAGCATATTTCGGAGAAAATATGTCTAAAATATGTTTGGTCTTAGCTAGAGCAGGAACTCTATGCACAATAATATAATTTTTCAAACTCTTCTTAATATCACAATGGTTCGAGCTCTAGCTATGTACAATGTTTTCCCGAGTGCGCAGGTATGCTTGGTTTCCTAATTGACTAATGTATTCTTTCACTCGTGCAATTTGCAAACTTATGTCGGACAGCTTACCTAAAATCACGGAAAAATTCAATAAAAGATCATCTCATTCCTATACGACACAAACTATGAGAGGTCGTATACGTACAGACGAAACACTAAAGTAACCCTAACGGCGGCCTCCACATGTACCCAGTTAAGGCCGTAATATATTACTATTTCAATTACGAATGTCTGGACACGTCCCTGGACAATATCGGAGGCAGAGCCAACTTGTTCTGTGCAATTATATGGAATATGTTCGAAAAGACAGACGGTTTGTATGCCACCCTTATACTCAATAGATCATTGCACTTATACATCTGTCAAATCGCATATGCGTACTTGCGTAGCGGATCGGTCATTAAAATTAAATAACCTGCTCATTTTAATTCCCTCACTATATATATATATATATATATATATATATATATATATATATATATATATATATATACAGTAGTTCAATAAGTTCTTAGAATGAGCTTTTTAGAATTCGAATTTTGGCACGCTTTCACTGCTAATAGGAACTGCAACTTTTCGACTGCTAGCACTCAATATATTATGGTGATTGGCCGTTGCGATTTCGTTTGATAGCTTTTCCCGTGCAAAGTATCGGCGTGATTTTTAAAAATGGAGACAAAAGAGTTTCGAGTGGTTATCAAGCATTTTTATTTCAAAGGTTGGAATGCGACCCAAGTAAAAATTGAGTTAGACGAGACGTACAGTGACTCTGCGCCATGTTTTGCCACTGTTTCCAACTGGATTAATGTGTTAAAAAGAGGTCGCAGGAGCACCGAGTATGAACTACGTCCAGGAGGCCAAAAAACGGCAACTGATAGGGAAAACGTAGAGAAAGTGCGAAAAATTCTTGGCACAGATAAGCGAATGAACATTAAGGAAATAGCAGAGGCATTAGGGATTAGTTTAGGCAGTGTGCATTTTATCCTACACGAACACTTGAAGATGAAAGAAAGCTTAGAGCAAAATGGCTGCCGCATTTGCTCAACTAAGGCCAAAAAGACGCGCCTGTTTTGACTTTACAGCGAAATTTGGCCAAGATGTCGAACAATCTGTCGGATTTTTGGTGCAGATTCATGACCGTCGATGAAAGCCGCGTTCATCAGTACACTCCCGAGACCAAAGAAGCATCTTGCCAATGGTGTGCACCTGATGAAGGACCTCCGAAGAGGGTGCGGACAACAGCATTGACCGGAAAGGTGATGGCTACAGTTTTTTAAGACCAACGTAGAATAGTGCTGGTCGACTACCTTGAGAGCTGTAAAACGATCACAGGAGAATATTATGCAAGACTGTTGGACTGCCGTTAGCAAGAACTCATCGTGAAACGGCCCGCTTTGCAGAAGAAGGTTGTCCCGTTTCACCAGGGCAATGCTCCTGCACACAAGTCCCGGCAAGCATCGGCAAAACTGGCCCAACTGAGGTTCGAACTTATTGAACAACCCTCCTATTCTCCAGACCTGGCCCCCTCTGATTATTTCCTCTTCGGACATTTGAAGAATAGTCTCGGTGGAAAGCGTTTTTCCAGTAATGAAGAGGTTAAGGCTGCTGTCAATGCCTATTTTCAGTCTAACGACGCGGAATTCTACTCAAGAGGTATGAAAGCTCTGAAATCTCTGTGGGAAAAGTGTATTGAGCTTCTCGGGGAGTATATCGAATAAGAAAAATTTAAAAACATGATTTGGAAAATTCTCGGTTTTCATTCTAAGAACTTATTGAACTACCTGTATATATATATATATATATATATATATATATATATATATATACAGAGGCTCTATGCTTTCGAGTGTATTCGCAAGTACTCATGAATAAGGCTCTGTGTTTCATTATATATATATATATATATATATATATATATATATATATATATATATAATGAAACACATAGCCTTATTCATGAGTACTTGCAAATACACTCGAAAGCATAGAGCCTCTGTACTGCGGAGGTTGCTCAGGGGCTACAATACAGTATATATATATATATATATATATATATATATGTCACTCGATGTCATTAGCATGACTATGTAAGTCTCGATATTAATATTTTTTAATTTTCTCTGTCTTCCCAGATATATATATATATATGAGGTGCACTACTTTACGATGCTTCCTCGGCCGCGCCTCAACAGCCTCAGTTTCTGTTACCTAAATTTCGTCAGCTATCGTACCGGCAGCGATCTAGGTCACAGCAACGGCAACGACGCCAGGTCGGTGTTGTTGCCGTGGCGTTCGTCCTCTCTGCTAAGGCCACCACCTTCCTTAGCCTCTGCTATTTGCTAATTCTAAGCGTGCCGCTACCAGCAGATGTCTCTAAGCTAGATCTCATTCTACCAACCGAGCAGCTTACAACAACAATGACACTCTACAGTCTTAGAGAAGATTCATATTGTCCGCAAAGACATACTATACACCTATTTTTAGTGTAAACTCTAGCGTTAGCTAGGTCGTCCCTTAGGAAGCCAGGAACTAAACGAGCCCTTCCTCCCCCCGCCCCCCCGGCATTCCCCTTAGACCTCGTAGCGTCTGAAGTCCTGCACCCCCAGCCGTGGATACCACGATCGGTGTTGTCATCATCATTATTATCACATTAGCACAACTACTACAAGCGAACTGCAATAGAAGCTAGGAGGCTACGATGTGGCAACGACGCAGAGTAGCGAAGGCGCACTAAGTGCATATTTGCTCGGGCAAACGATTCACGCGCATGATGATATTTAACAAAGACCGCCAGGACAATAATTAACAGGGACAACAGTACCTTGCAGCAGCCCTGCACACACTTTATCATATACATATGATACATGATCATTATTTCGGATAGATACGTCCGAATCTAAGGCAGAATAACGTTATATGTGACTGCTGTAAGAAACTGTTTAAACTAGAATGCTGGGTATGTCGATTATAATGGCTATCTCAAGCCGTTAGTCACAGTTCATTCGTCAGACCCGTATGCGGTCAAGCAGCCGGGGGTCCGTAGCTTAGCCCACTGGCAGCCAGAACATAATGTTCTACTCTCTGCTTTCAAACGCGTCGTGCTAATTTATGGAGTCCGGGTGACGGCAAATAGAACTATCTATTGCCTAACGCTACCCTAACGCGCTTGACGATTTCCTTGAACGCTGCCCATTCGATTTCGTCATGTCATTGCAAAGTTTTCCAAGTTTGCTAAGTAATCACTCAATGCTAGTCATTCAACACGTTGTACCCACAAATGATATAAGCACTGAAGAAACGCACTATCCACGATACTGCGGTACTTGAATAAAACATAATTTACGATGTGTAAATGACTGCTCCACTGGAAGTGGCAACACAGTCGTCGAAAAAAGATTAGGCAAGATGAGCTCAAACGTTATAATTAAAGCATGTTGGTATTTGTTTAATGTTGTGAAAATTTTGCCACGGCGACACATGCCACACACGCGTTCAGCAGATACACACGTCCTACCAGAACATACTTGAAGAGCGACCGTGCCGGTGTCAATAGTCACTCTGAACATAGCCAAGGCGTTTCGATCCATCTCGCTTGGTACGTTTTCTTTCCATCTATCCAGGGCACAGCTTATGCTATCGGCCCTTGGCGATGCCTTCTGAGTATATATTTCAAACACCATCTCTCTGACAGCCAGCGGGTAGTTCTATGCAGATGTCCTTCGAGCTTGACTACGTGAATCTATAGAGCCAAGTGATCGCATAGGATTACTTTCCAGCTCTTAACCATTGCATTCTACTTCCCAATCGAGGCGGCCTAACCACGAGTAGACGCAGCCAGACCTGTTACGCAGCTCAGAAACCTAGCCCAACAATTCGTGATGACAGCCGCTACGGAACTATCATTTACCATTACAAACTAAACAACGGAAGATGGTAAACAGTTGCTGCAGGAGTAAATCGCAGTTGCGCTTTACAAATACCAGATTCTGCCGTTTGCGGCACGGTGAGCCATCCTACATCACAATACGTTACGAATCACGTTGTTGGAACACTGTGATTCACTGCGAGCCCCAGCGAGGAAACAACCAATCAGCCGGCTACCAAGCTTTCGATTTCCAATATTTTTAGAAAGTTTATGTATAGATATTGCTATTAAACTATTAAAGTATACGTTTAAAACGAATAGAATCTTTCCTAGAAGCTAAGTTGTGCTCGCAACTAATATGAACAATTAATTGTAATTCCAGGATGAAAAAAACCGTAACGCCATTTTGTACCGCCCTACGCAGTGAAAGCTGGACGAGCGTCTAGCTCAGCCATCATAAGCGTTTGTCACGCTTATATATATATATATATATATATAGTGGTAAAACAAGTGCCTTGAGTTTTGCTAGTCTTTCAGCATACTTACACGCATATCGATTACCCTAGGTCGGGTAAAGTAGAATTAAAACACACTGATTGGAGAAACTCGTGGCACCTACCCCAATGTGTTCTTTTCTATTTGATGCTATGGCCTCGTTGATGAGAAGTTTAGCTTGAGAGTTTTTTCCAGTACACAATATAGAAACGAACCGATATAACAAGCCAAGCTCGAGACGAGTTGCAAAGTACACACGACATGTACATATATCAAGGCGTGGTTGCTATTGCCGTTGTTGTTTAATGTTGTTCTTATTTTGCCGAAGTAAACGACGCCATGGGAGAAATTTAGCTATCAGCTATGTGATCAATTTCGTCTCATCAATACTAACGAAGCATATCGACGAAGAGCCTAATTGGGACCAATTCCAAGAGCGTGGCACCCGCACGTTAGAGGTCTCCATACTCGTTCCAGTCGGCGGTGTTCCCCACTTTGCGGCACGGCCCGCTCATTTCATCCGATAGTAATGTGCCTGTGGCAATTTGCCAGTGTAGTAGCAAAGACCATTATCAAAGTACTCGTAATGACGGATTGTCTACATGAATATCGATTGAATATCGATTAAGCTTATTTAATATGATTTTATATAATCTGTGCCGTAGGCCATTTGCGGTGCTTGTTCCAGTACGTGGACGTCTAATAGGCGAGAGGGTCAACTTATTTTCAGGTTTGGCCATTTCTTGGCTTCGGTGTAACTCAAACTTCACTTGACACAGTTGCATAGGGTGTATGAGAAAGTTAGGTACAAATTTTGACAGAGGCCATGCTGCCACAAGGACTGTTAGGGAAACCCTAGATATCTTAACAGGTCCGGCCCTAGGTGCTATGAAGATATACCTTAGTTTAAGTGCCGAGCCCGTAGGGGACGGAGGATAGTCTAGAATTAAAAACAACCTCCTTAAAAAATGTTTTTAATTATAGATACATATTTTGAGGTTTGGTAGAACTCGGCAAGAGAATATTTTTTTTCTAGTGGAAGGAGGGAGCGGAAACGTCTTGGCAAATTGTTACGGTTCTAAACGTAAAAGCTTTAACGTAAAATACAACAACTATGACTGTCGAAAAAACTTGGTTACTTAACAACTACTTAACGCACCACCATAACTTTGGTACAAAAATGGTGGGCATTGCTATTGCGTAAGAGTGGTCTGTTGAACGTTCACTTTTGGTCGCAATAAGATGCTACGTAAGATAGTGAAGTGTCTTCCGTTGTGCAGAATTCCTCCGAACACGCCGGTATAATCGGTTTCTTTATGCGTTGACTGGTTCTTCCGCAAACGTAGATTTCGCACAACTATGTAGGAAAAAAGACAGAATAACTACTTTTATAAACATCACTCTCTCTCCTAAACAAGACGTTTCCGCCTTCTCCTTCCATTGGCAAAAATTATTTTCTTGCCGAGTTCTACCAAATCTCAAAATAAGTACATAACATTATGAATGATCCTGTATGTACAGGGTGTGAGTGAAAGGTTTTTAAAGTGTGCATGGAATTGTAGAGCTCGTTAAATCAAATATTTTTTCCAATAGAACATAGTCTCTGAGACGTCTTGTTTCAGAATGAGAGGAAAATTACTACAATTTGTGACACTAGTGTTTTTGCCCGACATAGGAACACAAAATGTGCTGTTGCGAGACAACCAGTTTTCCTAGACAGAAACTAAGTACACCTTCTTGTTCGTAATAAAATTCTGCTCCATCTCCAGAAGAATATGCAAGGCCGGTCAGAAAACGCGACACGGTCACTTAGAAGAGAATCCACCAAAAATGAAGTTCTTTATTAACGTTTACGCCAAATACTAACCCAAATCATAACCCTACAACAACTCACAGCGCTAAAAACGGACCTAATTCACGGCGATCATTTTAGTACCAAATATATGTCAATGCGAGCTGTGGTTGCGAAGTAATTACGTTTTTTCGGAGGGCATGTCCAGGTTAAGTGCATGTAAAATGACTGTGTGGCGACGTTCACTACCGCCGACGTGTCGCGCGACAGCCGCAGCGCGTCATTTTTCATGCACTTAATCTCGACATGTTCGCCGAAAAATCGTCATCACGCCACAACCATAGCTCGCATTGCCATAAGTTTGGTACCAAAATGATCGTCATGAAAATCGCATTTGCTGAATACCCGTCCGTTTTGAGCGCTGTGAGTGGTTGTAGGGTTATGATTTTGAAGTATTTGGCGTGAACGCTAATAAAGAACTTAATTTCTGGCGAATTCTTTTCTAAGCGACCATTTTGACCGGCCTTGTATATAGATGGAGCCTTATTTTCTCAGGCACACGACGGTGTGCTTTATTTCTATTATTTTATTATAGGTGGACTGGTTGTCTCGCAACAGCACATTTTATACTCCTATGTTGGGCAAAAACACCAGTGTCAAAAATTGTAGTAATTTCACTCTCACTTCGAAACAAGACGTCTCAGAGACCATGTTCTATTGGAAAAAGGATTTGCTTTAACGAGCTCTACAATTCCATGAACGCTTTAAAAACCCTTCAGTCACACTCTGTATGTATATATATATATATATATATATTTATCGGTTAAGTTTATAGACACCCATAACGTGTGCTTAGGAATGACTAGTCCACAAGTTAGTTTGTAGTGTCTGTCAGGTAGAGACTATACGGGGTACCAGTTAGGTGAGTCATTATATATATACATATATTAATGTATTGTTCCATTTTAGGGTTACAGGGAGATGTGATTACCTAACTACACAAGGGCTTGTGAAAAGCGCTACTAGTCAAGCTTATCTTTGAGGCATCCCCCTATTGCGCCCATTATTGCTGCCGCACTGTCGCGCTGAACGACCTGGGATAGCCGCTGAAGTCAATAATCAATAGTTCATTTCTCCGCTATCGCCATTTCGGCTCGTTTGTCAACCTTCTTGAAAAGCGATCTGCCTCAGGGCAGAGTTCCCCGAGTGTCGAATACTAGCGGCACGAAAATGAACTTGTTGGCGAGCTAGGCATATTTGTTAGTCTTTAGCTTAGCGTGGCGCGGAGCCAGCAGCAGACGCGCTAGTCTCCAAGTTCGAGGGGGCGAGCGTGTCGGTGATCCTCGAATCCCAAACAATCGCTTTCTTTCTTTTAAAGGAGATAAGGGTGAGAGACGACCGGTTGCCTTTCGGATGCAGGGCAATAGAGCTGACCTGAAGGCCCGGGTTGTAATTTCATCGACCTTGTTGTGACGGCTTTAGCGTCTTTCCCTTCTACTGCAGGAGAGCCCGTGGGTCCCCCAGGTGTCCACCTATATTCCGCACGGACACTGGTGCTCCTCAGTTAGCCTTGCTCTCAACTGCAAACCGATGCACCAAACCAAAGCTTTTGTGGTCAAGTAAAGTGCCAAGGTCTGAGGAAGGCATGGCTTGATCTTCTTTCTGAACGACCGCGCGTAATCAGGCTTTGTCTGCCGTGGCTAGTGCGTCAGAGTAGTAATAGTAGTAGTAGTGAACGCTGGTACTCCATAGAGAATATGAGGTTGTCGTAAGATCTCTGCGGGTGTTTGTTTGCCTCAGGGAGCAGGCGTACGAGGTCCTCAACTATCGTATCAGAAAGCTGATTGGCGTCCCGGAAGGTCTGCAGGACCATGGGCGGGCTGATGTACCGGACAGTACCCTCTGGTGCGTGTAACGATGCAACGTGGCAGTTAGGCTGCCAGGTCTACTGTAAAACGAAATCCCAGACCTCCAAGCCCAGGAGGAAGGGTAGCTTTAGCCTAGTTGCTATCGGTCAGATTTGCATTAGAGAGGCCGCTGAGGCAGGTCCTTGGGTTTTTGTCCAAGTTCAGCAGAAGATAATGGTTCGCTTCGAATGCCGTGCTGCGGAGGATATGAACAATTCTTGCTAGACCTAAAGATTAGTTTAATAAGAGTACGCGTTTTGGGGACTGAGCAGGTTTACCCTGGGTAGACGGAAGCGGAGGCTATCTACCCTACCTGCGCGTTCTGAATGAATGTCGGCCGACCCCACAGGTTTCCCAGGGATGTCATTTCTGTTGCCTCAACGAGTTTGCACCCGGGAAGGAGTGCTTCGAACGCAGACAGGTTAGGCTGGCCCTTGCGAATAAGTTGCACTTCTGGAAGTTAAGCTCAAGCCCACTCTGCAGGCCGAAGCCAACAATTCTCTCGATGTCTGCCTGCACCACGCATGCTGCTCCCTGATAGTGCCATCGTCCAGATTCAAGGGAAACTGAATAGAATTGACCAGTCCCTTAGTGACTAGGAAAAACAGTGGAGGACCACTGGTAAAAGCTTGCAGTGTGGGCCGCGGCTTTGACTGATGCCATTGGGTATATGGAGGCCAAGCTGGTCAACTCCAAGTTTCTCGCACATGAGAACTGCTCCTAGCTTCAAAATCATTTTTGCCACAATTCTGCGAAAGACTGAGGACATGACTGGGCGAAGCGACCCACCCGGATTTTCGGTTTCGATAAGGCGACCACTAAATGTAACAGGGCGGATGGCATCAGGTATCGTACAACTTCTCATTATGTCTTCCTAGCTCGCGCAGTAGACGGCTGGCGATATTTTCATCACTCGTGGCAAGGTGGTCTCTGAGATGGCGCTGCCGCAGGCCGTCCATACCTGCGGTAGACCTCGCTAGAAAGATTCACACAGCTTAACGGATCAGTTCTGCACTAATGACGGGGGTGTAAAGGGTGTTCCGAAGTCATGTTCACGAAAGCGTCGGCTGCGCAGATCGGACTCCCCGCCGAAAGCGAAGCTCTCGCGGCGCCTCTGATGTCGCTGCGACGATGAGTTTATTATTTGTTTGACATGACTAAATACATGTGTCACCCTTTTACATCAGGGAACTTGGAGAGGACATTTGAGAGAAGTCCCCTAGCAGTCGTTGTGACAGCATGTTCCTAAACTCTCAGTGGTATAATTTGTTGTCCACTCCCAATGAGCGCCGCTCAAAAAAAATTCGATCAACAACAGGGATTGAATTGACGACACCCTGATAGATGACCACAATGAATAATGCACTAGCCCCTATACCACGTCTATATATATATATATATATATAGTGTCACAAAAACGTAGCGTCTAGATTTCAGGAGAGTGTCAAAAACAAAGCAGCGGTCACGCAACAGGCCTGCATCGGTCAGTCCATCGATTTTCGGAGCTAGTGTCTGGGCGGTAATGCAGCAGCATTGTGTACTAGCGCCTCATCGTGTTAGTGTCAAACCCGCGAGCGGATATCTTCTGGAACGTCTACCAACAGTTAACACATGTATGTTCGTGTGAACGAAGCTTTATTTGTAAAAATCACGAGTTCAGAAAGCTCGCCTTGAATGTTTTTATTCTATAAAAAAATACTAACAGTGGTCAACACGTGAATAAGCCGGAAAGCTTGAACTCGCTGAAACGGATGCAGTTCTTTGTTGATTAGTACGGTATTCACGACTGGCAACACTTTTTCTAATGCTTTCAGAAGGACGCTCGATGATCTCGTATGTAATGAGCTCTTCCAAATTTGGCGTTCTCGCTATCCGCGGCCGACCAGCGTCGTACTAGGTGCCGCAAAACTGACACTAAATAATGCGACGGCCAATAATGCGTCAACGTGGAAACGACCTGCGTACAGCCTCCGCGCGGCAGACAACATTCTAGACTTACCGTGCGCTTCACCATTTATGCAAAGCATGTCAAATTTATCGGCATTTGCGAACCGATCCATCACGATGCACGCAGTGGAGCCTGTACTTTGTAATAAAATGCTAAGCGAAAACACGCGCAGGTTCGATGTATTAGGTCCCTCGCATGCTAAAGCAGAGTCGTTTTGGTTGAGTGGTTTCGTTTTACAATAAACGGTTCATTTGGCACCTATTGAGAATAGTCACCGCGAATTGTGAAGACCATTGCAACCGTTACGTGTTGAATGTGTATAATGGCTGCCGGACGCTATTTCGAGCAGTCGTTGTATAAATAGATTGTTTAAGGTCATTCCCAAAGAAACTCAAATAATTCGTTTAATAAAACAAGTCAAAAAGCTAGCCCTATGTATGCGCTCTTCCGACATGTTCATCGAAAAACTTGAGTTACTTACCAACCTCAACTCGTACATTTCCCACTCGAAATATTCGCTCATGTACGATCGCACGTGGAAAGGGTACATTTTTAATAAGTTCCCAACAACCTAATCCCCTAAAATACTCGTATATTGCGGGGAGACCGAAGAGGAGTGCGTTGGATGGGTCCGAGGTGTGGGGATGAGTAACCGTAAGACAGCAGGTTGAACCAGAGTTGCAATAAAATAATGTAGTTATTAGTATTGTGACTTGATGTCTTTGACTCTAAGAACGCCCACTTCACAGCCAGAAGTGAAGTCAAGCAGGGCGCTTGTCACACACACACTTACACACACACGAGAAGTGTGACGTACAGTGGAAGGCCTAATGGCGCGATTGGTGCAATTTCTGACTCATTCGTCGTTGCTGATGTATATCTTTGTTGTCGTTCATTGTTCGCGTGGTGCTTGCTATCTGTGTCGTCGGGCATAGTGGACTCAGTAGTTGCAGGGGCAACAAGTGGAAGTCATCAGAAAAGATTTGGTGGTGGACTGTGTGGCCAGATCTAGTGGCAAAACATATAGAATGCACTAAGCCTTGTCAGAGAGGGGCGAGCCGCGAGGCAGCTACAGCAGAAGGCGAGTCGTCTGTAGCATCGGTGGCAGAGATGGCGGCACAGTTAGAAGAAGTCGCAGGGAAATGGATCATTGTTGGGTGAATAAACGCTAGGACAATCTGAATACGCTCAGAAAGTCAGGGGCTAAAGCGTGGCCCAGATCAAGCGGGTACTACTGGCAAAGCTGTCTGGTAGCAACCCAAACTAACCACAGCATCCTTCTTCGGATGTTCATATATCAAATTAAGCAAGGCAAAGGCCGTTGATATTAATTTTCGGCGTAAGCAGTCGATAGACTTTCAGCTTGAATTAAAACGAGACGTTATAAAAAAATATTTTCTGGGGGTCTCCGACCGAAGTTTACTTTATTGGTTCTAGAGATGTCGGGAAACTAGTGTAATGATAATTCGCATCGGTTGCATAACATTAAATATGCTACAAGGCTGTACTTAGAATGCTGCTTAACCGAGAGCCTTGATGAGGGCCGCAGTTCATTTGTCAGGCCTAAACTGCAATCGGTAACTTTCCACGGGTGTAACCAGACATGCTATGTTAGAGCACATTGTCCGGGACGGTTAGCTGCGGGAACAGCGGCCGTTATATGTGTTAGCTGATAGTGACACTGGTAGGCAGCAAACGCTTGTATAATAGTAGCGGCAGAAGCTAAAAACGCAACCGATTAGCAAAAACTTCTAACCGTATGATGGTAGTGGTAGCGGTAGTAACAACAACAGCAACGGAGGAGCGCAATCAGAGAGACAAGAGGCATCTCGCATTGTCTACGTTCGTTGTAAGCAAACAGGCTACGTCGATTGATTATTTTTGTATTCGCCTGGTGAGTGCGTGCACACGTATCAGGCCCCTTTATATAAGGACGGCGCGCATGCATGATCCTAAGGCTTCCCCTAACTCTAAGTCTCTTGTCCTCTTATCGTTCATACTCCCTAACTATTAGGTAAGTCAAAAAGTTCGTCGGCTTTTTTACCCGATTTTAAAGAGCCTTATTTATGCAGACAACAGTATTTTCATTCAATGATATATTGACCGTTTTGTTCGATAACCTTCGCCCATCGCCTCGGTAGATCCATGATTCCTTTCTCCCAGAACGTCTTGTCCTTCTCGTCGAAATACTGAGTGAGGTGATTTTTTATAGCCTCCAAAGATTCAAATGTTGTGCCATCAAGGGAGTTCTGGAGAGACCTGAACAAGTGATAATCAGATGGTACGAGGTCGGGACTATAAGCTGGGTGCGGCAGCACATCCCAGTGAAACTCCGCCAATTTTTGCCGGGTGGCCAAACTTTTGTGTGGTGTCGCCTTATCATGTTGAAAAGTGACGCCCCACCTGTTTGACAATTCCGGGCGCTTCGTTGCTACTGCAGCCTTCAAATCTTCGAGTTGTCTGCAGTAGACGACGGAGTTGATCGTCTGACCCATTGGAAGCAGCTCAAAATACACGACGCCCTTACAGTCTCACCAGCAGAACAGCATAACCTTCTTCTGATGAATTTCGGGTTTAGGGATAGCTGCGGCCTGAGAACCTCTGGGGACCCAACTTCTTTTCTGTGTTACGTTTCTGTAGAGTATCAATTTTTCATCGCCGGTTATCAATCTCTTCAGAAATGGCTCATTCGAGTTCTTCCGGAGGAGTGCGTGACAGGTATCGACTCGCCTTTCAAGCTGCCTATCATTGAGGTCGTGTGGTAGCCAGATATTCCGCTTGCACGAGAAACCTGCATCATGGAGGCGATTCCAAACGGTTTCGTGGGAGACTCCCCTTACATCTTCAATTTCTTTTATGGTCAAACCTGGGTTCGAAGTAACCAGGCTTATGAGTTCGTCGGTCTCCACAACATTGGATCGTCCTGACCTCGGTTCATCTTCGAGATTGCAGTTTGCAGCTTTGAAACGGGCGAATCGCTTTTCGACTGTGGATTTGTGTACTGCGTTTTCGCCGTAGACTGCACATATCCTCCGGGTTGTTTGCGCTGCACTTATGCCTTCACGGTAGGAGAACAACATAATGTGTCGAAAATGCATATTTTTGTCCTCCATTGCAAACAGCTGCCAATTCCGCAAACGAAACGGTAAAGTTGGAATTGGTATACCGTCGCGCCGCTACGGGTCTGCTCCTGAATGTAAACACCCAGCCGCACTCTCAGGCGGCCCTGCTGCAGAGCGCGGGAATTTCAAAAATGTGGTCCCAGAAAGCCGACGAACTTTTTGACTTACCTAATAGATGATCTACTGACCATCACATTTATTTAACTCGTACTGAGTATGCATTCAACTTACTGACGAATCCTCTGGCATGCCGTTCCTAAATCGGACAAATCACTTTTGAACTGTTCTAGTTGTTACTGCTTCTCCACCATACACTCTACATATCTTAGTTACGACTAGGTTTGGACTCTTTCCTTTCCGGAAATAAAATAACATCAAATGACGAAAATGCACATTTAAGTCTGCCATCTTCACTCGAGCGTTACAGTTCGCGTGAGTTAGATATTATAATTAATTCCACGGTATAATACAAGGCAGGTCTGCTCTTACCACCATATAAACAAACAACCCTCTCCCAACAGTTTTCATTCTCCCCGAAGTACGACGCAGTACGGCGCATGCAACTTTCCGAACGGATTTATGGATTAACAAAGTAATATCGAAATCGATTGTGCAAGGGACTTCCACAACCGAGGCCACTGCCAGATTCCTCCAACAAATCAAGGAGAAGATATCTCTGGATGCTAATGCCCACGCGGTCTTACAGACTAAGGCTATTTTAATCATATATCTAGATGAGTCTACTAAGTCAAAGGACATTTTCAAATGGCTCACTAAGGACGGAGCGCCTCTAATGGGGTTAATTTCTGGTAACGGCCTTTCTTCTAAAGAAAACGTGGACTGGCAGCAACTCATTGCTGAATCGCTCTGAAGAAGCTCAATGGCTTCTTCGACAAATGGCAATCGCTTTCAAGAAGCTTCTTCGCGGTTGGAAATAACATAATGTCTTTCTACTCTCCGAAATCCTCACAACACAGTTTTTTTCACCTGGACCACAGGCTAGTAATAAAGAAAAAAACAATCTCACACAATATCATCCGCCGCCTCAGTCGGAAAAGGCACACTTCATTTCCAATTCGCATCTCGCGATCTACTCAGTTTCTGAACTTTACCTATCAAGGGGAGCAACTCCAGAGACCTCAGTAAACACCCACCGTCCCCAAAAGGCGATTGTGGCAGAGGACATCAATGCGGTTCACAATCATCGGAGAAACAGCTCTTCATCAAGAAAAACAAATTCTCCTAAAATAGGCAACCCCCCATCAACATAAGCACATTTTAGATACATCTTCAGTAACGGCAGATAACCCTAGATCTGAATCAGTGCGATAGAAGGAATAACTCATCGAATGACCAACTGGAGGATCCACGAGAAGTAAAAACCGTCTGTGACCATCTCAACGTATTTTTATCCGTCACCCTAATTTCTCTCTCTTAGCCCATCCGGCTCATACAACACCAAAGCCTTGACAAGACGAATCACACCTGGGCAAATAAAAATAGCAAAGAAGACCACTGGAACTCATTGAGCGAAGAGGTAAAAGAAAATCCTTGTGGCAAATGATACAAAATTGTGCGTAAAACTGCGCCACGCATACCCGCCATTACTATCATGGAAAGCCCGACTGACTATAACTGCAGTTTTCTTAAAAAGACGCCAGCCTGGGCCGGTGTTCTTACCTTTGAGCAGAAATCACTTCAAGATAGGAATCGTGGTTGAGCGCCTACGGCCAAGAAAAGCACCGGCCCTAATACCCCCCCCCCCTTCCCGCAAGAAGTAGGTGTAGTTTTACAGGGCCACCCATAGATATTTTAGCATGAAATGCCTAAAATGATCGTCAATGGAGACTATCGTAAGCATTAGAAAACAGTACATTTGATCCTCATACTGTCCCCAATAAACCGCAAAGAGATTCCTCGGTATACCTCTTTCTAGGTGTTTTTCCTGCCTATCCGAAGCATCTGATCACATTATTAACGGCAGACAAGTAACGCATAAGGAGACGCTATCGGAAAACCAGGACGGTTTCCGAAACCTACATACCACGCGTTTAACCAGCAGCAAAGTGCTTAACATAACTAGCGCACAAAAATATTTGCGGAACGCAAACTGGTCATGATTTATTGTTCGCTTGGCATGTATACCTAAATACACATGTCACCCTTTTATATCAGGGGCAATACTCAACGGAGCCTCGGCATATATTCGACAATACTTCCATAACGCTAGGCCTCACACCGTCTTGACAGAACCGGAACTAACTACTCTAAACGGCCTAAAGTGCCCTCTACAGAATCTAAATAAGCGTCTGGTAAGTCACCCAATAACACACACGCCTATGGTTAATTACCTAGGCGTGATCCTGGATAAGGCCCTCACAGCAACATTTCATGTGCGTTATGCAGCAAAAAGCCGCCGATGCCTCAGCAGGCCTGCAGACGATTATTCTGCGGACTAGAGGAGCAACACACTCTCGGCGTCGTCTCTTAGCATCAGCAGTTAATAGCATCATGCTATATGACGGCCACATATGGGAGCGCACGTCGATTGAAGCTGTATTCCTCTTTTGCGGCACGCCAATAGCGCCTAGCGATGTCGCTTCTCTCTCATACTCTTTTCTCTAATCTCAGCGTTATCGTAACCAATTTTCAGACGATGTGGCTTTTTAGACGTGCTACATCAAATTTACGAGCTCGAAAGTACATGTGCGCTCGAGAAGCCTGAAGACCGCTTTGCCTTCTCGTTCAAGTTAAGTCATAGCTTCAAGATACTGGTACCTTCGCGCCGAGAAGCTTGTCGCTCATAACTCTGCCCTTGCGGTTCTTGCTTAAACTGCCTGTGATATTTTGTGCCGTTTTTTCGCTTTAGGGTTTTAATTGTTTTAGAACTCCCTTTTGTCTTGGGGTCTGGGAGACCAAAGAAGCGCGAAGATATTCGCTATTGTCGCTGAATCGTGTTGTATCGCGGAACCTCTTTTGTTATTGGGTGGCGGTTCCTAAGTTCACAGTAAACCCGTTTTGAGCGAAAACATCATTGATCTCATTCAAATTCATAAAGAGGACATTTGACACAACTCCGTTTAGCCGCTCTACCGCAAACTTTACTAAACGCACACCAAAATTCTAACCGCAAACTTTACTAAACGCACATAATTAGTAAAATGTCCGTACTGCAAAGAGGCTGATAATTGTGCTGATTTCTTCTCTCGTTAGCCGGCAAATGGCACCATAAAATGTTGCCATTACGATAAAAAAATGTTAGGCCAAAAAACTATTCTCAGGCTAGGGCAACTTAAATGCCCATCATTTTTGTACCAAAGTGATGGTGCTGCGTTGCGCGTTTGCCGAGTAACTAAGCTTTTTCGACAACCATGTCAAAAGTGAAAGCATGCATACTTGCTAACATTTTGGCGTGCTTCAACAAGGGTGTATGAAAACGTTATTTTAAGATTTGGTAGAGATCGGATAGAAAATACTTTTCCCAATGAAAGAAGGGAGTGGAAACGTCTGCCAAAATTATACGGTTTTGAGCGTGAGAACGTCAACATAAAACATAACTAAGGCAGTTGAAAAAACTTAGTTACTTGGAAACTACGTAACGCAAAACCATCGCTTAAATTCGAAAACAATGGGCATTCAATTTGCTATTGCCGTGGAATAGTCTTTTAAGCGTACATTTTTACCGTAATGGCAGAATTTTACGATTTTGAACGTGACAACTTCAACGTAAAACATAACAACGTATCGAGTTTGTATGGCTTCCTTAATCCGGCTATTCGTCCTTCACTAGTTTCAGTTGTAAGTAGTAGAACACGCCAGTATGACCAGTTCATGCTTTGACTGGTTCACCCGCAAATATAGATTTTGCACAACAATGTAGGAGAAAAAAAGACAGAATAACTAAATTTATAAATTTCATCCTCACTCCAAAACCAGACGTTTTCGCTCTCTCGTACCATTAGGCAAAATTATTTTCTTGCCGAGTTCTATCAAACCCATATATATATATATATATATATATATATATATATAAAGAATTATTTAGTCAGAAGGAGGAAATATAATTACAAGTGTGCAGAATATAAATGCAGAACATACAACATAAAGTTTCATTTATCTGGCAGATTCACGCCTTAAGCGTTTATGCCGTGCGCCATGAGAATATAGCATTGACTCCTTCTCTGTCCTTGCAGTTTCAACAGGAGGCGTCGTGTTATTGCTTTTATCTTGGGTTTAAAGCTTAACGACAAGAAATATGAGCCTCTCGTTCTATCGCACGACGACAGAGAGTAAACGGCCGCCGCGGTTCGAGCAAAACTACCCAATATTAAGCGGTAGGAGAGAAAAACGTCGAATTCCTAGGCACGTCATTAACTGATGCAGCAGTTGTGGGTGCTCTCCAAAAGCAACTCACGGATGCCGAACGGTAGTGAAGTAGATTAAAATGTTGTACCGTGTACCTTCTACAGCAAAGTGTCTCACAACGCATCTTGGCAACGCCTGGCTTAATGTATCCTCTACAATATTCTCCCACGAACAAGAGGGATGACCTACTTTACGTTGTCGACGAACTCCTTCGAACGACACTTAGGTGCTTTCTCAATGTGCGTCTAGATGACAATGCATGGGCCAAACCTACGCTGTCCGTTAACGCAGGTGGCCTCGGTGTCCGCGCACAGCCAAATATATGGCCCTGTAATGCTACCTGGGTTTAACTCTAGATGTTAAAAATCTAGTCGTTGCCATCAGCCCGAAAGGTAAATCGGAAGTGATTAAACGGGCTACACGCACGAGCCTGGACAAATTTGAAGCGCGATGAAAGTCTCCACCGGTCTCTCCATCGCACGAATCTCTTGACCGCACTGGCGTGGAGCCTCGCTCTTATCTCAGGCAGAAACTACGACTGACAAGGTTAAACTACAAGTTTACTTCGATTTATGAGCGGACAATGATAGAGATAGACGATAGCGTCAACAGTGGGTTACGACCGGACGGTCCAAAACTATGTTGCTCGAACTAGGCTTTTTTTTTTGAGGGCGTGGGGAATGCATTTACGCACACCCGCCGACATGATGGCGGGTAGTGTGGGGCTAAACGCACGAGCAGAGAGTACATGACTCACTCAAATCCGAGCGCACTACCCACTAAAAACCACCCTCTTCAGAACCCCCTTCTGGTTCGGCATTGTCAACCATTACCTCGAGACCAGATAAATATAGACGCCGCCGCAATTCGAACCCGGGACCGCCAAGTATTAAACCGCCACGTAGCCGATGTGCTACAGCAACAGACGCTCGAACTAGCCTGAAAGCTGGTGCCTCTGCTTGTCTTGCAGAGAACCGCAACTTGGCAAAATACAGAGATTTTGTTTTGCAGTCTACCGTTAAGACAATCGCCATAGAGACTTATGGACCAACGAGCCGGGAACAAAAAATATAAATTGGTATAAAATGCAGGCCTCCGAATGATAAAACGTTGTGTCACATAACAGTGGCACATTGGATAGTGCTTGTTATGTGTATCTTAAAATCTAACTTGAATTGCGCCTTGATGTTCACCAAACGAGCAAAAAACGTATCCATCGAAACTGTCGTTTACAGTTTCACAAAAAGATCTATCATCTCCACAATTCCCAATCCAATTAACCGAGAGGCGATCTACGCAAATGTTTTCTTATTGTGTTAAAATTATGTTGTTCTAATTCGGTTTTCTGTGATTTTGTAATTTGGTTAAAAGCAAACCGCTTTGAAAAATATACTATTAAATATATACAATAAAATTATTTCCCATTAGTTATGGCTACTTAGGCAGTGTCGGGGCCCTATTGTGGAGAATATGGGGCAACTCAACATCTTACGAATGTACGATGTGTTGTTTTATTGAACCAAGTGAAGCGTTTAGTGTCTTTAGGTGTAAAATACTTTAATATAACCAGTATTTAGGCGTTTTTAGGTGAGTGAGCAAATTTCAATTTGGCAAGTGATGGCTGGATCATCGCCAGGTGGGATAGGGTGAACGAACCCAATGGATTCAACTATGAACCGCCCAGGCTACACGCGCAGTGGCAGCTCAAGATACGTGTTGGCCAGCTCACTGTCAGTATGCAATTGTGGAGAAGTATTCGAGAAGAGGAAGGTTACTGAGCGCAGTCCCCCATATACAGGCTGCGCTGCCTGTGAAATGAAACCGCGACTGACATCGGAGATGGAGCTGGCGAAGAAGAGCGCTAAGACATAGTGCGATACGCCACAAGCTATGCAGGATCGCTGGCAAAGCATTATTACAGATGTCCAGCAGAGGCGCGCAGTGGTCATACAGCAAGAACTGACTGTAATGATCGAAGAAGTCAAGCAAAATGGGAACGAAAATAAAAAAAACAACGGCATAGTGGCGACAGCAATGGAATAGTGGATGAACGGAGAGAAAGGCTGGCTGCTGTTGAGGAGAAACGTCACCAGTAGCGGCAAATATTGAAGAAATTGAAAAATTTATCCGGCGAGAGGGATGAAGACGAGAGGCGCGCCATTGAAGAAGAGACAGTAGTGTTAGACTTAAGCCACAGTGGCGAAAAGAAAGAAGAAATACATGACGAAGAGGGCGGTGCGACGGAGGCGAAAGAATGCAGGAGACGACAACAACAATGAAACAGAGACGAGATCGCCCGGGGGATGCGCGAATACGGCCACAAGTGGAGAAGAAAGAGGAAGTGGCTAGTCAGTGAAATGAAGAAGAAAAAATGCTAGCGGTCGAGAAACAGCAGCAGCAGCAACCACAACAACAACAACAACAAGGGCAGATACCTCGGATAAGTTCAACCGATCGAACAGGGGAGGCGGTGGCTATTAGACCAATGGGAAAACGGGTGGTAGTTACTGGAGATTCAAGCGTATGCAGAATAGAGGGACAGGTTAATCGGGTGGCTACTATTACAGGGGAGGGGGTATTTTATCTCTACGAGGGGCCGAGGAGTAAGGGATTTTGTGGCAGCAACTAAGCAAGCTATTAAAATATACAATAATAAAGAACATAGACTGGTGTTTCATGGGGGACTGGTAGAGGTTTTTCAGGCCCGGGATATGGAACGTGCTGTGAATGAGATTAGCACACTAATACAAGACCTAAGAGAATTTTGCAAACGGCGAAACGAGGTGTTGACAGTGTGCTCGTTTCCAAAGGTGGTGGATGCTAAAGAAAGATGGTAATATCGTCGGGGTACGAATAGGAAGATAATGCAGTCAGTCAGGGCAGCAAATTAAGAATACTTGTCTTTTGAATACATTCAACAAGGGCCATGGCCTCCGATGGAGTGCACTACGGGGAGGCAGGTGCTGTACTAGCGGCACGGCCAATTGGCAAGAGGGCGTGCGATTGGCATAATGTTAGGTCGATAATAATTAAAGTAGTTAATGCGCAAGTAGAACATAGGGGAACTGAACACGGTAGGAGGACGCAGACGTGGAATCAACAGAATCGGGCAGCGCAAATTTTTTTGGCACGCGGTATGGGCATTTAAACGAGAAGGAAACGGTAGGGTACAGATACACAGGATAGGACAACCGATACAGAGACAAAAGAGAGAGGACGGGACAATATGGATACAGGGAAGAGTGGGACAGCATGTGCAGGGGGAATCAAGGCAACGGGAGCTACTTCCCGAGCGAGGGGGAACACATAAGAGCAGTGGGGATCAAGGGGGCATTGGAGGTCATCAGACGGTTGGCCATCAGTGGCATCGACAGGGAGGAAATTAAGGTTGACGTAAAATCCAAAAGAGAAAACAGAACAAAAGGAAAGCGTAGAAGCAATGTTTCTTTCGAACGGATTACCATGTTAAATATGAGAGGAGGGAGGCGAAGAGGAAAGTGGGACGAACTATATAAGTTACTAATAATAAGGTCTGTCGATATCATAATAGTAGCGGAAACGCATTTGTGTGAAATGGAAGTGCCGCCGAGTTTAAAGGAATGCAATTGTACGGTACAAATCGGAATACGGACAATGGGGAAAACAGGTTTGGAGGAGTTGGCATAGTAACTAGAGATGCTCTTTCGTGCAAAAAAAATTTCGTGCAGGTAGGGAAAACAGGATAGATAAAAAGAAAATATGCAATGTTGGAAGTAATCATAATTGGGTAGAAATAAGCGGAAGAAACAAGAAGCCGGGGCGCGTAGTTGTACCAAAGGAATCTTTGGATAAACACGCAGAAAGCATAGGCATATATTAAATACGCATTTGACAATTGCTGTAAGATAGGGAAGGGTATTCAAAATAGAGGAGAACGAGGGTGGTGGAATGATTAAATAAATAAGGCAATTATGGAGCGAAAAAGGAAGAGTAAGGAGCATAGAAAAGTAATGGGAAGGGACGCAGACAAGACAGAAGAGTATTGGAAAAGTTGCAAGGAAGCCAAAAACAAAGCTCAAATGTTAATACAAGATGCAATTAAAAATACAGACGAGGGGACATTTAACAGCATTTTGGAGGCCCCTAAGGGCCAGCGAGCAGAACAGTTTTAGGACTATGACAGACAGGAAAAAACAAGAATGACAAATAACGTCCAGGATAGAACAAACACAAAAGATGAAATGGAAACCGCGTTAGAAGCACTATTTTTCACGAATAGCGTGAACAGTGTAGCACGGAGATTACAAACATAACAGATAAGATCGTAGATCGAAGAGAAGGCGTAGTTAAGAAAATGAATCCAAAATGAAGGCGTGTGATCTTTACGGGATTTCGGTAGGACTTAACTCGGCCTTGGGAAAGAAGTACGTGTATTATCTAACAAAGCAATTTAGTAATATATTTAGAGGGGGCAGAATCCCGGAGGGTTGGCGCAAGGGAAGAGTTTCTCGTTTTCCCAAGGAGGGGGTAGATAATGGCACTTTGAAAAATAGGCGACCAATCACAATTACACCTATAACGTATCGAATATTTATGCAGGTGTTTAAGAGTAGAGTGCAGAGTATTCTGGAGACAAATGGGAAAATAGGAAAATGGCAGTGAGGATTTAAAAAGGTATAGGCTAGATGATCATCTTTTTTATTAAGTCAGGTTTTGGGAACATCGAGATTGAAGGGACAAGGGTGTGTGGCAAGATATTTAGACCTTAAAAAAGCATATGACATGGTGGACAGAACAAAGTTTTATTAAAGCATGTTAGAGGAGGATTTCGAGAGAAGCTGAGTGGAGTTGATAGAATAAATTTATAGGAATAACACGGTGAGAATAATAATAGAAGCTACACAATCTAGAGAGTTTATAGTCGCTAAGGGGGTCAGGCTGTCCGCTCCCATCGGTGATTTTCTTATGTATATAAAGAGAATAGCGCGAAAGGGTGTATATATCAACCCACCCGTGCTGCTGTTTGCTGACGATATGGTAGTGTTAGAGGCACTAGCGAAGGTCAACAAATGTGAAGTGCATATGCGGAAGCAGCAGAACAACTGAGCATGACGTTTAATGAAAAAAAAAAGAGCGCAGTTTTAGTATTTAATTGGATTAGGGGGCAAGGAAGCTTGTAGTGTATTTGAAAAAAAAATAATTATTAAAGTCAGCACAAGTATCTTGGGGTGACAATGACTACAGAGGATGATTATTTAGAGGAAGAAGAGATAATACGGAGGAAGAAGTCTGAAAGAGTAAGAAATGCAGTAAGGTGTAAGGGCTTCTGGAGGTTTAATAAATATATAGTAACAAAGAATATATGGAAGGCCATGTATGTGCCAGGATTGACCTTTGCTAATGTCTCTCTGGTACACAGCGCGGTTGCCGTTTCAATTCCGCCAGGGAATTTCTTGAGGGGGAAGGGGGAACGTCAAAATTTATACAGAAGGAAGTACAAAATAAGCTAAGATTTAGTAGTAGGATTGAATATGTCACAAACAAAATATAGGTTAAATAGATGCAGCTGGTAAAGACGGCACTTAGGATTAAAAAGGAAGTGGGATCGCAGAGTAGAGTTCGCAACTAGGGAGATTGGGTACAATAGTCAGCAATGAGCAAGAGCGAGGTTATCAGAGTTGGTGAAATTGAGGTTAAACATGTCACATACATCCAAATGAAAATTGGCGATGGGTTCCAGCTTGAGTTTGGCAACTATATTTGGAAAGGAAGAGCGGAAAAGGGCCGGGGAAGAATGGGTTGGCCCAATTGAAAGCAAATACTCAGCAGGTATTGAAGTAGACATGGATGATATGGATGCAAAGGTAGCATATATACTGCCGCTCTAAGCGCCCCTGATATAAAAGGGTAATATGTGTATTTAGGTATACATGCCAAACGAACAATAAATCAATCAATCAACCATCGCATTCACAAATGCAAGTATGATATAATAGTTTTCATCAATATCACTTAACCATACTATATATAACGCAAAAACATGCCAAATATGCATTTGTATACTCTTAACGTTCTTTGCCCCAGCAAATATAAACGCTGACGTGTCACACAAAGGTAGACCCTCTTCAGTGGAAAACACACGGCCGGAGTCTTTGTATTCCCCGACGGCATTGAGCATTTGAGTGTACGCCTAGCTAGGGGGTTATCTGAAGTTGTTCTAGATCAAATAGCCCCTGGCAGAATTGGACTCTCCCCGCATCGACGAATCGGCTACAATGGCTCTAGCTTCTTCAAATCGCGTTACCTCTCCGAACGTGACCGAGGGCATACTACCGCACACAGGTCGATCTACAGAATAGGCCAAGGGCTTAACAAAAAATTGAACTAAACCTCACTGAATGCATAACGGCGCGCACTTTGTATGTTAGTCCTTTCCATTTAAGAATCCGCTTAAGGTTTCCACGGAATACCTACAGCGGCATCTTTAGCGGTAACATGAGCTCATAGCTAAAGCAGCTTGCACATCGTGAGAAGGAGAAGAAGTGCGTGTACGCGACATATCTAATGGAACTTGCTGATTAGGTCTACATTACGTAATAAACAGAGATGTCGTGCCTTGCTATTAAAACCAACCTTAGTTCGAGAAGTACCTCCCATTATATAAATTATTCGATAATACACTCGTATGTACTGATTAACAGTACAACTACGCCTGAGCGCGTTGCTCCCACCTGCGTTCCGTCCATCACGTCTGTATCTCAACTGTTATACCTACGATTTATCCATTTCTAACTCAGCGATGTGGCCTTACCGCCAGGGTATCCTGTCCTTAAATCTTGGCTAATTTTCTTGTGCCTTACAAGTGTTCGATCTGTTCTTCTGGCTTCGTTTCATTACAACTCTTTACGGGTGATTTTTGTTATTTAACCGTATCGACCAAGCCCGTCCGACTTCTGCCCGGACGCTCTGACACACGCGATACGTAAAGATCAGAGGGACCAGTAATGTTTCCAACACGTTTATGTAACCGGTCGATACGGTTTACAATATTGCGCAAACAGAGAAAGCATACATTTTTAACCGGTGTACATGGTAAAGGACCTGTCTGATTCGGGGCAGATTCGAGATGAACTTGAGATTTATGAACTTCAGAGGCAAGCGCTATAGCTTATACATTTTGGCAGAAAGGAATGTCTGTAACGATACAAAATCACACAAGCAAAACAAAAACTGTGATGCCAGGGACATAGAAAGACTGCCTGAAAATAGGCCGCGCTGTTGACGACAGGCAAGGCCGATTGGCGCCGTGGCCAAGCTTTGTTGTTTATTTTGTTGTTGTTGTTGTTGTTGCTGCTGCTGCTACACCTTGCCGTCGTCGTCGCCCCTCCCCCCCCCCTTGCCCCCAGCAGCCGCATTCGTCTGAGCGCTCTAGTCGACACGGGGTTGTAATTTCGGAACCCTCAGGGCACGTGTTGCTTTTTGCTGCTGCTGCTGTTTCGAAGCACCTGCCGGCCATCAGATAAAACAACAACGACAGAAGCAGGTGGTCAGGTCGGCAGTCAGCAAACGAGGGCAGCGGGCAAGAACTGCCCAACAACACAGAACAACGACAACAACAGCGACGACGACGCCGAGGACTTTCTCATGTTGCCGTTCCGGCTCAACCTTTCAACCAGAAAAATCCTGTCAGGGTGGGCACAGTGGGCGGGCGACAGAGAAAGAAACACAAAACAGAACAGAGAGTGTGTGTGTGAGAGAGAGAGAGACAAAGATTTTAGGAGTCGTCTGTGAAACACGAACGGGGATCCGTTCAACTGCAACCGATCCGCTACGTCGTTCCTACTTCCCAAGCTCACTCGTAGCAACGTGGCTGTTTGTCGCATTTGTTGTCACTGGTGGTGATAAAGGAAGAGGAGGAGATGGAGGCGCGTGTTGTTGTTTTTGTTGCCGCTCGTCAGTTCGGCTGCACTTGGTCGTTAGCCTCTGTTGCTGTTGTTGTTAGTGTTGTTGTTTTTGCTACGATTGTTACTGCGCTGGTTATCACAACTGCTGTGGCCCATGTTGTGACTATAGGTCAACGCTGCTACCAATCTGGTTATCGCAGCTGCTAGTGCTAATGTTGTTGTTGCCGAACTAGTGTTGAGAATGCTGCTTTTTATTATTATTATTATTAACAGCAGTTGCCGTAGAAACTCGCCTTCGCGCCGATTCCCTGTGAGATCTGTAATCCGTTGGTCCAGCTCACTGATGAATCTTTTGGTTTCCTTGCTTACCGGACCCATTGTTTCCATAGATATTGGCACTACGATGTAACTTGTCTCCAGTTCTTGGTACTTGCGTTTTTCCCATTATCTGCGCGCTCGGCAACCCATCCCACTTCTAGTGAACTGTGGCGTATATAGGAGGGAGCCACTGTACAGGACACTGTAGCAGCCCATACCAAGCCCATAGCGGGATTGTTACACTGTCAGGTCTTTTGTCGTCATAAAGTCCTAATCTGGGCTCGAGCGTGCTTGGTATACCAGCCCTGCGTAAGGCTCTTCTTATAACTGCATTGATTTTAGCGTGTCTAGGAACTCTAGTATGGCTTTTGATGCAGCTAAACGGGGTAAAGCTCATCTTCAGTTACTGTGGAACCACATGCGCGGCAACTGTAGGGGTTGCAAACCGGGGCACCTATTCGAAGAGCTGTTACCATGCGGAATGAGGTGTTGTCCAGCATGGTACCCAGCTGCGGAGAAGGGAGACACCTTAGAAAGCCTCCACTAAATGTGTTCCGTGCTGCCAGAAAGACAGCTTTTTCCACTGGAGATTGGAGGCTGTCTAACAGCTCTCTAGCTGCAGCGCTGCATCTGTAGGAGTCCAATGTATGCTGTGTGGGACGTTCTTGCCAGGGGTTGGTCCAATTGTTTGTCTAGCTACTAGCTCTGCAGCGTGTTTGGGTCTTGTGATTCCTTCGCGGATGTCTGGTTCGACCAACGTATTTGCGAGTTTACCAAATTCCAATAGAGACGCAGTATAGCACATGGGAGCCAGCTCCGCCGCTGATCTAATACCAAATCCTCCTTCGGCGATTGAAAGGGTTGCTCTTTTCCAAGTGTTATCATGCAGGTCGACGTCTAATACCTTACCTAAGATGCTTCTTGCGATGTCGTCGTAAGCTTGAAGATCTTTGTGACATTTAATGGCTGGTGAACTGAGCAGAGTATAGTTGAGGTTTGGCTACAAGTTACTTATAGCTTTGCCAAGCTAGCGGCAGAAGTTGCGGCACTTTGAGTCTTACTTCATCAAGCACTACATCGCGTCGTATAGTATTGAAGGCGTTACGAGAATCCAATTTAACTAGAACCCGTACTGGACCTTCTGTTTCAACAAATGCTTGTACTGCGTGAACTGCCGCTTCTGCACCGCCTTTCACTGCAACGGCTATCTGACTTGGTTATTGTTATTATTATTATTATTATTATTATTATTATTATTATTATTATTATTATTATTATTATTATTATTGTTATTAATATTATTATTATTATTGGTCAGCGACACTCGAGCAATCGCAATGATGTTATATAATTAATATATTAGTGTTGTGATACATGTACATAATGATAATAATAAAACCCTGTTTCCAATAAAAAATTATTATTTTTATTACACTGCGAGCGAGAGTTGCTGACGTAGAAACTCACCCTCGCGCTGGTCACCCGTGTTAGCACTGATTTTGATACCTAGGTCTTTGAGAAAGATACTTGTGTTTTTGCTGATTGGGCCCATCGTTTCCATGGCGACGGGTACGAAGTGGTATCTTTTCTCCAGGTCAGAGTATTTGCGTTTTTTTGCGATCTCAGCATGTTCGGCAACCCACCCTGACCGGGTAGCGCTGTGCATCAAGTATGACGAAGCCACTGTACATGATACCGTGGCATCCCATACCAGGCATTTGCCCTTAGACCATGGCGGAATGGTGACGCCGTCGGGTCTTTTGTCGTCTTCGAAGCCCAACCTGGGCTTTAGGGTGCTTGGTATGCCGGCGCTACGAAGAGCCTTCTTTAAGACTGCGTTGATTTCCGCGTGTCTGAGAGTCCTACCAGGGCTCTTAGAGCAGTTTAAAGGGTGCAGTCCGTTCTTATCCACTGTTTTTTCACATGCTCTGCACTCGTATGGCTCACATATGGGAGCGCCTATTCTTAGGACGGCCACCATGCGGAAAGAGATGTTTTCCAGCATGGTGCCCAGCTGCGGTAAACGAAGTGCCCTTAGAAAGCCACTGTTGAAGGTCTCACGGGCGGCACAATGTAGCCTGTGATTGCATCGCCAATAGCCGAGTTTTAATAGACCGAAGGGCGTCTCTCTTATCCTGGATTGTTCTAGAGATCTTCCGAGAGCCAACGGGCGCTCCTAAGACTTCCAAGTCAGGCAGCTCGATTCTCTTTGTACCGGGCAGGGCGTCTGCAATGATTTTGCATGTCTTCTCGTGTTCGTGGAAGGTTCCACCTACAGCTATGAGCTCTCATTTAGAGGCGTTGAGACTTAAGCCTCCCTCTTCTGCAAACTGTAGCACTTCGCGTATGTCGAAGGCCACTACGTTTTCCGGGCCGCCTAGTATACCATCGTCCAGATACCACACATTAAGGGGGCTTCTCATACGGGACACTAATCCTGAGATTCCTAAACTAAATAAGGCGGGTCCCATCGGGTCTCCCTGTTGTACTCCGTTGGCTGAGGGAAGAGGCTCACTCTCTCCCCAGGACAGCAGTGATGGCGTGCCGTAGCTCTGCCACGCTAAGCGGAACATTTGTGGAACTTTTGCTTTAACTTAACAAAGGATGACATCGCGTCGAATCGTGTTGAAGGCGTTTTGAAAATCTAGTTTTTCCAGGACCCGTGGGGGCTCTTCTGCCTCCGTAAAAGCCCGAGTTGCGTGTGCTGTAGCTTCGGCTCTGCCTTTAACTAATACGCCAACCTGGTAAGGTGTCACCGCCTTCACAATTGCCGTCCTATTGATGGTAATTGCTACTTTGGCAACCAGCCTACGTAAGGTGAGGCCGCACGCTATTGGTCTAATGAAACCGTCTTTTTTAAGGGCTGTCAGATCTGCCCCGTAGAAGATTGGGTGGCAAAAACTTGGCAGCCTGCCACTTAGAGTCAAGTTAATCAAAGAGAGCAGTTCCACTAGCAGTTTTTCGGAAGAGGGTATCGTGCTGTCTAGCATATCTCTCGGATGTCGAGGACGTAATCTATCGAGTCCAGAAGCCAGAGTCCAGTGAGAATGAGCGAACTGCATTAACTACGAACTGTGCCGGGACGATGAAAGGTTCTTCCGAAGAAAGTTGCTCAACGTTGATCAAGCGGTCTCTGACGTGAGCCGGGGGAGAGGGATGCTTGCTTCTAAGTTCCTGAGTCGTGTATTCTGTAGAATATAGAGTGCGTGCGGCGGAGCGTATGTCTCCCTCAGCTAACTTGCGTTCTGCCCTTGCGGCAATCTGGCGGTCAAAAAGGTGGTCTTTGCGCGACGGTGTGTATTATTATTATTATCAGCAATGGCTAACAAGTTTCAATGTCCGTGGTGTTCTATGTGCTTTTCTATAAACAGCGGTGTTTAGATTCACGCAGAAGGGGCTCATAAGAAGAAGATAGCCAAGTCTAGTAGAACAGCAGATCTCCAATAGCCTACTGCCACTACTACTAGCAGCTCACAATCGCTGTCTTCTTCGCGCGATTTACTGGTAGAACCTTCGGCTCGCGCCGTCAGCCTGAACAAATAGAGGGCCGTCACCTAGCCAGCACTTGTTGCGCTCTCCTTCTCTTCACCGGTTAACGGTTCGGAAACGTCAAAATGACACGCACGGTGCTGCGAAGGATCCCAAAGGGAGCGGCAACACCTGTGCGCGGGTTCTTCCACCGTCTGCTCAAAGATGTCGTAAAAGATAATGATGGACCGCGTTGCCAGTTCTCGCTCCAACGGTGTTCCACGTTGACAAAAAACCCCAAGAAGTTTATAACCTGGTCAAGGAAAAGGTAGCCATTTTCGGAGGTGCAGCTCTTACTCGCGTGGAAGCCGTGGGTCGAGGCAAACGTGTGATGACAGATAACGCCCGCGCTCAGATTGCTGCTCACAAGCTCACCATGGATTTCGCCATCAGAATTTTGTCCTCCGATCACATAATTGCGCCCGCAACAGAGGAGTCGATTAGTGAGATAATGGCAAACCACCCTTGAGCTTCCACAGGAGACGTGGTGCCACAGACTACTATCGGCTTCCCAACGGTCGGGTCGTGCTCGAGCAAAGATGTCGCCAAGAAACTTTGCATCTTTCTATCTGGTGCGGCGGCAGGCCTCAATGACTTCACGCCTGATTATCTAGAATGCGTTCTGCCTGCCAAAGGAGACTACAACAATGTGCCGGAATCGCTTGCCAACGTATGCAACATCATACGCATGGACAAGTTCCGGAAGCTGTGAGAAGCGTGAAAACCGGGGGATATCGACCCATAGACGTTGGCTGCACTCTGTGTAGACTGGCCACAAGGACTTTACTTCAACAGGTCACTGTGAAAAACTACCTACAGCCACAGTAGATGGGGTGCGCCAATGATAATGAAGCGGAATGATTTTTCACACAGCTCGCACCTTTCTCGAAAAAATGTCTCTTAAGATTAGATTTTAAAATGCTTTTAACCTAAGCAAACGAGGGCACCCCTTGACAGAGGTTTCCAAGCACGCCACTGCCCTCTATCCAATAATGCACCGGGTCGACTCCTCTAGAAGGGTTCGGTGAAGTTTAAATTACGTCCTCAGCCGGTTGTCGGCAGAGGGATGTAGCGGCCTCTCTCACATGCAGCCTGCTTTTGCATCAGCACGTCAAGCAGGTAACATCCGGGGGTTCAACCGTGACGATTTGACAACGATCCTTCGGTGTTACTCAGATACATCAATGATCTCAGAGCGTTCGAGCAATGCATCGGGTTACACCTCAACCCTACAAAATGCGAGCTATTCCTACATAGTTTCGCAGACGAAGAGCGACAGCAGGTGATCGTTAAATTTACCAACAAGCTCCCGGGAATCTTTGTAAAGGAGCGGTGTGAACTAGGCCTGTTGGGTACGGCGGTGTTTGCCGGCTCAGACGCCGTTCGTATCTGGGACGCGGGTAAGTCTATACTCTTTCTGAGGAACAGATCACTAGGCAGAATGGTGGGACCAAACCGCCGCTGTTTGAAAGTAAGGAATGTGCATGTGATGGAAAGGTGGATGAACGCGGCCTGCACCGGCTTAGCTGCACGAAGCTGGCCGAGCTTACGCAGGACCGCCACGATGCCATCAATGACATCCTTGGACGCGCTTTCAGACGTACGCCCTCGTCATCTGGGTTTGGGGCAAGAACACATTCAAACTGAAAAAAGAGCTTGGGAAAAGCTCTTCGAGGCCACAGCAAAGCCAAGATCGACCGCGTTCGTCCGACAGAGAGTGTCATTGAAACAACAGAGAGGCAGCGCCAAGATGTTGTTTAGAGGCTACCGGCACTCAAGCAATGATAAAAGTATAAGCAGTATTGTAGGTATTATATAAGTAATATATTAGTAACTGTGATACATATTGATAATAATGCACTCTTTGCAAAGCTGTTGGAGAGTTTAATGACACTGGCTTACTGCCCGTAATTGATTCTGTCGTAAAAAGCTCACAAAACGGAGAGCTATCCACTGTCTTAGCGTGGCTATTCAAGCGAGTGTGCGTTCTCACCAGGGAAGTGGATGCCTGCAAGCAGCATTGCAATGCACCGCCGGCAACACTCGCATCTACAACAGCGCCGGAAACAATGGAACCGGCGATAAGAAGATCTATAATAATTGGGGATATGCTTCTTAAGGGTTGCCAGAAGCAACTATCGTTACTCAAAAAGTTCAAAGATCTTCATATTTCACTTCGACCATTCAGTAATGATCTCAAACAGATTTTTACTGACACATTGCAGGCCATGAGTGACACCTCGGACCCGCTACAAGTTGTCATTCATGCAGGGCATGCAGAGTGCATTAAACTAGAAACTGACGAGGCGCTGGCTTTGTACGAAGGCTTCCTAGTTGAGGCGAGAAACAAACACCCTGGGCACTCTCTTGTCTTGGTGTCAACTCCTGTTTATAGCCAAGAGTGTAAGCGTTTCAACAACGGACTTGCCAGCCTTGCTTACAAGTTTAACGTACAGACCAAGTTTTTAGACATAACTAATATACAGGCAGCAACAGGATTATCTCAAGTATTCAGATACGACGAGATTTCGGCGAATAAGATTGCAAACGTTCTAGTGCGATATTCATGTAAATTTGTCGGAGTGAAGAATTCCTTGCCGTCCTTGCTGCACACTTCGAAGAAGACCTCCAACGTCAACAAAGTTGTTCACAAACAACAGACAGCAGTGTCAGCGGCAAGCAACGACGTCAAGAAACTGCCAAACCGCCAGATTCGTAATGGCAAACAAAGTCTTCAGGTGCAGCAACGACAAACTAATAACAGAGAAACCAGAATCAACAGGCAAAACGTTAAAAACAACAACAGCCACTGGCAGCAGCAACGTAGACCGAACATCACTCGGACCAATCGTAATGATAATCGAGAGCGTAACCCGGGTAATTTGTTGGGGTTTCCCCCAATGATGACCAACCCCTACCTCTCATACAATCCGTTCGCTGCTCTATCCGAGAATTACTGGATGGGCATGGGCCAGTACCCATTCCAACTGCAGCGCCCTCCCGTGCAAGGCAGACGCTGGAATTAAACATAATGCAGTGGAATATCGAGGGTGCCAAAACAGGTCTAGATCTTCTCCCGCACGCAGAATTATCCGCGTTTGACATTGTTATTTTAACTGAGACATGGTCTACAAAAAGCATAAGCGTGAATGGTTTTTACACTGCTGAGTGTCTGGCACAACACGCAGCAGGACCAGGAAGACCAAGTGAGGGCGTAACTGTTTTGTACAATGGCAGATCTGGTGAAGTAACAATTCAGTATAATGATGACAACTGTGTCATTTTAAGTACCGATAAATGTAATGTCGTTGCCATGTACTCAAGTCCCGCGGAGAGAATAATAGATCTGCTCGATAAGCTGTGTCGGTCGCTCGACTCAGTTGATCTACGAAAATCAACTCTACTCTGTGGTGACTTAAACTGCCCAATAGATAAACCCAGCAATAGTAGGTGCAGATCGCTGATCAACACCTTACATGATCGAGGTCTGTGGCTTGTCACCTCTCCGGATGTGCATACATTTGTGGGACCACAGGGTAGATCAACGATCGATATATTTGCGACCAACATGGAAGAGACCTCCGTGACGTATCACGGCGTGCTGTCGCAACTAACAGCTTTCGGAGCCAAATCGCATCTTCCGGTTGGACTCAGTGCGCGGATGCCGGCGGAATCTCTAACTCAACGGAGATTAAAATGGTCGAAGTCGCTAGACATTAATCGTCTTGTTCAATGTTCCCGAGAAATCTTGCCGCCTCCTAAAGAGTTTTCGGTTGATGAGTACGCCAGTCGAATTGTTTCAGTCATACGACAAAGCGTCTGCGAAAAGCGATCCAGGCGCAGCGTACCTTGGATGAACACAGAGCTGCGTAAGTTTAAGCATTATGTTGTCCAAGCTTATATTCTATCCCGATTACAAAACATTATGTTGCCGTTATATCAATGGCTCAACAGGGCATACAAGCAAATGATCAAGTCAGCCAAAAGGGACTATGCTCTGAATACAGAAAATCGTCTCATTCTGGAAGCCATGAAACAACCGTATAAATGGATTAAAAGCGAATCCCGGACTGTCGCTTGCCCTATCCCATCTAAGGAGTTAAGAGCGTACTTTGGGCAGATGTACGCAATCGATAATACCATCCCAGAAAACGTTCCTGAGCTTATTTCTGTGTGGGATGAGATGACTATGCAAGCCAGAGAAGGTATCTTGGCTGAGATAACTAAAGATGATGTTATCAACGCCATACTGAATTCAAAAGCTCGTAAAGCACCAGGTCCAGATCAAGTGCAAAATGAACACCTGCACCAAGTTATGTTGCTGGTTCCCGCCATACACGCTCTATTCAACAAGATACAAGAATATGCATCCTTGCCCTCGTCTTGGAGGGAAAATATTTTGAGTGTCATACCGAAAGGGAAAGGTAACCCGCTCTCCCCGTCATCTTGGCGTGGTATTGCGAAGAAAAGTGTTGTGTACAAGCTTTTAGCTAGTATATTAACTAAGCGACTGGAGGCGTTTCTCGACGACGTGGATGGCTTGCCGGAAGAGCAGCATGGATTTAGAAGAGGAAAGTCGACGATGACTGCTTGCTCCGTGCTTCTCGGCGAGATTCGGGCAAATCTCTCACAAAAACGGTTACCGCTCTACGCCGTTTTTGTAGACTTTAAATCGGCCTTTGACACAGCGTCGCGGAAACTGATTGTGGCTAAGCTGGCATATCTCGGAGTACCGCTCACATTTCTTCAGCTGATTGCCTCAATCCTTCAACAGGGCACAGTTGTCCTCGATGACGGAGTGTCTGAGCACGAGCCTTTGGTTCAAACAACAGGGGTTGCTCAGGGGGACAATCTCAGTCCTCTCCTATTCTCTGTTCTGGTTTCGGATTTACCATCAATAATCACTAAACGACACAAGTTCGTCAAAGTGTTGCTCTATGCCGACGATTTGGTCCTGTTTTCCAGAAGCCGTTTTCACACTCAGCAGGCGCTCGCAACTCTGCAGAAGTATGTGAATGCTAATGGCCTGGTTATAAATGTGAGTAAGACAAAGGCTTGATGGGCTTCACCTTCAAGGAAACCCTGTCGAGTACGTAAAACATTTCGCCTACCTCGGCGTCGAATTAACAACCACTGGGTTGTGTTTTACGCGACATATCAAAGAAAGAATCCGTAAGGGTTTTATGGCATTTCACAGTATTCAAAATCCAGTGCGACTGTCGTTACAGGCAGCCTTGCAGCTATTTGATATAAAAATAGGCCCCACAGCTGGGTATGGAATACAAGTGATATGGCCGTACTTCAGCGCAGAGAACCTCGCTGATCTCGACAGACTTAAAGCTGCATTTCTCAAGCGTACCCTGGGTGTCCACAGAACAAGCCGCAACCGACTTATCTACCTGGCGGCTGGAACACCTCTCTTCACAGAAACTTTGCAGCGAAGCTTCAACCTGCCTCACACTGAAGCATTTAGGCAGCACATCCAGAATTGGGAGACGAAACTAGCTGATGTCGATCCAGCCTTCTTTATGACGCCTGCCCTCACCTCGGACACGTGGAAGGATCCCAATATGGCAAATCGTCATCTTACCCTTCGATTCGCTATGCATGGTTTTCACCATAAAATTTGTGTTCGACCTGGCCACCATGAAGCTGACGAATCATGCACTTGTCAACGTTGCGGCCATCAGTGCACAACATATCATTTACTTGAATGCTCCAATCCGGTTTCTGTAAACCGTCTAGTGTAACAAAATATAATACCTACTATTTGGTCAATAAACTTGATATATTGATAATAATAAACCCTTATTTCATTATTATTATTATTATTATCATCATCATCGTCGTCGTCATCGTCATCATCAACAACCAGTATCACGATGGTGATTACGATAATTAGAGTTATTGGCTGTTGTTGTTGCCGACGTTACAAAAAACTGCTGCTGGCATCGTTTTTCCGATTTCCGGCCCGTTCGCTTCATTTCCGCAAAAGCAGCAGCAACAGCAGCCCTGACACAACCTTGGTTCCTTCAGGTTGCTGGTCGTGCGCCGCGCTCAGCACCGCTGTTGGCAACAGGTTCGTCCCGCGCCGAGAGAATCTCTCCCCACCAATACGACGCAGATGCTGGCTCTCAGTTGCTCGAGCGCTTCCCCCGCTCGAAAGGTGAGTCCCTTGACCCCGCTTCTCTCGCTCGACCGGGAGACCAGGACTAAGCACACACACACACACCGATCACTATCTACCGCCTATCTTCTATGCGTTTTGTTGTTATTGGGACGCCAGCGCGCTGTTGCATTGAGCAACAACGACAACCGTGCAGATTGCGATCCGCGACGAAGGCAGAGTCATTTGCACGCGTAAAAAACTGATTAGTTCATTCTTCCCCCTCCTGTCCTTATCGTCTCTTTCATTCTTCTTTGCCGAACAGCGGGAGAGATACTGCTACTCGGCGACGCTGTGCGTCACCGTGAGGGTGCACGCGCTAATTAAAGACTATATGTATGCGCTCTTCAAGCCCATATCACCCGCGACCAGCTGCTAAAGCTGAGACGGCAGAGGGCTGTGGAAAGTTGGGGAAGAGCGCAAACACTTTTAAGCCCTATATATATATATATATATATATATATATATATATATAAAAGCCGGTCTAAGGTCTACTGCACTAGTTATGGTTATAATTCACCGGGTACGTTGCCGGTTCGATCGCTTCTGTTCATCGAGTTTTCTTTGAGCGACGCTTATTGATAAGAGACGATAAACCATGCCGCTGAGAGTTAGCTTCCATGCTGCTGCTGCCACAACGACTGTTGGGGACACCTTAGGTATCACAACATGTCCTCTTTTGTCAGCATGTATGCTGCCACTCAACGCGCAATATACATGGTAAATATGTACAGGATGTCACCATTTTTGTATCCAAAACGCTAGGGTATGGTCAAGCTCGGTGAGAATATAATGTTTGCCAATGGAAAGGGGGAGCGAAAATGCTTCGTGTAGGAGTGAGATATGTTTTTAATATTCTTTTCAATTGTGATTTTAGGGGCGGCTGCTCCGGCATACGTTTGCAAAATGCACGATTGTCAGAGAACGCATTCTACATTTTCAAAATTATACCCGACCTTAGCTAGCGCAATGACTGATGTGATATTAAGAAGAGCTTGCAAAATTATAATTTTACTTTCAATTTTTTTAACTTTCACGCCCAGCTTTCCAACAAATTTTCATTGCGCGCGCACAACTAATATGTCCAGACGAACGTGCATCTCTAGTGAATTATTTTGGTACCAAATTGGTAAGGCTGACATCTGTGGTTGCACAGTAACTCGAACCTACCTATGGCCATATTGGGTGTGAGTGCATACATGCAGCTTCTTTCAATCAAGTCAACAGTCAAACCTGTAGAAGCTCAGAAAAATATTTCTTTTACTTCAAATATTGCTCAAACGAATGCCCGCCAGCCAATAAAACTGGACCATTTTAAAACCGTCAATACGAAGCGGGACGACCGCGGACAGTGAGAAGCCCAAATACGGAGGAACACATTGTTGAGCAAGTAATCGCGCGTCCTTCTGCAAGCATTAGACAGGTGGCTAGAAGTGTCGGTGTAAGTCGTGCCACTGTTCACAGGGTGCTAAATGAATCAGGGCTACATCTATACCGGTTGCAGCGAGGTCAAGCCTTGCGGGATTCTGATTGCCAGCCACGCATTCATTACTGTCGCTGGTTTCTGCAACAAACCGCGGCCAATGTCGAATTTTCTGCTCTTGATCCTTTCACGGACGAAGCGTCCTTCACACAAGGTGGTGTGTTCTACGCACACAATGCTTATTGGTGAGCTACGGAGAACCCGCATATGACCCGCCCGCATGGACACCAGCGTCGATTCTCCGTGAATGTCTGGGCTGGCATAGTGGGCAACTATCTTTTCGGACCTCATATACTTCCAGATAGGTTGAATGGACCAACCTACTAATGTTTCTGAGCACAACCTTGCAAAAACATTTGGCAAACATTCCACAGAGTATTCAGTCGAGAATGTGGTTCCAGCACGATGGTGCCCCAGCACACAACCCCCTCCCGGTACGAAATTGTCTAGATGAGACCTTCGCCAATCGCTGGATTGGCCGAGGCGGTCCACAAGCTTCCGCCGCGATCGCCTGATCTGTTCAGCCTTGACTTTGACAGACTGACCGTATGCTCGGTTTTTCAATTGAATATTGCGTTCTCTCACAATGCATTTTGTAAACGTATGTCGGAACAGCCACCCCTATAATCACAATTAAAAAAATTATTAAAACATTATCTCACTCCTATACGAAGCATTTTCGGTCCCCTTTTCCATTGGCAAAAATGATTTTCTCACTGAGCTTGATCATACCCTTGCGTTTTGCACCCTAAAATGGTGACACCCTGTATATATATATATATATATATATATATATATATATATATATATATATATATATATATATATATATATATATATATATATAGACAACACTCTTCTGGGAGCCCCACCAAAAAGTCGAGGTTTGTTATATCGGGCAATTGTGGTGGCCAAGCGATCGACCCGCCTCGGCCGACCCACCGATTCTCGAATGTCTCGTTTAGGTATTCCCGAACCGTAGCAGAGTTGTGTGGCGGCGCACCGTCATGCTGGAACCACATTCTCAGGCGAACGCTTTCCGGGACGCCTTCCAATAGCTGGGGCTACGTAAGGCTCAAGAACGCGAGATAGGCAGCTGTATCCAATCTAGCGGGAAATATGTGGGGATCTATAAGATATTCGTCGACCATGCCCGCCCAGACATTCCCCGAGAAACGATCCTGGCGTCTATGCTCGCGAGTCCTATTCGAGTTCTTGTAGGCCCACTAATGAGTGTTGTGTGCATTAAACACACCATCTTGGCTAAACGAAGCCTCATCCGTAAACAGAACAAGCGCAGGGAACCTGCCCAGTATTTCCACTTTATCCAAAAACTGTCGACAGTATTCAGTAAGTAGCTGATAGTCACTGGGCCGCAGAGTTTGAATTCGCACACATCGGTTCCTTCGTGCGTTGACTGGTTCTCCCGCAAACTTAGTTTTTGTACAACAATGTAGCAAAAAATAAGATAACAGCTACTTTTGTCAAATTCATCGTCACTTCTAAACAATACGTTTCGGCGTCCACCCTCCATTGGGAAAAATAATCTTCTTGGAGTTCTACCAAACCGAAATAAGTACATAACGATATAAATGACCCTGTATATATATATATATATATATATATATATATATATATATATATATATATATATATATATATATATATATATATATAAATATATATTGCCACAGCCCATGAAACTGCTCGCTTAGCGTTCATCCCTAAAATTAACATTGCCACATCTCCAAACGATCTGCGACCCCTACCAATTAGCTTATACTTACAAAGAACGCTTAACAAAATTATCTCTAGACGCCTCCAGAACTCTATTAAGCTTTTCCCAATCCAGCGAGCGTTTCTCTCCTATAATGGTACCTTCGAGAATCTTGCGGTTCTGGATGGCATCCTTAACGATGCCAAGTCTGCAGGACGTGAGCTCAGATTCGCCTCAATCGACCTCCGTATGGGCTTAGCCTTCGCGGATAATCTCATCCTCCTAGCCTCCACGAAATCTACTCTCCAACGGCTCCTTAATAATGCGGACCCCCTTTTAAATGCCCAATACCTTGAAATTAATACTAATAACATCTTTACTATCTCCCACCTATTTAATAGAAAGAAAGGTAAATGTTTTATTTATAACGTACCAGAATTTTCCGATGGAGATCGGCAATTGCCAGCTAAAGGTATGAGCGATCGATGGAGATACCTAGGAGTCGACTTTGACAGCAATGGCAGAGTTGACTCCACCAAGGATATAGTCCTTAATTTACTTAACAGACTCACGATAGCTCCCCTTAAACTCCACCAAAGACTCACATTTTTGAAAGACTTTCTCATTCCCCGCTTCCTATATAAACTGGTCTCCGGTCCCAGACCATCTCACGCACTCCTTAGCGACCTAGATAAAGAGATCAGAAAGGTTGTTAAATCGAAATGGCTTAAGCTCGAAGACTCGGTGCCGAACGCCTACCTGTACACGCACACAGCACACGGCGGTCTGGACATCCCCTGCCTTCAAACATTTATCCCCAGACGCCGCCTCTCCCGTCTGACAGCACTACAATACTCCACGTACCCTGGGGTCCAATGGATGCTAACCACCGAGCACTTTAAAAAAGACCTTGCGAAAACAAGACTTCTTTGCGAGCGCTTGGGATCCTCCATTGAGACCGCTACACAAGAGACCGATTACTGGTCTCAACACGTTCGACGGGCACATTTTAAAAAAGCACACGAAACTCCCTTTGTACATTACTGGATTAAGGGTATGCCCTACCTATCTGGTAAGGAGTATTTACACCTACTAAAGCTCAGGATCAACGCACTACCAACGCGTGCCAGACTGGCCAGAAGACGCCCGGGCTACAACAAACGTTGTAGGCGCGGGTTTCATGCGCCTGAGACGTTGGCTCATGTCGCTCAGATGTGCGATACAACACACAAACAAACTTTAAAGAGCCATGACGACGTCCGTGGACCGGACGCACCGGGTCTAAAGCCCGACCTCGTAATAACAATACCTACTGAGGTCTGGGTTTTTGATGCCGAGGTTTGCGGCCCAAACAGGGACCTCGCAAAAGCGCGGCAGGACAAGATCGCCAAATATGACGTCGAGTTCCTAAGAGCGGCGCTCCCCGACCGCAAAAACCTCGCAGATTCGGATCTATCACTATCTCTATGAGTGGCTTTTGGGACTCCGAATCTGCGAGTACGCTCTTGGGGCTCGGCGTCACGAAGAGGAATTTTATGGATCTTACCGTCTTAACGTTGCAAGGAACCTTGAGGATATACCGCTCGCACCGGGTCCATAAGAGCGGGCGCTACCGTCAAGCACGGACAGCTAATTCTTAACCTTACGTGACACCTTTTTACCACCATTTTCATTAAGGGCGAGCACTGCCGAGTGTCTAAACGTATTGTAAATGATTAATAAATCATTACAATATTTGCTTTATATAAAGTGTGTTGCAAAAAATTAGCAACTCATGTTTTTTTGTGATAATTTTGGCTTGGTTTATTTGAATGGCTTGAAATTTTAAGCGCATGATGTACATGACGAAACATGAGTATAGTGTTGATTTCATTGCAATCTCAACATCGGTTCATACAAAAAATAAAAAAGTGTGAAAAAACAGTGTTGCAAAATATTAGCAACAATAGCGCCTTACAGCGTATTCGATTCTTAGCAGGGCTGTATGACTCATTTGAAACTACATATTTTATTCTAGAAACGGGTTTTTCGTCCCTTCTTCTGAATCAAATCGTAAACTCGGTCTTTCATGGAGTTAATGACCTGTTGTAAGTACGAACGTGGAATATTAGTCCATGCTTGCTGGACAGCTTCTTTGAGGTCCGACAAATGATTATATTGTCGAGCATTTGCGTAAATCTGCTTTACCAAATGTCCCCGAAGATTTTCAATAGGATTCAGGTCTGGACTTAATGCCGGCCAGTCAAAAAGTGGCACTCCTTGTTCTTGAAAAAAGGCTATAGTGCTAGCCGAGGTATGAAACGTGGCGTTGTCTTGTTGAAAAACTGCGTCAGGACCCCCAATTCTTCTAAAGTGGGCTTCTAACTGGGAACCGACAATGCGCTGGTACATGTCAGAATTGTTTCGGCCCACAATCTCGACTAGATCAGACTTCCCATTATATCCAAACGCGCCCCAATATTTCACAGAGCCACCACCGGCCACACGTTTCGAGAACCATTTAGGTTCCTTCCGTAAGTCGTGCCAATAGTACTGACAGCCGTCAGGGCCATCGAGATTAAATTTCTTTTCATCCGATAAGACGATGTTTTTCCACTCGTTATCCCAAGTTTGGTATCTATGCGAAAATTCACACCGTGCGACAATGTGCTTCGGTTGCAGTCGCGGCATAAGCTTCCTTTTCGCGTATCGCACGTTTTTGTCAGAACTTAACACTCGGTACACTGTGGATCGGTGCACTGGCACTCCCAAAGTAGTCCTGATTCTGGAAGAAGACATTTGGTCATGAGTAGCCAACTGTATGATCCTTCGTCGAACTCGAATAGTCAAAACTGGCTTACGCCCACTGTTAGATCTGCACCTTTGGTTCACTCCAGGGTGTAAGAACCTGCTGATGGTGCTCTTATGCCGTCCTAATCTGGTTGCTACAGCAGTTACTGTATGACCGAGCTCAGCATATGCCTCAATTCTTGTCTTTTCGTTGTCCGAAAGATCCTTTGTACGACCCATGGTTTAAGCATAAGATTCGTCGTTAGTTCGGAACAACGACTAAGCTGTAGAATATTTTGCAGCTATATAACGATTGATTTAGCTAGACAATATTCCTGACATTTGATCCCTGGGATCGAATATCAGCTGTAGTATCGACTATCCTCTACAAACAAGAGCTGTGTTGTTAGCATGTTATTGTTGCTAATATTTTGCAACACTGTTTTTTCACACTTTTTATTTTTTGTATGAACCGATTGTGAGATTGCAATGAAATCAACACTATACTCATGTTTCGTCATGTACATCATGCGCTTAAAATTTCAAGCCATTCAAATAAACCAAGCCGGAATTATCGCAAAAAAACATGAGTTGCTAATTTTTTGCAACACACTTTATATATATATATATATATATATACGTTTTAGAAATTTCCCGCGAATAAAGAGTGAGTTAAAAGTGGGATTCACTGGTGGATAGCGTCATCTTTTTATTGTAAAACACTTTAATCGATTCTTTCTTAGACAACGACCTGAGAAAATCAAGCACATCATTCATCAACATCTATTAATTGCACCATACGCATGATATATATATATACAACTGCTTTTAACTAATAAATTAGAATCGAACTAATTGCGTAAAATAAATAAATCTACGACAGTTCTAGAGATAGTAGAAAGGACACGGCCGATCGCATAAACGACACACACAGCCAACGTCAGGATCGTAGAAGTCTCTTCTATGGTAGAACTTATAGTGGAATTCATGAAATGAATAGCGAGTCACAGAATGTCGATTGGATCGTAGTAGTCTTTGCTAGTTCTGCGTGAACATTGCTGGTGATTTGAAGACGCTTTCGGGAATTGCTTAAATTTTATTTTTGAAGGTTTTTCAAAACTGAAGAAGAGCAGGGGTTTCTGGAAGACTACATCTAGTTACTAGATCTTCTAGTAGCGGTTGTGTAGAAGCTATGAGGTAAACTAGCCAGTGTTTTGCGTTCCATGATATGGCTAGCTTCAAAAACGTGGACATTATCTTATCTAGTTTATATATATGTGATATGCTGAAATGTATCTCTATAACCGCCACTAAAGCAACTTTCAGGTCAAACGTGCTTTAAACGCACGTTAAAAGCACGTTTTGAGAAAGCACGACCTGAAAGTGGCACCTGAATTAATTAAGTTAATTGTTGGGGTTTTTTAATAGAATAACTAAGTTAATTGTTGGGGTTTTTTAATCGTTGACATTAAGTTTAGACTACTGGCGCTAGATTAGATACGCTGGCGTATCATTATAAATGATACGTTATATCATTACAATGAAACCGACCGTGTCGTGTTCCTTGCGAATCACTGGCGGCAGACCTTTGAGAAAGGTAGAAAAAAACAGTGAGCTGAGATTCTTGCCCTGAACCTACCCGGTTCATGCTCACAAATTGCATCGTCAGGAATTATCGGGTCTGCTTAGAGATTGCTGGCGATAAGAGTTAGTGTCTTGGGGTTCACGCCGGCATTGGCGAGTTTTTGGAGTATGTACAGCATTGCGCGGAGCAGTGTCAAAAGCGGACTTTTGGATCAACAAATAAGGCATAGAGAAACCTTCCCGTTACTTATCCCGTTCCAGGCTTTTCTTAACGTTGAATAATATTTTTGTGCATGCTGTTATGACGGATTTCCCTTTACGGAATCCATACTGCTCTTTCGGGACAACAACGCAACAATTATGTTGCGTTGATGGAGGAATGTCGAATTGCGTGTAGTGAGCACCGATATCAAAATCCTATAAATGCAACTCTTTTTGGCAACGCCCCTCCAGGATCAGACATCAATACGATGACCTTTTACTTCTGCGATGACCTTAAGTATGCATTCTCGCCATGTTTCCGGGACATGGTACTCATCTAGGTATCTGTTGAAGATTGCAAGAAGAATGGGCGAATTACGAGGAGTGTCTTTGAGGTATTCGTTGTCATCATTCATCAAACATACCCTTGAATGTTCAAAAATTGTGCAACCGTGAACCACCCGCAATGCGCGAGCGGCAAGGTAGGGTGCTTCTATCACTAAATGCTGTTCCCGTTGTATAAAGAATTCCTCCTTCTTTGTAGTTGTTAGGGTCAATATATTTTTTGTGCAAGTTTAAGTAAGCATTCTAAGTTGATTCACCTGACCTTGATGCTCATAGCAGACTTAGCAAATGTTGTTTCTATGCGGCATTTTTTCGTTAGAAATACTGCGATTTATGGGCTGGCTCCATTACTACCATTAAAAGGAAGTCAACGACATAAGATAGCGCTGGGACTCAATCGACTCAGGACCCCACTTCGCAAGGCCCTCCACCAGCAGCTTAATAGTGATTTTCTTAGAGACACCAGGTCTGCTAGGAGTTGTAACTGGCATAGCCAACGAAACATCAATAGAAACGGGAACGTGCGCCTTTAGACCTGTATATCAGTGACATAACTGCCGAACCCAAAATTGGATTTTGTACTGTCTCTTTGTACAATATCCAGCGAGGACTAAGTTCATTAGGGAGTCTTAGAGAGCTATGATCGGTCAGTAGGAACATATCCTTGACGAGTGTGTACGAACACTGCAAAAGATTTCAAACCGGATGCATGGATCCACCAAGTTAAAAAAGGTTTAGAAATTTGAGGAAGTTGCGTCGAAACTTAAGTGATGATTGTACTATTAGAAAACAAAAAACCGTGTCTGTGTTTTATCATATTGGTTTCAAAGACATTGCCAAGACCCCCATATATATATATGTAAAACATTACGGCTGGAAGCGCCCCTGCCACTGCGTGGCCATCCGGGTGCCAGTGAGACCTAGACCATTAGAAGGGCGTGCGTTGAAGGCTGTGGACGTTTGGGCAGAACGACTGCACAGTTGCTCAACGGACATGAGACACACCGAAGACACCCAAGGCGGTCGGCGCATAGTGGACGTGCACAAGCTCAAGACTAGGACTTGGGAAAAACCGCCGCTGAAGGAAAACATAGGTTGGAAGGGAGGCCCGAGCGATGCGAAACAAGGTGCCTCGTTGTATGTTGCTGAACTGTCGAACGCACACTGTCGGCGCATTATGTGTACGTGGATGCGTATGTGTAAATGTGTATATACGTATGTGTGTGTGTATATATATATATATATATATATATATAAATATGTATATATATATATATATATATATAATATGTATATATATATATATGTATGTATATATATATATATATATATATATATATATATATATATATATATATATATATATATATTTATGAATGTACACGTCCCGTCTAAATCAAGACAAACTGGCAGTTCAGCCGGTCGCAGGCCCCCGAGTGCAACACGCTGCCAAAAAAAGGAAACAACGAGGATCTATCCATCCGGTCAAGAAACTTGGCAGTGGCAGCAGCGACGCATACTAATGGAGAGGCCGCCGCCGCCACCACCACCAAAGGGCTCTGCTGCCTTTCTAGAGCTGTTTGCCTTGCGGTTAAACGTGCTGATGGCGTTCAGGCATTTACAACGGGCACGCTATCCACCGCTGAGCGACGGAACGAGTAATGGATGCGGTAATACACTGCGGTTGTGGGAAAAATAACACAATAGCAACTCTTATATATATATACATTGTATATCAATAAAAACATATTATAGAGGTTTACACTTGCTAATGTATATGTTTTAAATGCATATTAATGTATACAATTGCTTCTCGGCGGTTAGAAATTGGTGTGTGACCAATCCTCAAAACCAATCCTTATCAACATGAGTAAAAACCGGAACAGAACTATATGTACACCTATAAAGGAAGTAAAACTTTATAGTTCAATTACCACATCACAAGACAAATACGCTAATAACAGAAAACTACTACTATTAAGTTTTTTATAGTCTATAATATAAGCTATAAGATAAGCGGAAGAAAAGCAATTCAGCTCTTTACTCATACATGGTACTTCAAATTTTATTGGTCTATGGGCCGATTTGCTGATGACAGTAGTTAGGTCGTTAGTAAATTTCAGCGTAGTTCCCTGAACGGAAGCTTGCGATCATCTTTGTTTTTGATAACCAAAATAATACGAGCTGTCTAAAGCTTACTTAGCAATTTCTCGTATTTGTAGATAAAGCAAGTAAGCTTGCTAGTAGATGAAAAAGAACGGACGACTTTTGCCGCTCGGCTCGGGCAAAAAAATTATGTTTAAGCTTCCAATAGTGAAATGCCTGCTTAGCTTATCAGCGATGGATTGAGGGTTTCCAGTAGACCCCTTTCGGTGTAAAGCTTAAATTTGGCTATGCGTCTTGCGTGGCATTGACCCATTAATTTCCATAACAAGTAGTATTGTGTGGTTAGTATATCTTCAATTGCATACGTTTGGCCTTATATATATGTTTGTTCCGCGCCCTTCTTGTTTCTCTGAACATCTTAAAACTACGGTAAAAGACTGCACTTGTTTATCGAAATGCTACTCTTAGATGCCTACGGTATGTCTAGACCATGCGTAAATTTCCCTGTCTTAACTAAAGTAAACCACATATAAAAATTTTTGACATGTACTTTTCCCAACGCCTCAAATCTACGTCAAAAGCAAAATCTACGCATCTTGTCCCACATACACACCATGCCAGTTCAACAGTGTTTATGCTGTTTTGGTCAAAATTTTAAAGAAATCTTAGGATTTTAAATTATCGTAAAAACTATGGAATAATAGAACAATAGATGGAAGGGCCGCTCACCTAGTCGTACCACTGTGGTCCTCACGGGAAGACTATGAAGGCGGGTGATCGAGGTGGAGAGAAGGGTTCGACCAGATGAACAGATTTTTTTACAAAGAGACTTAGATTTACATCTTCTAGTACAAAAGAGGGGACACGATTCTTTACTAGTGTGAAATGTCTGGCTAGAGTGAAAAGCAGCAATTTACCCTCAAGAATAGTTCCTTTTTTAGAGTGGACTTGCAACACTACATTTCCCAGTTAAGGAGATCATGGCACAAATGAAACGCACAGGCATTCCGTTGTCGACCTGTTTTGACGGCGCGAGAACTTACTCCATTTTCAGTAGCCCTATTGTACGCTTTGACCTTGAGATTAGTTTTCTCCGGTTTGCCAACAACAACAACTGTCCTCAGGACAGCCAGGCCAGACGCGAGTGCGGCATCGACGCCACCTTGGAGTTGGTACTTCTGGTACAGTCTTATGGTACTTCGCCGTGTTTGTTGGAACAATCTCGTTTCTGTCCAGTTCTTCTGTCTCTCAATCGCACATGCGCGGAATGGACAAAGCGACGCCGATAAGACATGCCACCTCTACAATTGACCTACCACGACACCTTATCAATAAATTATATTTATTTTACTCAATTAGAGTATGTACAAAATAGTTCATGCTATTATTAAACATAAATACTTGTTGTTTTGCCGTTCCCCCGAGAGAAGAAGTGTAAAGATCTTCGTTGCAGTGCCGGACAATCAACCGCGTGGTACTTAGCGCATTGCTGCAAGCAGAACCGATAAATACACTGAGTAATAAAGTCTTCATGAAACTCCCTACGGGAGCATACGAGGTGATGGAACCCGTGTACGATGTACCTGGTATATACATGCCTGTTATCGCAGGCCACCCCGGCCCACAACCAAGGAGACTTAAAGACGTCGAGCGTTCTTACCTCCGTCGCTGCTTCCGTGAATTTGCGTCGCCACTCTCCCAAGAAATGGTCAAGTGGCTCCGTCAAAGGCATACGCAGCCTAAGCCGAAGCATCTCCACCATCGGGCCACAGTCCGACAATACATACACAAAGCGGCTTCTCGTCTTGATCTCGACACCTTATCGCACTTGGCAGTCATGTAACTCGAATTCTTATAATGTTGCTTTTTGGATAAATTAAAAAGAGCATCTTGCACCTTCGGTCTGGTCCTGCGTATGTCGCGTACAGTCGCCACGTATACATTATGACTATGTTGCATATTTTTCACTGTCTAGGTATGTTGAAACACTGCTTTTTACAAAGCGTAGTTGTGCATCTGTCGGTTCTACCAAATACCATGCAGCGAAATGCGCTATACTAGAGCATACATTGTTACACTACTTGTCCTGCGGGAAGCGTGAAGATAGATAAATGACAATGAGCACAATATTATACATGAAGACTATATTTTACTCAATTTAAATAAATCAAGCAGAAACGTATTGCAACAAGATGGTTGTTATATGTATTTTTGCTTGCTTCTTTTTTGACGACTACGACGCGCGAAGGATAGAAAGAATTTCTTTTTTCAGTGAAGCCAATGTTAATAGTTATGATTCCCCGGAATGTCGACAGAGACGACAGCTTTGCTATGTATTTACCGTGCTGTTCGTTCACTGTATTAACCTATACCTGAGTACGACCAAGCTTTGGTTCCAATCTGAGGTCTAAACTCAAGTACAGAATCTGCCACGGTTGTATATGTACTTGCGGGCTTAGTTTGAGCTACGGAAGCGTTTTTGCTTTGCACAGTTTGCCTCTCACTTCTCTTGACAACCTGAGACACTTAGTAGAAGTTGTATTTATAATTTAACTTGTGTTTATAACTAAGGTTGTATTTATAATTTAGGTTGTACTTATAGTTAAGGTTGTATTTATAATTTACCCGATTGTAAGGCAGCTGTTTGCTCCGTCATGTGGGGACGTGGTTCTCTAAGAGACAGCTGAAAGCACTAAGAGGGCGTTACCAAAAAGGAGGCGAAGGAGACGAAACAGTATGAGCAGCGTAAGCAGCTAGCATAGTGATAATGAAATAGTAACGAAAATGCTGCTGGCCACAACAACAAAGAGCTCGCAGAAAAATGGCAAGAGAAAGAACACAGGGTCGTTTTTTTAGATTTTATTGAATACAATTTGAGTTTTGCAAACAAACAACTATAGAGAAAAGACAACATTGCGGCTTTAAATATTGAAATGTCCTGGCAGACATAGCTCCCAAAAAAACCCAATGCATTTAAGGACTTCCTCTCGTCGGTTTATGTGGCCCAAGGGGGTTCTGTTTCCGAAGATGTTTCCAACGACATGACCTCGAGAGGTCCATATTAAGAAATATTAGAAAAAACATATTCTCACCGAAATCAAACAAATACCCACTAAGTGCAGGTTTAGTCTTGGTTTCATTTCACCCTTGTCTTATACAAAAGTCGCTTCTGTAATAACTAAACCCCATTTTCTGACATTCAGCAGGTCTTGTGAGGACAGCGCTGTGCCAAAAAAAATTCGATCGTCAGTCGTAACTCTTGTACATAACAAAGGTCCAAAGTAAAATGTCGTCAATTATTGACCTATAGCTCTATCATCAATCGCATGTATCATTTTTGAAAAACTGCTAGTAGACCATATATTTGTATCTCTTTTAATCCGAATGCTCACTCGATAAGAACCACAATGATTCATCTAAAAACACATCTACGGCAACTTGATTCGTCAAAATGACTCAAGATTGGGCCATAATGATTATGGTTTATTAACACCCAGGTTGGCTAAAATTATAAACATATATATCAGACACAACTAGTGCTTCCTTCACAGTTAGTCGGTCTTCTCTCATCTTGCTAGTTCAGCTATTGACTGAACTGCTAGACATGCTGCGGCGTGGTATCTATCGCACTGGCCAAAGCACCTCGTGCACCTGCAACACTCCTGAGGATTGTAGAATCATTCCGTGCTGCATAACACGTGATGAAACTTGTGGGCTGCAAACTCCGTAGTTAAATGTCTGCTCTTGTATCCGGCTACTCGCCAGGCCAAGCTTGTCATCGCTACCGCAGTATATATTCCTAAATCGATTTCCTTCAATTTTTCCATGCACTTCAAAGTATAGGTCTCAAACGCTCTCGTACTACGTAAACCCCATCGAAGTTGCAATCCTGTGTCCTTAAAGGCTCCCCTCTAAGATATAAACTATTCTATTCCTACAAGAATTGACTAACCTCCAAAACCCGTTTCATAAAGAAAAATCTGGCTCTATCTAGTAACTGCAATTCTGCTTCCGCAAGAAAACGTACGAAAATCTAGAAATCGCATTCAAGATAAGCTTACGCAAGTTATCAAGGTAGTGCTATGGAACTGCGAAGGGCATGGAGTATTAGAACTGTTAGGCGCGAAAGCACTCCGATAAATGGATATTCTAATTTTGACGGAAACTTGGGCCGTAAAACCTTTCACTTTGGGGGGCTTCTACGGATATCACGCACTTGTACATAAAGGCGAGGAACGGAGTAGGCCAAGTGGGGGGGGGGGTTCAGTAATTACGAGAGCAGAAATTGGAGAAATGAAAATAGGAATAACAGCTGAAAATTTAATAGCAATAGCGCCAAGGGGGTTGAGATTGTTGCATCTTATGTAAAACCGGTAGGTGTAGAGTCTACTGAGACCATGACAGACCGTATTATGCTCGCAGTGGAAGCTGTGCCGAGAAAAGCACCTATGTTCCTAGCGGGGGATTTCAATGCCAGGTTGGACAAGGGAAGCTCTGAACGAACTAAAGCATTTTTGGAGATTATAACGGCTTAAACAGCCAGGTTTAAACACATTTGATTGTAGCACTGGAGCATGAGTCATCGACGTTTTTGCCACAGACGAAAACGTAAATGATATAACATTTTTAGGAGGAAATACATTATTTCGAGAAAAAGTGTTTAAGGTTAGCAGCAGTGGGAAGGAGTGTAGCCGAAGGCTGGGGACCGGAACAAAACTGGATAGTGGGATTTCCTTAAAGTGAGTCGGGAAAGTGTGTCCACCAGGGGAAATTTACATAGAGTCTTATGAAGGTAAACTGGTGAATCTACTTAAAAGTGCAATGGTTTCGCGTCAAAAACGAAAAGGAAGGTCCTAGTTCAACGAGCGTTGTAGAGCAGCAAAAAGGCCAACAGGCCTATGAAGGGACCACGTAAAGATTTTTCCGGTAATGAAAGTGTTTGCTATAATGGTGAAGAAAACGACGCAAAGAGCACACAAGAAAGAAAAACAGAAGTACTGGGAAAGCCGGGAGTGGAGGTTGTTACAAGAGGTAGAGAAACATCCGCACAAGTGGCTAAAACATAAAAGAAAACACAGCAGTGCCCAGTGGAGACTGACCGACTGATAAAGCACTTTGCTAACATGCCACAGAGAGCCGACACCACTCCAAAATAAATAACATTATTCAATGGGCATTGGGACAAAGACACAGAGTTTGCACGGGAATGTGTAGTTCGTGTGGTCACAATCGAAGACATTTTTAGGTCAATTGAGAAGACGCCTAGAGGCAAAGTGGCCGTGAACGGTATGATAAAAAATGAACACTTAAAGCACACGTTGGCGCCATGCAGGAAAGCTCTATTCAATGAATGCCTAAACTCCGGAAAAAAAGCTTAAAGCGTGGAAGGAGGATACCCTTAATGTTATACCTAAAGGGAAGGGCATAGAACCAGAGCCGGAGGCTTGGAGGAGAATAACTCTTAAGAGTTGCCCCTATAAGATATTGTCGGGGATAATATCAGATATACTTGAGTACTTCCAACAAACGAGAAACGCTGTACCAGAAGAACAACATGGGTTTAGAAGATCAAAGTCGACCCATACGGCCCTGCGCTAATTGCTATTAGAGATCAGAGAAAAATAATTATGGAGCAGTTAGCCTCGGAAGGAATTCCGAATCAGCTGTTAAAAAATTTGGGATCATCCGTAAGGAGAGCCCGTTGCTTTTTTCGGTACTATTGGAAGGACTACCTAACCGGGTGAGGCAGGGGTGGACTCGAGGGTGGGCAAGTATGTATGCAGATGACATTGCGATCTATGGTAGGAGTCTATTTATAGTTAAACAGGAACTGGAACGATTAATTGATTATATGGACGAGATGGGGCTTAGCATTAACTGGCAAAAAGCAGTAGCTGTTAGGTTCCACGAGGGGGTCGATTAGCAAAAGACGACGTTTTTCGAGCCAGGGGCAATGAGGTCCATTTTGTAAATAAATTTACTTATCTAAGAGTCACTATAACGTCCAATGGTAGCATTTTCCGAAGGCATATAGAAAGCAGAGTGGGAGAAGCAATTCGAGCGGCAGCAGCAATTAAAAACCCGCGAATGTTGTCACTACGTACCGCGTCCGCCCTTTTCAAAATTAAAATAGATAACAATCCAGCCAGTAACAACATTCGGTATATCACTTATAAGAAAATAAATAGGAGATTGGGCAAATAGTAAACAAAATGCTGGTATTTGATTGTGCATGTTATAATTTCTTGAAAGCATTTAAAAGAGTACACTGAGACTCTTCGTAGAAGTTCTATTTATAATGGCTCCTCTCCCTTTCCCGATTGCAAGGCAGCTGTTTGCTCCGTCATGTGGGGACGTGGTTCTCTCAGAGACTGCTGAAAGCACTATATCTAGTAGGAATGATTAGTGCTGCTAAGGATGCAATTATGTGTCGAGTCCGGTGGCGTGGTGGCATGCGTCTGCGCCTTGCGACCGGAGAAGACACATAGGTGCGCGGGATCGAACCCCACCGTTGCACATTTGTATTTATGGGGGTCCGTCTATGAAGCAATGCGAAAAGCAGTCCCATGGACGTTAAATCTTGGCTGAAGGTCAGCCCCGAAAGGATTTTTTAAGGATGCAATTTTGTGGCTTGGTGCATTTTTTGACCTAGCCAAAGCATTCGACTGCTTCGACCTTTCTATGGTTTTTCACGATGTTTTAACAAGTGGGCTGCGTACCAGGTGTGACACTTGGTTTAAATCGTATTTTAGTGTACGGAGGCAATTTGTGGAAATTGTACCCAGTACGTTCCGGGAATCGGTTCTTGGACTCTTATCTTTCTTGTCTGCATTAATTTAATGCAAAGCATTAAAAACCCCCCAGTTATTCAAGAATTTGTATAATCATCAGCACATTGAAACCGTTATTTAAAAGACACACCCAAAGCGGGTATCAAGATAAAAGTTAAGCACAGTCAGTCTTCTCTCTAAGTAGGCAGTTTGGTTATCTTTCTCAGCTCAGAGGCAAAATGCCTCGGCATTGTAGAATACGAGCATATGAAGTGGGACAGCCAGCTGAAGTCAGATGTCAGAATCTGCTACGCCGTGGTGGCCTCATTCGTGCGTTTGAAGAGAGCCAAGACGTTGCGGGACCTTCTGGAGCATGTTTACAAAGCGCTTTTGAGGCCAATTCTTACTCATAAAATTACTTTATTATCTTCTTTATGTCACTCATACTCAACGACCTTAGACTAGCATGGTCATTCATAAGGTGAAAAACAATTAACTCACATCCGATTGTCAAACGTTTGTCATTTACCACCTTTAACGATTGTCGTAATGTCGTTATTGCAAAACAATGATATGACAACAACCCTCAGATTGTTAAAAAATTGCCGTTATGGGCTCGTAGATGCACGGTATCATCTTTTGGGTGTACGATGTAAAGCCTAAAAAACCTAAAAAGCTTGTTCGTTATATATAGAGGGATAACCTTTGGCAAAAAAACGTATTCGACCGCCTGACAGCTAGTTTTAGCCCCACACTGATCGTGCCAATAATCCTCGCCGTCGTGCGCTCTGAGCCGCCAAGCGTTTAAGCGTAGAAGGATAAAACGCTATCAGATTTTTTACAAACGCCTATTATCGCCTGCGCCAAGGTCACCGCGCAGTCGGCATAAGCCGCACTGTGACCGATCATAGAGGGTATTAGTAGGTGTACAAGGATTACGCCCCTAGTCCTGAACCGTTTTCGAAGGCGGTGAGGATCATCTCATCGGGCCATGTCGAGTCGTCCGGGCAGAGTCCTGTAGACTTAGGTAAACATAGGTATGCCTATGGGTCTGATACCGGCAGTGCTATTTTCAGTGTAGATCAAAAAGGTTCCAGTAAGCGCTTGTTGATGGTTCGAGGATGCTTACAACATGAATTATAGGCCCCCCCAAGGCCCCGGAGGACGTGAGTCAATTTAAAGGTCGAGAAACAGGATTCCAATAGAAAAGCCTCGGTAAGTTCCTAGATGACCAAGATATAAGATTAGTAACTCTGTTAAGCTAAGTAAGTATAGTACCGATTAGCTGGTTACAATAAAACTCCTAATAATTAATGAAAATACGCTCTTTTGTTTTAAAAGGTGTAACGTAGTTAATCAGCCTTTATGACTTCAGTCAAATTTAACGCAAAGGAGGATTTAAGCCGAAAACAAGTATTCATGTGTGTATTTGCTCTTATTAGCAATTCGCGGTAGATGGGACGCCATATGTTCACGTGCTGCGATCTATTGCACCAGGTTCGACTGAAAGGAGCCGTTTCCACTTGGTTTTTTAATTACCACTTTTGGTCCTTGGGCTAGAAACTGCCCGACCAAAAAGTTTGCTCAAAGATCCCCTGACAACCTGTCTCACAGACAGAGTGGGTGTTCCTAGTTTACCGAGACAGATGTGCTTGCTGGTAGGTTGGCAAAGACAACGGCGAAAGTAAGTAAAGAAAACGCTCAATGCGTTTAGTTTCCTTGTTGTTGTTGTTATATATATATATATAGAATTGTTACGACTTTTAATTCCTCTAAATGATCAAGTTTGACTGACTCATCGCCGCGAACGACTATCTCCCTAAAGATTCCCATTCTATTTCACTCACCTTGAGGCTCATGGCTTAAATTATACGTCTTTTATATATACTGACTTTGAAATTTGACTCAAATCTGCTAATTTCGGAAAATATTGCTTTAAAATGTATGATTTGCGAAAAAAAAATTTGCACCGGAATCAAATCAGCGACTTTTGGGGCCAAGCCGCTATTATGTACTCCACTCAGTCCCGTCACAAGATAGGATCATAGCTCTTTTTTACACTTTCTGATAAAGTCTCAGTGCTGTCCAACAGAGCTCAAAACGAAAAGCTTTGCTTTTTACTATCAAATAGCTAGGTTTTTTCAGGGTACGCAGGATTAAGCCGGTGGTGACAGTGGACGCAGTGAGAGGTGTGGACGCGGTTAGAGTCGCTGACCAACAAAGTGCACAACGTTACACCTATGCGTGCTATGGTTGGCGTGCTCGAATACGAATCCTAGACAACAACGCCAACAATCTGTACGACTTCGGCTAGAGCATCGATTTTTTTTGTCGACATTTCTGGTGTCACGGATGTGACGGATGTTACTTGACTTAAATAGCCATGGCGGCAGCAACAAAAATGAACAAGCTTGCTTTGATCGACCCTGTTAACTCAAGTCCCTCTGCTCGAATACCGCCACCATCTGTAGCCACAGCTGTAACGGCAGCCGAATTTAGTAGTAGTGGTAGTAGAGCTTTCGAATATGACTCATTCGCAGCAAGAATATCATTTTCCTATTTGAAGGAGGGAGCGAAAACGTCTTGTTTAGGAACGAGAATTAATTTTATAAAAGAAGTTATTTTGTTTTTGCCACACTGTTCTGCAAAAATTACGTTTGCGGGAGAACCAGCGTGTTCGGTAAAAAAATCTGCATAATCTAATGCAAGCTAGCGAAAGGCGAATAACCAGATTAAGGGAAGTCATAAAAAGTCGATATGTTATTATGTGTTACGTTGAAGCTTTCACGTGCAAACCCGTCAAATGTTGCCATTACGCCTCAAATGTTGCCATTATGCTCAAAAGACTGTTCCCGGACAATAACAGATTTAGTGCCCATCATTTTCGCACCAAAGTGATGGTGCTGTGCTACGTAGTTGCCGAGTAACTAATATTTTTTGACAGCAGTTGCCTGAGAATGTTTTTTGACCGTGTTTTTTTTTTCGTAATGGCAGAAATTTACGGTTCTGCACATGAAAACTTTAGCGAAAGACATAACAACATATCGACTGTTTATTTTTCATCATATTTATTCACTCATCTTGAGTAGCATATAGATGACATATAACAGATAAAATAGGTAAAATAATATTAGCAATATAACAACAAATAACAACTCTCAAAGTGGTACGAGTATATGTTAGGATAAAAAGCCCTCATAAGCGGGTTAATTTATTCAATGATTGCGCAAAGGGGCATCAGTGCAGACTTCCCCGCAACGGTTACAAACACAGTTGTCATACTCGTCATAATATTCAGACCGTCTACATAGGGTATGGTAATAGTACGGTCTGGCCCTTCCACTCTGCGTTGCTCATTGCGCCGGTAATAAAAAAAATCCGGATCGAGTTCGGCCATTTTTACTTCCCATCTTTTAATGCATTCGTCAAAGGCCGCGGTGCGGGGGAGGTTAAAACGACGCCTCAAATCTTCCGTGAGGAGCGGACAATCCGCGAGTGAATAAACGAGTCGGTTGCGCGTTGACGTGTGGAGTCCTAGGGTCCGTTTGAGAAAAGCTGCTTTTACTTGGTTTAGTTGATCCAGGTTTCTCACAGTCAGATGCTCCCATATTAGGTCAATTCCGTAAGTGGCGACCGGAGCAACTTTTAAGTCGAAGAGGCGGATGGCCATGGCGAGGGATAGACGCGGTGGGCTCTTGATAGACGTTGCCGCTATCACCTTCCTACATCTCTCCTTAACGTGTCTTGAAAACCCTGCCCCGTTGTACGGCAGTGTTATCCCCAAATAAGAAAAGTTGTTCACATAGGAAAGAGGGTAGCTTCCAATGTGAAGAGTATCGTCCCGTGCAATTCTGCCCCCTCTTCGGAACTTAAGTGCTTCCGCTTTAGCAAGGTTAATTGTTAACCCGGGACCCGTGACGGTTGTGTTCATCCTCGCTAGCGCCTGTTGAACTTGAAAACGACTTCTCCCATAAATAGCTAAATCGTCAGCGTACAGTAGCACCTTGAAGAAATCTCTTGATCCTCGTATTTGTTTTGGAAGGTCTTTCAGGAGTACAGAGAAAAGAAGCGGGCACAGATTATCCCCCTGAGCGAGCCCGATTGTTTGCAAAAACGCCGGCAATTCCGAGACACCATCGTCGACGGTCACACGGTTCTCCTGTAAGATTGCCCCCACGAGATCGACTGTTTATGACTTCCCTCAATCTGGATATTCGCCTTTTACTAGCCTGCGTCTGGTTCATTCAGATAATCCAGAATTTTCCGCCGAACACGCCGATATGCGTTAACTGATTCTTCCGCAAACGTAGATTTTTGCACAACAATGTAGGAGACAAAATAACGGAATTTACTACATATATAATACTACATTTTTAAATTTCATCCTCACTCCTAAACAAGACGTTTCCGCCCCCGCCTTCCATGGGGAAAAATTATTTTCTTGCCGAGTTCTCTCAATAATAAAATAAGTACATACGATTATAGAATACCCTATATATATATATATATATATATATATATATATATATATATATATATATATTGTTTTTTAACTTTTAAAGGGAAAGTGAGAATGCCGTTAAGTTAAGTTGAATGTGTTGAAAAGCGATTGCTGTTCATAAAAGATAATATAGTAATATACGGTTGCCGTTACAAAAACAACAAGTAAATCCGGCATATTTCTCAGAAGTCGCAGATACGTGTGATATGTTTACATTACTATTATTATAGGACATTCACGACACCACATCATCTGTCTCTCCGCAGAGACAGCCCGTGTCACCTTTCGGTCATCGACTGAGAAATAGTCATATACGATCGACAACAGACGATCCATCTAGTGTATGGTTGATCGACTTGACCACTACTGCATAAAGACCACCTCTCCCCGCTCTGCAGAACATGACCATTATGATCTATGCCATTGCTGCCATCTGCGTGCACCAGCTACTGTGCGTTCGTCTGTGTCCGAAAAAAAAGTGTCTATGAACGTTCCCAGTCCCACCACAGTCAGCCGCAATCTAACGTAGTGACAGAGCGCGAATAATGGTAGAGACTGATGGATTCGGATTGTGGGTTTGCACTTTGCAGACGAATATTTGTGACAATAACCGATAGTAAATCGAAAAGAGACGTTCTATGCGATCGACGTTTCCAACATGCGCGAAACACACACACACGCAAATAGCAACAATTACTAAGGCGATAAGTGCAGTACAGTACAGACAAAGGCATCGACACCTTATCTTACTCTATATTATTTACTACTACTACTACTATTGCTACTACACGGAGTACGTACAAGAGCCAGCCCACTAAGCATTGGAATGAGACGAATATATATATATATATATATATATATATGCGTGTCGAAATACGAGTAATAACGCCCGACATGAAAAGCTTTTTAAAAATAGACGCTTGCCAAAATATGTTAATGTTTTTTATCTTACCATTTGAATGGTCTACACATCTACATATATGCGTATATTTTATTATTAGCTAGTATTTCGACAGACTTTTGACGGCAATACGGATTGGATCGTTAACAGTCCTACGAGGAATACGTTAAGTGTGAGTATCATTCGAATATATAAATTTGTGTGTCGTTTGCTATGGGCAGCTGATTGTAACGAAACCTGTGCGCTCCGTGAAAATTCACAGAGTCTAATCGCCCAAAAAGGACCGAGGACAGTGATAAAGTTTTAGGTACTACCCAGTGCACCCGTAACCACAGTGAAAGCAAGCTATATTTGCGAATCTTTGCGGAACCAAGCACGAATTCGTTTTGGCAGACCAGTTCAGACAGCGATTACAGTATTTTTCTGTATCCCCTAATTTGAAAACATACAACCCCGCGTGCTCCCAAACACTGGTAGTGCTCCCACCAACAACGGAGATCAGCCTAGCCAGTCTGTACTAGATTCGGCCATTCCGGTAATGCTAACTCCATGTTATAGCACTAACCGACGGAAACGCACTATCACTGAACGAAGCGACAGTAGTCCAGACAACAGTGCGGCGTCCAACCACAACAAGCGTTCGAACAGAATGGAAGTCGAAAGCATCTGTTCAAGATGTAAACACTCACTGGCCGCTGTTTGATTGCACTGTAGCGGCTGTGCTCGAACCTTCCACAGTGCCTGCAGAGCCTCGGATGAAGGCGAGCCATCAGCTGAGGCTGACGCAGTCTGGTACTGCTGAATATGCTCTTTGCTCACCGCTAAGATGAACCAATTCATGCAGCAATTCATGGATGCCCTCGACAAACTGCCGCTGAATAACGAGCTCATGAACTGTGTGACTAACCTGATGACCCAATTGAGGCAAGCGAAACAGGAAATCCCAGGTTGAGCACTAAGAGTCAGAATGCTTGGATATCCTCTCAAGACACGAATGCCGAAGCGGCAGGAGCCATAGGCGAAATAGCAGACTGGCGCCACTCCGCAATGCTCCTGCGAAGACGGTGTTAATAGTTGGCGACAAGCCGGTGCATCAACTGAGAAGAAGGATCGTCGCCTCTCTGCCCAATAATTGCTTAGTATTGCTGCGACCTGTGTCAGACGGAGACGTGGAGCGTGTATTTTAAGTAGCCGAGAAGTTTGTTGGGGAGAATAGTCAGCCCATTCACGTTATACTGCACGAGTGTTGTGAAGCAAATTAAACTTTGATCACTTGCTGTCATGAGTAGGGTATTGAGATAATTAACATCACTCACCCGCACCGCGCCATAATTCATAGAGGTATATACTCGTATACGGCTGCTCAGGACTCTGCAGAAGCGTGTTCGAAAGCGATCGCTCGTCGCGCGTGATCTTTTTTAGAAGTCAAGATCCGTCAGACGTCCGTGCCGAACAAGACAGTTCCGAACATGTCAGCTAACCCGAACATCATCAAGGTCACAGGGCGGGGTCCATACGTCGTTAGTTGTACTTGACAAAAGAGCAATTATGCAGTGGAACGTAGAGGGGGCCACCCGCGCACTAGGACTACTTCCTTCCACTGTCGTCGTCGGTATCGATGCCATTATTCTGACCGATGCCTGGGAGATCAAACCGTTCGACGCACCTGGTTTCTACACTGCTCACTCGCCGGCAGTCATGCGTGCAGGCCGATACCGCCCTAGCGGCGGCGTGTCCGTACTATATAACAAGAGAGTAGGCGAGATCAGTGTGGCATTGACTGAAGATGATACAGTAGTGCTTCGGGATAACCGATGCAACATTGTGGCAGCCTACGTCTGACCATCGAACGCCGAGAACACGACGGTGTTGATTGACAGAATTGCACGGGCTATCCACGTTCTTCCCTCTGTTGGATTTCTGCTGCTGGTGGCAGGCGACTTTAACACGAGGGTCGACAAACCTGACGATTCGCGTACTAGCGCACTTCTCTCGGTGCTCGATGATTTCGGCTGCAGTCTGATTACCGATATGAATGTCCCGACGTTTGAAGGCTTTACGGGAAGTTCGGTAATTGATATATTTGCATCCAACGCAGACTCGGCAAGAACTCGTTATATTGGAAAGAGCAACCCGCTACATGACGGTGGTAATATTAAATGGCACGTTTCAGTAGGGGTCGAAATGTTACTCCTACAAATGGAGACTCCGCCGCGAAGGAACGCTGGGTTAGCTGAAGCACTTGACAGATAAATTTGGCCTAAAGCTTGCAGCGTTATTCCGAGTACAGCGTGACCCGGACATTGAATAGTAAACGGATCTACTGACAGAGGCGATCACATTGTCTGTGTGTGCACCGAGCCCGCGTCGACAACGGCCATGGTTTAATACAAGCTGTAGACTAGTCTCCGTGGCGCAGGTTCGTGCCCGTCTGCTGGCTAAACAACACCCGTGCATGATACCGCTCTATAACCTGTTTAGATGTACGTATAGACGAACTCTCAAGAGGGCATGACGGCAATATCTTTAACGTCAGGAGGAGAAACTACTGAAGCAGACAATGAAGGAGCCCCACAGGTGGATTAAACGGCTAAAATCGCCCTCGTGCCCCATCAACTCCGCTCTCTTGATAGAGCACTTTAGAGCAATGTATGCAAGTGCAAATACCATTCCCAGCAATGTCCCATTGTTCAATAGCGCATGGGACGACCTGACTTCGTCTATGCGCGATGAGCTAGCAGTAGAGTTATCCGTAGTGTTAGTGCTACGCTCTACGGAACGGCTCCAGCCAAACAAAGCAGCTGGCTTGGACCGAGTTTGCAACGAACATCTGAAGACGGCGGCTCGCATGGCTCCTTGTTGGACAAGTCTATTCAATGCTTGCCTCCGTCAGGGACGTCTGCCACGAACTTGGAGTGATGCGCTGATTATCATCATTCCAAAGGGGAAAGGTGATCTGCAGGCACCGTCATCCTGGAGGGCGATTGCAAAGAAAAGTTGCCGTTATAAACTCCTGGCACTCCTTATCACTCGACGGCTTAGCACCTCCTTGGAGTCCTGCGACGAACAGCACGGTTTTCGCACGGCGCATTCAACGATCACGGCATGCAACCTATTACTAAGCGAAGTGCGCAGCGCCATTAGACGGCCGAAACAAGCACTCTACGCAGTATACGTCGATTTCACATCTGCGTTCGACACGGCGCCTAGAGACGAAATCCTGGTTCAGCTTGCTGAGTGCGGAGTTTCGCTCAACAAACTACGGCTAATAAAGACGATGCTTCGGGAAAGCTTACTGAGTATCGATAACGGAGTGTCCCAGCTCCCCCCGTTCGCCCAAACGACAGGTGTCACGCAAGGCGATAATCTGAGCCCTCTGCTGTTTTCCCTGCTGTTGAATGACTTTCCATCCCGAGTCCGAGAATCTACTTCCTATGTCAAAGCGTTGCTGTATGCAGACGACCTTGTCAGTTTCAGAAGAAGTCGGTTTCATGTTCAACAGGCATTGGCCAGACTCTCTGCGGACGTACAAGATACCGCCTGACAATCAACCTTGACAAAACTGAAGCCATGAAGTTACGCCGGGGAGGGCGACTAGCCGAATTAGACCCACGTCGTGTAGGGCCAGCGACCCTTGAGTATGTGAATAGCTTTAAGTACTTGGGGGTGGTACTACCTACCAACGACCGATGCTTCAAACAGCACATTAAGGACAGGGTCGGTTAAGCCTTGGTTGCGAGTTTTGGAGTGCAGACGCCATCGAAGCGATCACTACAGTCAGCAATGACCTTGTTCGAGGTGAAGGTTGCATCTGTTGCTGCATACGGAATTCAAATAATCTGGAAATGTTTTCAAAGCTTGTGATGCTTGATTGCATAAAGCCAGCACTTCTCAAACGTGTCATGGGGCTGCATCGCCCAACCCAGAACAGATTAATTTACCTCCTAGGTAGCACGCCGCAATTTATAGAAGATCTTAAACGACGTTTCCGCCTTTCGACTAGTCCAGCTTACTTAGAGTTTATTAGTTTATGGGAGCGAAAGATGGCAGACGATACAGGTACAATGACCAACGACGCATGGACAGGCCAATAGGCATTTGGTTACACGAATTTGCGATTCATGGGTATCACCACATTCTCTGCAGAACGTTAGGTTTTCATTAGTCGTGTGATACCTGTATTTGCAGTAAGTACGGGAACTTTTGCGCCAGGTACCACGCAGCGTCATGCCTAGAAGTGACTTCGTTATGGAGTCTCGCTCTAATGGAGGGATCCCAATAGCGTATTATTGTATCATGAGGATATCGGATAAGAGATTATCCTCGGATTGGAAACATGTGGATGTATATATTTGAATACGGAACTGGCATGTGTATACTACCACAACTTTTACAATGTGCCTAACGAAGGTGATAAAAAACGTCATATTGTTATTACTCGAAGATAAACCGAAATAATATCGTTAGCGCTAGGAAAGAAGTGGCCTCACGCAAGAGGATTTGGCGTCCTGTTTCTCTTTATGTATAGCCGACCTCACGGGCAACCTACGAGATATTAAAGCACCGTACGCACTTTACGCCGATAACCTTCTGATACTTTCGCCAACGAGAGCTTGTCGTTTGCTTAGCTGTCGCTGGGTGGCCTCTGCCAGGTGTTTCGTTAGGGCCGTATTGCCAACGTGGTGGCGAGGCAACATTCCTCACGATCTCTTTGCTCTTCATGCCACTTTGGTTTTTTCTCGACACCTCTGTCTTCAACTGTGGCAAACCCCTTACTGGACCTCAAGCGCCAGCGTGCTGCTACCGACTTGAGACGTCGTGACTAGCTTCAACATAAATTGGCCGACCCGCTTTCGGGCACTGAAGAAGTCGGGGCTCATTATCAAGTACACTTAAAAGTTTTTAAAGTATGCAAAAAGTGCCTTCATTACAAGAAAAGCCCTTCCCTAATTCGGTTGATGGACCGGTTGCTGTGCAGCGCATCGTAGCGGGATGGGGCATTTCGACATTTAGCCCCGATGTGGAGCAGAAACTTTAAGCCCTAAAGTCCAAGTGTTCATTAGAACCGGATTAATAGCCTCCGGTACTATTGAAAAAACCTATCCGTGGAATTGGCAGACCCCTCAAAATGTTGTTTGAGCCTCGTTTGCTGAGAGCAATGTTAGTGAGGCGTTTTGCTTATTAATGATCTCGTTCACCCTTAAGAAAGGAGACAATATGCTGTCAAATAACTATTATCCAGGAGACCATCCCATGTGTCAATATGGAAAAACTTATCGATTGGCATGTACGCAGCTAATTGAATTCGTTCAGCGTAACCAGGTGCACTGTATTTATTTTGATTTCCTTCTAGGCCTTTGACAGACTATATCACCGTATAGTCCTGTCGAAGCTCTGGTCACTGGGGATGAGAAAGCGTTGCTTTGTGTGAGGCTTACCTTCGTAGTGTGCAGTTTATTATAAATCTTAATAATAATACTATAGTGCACCCTATTTAGGACGCCGATACTAGATCTGCCAGAACGCCTTTAAGAATCTTTTCCAATTGCATTATTGTTGGCTCCCAATCGCTAGCCGTGGTTCGTTCTACCTTTATAAGCGTTACCTCCAGAATATCTTCTAGGACAACCGGGAGCTTCTCGTTGCCCCTTTAACGCTGGGATCGAAAAAGAGCAGAGATTGTTTCTGCAACACGTCCGGCAAAAGCATCAAGAACGTATTTTGTAACGTGGCCATAACAATCTGGTACAGCAGGTCTTATATGTCACCCTCCACTGTATCTATCAGTTCCTCCGCATTGCACACACTCGCGTCTTACATTTACCGATAAGTGCTCGGAGTCTCTTTAGGGTGATCTCGCTCTCGGTTATTTGGAAGTCGGCTCGTCCCACGTCTGCCTTGTCCCCTGCGCGTCCGGTTTTTTCCATTCAAACTACCGGTATTCGTCTAGGTCTTTTAGATCCTTATACATAATTATCCTAGGTTTATGAATCTCGTTACTCCACCAGTACTTGGGTAGGTGGGGTGGCAGCACCTGCACTAGTGTAAGAAGCCCGCCATCTCGCATGCCGCTTTGAGCACAGCATCGAGTCGATGCTCATTCACCTGGACCTCCGCCAGCCGGCTACAACATTGGTCTATCTCAGCCCGGAGAATCTTCAAACTGAGCTTACGTATCTACCAGCGCTCACCCGTGAAGGTGGGTCGTCGTGGGTGATTTAGCTATCCGGAGCTTAAAACCGATGTATGTGTAGTCTCTCGTGGTCTCCTCCTCCTTCGCAACGCGTTATTCCCCTATTATGGGCAACACCGAATCGCTGATCAGTCTGTAGAACTGGTCTGGGTCTTTCTGAAGAAAGTAGCAGTCGCTTCGTCATTGAATGCTTATAAATGTCTCCCAACTACCCAGTCCTGTAGAATATGTGACTTCTCAAATGTATGTCGATGCCATACTGGCAGTAATAAACGCACCAGTGATAACTAGCATCGGATATACAGTCGCTTTTGCGCCTGATGGTGGCTACATTGCGCTCAGACAACAGGCACAGGCGTGCTATCACCTCAAATATATTGTAGACAGCATAACAGCTGTTAGTCTCATGATCCACCGTCGGCCTACAAGTTGGCGTTCCCAGAGAGCCTCGCGCACATCTCCAATATTCCGCTGCCGTCGCTGGAGATCCGGCAGTATATTCAATAGCCTTTAACAGGGTTAAATAGCCTTTCTACTCTGACGTATACTATTGACGCCTTCCCCTCACATTAGAAACTAGCTTGCTGGAAAAGGTACTCTAGAATGACTCTTAGCAATTAGTACTAATGTTTTTAAAGATAACAAAATGTATGTATACTAGATATTGGGGACGAATTAATAAATAAATGCATAAGGTTGCCCAAGGTGACAGACTTGGCTCCTTATAATGTTTGATACTTAAGTAATACTGTCATTTTTAGGAAAGTCTTTACGGCATTAGACAGACAATGATGATTGATAGCTTTATGAATGAACTCGGGTTGATCTGGAATACAACATAATTTGACTTGCCTTATCATGGTATGGCCGAAGCTCGGATACGGGTCATAAAGCTCTCGTGCTCAAAGAAATAGCTAAAGCAACTGCACGGCTCCAACCTAACGAGGGTAATATTGACGGGTAGATCAATTAACAGAGTCCGATGATCTGCAGCTATTCCTAAATGGCCTATCCAGCCAATGCCGATATGCGAATGCGTACGCGTTACAGGCTAACCACGCAGGTGAACTACCAAAATGTCATTTTGCGTTCGGAATGCACTTCCTTAGCTGAGTGCTTAGTGTGCAGCGTCTGCTATATAAAATGAAAGACGCCGTATGCGACGCTAGCGTCCGTCATACTGCAGGGATCCCTGGGGCGTCTGAATGAGACGTGCAACGGATGATATGTTGCGCAAGCCTTCACACAGACTGGCATCGGCTGACATGGCCACATGGCTGGTGAGAACCAGTTGAGCGCACAAGGTGGTGATAGCCAAGCACAACATATATATCTGGTGTATATGACGGCTAGAGAATGCGGTTTCCTCGCAAAGGCACCGAGAACTATAGATGTCAAGGCATCCAGTCTCGGTCGAGGCTTCAGCAACCTTTCTCTGTCAGCCCTGTATGAAGTGGTGGAGTGTAATCGGTGTTGGATAATCGGTGGCCTCTGTCCGACTCTGATTGTTTGCCGCTTAGCAACATGCAGTCTTGCTAACGTCCCCTATCTCCAAATTCATGGGCGAGAATGCAGCCCGGCAACTGTAATCAATATTCTGCCTAAAGGTCGGGCCCATATGATGAGCCCTAAGGCCATAGTGGACTCTCCCATGGCGAAAAGTTTCCTCAAACTCCAACCTTTGAGCTTCACAGTCAGTGACTGCCAGTCGGCCCCCACATCGAAACTTCATTGCTTTTGTTTTTCGTGAATTGATTTCATTCTTTTATTATTATTGTGAGGGGATCGATCACGCCGACATCTGGATCGGGGCTAAAATACCAAGATTCGATTGTTGTTGTTGTCGTCGTCTTCTTCGCTTTCGTCTTTTTCGTTAGGTAGAACTGCAGAAGCGGCAGTGAGTGGCGGCAGCAATAGCGGCAGATGCTTTAGGGAAAAAACGTCGCTTGCTGTGGTTGGCGCTACGGTGTACGACGCTCGTCTACACACATACATAGATAAACCCCCGGAGGCCGTCACGAACAAGAGAGTACACACAAATGAACGCAGGCACACAGACAGGCAGAGACGAGTTAGATGATAGGCTGCCTATCTGGCAGGTAGTGAGTGAGTGAGATGGTGGGGTGGGGTGGGGTGCGATGGGATGAAGTTCGGTCGTTGGGGAACGGGCGGACGACGTGCGGCGGCGGCAGCAGCAGCAGCCGACGCAGTAACGCGACAGATTCTTTGAGACATAACAGAAGTAGCTGAAGCGGATGGACGGACAGGCGGGCGGCGGATAGGGCAGCGAGGACTGCTCGAAAAACAACGACGAATCACGAGCATAACGATGCTGCTGCCGGTGCTGCTGCTGTATAGAGAATAGAACGAAGCGGGCCCAGTTTGAAGCAAACAGTAGTAACTGCAGCATCAACAGCAGCAACAATATCCGTCGCCTGGCCAACGACCATCTTCTTCGTTTGGTTTTCCACCAACACAAATGGGCGTTTGAGTAGTCTTAGGTTCCGACAAGACGCCGTTGCGATCTCATCATCATTAGGGCCCTCATTACGAGCAAATTCAACAACAGCGACCACTGTGAAAGTAATCAAAATTGTATCTTGCATATTACTTTGTAAATACATATATATATATATATATATATATATATATATATATATATATATATATATATATATATATATATATATATATATTCAATTCAATTTTAATTCAGACGTGGTTTATTTACGGAACTGCATACATTCACATGCTTAAGTTCTCGTTATGAAAAGTGGTACAAGGGTTTGGGAATAAAAGGAGAAAAAGAAGAAGATAAAGCAGCAGATAATACCTATACCATATTATTGGCGATACTGACATACAAGGCAAAGGAGCACACTGAGCTATAACTTCATAAACATTATAACTCGAAATGACAGGCGAAAACTAAGAAATTAGATCATCGCTTACAGTAGATCCCCTTTCTCCGTCATGTATTCCTATTTAAAAGCCATATTTTGACGTCTCGGGTAAAGCAGGTTAGGGACTTCGAGTGACGGATTTCATGCAAGATACTCTCCCACACGACGGGCAGTCTATGTACAAGAGATTGGGTACTAGATCTTTTCTGTACCCGAGGTATCACAAAAGTGGTGGCCCGTCGCGAGGTTTTCCGCCGCTGAGGGACTAGAGGGAAGGCAACCTCAACAGGTACTAAACTACGACTGATCTTGAAGCCGAAAGTACCTACTTGAAGACGATACAGCGAATCGATGGATAGGATCTTATAATCACAATATATATATATATATATATATATCTAACAGATTGGCTACGTCTCATCCCAAATATAGCCCTCAGTGCATCGTTCTGCATGACCTGAGCCCGATGCAGAACGTGATCATAACCACTTCCCCACAAGAGAATGCCGTAAGTGAGTACCGGCACAAACAGCGTTTGTGCAAGGCCGATATAACTGCATAACATTTGGGTGTTATATGATCAATATGAGCGCGCCAACTTAAACCATCGTGTAAGATGAGGCCTAAACATTTAGTAGTTGACGAAAACTTCAGACCGAATTCTGAAGAAAGCCGATCAAGATCCGCCCGCAACATTAGCTGAGGAGAGCGAAACAGAGTGAGACTAGTCTTGCTAGCATTAACAACGAGGCCGAAATAATTAAAGATTTTGATTACCTCCTTCACTTGAGATAGTGAGCGCGGTATATCGAGGGCTGTAGAGTCAACCCTAAATAAAAGTGAAGTATCATCGGCAAAAGCTAGCGGTTTACCAATGCTCTCTTTTTCAATATTAAGCAGAATGAAATTAATGAGAATCAAAAAAAGAAACGGTCCTAGCACCGATCCTTGTGGAGTTCCAATATTAACAGATCTCCACGAGGAAACCACTTGCCATATACGAACGGACTGCAATCTAGAGGATAGAAATGAATTAAACCAACTTACTGGACCTGCAGAACACCCAAGGTTTTGCAAGATTTGAAGAATGAAAGAATGGCGAACGCAATTGAATGCCGCAGTGACATCGAGAAAAACGCCTGCGCCATGCGCGAGTGCCAGGCCCGTGGACCGACCGTGACGAAATCCAAATTGATTAGGCGAAAGAAAGCTGCAGGATTCGAGGAAGTGTTCCAGCTGCAAGAGAGCAAGCTTCTCGAATAGCTTTGAAATGCAGTCAACCAAGCTGATAGGTCGGTAGCTTTTAAGCTCCGCAACGTCGCCTTTCTTTTTGAAAATAGGTGTAACAAAAGAAGCCTTAAGGGCGGTTGGAAACACTCCAGATGCGAGTGAAAGGTTCGCTATGTGCGTAAGAGGACCAGCAATGTATGGAGTACCAAGTTTTAGAAGTTGAGCAGGAAGTCCCGTTGCACCGCAGCTCCAGCTCCGTTTCTGCTTAAGTAATATCGAGGTCACCTCACTTACTGTTACAGCGCGAAAAACTGAAGGTAACGTCATTACAGGACCAAAGGTTCCTTAATCGCGGTCTAATATCGTCCTCAAGACGCAATGAAGAGACCGTCTCCAAACCCACCGACACGAAGTAGCGGTTAAATTCGTCGGCTATTAAAACAGGATCTGTGGAAGTTTCTCCTGAAGAGGTGACAAGAGCAGTAGGCAACTCGGCCGAGCCTTTATGTTTACCACAGGACCTGTTAATGAACTGCCAGGGACGGCGGGAATCACCACGTAAGGTATCAAACCGCTCCTTATAGAACGCTGAACGAGCAATACGAACAGCGGTTTTGTACCTTTTCTGGCTCACCAGATAAGCATGTTTACTTTCTGGGGAATTAATCTTTTTGTGCCTAATGTACATTTTGTTGGCATGCTTTCTTAGGCGACGCAGTCCTGGCGAGAACACAAACGTCTCACCTTTAGACGCCTTCGTACGCTCTATGAGACGTAAACTGAATGATGTGTTATAAATACCCCGAAGGGTTTGTTGAAAATTTTCAAACGCTAAATTAACATCATTTGAATCATAGACATTGCTCCAGGAAATATCACTTAGGCGATTTAAGAAGGTACCCACACCAGCAGCGTCGTGAACCCGGGTGATGATAGAAGTAGCGGCCTGAAGCGTCGTTGAAGTTTCTCCGCATTTAAGCAGGGAGACGGCAACAGGGAAATGGTCCGAGAATGACAACGTATTTAAAACCACTGGTTGAACTTTAGAGAATGTAGAACAGCCCCTAATTGCAATATGATCAATGCAAGTTCCAGAAAGAGGTCTCGTGACACGATCGATGAGATGCATTAGGTCGTTGCTAGTGAAGAAGGATATATAGTTCAACGGCGGGGGACTAGCGAGCAAGTTAACGTTCGAATCACCAAGGAGCAAACACGGAAGTAAAAAGTTAGATGGTAGAATATCATCTAATAGGTCAAGGAGAGTATCCCTGTGTAGAGTACTACTTGAGTAAAACCCAATGATAAAACCTTCGAATTCGGACCCTTTCCGAAGATGTATACGAAGAGCTTGAACACACCCATCAAGGCTACTAAGCACTAGCGTGGATACAATCACACAGGTGGTACGGACATAGATTCCGACACCGCCTCCAAGCTTAGGCGTTTTACGATTGGATGTCACTAAGCTGAAGCCGTCAATGGCGAACAGAGAGGCATCGATGTCTTTTAGCCAAGTCTCGCTTATCACTGCTACATCTACGGATGACCACTCCTCACAGAGTACGCTGCTCAGGTGTTCGTGTTGCCCCGATTTTTGAATCCTTCTGTGCCAGCATTAAGATGAATTGCTGTAAACGAGCTAGTTACCGGGGGAAGGTCGTGCCAGTCCTCGCAACTAGAAATATTAGAACAACTTCGTGGATCAGGGAGTATAAAATCGAGCATTAAAATAGTAAGAGAGAGTCAAATCAGGCTGATGGGATAGTGTAGCTTTAGGTTAAAAATGCTGATAAAAGCGGAGAGATTGCCACAAAAATTTACTCAGACTGGCCGCAGCCTTCGGACAAATGGCTTTAAAAAATTTAATAAGAGGTTGAACAATTGCAGGAAGTTGCTTGCTCTTTGCAGGTACAGTCTTCTTGGGTTTTTGTGGCCCTCTAAGTAGAGATGGCGTCTGTTGATAGGAGTTTGTTGATTTCTTCTTCGATGGCATGGGCTTCTTCGAGGAGATCTCAGAAATTCCAGGCAGATTCACCCGAACTTCGGGACCTGAAGAAGTCTCCACGACTAGGGACCGGACCACAGCTGCATAGGAGACCTTAGCGGGGCCCGATTGACTAGATGAGATGACTTGAGGCTTATTTGGAGGGCATGAGTCTACTGTAACCAGGACATTTAATGATTTGGCATCCGGAAGCTCCATATTGACTTGATGTATCAGCCTACATTCCATAAGAGCTTTCCTTTTTTCAATTTCACAAGCTCGAAGAGGACATACTCGATATATATATATATATATATATATATACATATATAGAACTGACTACATTGTATAATATTCTTATAATCAGTTTGCTGAAAAAACAAGTCTACTGATTCCAAACTCGATACTTAACAGGCTAGGTGCATATGTTTGATCCTCTGTTAAAGATATTTTTAAAGATTGTATTTTTGTTTTAAAAATATTTTATTAATTAATAGAATGTCCCAACAGATGACACATTCTTGCATCAAAAGGATTTTTCAACTAGATATATCTAATATATAATTTTTATGTGTTATATATTATATATAGCTACTTGAAAAAAAACATTTTCATGTGTTTGCTTGTGTAGGCAAGGGAGATACTAGCTGCAGAAACAAAGCGTAATGCCGCAGAGATTCGTGTTGCGATAAGTGTTGCGATCGTTAAGGAACCAGCGTCGACGAAAATCATGAAGGGCTTGCTTATGGGTGTAGCCATTCGCAGTTGTGACGATCGAGCAAAACATCTCAATGGCAATTGTGTGCAATTGTAATATCTACAGAAAGTCTACACGTGGACTTATCTTACGCCCGCAGGCGTATTATGTGATAATAGCTTGGTTTTGAGGACCATTTCAGCGACTCTTAAGATAGCTCCGTGGTTCCGACGGGCGATTACAATGTCGACCGCGTGCATAACGACAATGGCATTTCTGAATTTAGCCGGTGAAATAAGTCAGTGATTTGTAGAGCGAAGCAGCAGCTGAGTGGGTTGCCCTGCGGGGTTCCCACATTTGGTCTCAGCTAAAGTGTATTTAGGGTGTCACCACTTCACATGTCTACTTCCGGGCAGTCTTCAGCAAAGATGCTGGAAAGCTCTTACAGAAAAGACACTCTAGTGGTGTCGAAACTGCAATTTTACCAGGACCTCCTGTATAAAAAAAAACTTACTAACAAAGACACTTGAAAATTCTGCCTAGTTTTTAGAGTTAATCCCATTGAGACCACCGCTCTTTCGCTGTGAAAGATTACACAGAATTATTCGCTTTTTCCACCTCCTCAAAAGTAGAGCTTATGAGGTACTTCTCCAGGGTGAGTAAATACTAAACCGTTAGTTCATACGTGAGGGCAATTGGGTCGAACATGCGAAGTCAACAAGCAAGATCCCCTATTCCCGCAACATCATCATAGTGATGTGGCAGGCTGAAAATTGCGTGGCTAAAATTACCTGTAGTGAGCGCTACTTAACACTCTTCTCTTCTCGACGTAAACACTACATGCTGGGCCAGTCTTGTCGTAAGTAGATGGAAACCCTGCCTACTGGTTTATCGCGACTGCCTTTAGCCGCGAAATGTCTGCGTGAGAAGTGCAATGCCAACATCATCGAATAAGGGATGTAGTACTGACAGCATAGCTCAAGCTAATCTCTCAAGCTATTCCAAAGCAGGAGCTTTGGAATACTGAAATATTAGCTTGATATAGATAGAAACTGAGAGATCGCAGCAGCAACAACAGTAATAACAACAACAATAAACTCCATAGTAACACCAACAATAAGAGCAATACACAACAACAATAAACACCATAGTAACCCCAACAATACGAGCAATACACAACAACAACAACAACAACAACAACAACAACAAAAACACAAACAACAACCGAGCCAAATTGCTTAGTGGCAAAGCCTTTGTTTTGCATTCGAGAGGCCTGGGCTCGAGACCCAGACCGGCTACTCTTTAATTGTTTTCATGATTCCCAATGTAGACAAGGTAAATGCCGGAGGGGGTAAACATTTGCCATGACATGAAAAACCGTACAACTGGGCATTAGTCTTATGGAACAACTAAAAAACAGCAACAACCACAACAACAACAACAACAACAACAACAACAACAACAACAACAACAACAACAACAACAACAACAACAACGCATTATTGAGCTGGCAGCGACGTAGCCCGCTGTCAGTGGCAAAGTGGTACTTCGTTGCCAGACGTCGCATACATCAATGTACGAAGTATAATAGATCATATGTTCACTGGCTTCAGCGCTGCTGCTTTGCCGCGGGTTGCGCTATCCATTTGACGTGGTCGAGCCGATTATGGCCGTGAGCGTGGCATCATGGGCCGCGTCATTGTTGGTCGTGTTCGGGGATGTCAGCTAACAACAAACATCTCAACGTTGAGTATTAGGCCTAAAAGTTGGCAGGGCAGAATTCGCTAACGACCGACGATAACGACTGAATGGTTTAGCATGCAAGCAAACGCTCCAGCCAGCAACTGATTGGAGGGCTAAGCTTCATCCTACTACTACGGGCGGATCCAAACAAAACAGCAACACGTGCCCATGGACGGATGGCCGATGTTGATGACAACTACGGCAATAACACCAACAACAACAACGACACAACACAACGTGGACACATATTGCAGGATGCAGCTGGTGCCACCTACGCTACCCCGCTAGATCTACTACACTGTGCACTCGCATAGCTGAACTTCACGAGGTCACGCTGTCTGACTGCTTCTCGGCCAACAGTTTTGACAGTCGGCCGGTACGTAGCGACCCGTAGAGTTCGCTCGCTTAGACGCCAGGGCAGGGAGCAGAAAGTCATCTGCAAATGCCCCGTTGTGTTGCTAATTCGTTATTAATGACAACAGAGCAACCACACACGCACACACATGTGTATACTTTTCAAGATATGTCTCCCTACCTATATATATATATATATATATATATATATGTGTGTGCATAGAACATGGAATTTACGTACGCTAAAATTGCTTGCTCAATCAAAATAACTATTATATACGTGTGTTTATGCCATGTTCTCTCTCTCTCTATACATATATATATATATATATATATATATATATATATATATATACATGTACAAACGCTTAAACCGCTTGGTCAACTGCAAGACCTAGTTCAAAAACAAAGGGAAATGTGTCTTGGTAGATAGAAGCTTTCTACATCTGTTTTTTTCTTACGATCTCTGTCATATGTGAGCCATGCCATGGTCTCCGTGGATACGTGTATATGCAGCCTCCGCGCCGTTCAACGCGGGTGACACGTTTCTGTGACTGCACATGTGACTGACCCGTTCAATAACGCTCTACAAATGGTTATCCAAAATATTTAAATCTAGAATAGTTGGCTCCCCGGTGGTCACTATGTCACTGCGATATATATATATATATATATACATATATATATATATATATATATATATATATATAGATAGATAGATAGATATATACATATATATGTATATTTATATATATATATATATATATATATATATATATATATATATATATATAGATATATACGTATATATATATATATATATATATATATATATATATATATATATTTATATATATATAAAGTGTGTTGCAAAAAATTAGCAACTCATGTTTTTTTGCGATAATTTCGGCTTGATTTATTTGAATGGCTTGAAATTTTAAGCGCATGATGTACATGACGAAACATGAGTATAGCGTTGATTTCATTGCAATCTCAAAATCGGTTCATACAAAAAATAAAAAAGTGTGAAAAACTGTGTTGCAAAATATTAGCAACAATAACATGCTAACAACGCAGCTCTTGTTTGTAAAGGATAGTCGATACTACAGCTGATATTCGATCCCAGGGATCAAATGTCAGGAGCTAAATCAATCGTTATATAGCTGCAAAATATTCTACAGCTTAGTCGTTGTTCCGAACTAACGACGAATCTTATGTTTATCATGGGTGGGGGAAATCATGGGTCGTACAAAGGATCTTTCGGATAACGAAAAGACAAGAATTGAGGCATATGCTGAGCTCGGTCATACAGTAACTGCTATAGCAACCAGATTAGGACGGCATAAGAGGACCATCAGCAGGTTCTTACACCCTGGAGTGAACCAAAGGTGCAGATCTAACAGTGGGCGTAAGCCAGTTTTGACTATTCGAGATCGGCGAAGGATCATACAGTTGGCTACTCATGACCAAATGTCTTCTTCCAGGATCAGGACTACTTTGGGAGTGCCAGTGCACCGATCCACAGTGTACCGAGTGTTAAGTTCTGACAAAAACGTGCGATACGCGAAAAGGAAGCTTATGCCGCGACTGCAACCGAAGCACATTGTCGCACAGCGTGAATTTTCGCATAGATACCAAACTTGGGATAACGAGTGGAAAAACATCGTCTTCTCGGATGAAAATAAATTTAATCTCGATGGCCCTGACGGCTGTCAGTACTATTGGCACGACTTACGGAAGGAACCTAAATGGTTCTCGAAACGTGTGGCCGGTGGTGGCTCTGTGAAATATTGGGGCGCGTTTGGATATAATGGGAAGTCTGATCTAGTCGAGATTCTGGGCCGAAACAATTCTGACATGTACCAGCGCATTGTCGGTTCCCAGTTAGAAGCCCACTTCAGAAGAATTGGGGGACCTGACGCAGTTTTTCAACAAGACAACGCCACGTTTCATACCTCGGCTAGCACTATAGCCTTTTTTCAAGAACAAGGAGTGCCACTTTTTGACTGGCCGGCATTAAGTCCAGACCTGAATCCTATTGGAAATCTTTGGGGACATTTGGTAAAGCAGATTTACGCAAATGGTCGACAATATAATCATTTGTCGGACCTCAAAGAAGCTGTCCAGCAAGCATGGACTAATATTCCACTTTCGTACTTACAACAGCTCATTAACTCCATGAAAGACCGAGTTTACGATTTGATTCAGAAGAAGGGACGAAAAACCCGTTTCTAGAATAAAATATGGAGTTTCAAATGAGTCATACAGCCCTGCTAATAATCGAATACGCTGTAAGGCGCTATTGTTGCTAATATTTTGCAACACTGTTTTTTCACACTTTTTTATTTTTTGTATGAACCGATGTTGAGATTGCAATGAAATCAACACTATACTCATGTTTCGTCATGTACATCATGCGCTTAAAATTTCAAGCCATTCAAATAAACCAAGCCGAAATTATCACAAAAAAACATGAGTTGCTAATTTTTTGCAAAACACTTTATGTACATACATACATATATATGTATATATGTATATATATAGATATATACATATATATGTTTTTTATTAATGCATATATATTAGGTTTGTCAGAAAATAAATATAATTTCAAGTTTTAAATGCCCGTAACGCATCTGAGAAGTCTACTATGTTAACAAAGCGTATACTCGTATGTGAGCGTAAAAGACTGCAGAATTTTCAAGTTTCGTTAAATGTTCTTATTCGTTGTTTTTGCTACATGACGCTTGTATAGACAGCGAAAAATTCCAGTTACGGGCGGCAAATTTGTAAGAGTTCTAAACTTGCCTTATTTCTGCAAAAGTTGTCTGAAATTGTTTAAGCGTATTCGGCGAGGGCAATATTTTAAAGACTTAGTGCTATAATTGGTCCGTCAAGCTCCGTTCCGGCAACATGAATCTTCAGGGTGAGCCTCGTTCTGGATGGAAGGTGCCTATTAAGCTCGAGGAAGACCGCTTGCCAGAAAGTGTGATGCAGAATCCCCGAGTGACTACGCGTGAATTTGGCACGGACTTTAGGTTGTATCACAGAACCATGGTGCCTACGGTTTCATGTCAAAGTTAAACCAATGGGCACCTCATTTCAACAACGGCAACAGAGTGGAGAGTCTAGCAAAATGCTAGACGCTCCACATTGTTAACTTACACCTCCTTGGCTTGCCAGACGCAACAAGTGTTCGTTCTTAGATCGAATTGCTAGGCATGGGTATCCTGCGATCAGCTCGGCCGAGTTTTTGCCGCCCTCCAAAGGAGGAGGCATAGTTCCGTGAATTGGACAGGCGCTTTTTCCACGAATACAACGCAAAGCATTTGAGTTTAATTAACCTTCGCAATATAGCAAGCTTTAATTGGAACGTTTTGCCGCATCGCACCGTCGGACTTACGCGTATTCAGGTGTCTGCTATGATATATGTGATGAAAAGTATTTTTAAATGAATAAAATATGTTAACTCGAAAAATCCTAATTTTTTTCTGTCCTATATATATATATATATTCGTGGGTAGTCGAGTATTTTGGGAGGATCTTGGCCGGGTCGGATACAACCCCGAAAGCGCCGCTAGAATATGAAGACCCCTGGGATCAAACGACAGAGGAAGCTAGGGTCTGAATAATGAGGACAACCACTCTTAGGGAAGTAATGGCAACAATCGACAGAGCACCACGGGGGAAAACGCACGGAAATGATTTAATAAGAAATGAAAACATGAAGGATACCTTAGTTCTCGGGCCATGCTGTCAAGCTCTATTCAATGAATGCTTAAACACTAGGGAAATTCCACAGGCCTGGAGGGAAGCAACCTTAATAGTCATTCCCAAAGAAAATGGTATAGAAACGGAACCAGAGGCTTGGAGAAGAATAGCAATAAAAAGCTGCCGTACAAGATATTCTCAGGAATAATAGCGCGGAGATTCGAGTCTTTCTTAGAGGAAAGGGGGGTAATACCAGAGGAACAGCATGGATTTTAGAAGGGAAGGTCAACTCACTCAACAATTGGGGAGCTGTTCGAAGCAATCCGAATAATTGTCTATATGCGGTGTTCGTAAATTTGAAGCAGCGTTTGACATAGCACCAAGGGATAAGATAGTTGAAGAGATAAGATAGTAGATCAAATTGGCGTGCCTGGAGCAATGCTAAGATTGCTCATTAGTTAAAACAAAACACGGTGCTGATTGACAACGGGTTGGCATTGTGGGGGAGGTAAGTCAAACCACAGGTGTCGCGCAGGGCGATGGAATGAGTCCATTACTGTTTTTCGTTCTTCTGGGTGGGCTCTCAGAACGGATAAGGACGGGCTGGACCCGAGGGTGGGCCAACATTTTACTGTACGCAGATGATGTAGCAATCCTTAGTTGTAGCCTTTTTAGGGTTAAACAAGCACTGGATCGACTAGTTACGTTCATGGATGAAAAGGGCTTAAAAGTTAATTCGCAAAAAACAGTAGCCATGAAATTTTGAAGGAGCGGCCGTCTGACCAGGGGTGACGTGCTTCAAATCAAAGGAAAGAACTTAAATTTTGTTAATGAATGTAAATACCTAGTGCTTACCTTGTCAACAATTGGCAGTACCTCTCGATCACACATCTAGAAGAAGGGATACAGATAGCTACCATCGCCATATATGGTATTTTACTAATATGGCATAAAGTGGGAGTAGACGAATTACGTTTAATTGATGGGGCAAGGTTTTTCTTTCTAATAGGGGTATTTGCGCTTTCAAATACGTGCAGAAATAGGGTGGTCCACGTGTTGGAAGGTGGCCCACTGCTGACGGAGAAGTTGCAAAGACGATGGAATCTAAAGAAAACGTGCGCTTTTGACGTTTATATGGTGGCAGCCAAACATAGCGAGGTAGACATAGGAATTTATGGGACAGCAGCAATGAGGAGCAGTGAGTGGAGGGCTAGCGGGGTGAAAGATCGGCATTTAACAACGGCCTTTGCAGCCCACGGATTTCATCACGTTCTATGCAATGTGAAGGGCTTCCATGAACCACAAGACAAATGCCGATGCAAACAATGCTGGAGTAAATGTGATAAATACCACACCGCGGTTTGTCCGGCGGTTCAGTCCATACTAGAACTGGCAAAACGCTAGATTGATTGTTGTGTCGAATCACGGTGATGTAACATAAGCTTACTTACACAGCCCGGGTCTTAATAAATAAATAATATTGTGGCGGTTCTACATTTATTTGCGAATGAACCCCACATCAAACTTGCCGAGCGCAGCAGCACAACTTAAGTTGAGGACGGCGGAGACACATAGACGCTAAAACCAGCACCGCGTGACTGACCACGAAGGAAGGCTGTCCTTTTACTACAAGTATTGATCGTTTATATTCGACCGCAGGCTTTTCTGGATGTCTTACGCAGTTTCAGTAATAAGATCGCGCACGACAGGCTGTAGAACCAGCCACAGACAGTACCGAAGCCAAACGGTTCACTCTATGCTTAATAGGGGCTCCAAAAGGGGGAATCCCATTACCGAGCTCTAACTATGTCATCCTTGTTCAGGGCTAGGGCTCGACGAGAATTCACAAGACTATCGAAAGCCGAAGTGCTATGCCAGAGACCCTAAGAAATTAATTGCACAAAAGGGACCCGGAAGACGCCCAGGAGCCAAGAGAGCTGAAGGAGGCGTATAAGAGGGGAAGAGGGCCTTTGCGCACTCAAAACAACATTGAGCGGTCTCTCCTTATCCTCATCTGAGCCTAACGCCTAGATCAACATACAAGATGCAGGCATGCAGACGACGCGAAGACAGCTTAGCTACATATCGAGTACAAGAGACTTTAAGCATTTTTGTATAGATCAGTCGCCAAAAGCAAAGAGCTTTGGCGAATTTTAAGCAGAGCTAATGTATGAACTCTGGCGTCAAGTCTGCAAGATGACACGAGGGAAGAGAGATCAACCGCGCAGAACCAAACGCACACTTCTTACAGGAAAGACAAAAGGATGTTACTATGTGCTTTCAGCAGCACTAGTCAATTGACCGTAGTACGGCCTGCGGGAAGGGAAAAAGCATGCCATCGCAGAAGTCACAGCAGTCGAAGTGTTTTAACGGCCGACGAGCGGATTGATACACCGGATCTGTTCCTAGGTGATATTCTTAGCTGTTTAGAATACCTTCAATAGCTACTTATGGAGGGTTATAATTTATTTACGGTACTGTCGTACATATACTTATTATCTGGGTGAAATAGCTATGAACAAAGAGATTAACGTTTAATATGACGACCAACATTTCACAGAGGTCCGTCCTTACACCGGCTTAGTAGATCTTAGCGTATGGTGACCAAAAATGTTCCGCCTTGAGCTACTAGTATAAACTGATTTTCTGCGTAAGTGTGTTTACAAGTTAGGGCAGTAAGAAAAACTGCACTTACTACACAAGTATAATTCGTTTCTTACTAATCAAATACACCATTTTGGGAATAGGTTAACTAGAAATTATATACTGTAGATCGCGTAAATGGATTTTTCAATTATATTACCTGACGGCGGTAACATCAGGCATCGAGAAGAATGTGTTTTAGTTTTAGGTGTGTCTCAATCAGATGATATGTATTAGATGTTTGGTCTTCAGGCATTTAAAAAACATAAAGCTAATTTGTAAACTTTACCTAAGTTCGTTGCCCTTCTTGTATTATCAAAGTATAAGACATAGGCTTCATACAAGTAGTGAATATACTTTATATGGTCACCGATATCCTTGGTAGTCACTCGTCGAACCCGGCGGCGTAGTGCAGTGCATTCGCGTGCGCCTCGCAACCGGAGAAGACATATTGGTGCACGGGTTCGTGCTCCACGGTTGCACATCTGTATTTATGAGGTCCGTCTTACGAAGCAATGCAAAAGCAGTCTCGTGGACGTGACTTATTGGCTGAGGGTCAGCCCGAAAAAGTTTAGTCGCTTGGTAGAGGGCGGCATGCACCGTATTTTGATTTTTCTGTTATTCTGAATGTGGCATCAATGTAGGTCTCTCAGACTTAATCAAACCTAACTTCAAATCAGTGCCCAATTGAGCATAATAAACAGCAATAACAACACTTCTGACAATTTGAACCACTACTCAGCACGCATTGATTGATACTTAGCACGCAACAAGCAACAGCTGTAAGCCCACGACGACGACCGCCTCCTAAATAACATCTCGAACAAACAAGCAATTCATATTAAAGACGCGTTAACGTGGAACAAAATCACGCCATTCATGAGCAACGCAGGTTTGTTTGCTCTTAATGATGTTGAGTAGGCAACCAAGTAGCTCACAGTGCACGTCACTTTTCAATGGTTTTTCCATTTTCTGGCAATGAATATCGGCCGACTTGGCAATCCGAAATCGACAAATTTGCAATGGAAACGTCATGATGTTCTCACACGCACTGCCGCGTCAATTGGACGGGACGCACAGCTATCTGATTCTATTTTTCGTCATGTGCACAACGAAGCCAGACACTCCATTTGCGTTTCTAGATGTTTCACCAAGTTATTCCAAAGCGGCATACATTTCAACTCGTCTGGTTGTCACATTGTATATATATAGCGCGCAAACGTGTGGTCAAAGCAAAAAATTTAGGAGATACAACTCTCCGTGAGAATTCACAAGGGCATGCGTGACATCGCGTGTCCTAGCTCGGCCAGCCAGCCAGTCTTCCATGGCGGCCGGAACCTTCAGCGGAAACAGGCGAATCCCTAGCGGCATGAATCTCACACTACGCCGGGTTTAGGGCCAGGCCACTCCTGTCTAGATCGCGAGCAAACACGCGATGGGCCTGACACAATGCTGTCCTTCATCTTTAAGGCAAAAAGTTGGGCCCCTGCCATGAAACGGATATAAAATCAGTATTTATTTTACTCAAATTAAGTATAATATACACCTAATACGTTTTTCCATAACCCTTCAACTTATTCACGCTTCCGGTGAGAAAAATAGTGCAACTATATCTCTGCTTTAGTGCTGCGCATTCTACTGCATGGCAGAAATGGCAGGTGCACAACTCTCATATTTCTCGTGAAAGGCAGCGTTTGAACATACATACCAGGAAATGATGACCATGTTCTACGTGCGTGGCAAGTGTCGCATACAGGACCAAACTAAAGGTGCAAGGCATTGAACACATCCAAAACCCCAATTTCGCGTTCGATCTATACGACCTTAGCATCCAACTCCAAAATAAAGGAGTCGTAAGACACTATACGCGGCATTTTCAGCAATAGTCGAATTGTTTCAGTAGCTGGTAGACAGCCGGACATTTATATGTACAAAATGGCTTTTTGCTCGGATAGACTACTGCCATCGGCTACTGCCAATACGGGGGGCTTGTGCTGCATAGAAGCCCCCCGGGCTGGACGGTTAACGCCCCGAGTGACACTCGGTGGTACCGTCCGGGACGCCTGCTGCCTTGGCTTAATAGGCAAAATGAGCGAGAAGTGGCCACACGAACGCAGACCACCGGTCGAGAGGGCCTTCTGGCCCCGTATTTTACGGGGAACCCCTGCTCTGGAGTGGTCCGATGCCCTTCGGGGAGAAGGTATATTCCGGGGTGTAACGCGGAATCGCGAGGTGAATGCGTCTAATCGGTACGGTGGAGTAGTGTGGTACCCCCATTCCAAACCTCGATAGGGGGGAGGGTGGGGGATCTGCTGGCCTGTCAATTCGGGCTGGTGGGCACTCCCGTTCGGGTCCGCGCGTATTAAATCGCGGTTAAAGGGCGGGAGTGTAAGTATTTCTCTCTTTTGTTTGTACAAAATGGCTTTTTGCTCGGATAGACAAACAAAACATGGGCTTCATATATAATAAAGACACCTTCCTCTCAGCGTAAGATACTCACATACGCTGTTCCACACCAAGCAAGATGGCTTAGTGGCAAAGCCTTTGCCTTGCATTCGGGAGGCCTGGGTTCGAGACCAAAACCGGCCACTCTTAAAATGGGTTTTCATGGTTCCCAATTAAGACAAGGTAAATGTCAAAATGGATTAAAAATGATCTATGACATGAAAAACCGCACACGAGCATTAGCCTTAGGGAAAAACTGATAAAAAAAATTGTAAAATCATACATCAGCCCCGGAACAATCTTAAGCACAAAGAGCCTAACTGCTAAGAAAGCGAACAGTCTTCGGACATTGCCTACTTCTTCGGAAAAAGGCACAAGTGCCATCCGTATTGTTTTATTGACGTCGTTCCTGTGTAATGGACCCAAATGGAATGAGTTAACAAAGTTTATTATAGTTGGCCGCAACGTATAATATATCTGGCAGTTAATCGACCTCTATGCATGAAGTTTATGGCTTTGGTCTTCCTGGTGTTTATCTTAAGTGTCTTTGAGACAAGGAATGCCCGCACCATATTGGTACTGCGCTTGATGGCACTTAAGTCGCGATACGCAATCGCGATTCCATCTGCATACATTAGATCACGGCTGTTTGTTACACTTGTCTGACGTAACCGGTAAGGTCAGCAAGGAAAAGGGTAAACGAGACGCAGCTTAGCGGGTCTTTTTGCGGAATAACATACGTTTATCGACCTCTTCTGAAGCCAAATTGCTGGAGTGGTCACAAAGTTACAAAAGTTCAAAAGAGAAAGTGACACGTTCTAATGCTAATCGGGCCTTGAGCTCTCTTCGGGACTTGGCACACCTCCTCCGCCTCGAAAGGCAGCTTCATGTTGTGCTGTACCAGTGTAAGCGAATGCTGTACCGTTGGGGACACCACCGCAACGTCACGATTGAATAAAGGACTAGTTAGATGTTCCTCCTGCCCGTCACTAAGCAGGTTTACTGCCCTAGGCCGCACGATATCAGTGGAGGGCTCCCGCTCTGCTCTCTTGTTTTCCCTGCCTAGCCTGTTTCTTCTTATGTTCACAATATGTTTTAAGACCTTTTACGCTTAAAGTAGTCCCGTGGCGTGCAGTGATGATAGTGCTTTTGCTTGGCGCAAAAGCCCGAGCACTACTTCACTGTGGGCGAGGTAAAAGACTCGCGAAAACCATGGATGTAATCTTCTCTCTTCTGCCATAATAATTTCCACTACACTGCAATTTTTATCATCCTCTTCAGTATCACAGGTAATATCGATCGTCCAGACTCAACTTAAGCCTGCCTTCTGCTTTCCGAAGAAGGATTGTTCCGAAAAACGAAGGATTAATCCGACTCATTGCAGACCAGCGCGGCGGGTTGTGTCGATCTTGCCAAACACCGGGCACAATGACAACAGCCAACATCAATTGATGTTTTTGGGCCTCTCCATCGAGAACAATGAGGTTCGGTTGACAAGGTTGTAAAACAGCAGGTCGATGGTGCGGCTTCAATGTGTGGCCTAAATACGTATATTCTTCACGTATTTCTTCTCCTTCCTAGATTAACATTTTCCGTCACCTAAAGCATGACCTCGCATTTATCATCATTGGCCTTACAATCGATTTTGGCATCGACATCACCGCCGACGATACTTAGCATGATCAGGTTTAATTCTGAAGGTCCAAAGCATACCGTCTCAGTAACCTTCGCGAAATCAAATGTGAGTAAGAAATATAATACAGCGATATTTAGCCTCCCACTAGAGCATCAGTAAAAGGAGTTTTTGTAGATAGATAGATACTCCACCGACAGGTCTTCCCCAACCTTTCGCAGGTAAGACAGCCAGCTGGTCAACCCTGCATGACATTGATATGCAGTTTGTACTGCTAAAGTGTCCCCGTGAGGAATGCAATGTGAACCATCTTAAAGATACCATAATGAGCAACTCCCATTGCTTCTTAATTGTCTCACAATTCTAAACAAGCACTAGTAAAGGTAAGCTTGCAGTTGTTAAACTGATCATTCACTAACCTCTTCTAAACGTTCGGCAGCTGTAGGAAGCATTGGGTGGGCCTCGTACCTCGGGTGGTGTGCCCCCTTGGAAAGAAGCTTGGGCACAACCAATAGCTTCACTAATGACCCCTTCGGCTCTGGCCTGCTGGGCCACGCGCCTTTCCGGCATAATCCTGCTTTTCCCGCGCCAGTAGGCCTAATTAAGCTCATTTCGCCCGGTAAGGTCTCCTGCACTTTACACACCTCGGGGAGTTACTGCGGTGCTGTAATCTGGACTGCTGCAGTTCTTGCAAAACTTCTTCCAATACATTTGTCACCCAGGTGTCCTGGCTTCACGGACAATATATATATATATGGTACAACAACAGCGGATTCGTCTTCTGGGCCTTAACAGTCAAACTCTTACACAGTGCGGTGACAGATGATGGTCCGCCACGATTGAAAATGAATCGCTTTCACATTTCTTACATTTCAGAAATTATTTTAAAAATTCGTAACATGTGCCCAATTTTTAGTAGACAAATGTTTCAAGTAAATACATTGCGAAGAGAATAATTTAACAAATCAGAGATACTTGGGCGATTATTGATGTTAAAGCATCGACATATGTCCGTTCGGGTCTTTCAGCAGAAAACAGTACAACTGCTCACCAGAACGTGGCTGCATTAATTTCGGCGTATTCTTACCAAATATTTGCGTCTCTATCTCTACCAAATTTTGCTAACTCAACAACACCAGCTTACGGACTACGCACAGCGAAGAGGGTTTGTCAATTAAGTCACTGAAAAACGCCAAATAAGTGGTGTATTTCATAACAAAATTTTCTTCAACGATAAGCCCCATTTTCATGATGATACCGTCACAAACAAGCATAATTGTTGCACTTGAAGTGACAGAAGCTTACATGAGCTTCATGAGAAGATAATGCCGTTTTTGCATCTCAAATGTGGTTTGGCGAATCTTAAACTAAAGGCATGATTGGACCATTTTTTCATTGGAAATTCTGCCGAGAATATACTAACAGTACATGGTGAACGGTTTTGGAGCAAGATAACCCAGTTTAGTTTGTTCCTAAATTTGATTGTATTCACCTCAATTGCACAAAGTATTCCTGCAATATTCTGGCCTTTGGACTTTTTGGGACGAGTTGGCCTTTGGACTTATTTCTATTTTTGTTAAGCCACCTAAGCTCAGAGAGAGGAGATTAGACGCCGTATCACTTAGATTTAGCCACAAGTATGCCAAACCGTGATTATAATCGAATTCAATTAAAATAAACGTGCCAGCAAAACCGAAGAGGACACAGATGCGTTGTCCCTCACATCATTCCCACATGAAGCGTATGCAAAAATAAGAAGAACAGGACTACTATAAAAAAAAACATTTATTTCGAATTTAAACTATTCGCTTTTGGAGCACTCTATATATTCATCGCTAACCGTTTTTTTCTTAATGAGTTTTTTGTTCGTTTATATTAGTACACAGAGAGCAGCAGGGAATCTCCAATGGTGCAAGCAAGTCCTAGATAAAAGCGGAAAGTTGTCAGTGTGCAGCTGAAGCCGCTACTGCAGGTGGCGCTTTCGGCTAAAACTTGGGCATCTTCGTAAAGCGCAGTAAACTTTTTAATGCCCGACACAAATTTGTGTCCCTGTGTGAAACGCTTTTTTGTTAATGTATACGTGCTGAATTCTCGTCGCTGACTATGACAGCATGACTCTACGCCTTCCGCCGTAAACGCTGAGTGCAGAATCATCAGATAAGCATGCCGTCACACAAACAAAACAGAAGTAGAACCGAGTGAGAGAGAGGGTCGTAATACTATGTAGTCCTGCAGGCCATTCGACCGATATTGCGTATATTGAAATCTATATACTAAATCTTGCAATTTACTCGTTCCGGTCACTTGAAACTCAGTACTGGTGCAGTTAAGTTCGTAAACGCCTTCTGCTACCTTGGGGTTAAATTTTCAATGAAGGGCACAGCCTTCAGACAACACATTACCAAACGGACGAGGAAAAGTCTAGTCTCGATGTCAACAATTGAAATGCCCTAAAATTATCTCTGAGCACGCCAAAAACACCTTTTTTATCTGAAAGTTGCTTTGGTGGTGGCTACGTTATCCAGGCCATATGGGAGCATCTCAGCCAGTCACAGCTAGATCAACCAGATAAGGTAAAGCCCATGTTTTTCAAGCTTTTTTGCATCGTACTAAGCGCCTAGCTTCGTTATTATCACAATGCTATAAATGTTGAGTGGTTGTCATCTACCAAGGTGTCGCCGGTTCGATCCCTGTTGTTGGTCGAATTTTCTTTGCGCGATGCTCATTGAGAATAGATGATAAACCATACCCCTGGGAGTTAGCGGCCACGCTGCCACAAGGGCTGTTGGGGAAACCCTAGAAATCTTAACATGTCCGGCCCTCGGTGCATTGAAGATATACCTTAGGTTAAATGCCAAGCCCGTAGGAGACGGAGGACAGTCTAGACAGTCTAAAACAACCTCCTTACAAATGTAGTTTTTAAGTCTAAGCTGGGTTACCACTGAATGCGAATAATCGGCTAGTTTACGTTATGACTTCTACTCGACCGCCCGTAGAAGATCTATTACTAGACAGTACCAGAAACCCCTGCTCTTCTTTAGTTCATTAGTAACTTCATAAGGAAAGTTCAAGCATTTCCCGTAAGTTTCCTCAAACCGCCAGCAATGGTAACGCAGAACTGGCAGGGACCACAACCCAGCATCTTGTGGCCCGCTATTAACGTCACGGATTCCACGATAAACTTTATCACCAAAGAAACTTCGATACCTGTTAGAGAGCTATGTCTTAAACGAATAGCTCAATGCTATTTTATTACACAAAAACATGTGTTTTATTACAATGATATATATAAGTATATATATATATATATATATCGTCACGGTAGTTGGGGGACAATTGTTTACACTCCGTTATGAGTTCAATGTAATCAATCATTCAGGGTGGGAACATGACATTTGAGTCCTTGCGAACGTGTGCACCGTTACGGGGGGTCCAGTGTAGGGACCAGCCATTTCTGGAGAGTGCCCCGAACCGAGGCCGCATTGCCCCGTTGCACATCCAGCGACAGGCGCTGTCTGAGAAAATCACCCGCTCGTTTGTCTCCGCTGGCTAGAATCAGGCGTTTCCCGACCTTTTGTAACAAACTTCGAGTATATGGACCGGGCCCGCCAAGGGTCTCGAAGGACATGCGCCCGCCCCTTGGAGGAGACGGCGCGCAGCCTGGCCTTGTCGGCGTCCGTCGTGCATCCCGCAATGAGGTTTACGACCCTTTGCTCATATAGAGCTGTTGACCATTCTTTCTGGTGTCCAGCTTCGGCGGGCTCGTGACCGCACAGAGCAACTGCTCTACGGCGGCTTGTTTCCAATCGGGCTTCTAAGTCTGTGAGGGCAGCCGAATCGAGAAGGCTTCTAGCCTGTTCCATAGACCTGTGTAGAGAAGCTGCCAGAGCTATCTCAGATAAAACAGTCACATCAGATAACCCTAGGCCACCCGAAAGAACGGCGAGTAGAGCTTGTTGGCGTGCACCCGTGGATAGACTAAGGTTCAGCAACGCCTCTACTGTAGCCAGCATGCTGTCGTTAAGTCCTTCAAGAAGTCTGGAAGCCAGTGAACAATCTGCACCTCGAAACAAGTGGTTGAGACGTAGGGCCGAAAAGGAGGATCTCGGAAAAAAGAGACCTCGATGAGAACCCACCAAGTGAATGCGTGACATCGCATCTTCTAGCTTGGCCAGCCACCTCTCGAGGGCAGCCGGAACTCCTTGCGGGAAAAGAGGTACGCCCAGCAACTCTAAATCCGTGCCGATAGTCTTGCACCCTGGGAGAGCCTCCAGCACTTCAGAGTCCGTAGCACCTCCTACAACATGGACCTCACACTTCGCAGAGTTTAGAGCCAGGCCGCTCCGTTCAGCGAACTCGATGATTCTGTGGATGTCCCTCAGAACTGCATCGGGGCGCCACCCAGTACACCGTCATCCAAGTACCATACGTTAAGCGGGCACTCGGAGAGTCAACTAACTCTTTGACAGCCAGGCAGAACAGCGGCGGGCCCAGCGGGTCGCCCTGCTGTACCCCAGTCTGCGACATTATGACATCGTGCGGCAGAAAAAGGCAGGATGGCTCCTTATAAGCAAGTTCCACCTGGTGGAACATGCTCGGGGTCCAAGCTTTCACGGCACTTAACAAATGGTCCCTTCGAATACTGTTGAACGCGTTCCTGAAGTCAAACTTGACCACAAGGGTAGCTGCAGAGCGTGACTCCAAAAAGGACCGAGTCGAATGCACTGCGGCCTCGCATCCTCCCGGTGTCGCAAACCCAAGCTGATGGTCACCAAGAGCACATGAGATGTCTGCCTTGTTCTCAAAGATGCCGATTTTTGCCGCTAGCCTCCGGATTGCAGATGAGCATGCGATGGGCCTCACGCTGCCATCTTTCTTCTTGAGGGCGAAAAGTCGGGCCCCAAAGATGAGCGGTCGCCATTCGGAGAGCGGCGAGCCCCAGCAAAGAAGATCAACGACTTTGGCGAGGGCGGCCGCAAGGCGGTCGGCGACAGCTCCTAAAGCGGGGGACAGCAGGTCTTGTAGAAGCCGTGGTCTGATAAAATCAAGGCCCGCGGCGGAACTTCGAGAAAACGTGTTTATGGCAGATCGAACATTGTCGGCTGATGTGGTTGATGGCAAGGGCACTTGAGGAGGGCTGGGCCAGGACAGGGGTGACGGCGCGGGCGGGTGCTTATCCAAGAGCAAAACCGTCTCGCTAGACTTCTGCGCCAGCGTGTCTTCTGAGTTTAAGACCCTGGCCGTCGAAGAGACGTCGCCTTCCGAAAGCTTGGTAATGGCTAGCCGGACGGTGTCAACTGTCCGCTGTCGGGGACGTACGTTTGAAAGAGGACTACTGCCATCGTCAAACCGTTTCCCCTGAGCAAAGTCGCGAAGGTTCTTCCGGACAATAACCGCCAATGACCGGTCATCCTTCCAACCATCGGGGAGGTGGAGGCCCCGTTATGAGTTAAATAAAACATATGGTTTACTAAATATATATATTCTATTCCGGACATTCTATGCATTTCTGAAACTTGGGCGTCTGCAGGAAATATATCATCGGCAGAGCTGTCACTGGGAGGCCGTTACTCCGTATTTCGTAAGGACCGTATGGGCCGCTGTGGAGGCGGAGTATGTATACTTTGCAAGCCTGAGCCGGGATGCTGCGACATCGATATCGGCGATACTTGTGCTGAGGTTGTCGCCATCGACGTGCTACGTGGGACCGATCAATGTCATCGGGTAATATGTGCCTATTTTTCTCCAACCGGTTCCTCTGCCGAGCTAGCGCAACGAATGCGCACATTATGTGACGCCTTGGATGGTTTAGTTCAAGTAAGCTGGCCCGTCATTTTGACCAGTGACTACAATCAGCCTGGAATAGACTGGACCACAGGAAGCCTTAACTTTTCTGCAGAAACTAAGGAATACATCTTCAGCTCCTTCTGTTGTTCTGCTGGACTTGTGCAACTTGTTACGGTCCCCACCCGGGGACAGAACATACTGGATTTGCTATTGACAGATAATGAAGAATGAATTACTGATATTACTGTCGGTGATTCTCCAGTAAAGTCCGACCATCTGGCTGTATCCTTCAAAATATCCGCAAAAAGACAAGAACGTAACGAAGATCCACCTCTAAACTTCTATAAAGCTGATTATAATGCAATGGCTGCCACCCTAGCAACCACAAATTGGCGTCTATTTTTTTCACAATGCCAATCAGTAGATGCCCAGTACTGTTCTTTCCTAAATATCATATCCGTCCTTGTAAAAGGTTATACACCGAAAATGATGCAAAGATCATCCCCACTACAATCTTTTATGGACAGAGCTACTCGAAAACTGAATAGTAGTGCACCCTCTTTTCAAAGCCATAAACGCCTCTCGCGTAATTGGCACGTACAGCATTGCGTTGTCGGCGCTTGGAGGAAAGTAATCTGAATGTCCGCGATGCAAGGGACTTCTTTCGATATGCAGGCCGGCGTCTTAAACAACAGTTCGGAGTAGCGCCGCTTATACATGAAAAAGGCACCGCAGTCGAAGATGGACACAAGGCCGAGATTCTGCTGAACTACTTCAAAAGTGTCTACACAAAGCCTCAAAACGTCTCCATCACGAGAATCAAGCAAACGGCGCACACACTCAATGACATTGAATTTCATCCTTTCATTGTGCTTGAAAAACTTCGAAATCTGCAACGCAAAAGCACATCTACGCCTGATAGGCTACCACCTATTGTATTCAAAGAACTGGCCGAGTTTCTAGCCGAGCCGCTGGCAATAATTTTCACCCGGTCCTTCAAAGATGGCGAAGTTCCCACCGTCTTCCGTGAATCCATTGTCACACCTGTGCACAAGAAGGGCTCTAGAGCAACTGCTGAGAAGTACCGACCTATTGCCCAGTGTGCCATCCCCTGTTTAATCATGGAAAAATAGTCGTTGATTGTATCTATAATTTCTTATCGTCTAACCAACTTTTAGACAATCAGCAACACGGATTTACTAAGGGGCGATCGACAGCAACCCAATTATTGGAGGTCTCTCATGACTGGGCCCTGGCGCGAAATCACGGATCTCCGCTCCACATCGTTTACTTTGACTTTTCGCGTGTTTTTGATCGGGTTGACCACCAAATTTTACTAAGCAAGATGCAATCGCTAGGCATCGGACCTAGGGTTCGAAATTGGTGCCAAGCCTATTTCACTGGCAGGAGCTTTAGAGTCAAGATAAAAAGTGCTATGTCTGGTACTGCTCCATGTCCGTCTGGAGTCCCACAAGGCTCCTGCCTAGGGCCGCTCTTGTATGCAATTTTTGCTCAAGACCTTAAACTCGTCCTTGGCAGACTCGAGGTGATTTACAAGCTTTATGCCGACGACCTAAAGATATACATTGAAGTAAAAGACGACAAAGACAAGGCCCAGTTACAGAAGGCAATTGATGCCGTGCTACTATGGGCCCACTTGAATAGAATGGAAATATCCACTTCTAAATGCGCCGTGCTGAAAACAGTCAAAGACGACACTTCATATTTCATGAACGGTCATAGCATACCTGAAGTGTCAATATACAAACCCCTAGGTGTTACATTTGATTGCCAAATGAAGTATACTTTTCATATCGCCGAAGTTGTAAAATCTGCGTCTCGGCTGTGCAATCTCATTCTTAGAGCGTTTATCGGGCATGACCCAGCAATGTACATAAAACTGTATAATACGCTTGTTGTACCAAAGTGGACATATTGTTCACACGTGTGGGCGCCCTTTTATAGAAAAGATGTAGAACTGCTCCAGCGAGTGCAGGATGCATTTGTCAAACGAGTTGCACGGCGCTGCAATGTAAGACGCGAGAGTCTCGTACTCCCAACAGTGAGCGAGTACCAAATGCAAGTTGACATGAGACTTTTTAAACAACTAATCCGGAGTAATACATTTAGTACTTTTTTCACATTACGTCCAAATAATCTACGTAGTGGTGTGTCAGTTACTCCACCGGAAGTTGCTAATTTCGAAGTTGTGAATAACGCGTTTGCATGAAGAGTTTCGCGACGTGCCCATCAGTGTAAAGACTACTATGTGATTTTAACACCCTTTTTTCAATAAAGGAGACTTTGTATTGTATATACAAGGTGTTGCAGAAAATTTTCATAATAGATATAGGGAATTGTAGAGCTCGTTAAAGCAAATATTTTTTCAATGGAACATGGTGTCTGAGAAGTCTTGTTTTGGAGTGAGAGTGAAATTGCGACAATTTGTGACACTAGTGTTTTTGCCCGACATAGGAGCACAAAATGTGCTGTGAGACAAGAAGGATAATTCGGCAAATGCGCATTTCATGACGATCATTTTGGTACCAAATCTATGTCAATGCGAGCTGTGGTTGCGGAGTGATGACGATTTTTCGGCGAACATGTCGAGATTAAGTGCATGAAAAATGGCGCGCTGTGGCTGTCGCGCGACACGTCGTCGGTAGTGAACGTCGCCACACAGTCATTTTACATGCAGTTAACCTCGACATGCCCACCGAGAAATCGTAATTACTCCGCCACCACAGCCCGCATGTGTTTTGAGCGCTGTGGGTGGTTGTAGGGTTATGATTTTGAAGTATTTGGCGTGAACGCTAATAAAGAACTTTATTTTTGGCAAATTCTTCTCTAAGCGACCTCTGTCGCGTCTTCTGACTGGCCTTGTATATTCTTCGGAAGAAGCAGAATTTTATCACGAAGGTGTGCTTAGTTTCTGTATGGGAGGACTGGTTGTCTCGGAACAGCACATTTTGTGCTCCTATGTCGGGCAAAAACACCAGTGTCACAAATTGTAGTAATTTCACTCTCACTCTAAAACAAGGCTTCTCAGAGATCATGTTCCATTGGAAAAACATTTGCTTTAACGAGCTCTACAATTATCCTATACCTATTATGAAAAATGTCTGCAACACCCTATATATATATATATATATATATATATATATATATATATATATATATATATATATATATATATATATATATATATATATATATATATATGGTGCAATATATTATGACGAAATATTCCAATTTGTATAGGTCGTCATCTGGGTAGTCTACGTAGTACACTTTAACGGTTCGTGAAACTAAAAATGCATATACACTGTTTTATCTTTGTTAGATACTCCAATGAAAAAGTGCTTCCCGCGCATGCATCGCATCGAGGCCCCACAGCCTCTCATGATAATAGGCATTCGGTCCCATTATTTTCAAATCAAGCATGGCTTCAGTTTCTCCCACGAAACGAGCGCAATTGAGGTCGTTTGTATTTCGTGCGAAGGAATTAGCAGCAGCGAATCGCAAACCCCGGCAAAGAAATTACAAGTTTCTACAACTTTAATGTTGAATGCCTTAAAATCGATGATTGCACTTAGATATTCGGAAGCGTCTTCTCTTTAGGAAACGGATGATCACAAGCGCACAGGTCGATAGCAGTTGTCGAGCCAGGTGGCGTGGCGTATCTGCGTGCACCTCGCGACCGGAGAGGACACATAGGTGCACGGGTTCGAGCTCCACCGTTGCACATTTGTATTTCTGGGGGTCCGTTCTTTACGAAGCAATGCGAAAGCATTGTAAACGTGGGCTGAAAGTCAGCTCGAAAAAGTTTTAGGTCGATTACAAACTAGTGTCCTCCTTCCTCTAAATTGTCTTAGCCAGCATTACACTAATTTTTGTCGAGCCCGGTGGCGTAGTGGATTAAGTCTCCGCCTCGCAACCGGAGGAGACACATAGGTGCGCGGGTTCGAACCCCACCGCTGCACATTTGTATTTCTGGGGGTCCGTCTATGAAGCAATGTGAAAAACAGTTCCGTGGACGTTAAATCTTGGCTGAAAGTCAGCCCGAAAACTTTGCTTTACACCTATCTTTCAACTGGCCGTACCCGCTATTACGTAAAACTGATGTGCCATCTTTTCGTCAGCCAAGGCTGTCCACTGGATCTTTCTCTCGAGCTCGCCTCATCCCAAGTAAAACGTACTTTAGTCTACTGGTTTCAGTAGTACAAGAAAGTTTGCAAGGCCCAGTACCGGGAATCCAGACGGCCGGGGTCAGCTTGTATCTCTACTTAGGCATGTACGTTCGCTCATCACGCAGAGTGCGTCTCTATCTGAATTTTAGGCGAAAGCGTTCTGTCGCCCTGATGGCACTTTGGATCTTAGCTGTCACCCGCTATTACCGCACATTCTTTTGTAACTAAGTCTTACCCAATTTCCTGATGAATGGCACCACGCTTGATGTCACCTTAGCCTGACGGTTGTACAGAAGTGCAGCAGGTAGAGGTCATTGTAAGTCCTGTATAATACACTTGAACGGCTTAGCTGCGCCACAGTGCACAAGCATGTGATTGTTATTAGATTATGTAAACTAAACACAGAGCAGAAGAGGTGGTTATAGCCACGCCTCGGATGACGCGATGTTTATCACTGCGACTAATCTCTGTCAAGGATTTCCTGTGATAACGAACATTTTATGCGCCCTGCATGTTAGAGATCACGGTGTGCGCCTTTGACTTTACAATCGCGAGCACTTCAAATGTCGTTGAAAATTTCTGCTTTTGCATATGCATAGTTACGATATAGTATAGACAGATTTGGTCCTTTATAACACCGATTGTGAAGAAGCATGCTGAAGTCATGGAGTATGCTCAAGTCATTGTCAGATGGAGCGGCTACATACGGTACATGGCAAACAGATTTATCTTTATATATCATTTTGTACGGCTATTGATGACGTGAAAAATCGTTCTCCCAAAATAATCCCTAGCCCAGCCCGTGCCGTGAAAGCCAAACTATGGATCAGTTTTAGCACACAAAATCTGACAGGCACACTTATTGAGAGGCGGCGTAGGTTGCACGTGTCCGTGAGGGATTTAACCAGATCCTAACACATTCGTTCTTCACCATGCTTGCTGAAACGGATCAAGCAGTGGGCGTGTATAGCAACAAGCTAGACGCCCGCCTTAAGTGATGTGCGTTACTCTTGCCAGAAAAAAAAACTTTATATGCTCTGATCGTATATGTATAGAATGCAACGAATGCACTTGATTTCTCCCTTACGACGAATACGAGATCTGCAGTTAGCATGACGAAAGCTAAATAGCTAAGCGTTTCCGCTCTTTGTTTTTTGTGTCGTTTTGCCAAACCACCATTCGTTGGGCGTTGAGAGGGCCAAACTTCATCTGAACACTACATATATGCAAAAATGTGTGTGTAATCTGCAAACTTTATTTGCATTAATTTTTCGACAGTAGAAGCGGAAGCCTTCGTGCTAGTGAACTTACTGCAGGGCAGGTGATTTCCATCATCAACAACCTATGGAGTCTTCTCGCGATCCTCAGCGTAGAGTGCAGCGGACCGTTAAGGCCTACTCTCGTACGTGCGTGTTTGTCTACGTAACGTACTTGACAAACGGCAAGCCCTTCCTGAAAATGTCCAGCAAGACGTGAAGGGTACACGTTCGAGTCCACTACATCGTTTTAACTATAGTTGGTTGCCACACTCGTCTGCTACGAAAATCGGTTTTGTTAGAGTTTGGCCACTACAGACGCGTCGCAAATTGCCACATAATTATATATATATATATATATATATATATATATATATATATATATATAAATGGCGCACACAAGGCAGAACGGGATCAAACCAAACTAGCACAGGGACGAACAAAATGACGGACCTGAAAGTCGTCCACGATAAAGATATACCGGAGAGATCGCGTTACAGAGCTTTGTTTGTAAGTCGCCTTCAACTAAGTTATAGTGAGGACGACATGAAAGAATATGTCAACCGAATTATATATAGGTAGTGAGGCCGGGGTAAAAGTGACAAAGCTAGCAGGTAGAAACCAAACGTATTATAATAGTTACCATGTACATGTAAGCGCAAATCATTTTAATAAACTTCTAGATCCAACGGTCTGGCCGGAAGGAATACAATTTCGAACATTTCGGGGTCCACTGAAACCCTATCGGGTTTTTGGGTTTGGAGCTGAAGAACAACAGCAGCCATCAGAATCTGTAGGCACGAAAATAATGCGACAATCGGACAAATATGATGAGATGGAGAGCCAGAATTGTGTGCCTTGACTGAACAGTAAAACGGTATGCAACGACATGGTACAAAATTGTGAGCAAACTGATTCGAGGTGCCTCTTGTGGAACGTCGAAGGACTAGAATACATCACATGTACGCCTATATGGAGAAAATTATTTTAATTACTACTATTGCATATGTATATACAGCCCACCTGAAAGAGCGGTACGAAATATTTTATACGACATTGGCGAATGTTTGCTTTAATGCCCACACAGAACGAAATATATTGTGATCGCCGGAGATTTTAACTGTGACCTCTCAAAAAAAAAATGAACGAAGCGCATTATTTTTAGAAGGAGTTGAAAGCCTAAGACTACAGATCGAAAACAATATGCAAGAAACTACGTATACGGCATGGAACGGCACAAGTGTCGTTGACATAGTAATGACGTCAGCACGTGTGCCAGGCATCTGCATCAACAACCAGAAGATTATCCCTTCAGCCGACAGAAAGCACAGTCAACTAACATTCAATCTAGAAGTCAACGAAATCACAACCAGCAAACGCAATCCACATCTGTCGCGACGGATCAACGTGCTCATATATCAATAATATGCCAATACAAGGAACGCAGCAGTAAGAACTTAGCCCAACTTGCTATTTTACAGCGCAAGTATAAAGACCTGCTTAGGACAAAGCGCGCCCAATACGAAACCGATATGCAACTCCGCAAAATTCGGGAAAGCCTCTACCGACCTTGGCTTCTTTTTCCAACACGCCCCAAAGAACCAAATCCACTAATTAACGACGATGAGTGGCTAGAATACTTTACGGGAATTTACACCCGCGACTGTGACCTGCCGGAAAAAGAAGAACAGGAAAGCAACGGATCGTGGAGTGACTTCACAGAGGAAGAGGTTTTTCAGGGTATCATGACAAGAAAAGATGGAACGTCTGCCGGACCTGACCAGATTGTCTACGAACATCTTAAAGCTGCGATGTCAGTGACCGTCCCTGCCCTCACAGTAATGTACAACAGCTGTCTTAGACAAGGTGCAATCTCAAACCAGTGGAGAAAAAGTTTTCTGCAACCAATTTTTAAGGGAAAGGGAGATAATACAAAGCCAGAAAACTACCGCGGCATAGCATTAACCAGCGTAGTGTACAAGGTTCTTACATCGCTCCTTGCCAAAAGGCTCTTTCGAGAATGTTTCAAAGATTTACCAGCAGAACAAAATTGATTTTTTCCAGGGCGTTCGGCTGAAGAAGCACTTACGGATGTAATCAATCAATCATATTTATTTCACTCAAATAGAGTATGTACAAAATAGTTCATGCTATTATTAAACATAAACACTTGTTGTTTTGCCGTTCCACCGAGAGAAGAAGTGTGAAGATATTCGTTGCAGTGCCGGACAATCAACCGCGTGGTACTTAGCGCATTGCTGCGAGCAGAACCGACAAATACACTGAGTAATATAGTCTTCATGAAACTCCCTACGGGAGCATACAAGGGGATGGAACCCGTGTACGATGTACCTGGTATATACATGCCTGTCATCGCAGGCCACCCCGGCCCACAACCAAGGAGACTTAAAGACGTCGAGCGTTCTTACTTCCGTCGCTGCTTCCGTGAATTTGCGTCGCCACTCTCCCAAGAAATGGTTAAGTGGCTCCGTCAATGGCATACCAGCCTAAAGTTTTCGGGCTGACCCTCAGCCAAGATTTAACGTCCACGGAACTGTTTTTCACATTGCTTCATAGACGGACCCCCATAAATGCAAATGTGCAGCGGTGGGGTTCGAACCCGCGCACCTATGTGTCTCCTCCGGTTGCGAGGCGGAGACTTAATCCACTACGCCACCGGGCTCGACGGCATACCAGCCTAAGCCAAAGCATCTCCACCATCGGCGCTCAGTCCGACAATGCATACACGAAGCGGCTTCTCGCCTTGATTGAAAGAGTACTCGCTTCATGTATAGTGTGAAGCACTTTTTAAGCAAATACAAATTAGCTTGAGATAGGTGTTTCCACACTCTATCTAAACTATACGCCAACTTTGGCAGAGTTTTTAACATAAACAAACGCACTGCCGTACCGACGGACAGTCGCCGTACATCTCCGACCCCTCCGTAGAGAGCTGCCAGTGCCGAGTTAACACTGTTCTCGATGTGTGTAGTAAACGATGTTCCCCTGTAGTGAATCCGGAGATCCGAGTATAGGAAAGAGTTTACAAACTCCAATGGCCTCTCGCAGCAACGAATAACGTCGTTTGCAGCTAAACGCCCACCGCGACGAACTAACGACCTTTTTTCATGAGATACGCCTCTATCATAGCGATAATGCGCGAGATGGCACCAATGTTACGATGAGCAACAACGATGTCATCAGCATACATCACTACCACGGCATGCTGAAACTCTTGACGCACGTATTGAACAAGGTCGGCCAGAAGCAGCGTGAACGAGATGCAGCTTAGTGGGTCCCCCTAAGGAGTCCCATCATTCTGCGTTAGCTCACGCACGCCGCTCCTTCCCTCGACCAACAGTGTATCATCGTCGAAAAAACTTAAAATTACTCGCAGAAAAGCTCCACCTTTGCCAATCTGTCAAAAACAATCGATCATAAAATCGCGCGGAGCCTTGCCAAAGGCCTTGACGCAGTCAATGAAGACTGCATACAGGTGGCCTCCTGTACGAGACACCGCCCGCTCTACTTCGGATTGCAAAACGTGGATGGCGTCGCGGGTCCCTATGCCTTTTCTAAATCCGAACTGCTCGGGAGGCAAAGCATGGTTTGCTACATTTGCAATCCTTTCAATAATCAGCTTACAGAATATTTTCTTGAGCGTTCGCTCCGACGCCACTCCCCGGTACAGATTTGAGTCACTTCTATGGTCGCCGTGTTTACCCTTGAACAACAGAGAAAGTCTGGAAATGTGCCAAACTCTGGGCATTCGCCCTTCCTCCATAATTATATTAAAGAAATCACAGAGGATCCCCTTCAAGAGCGGCTCCGATTGCACCCAATGTTTGTAGTAACCCGATCTGGCCCACTACTTTTCCATCTAGGAAGGGATCGGATAACTCGGCATACTTCTTCTTCCTCAAAGGGAAGATTCATTGTGTGCTGCTCAAGTGTAAGTGGATACTGAACCTCCGCGGATGAGTTTTTTACGTGAGGGTCGAACAGCAGATTAGTCAAGTGACGCTCTACCTGCTCGTCACTCAGTGAGTGCCGTATCCCCTTACGAGAGCGGTTTATGTAGGCATGGGGCTCCCTTTCTGCTCGTTCAAGCAGACGGGCTTCCTCTCGCCTCGCATGTTCGGAAGTAATAGAACACCTAGAGACTCGAAAACAAGATGTGACTTACGCGGCTTTTATTGATTTTAAAACAGCTTTTGATGCAGTACCGAGAGATCGGCTTTTACTCACTCTGCGTGAAGATTTCAATATTAAAGGCCGAATGTATGACCTTATCCGAGATATTTTAGCCGGCCAACGTGTCACAATTTTAAACGGAGCTCACGTAATTGCTAAGGAGGTCTCTCAGACAATTGGCGTGCCACAGGGTGATACAGCCATCCCATTTTTATTCATACTATACGCAGCTGGCCTTGGAAAGTGCCTCCGAGAAGTAAAAGCTCACCACGTGTTTTATGCAGACGACTTAGTTATTAAGGGAAAATCGAGACTGCACCTCCAATTTGACTTGAATGAGACTGCACGATGGTGTTGCGAAAATAAGCTGAACATCAACGTGTCGAAAACAAAAGTGATGCGTTTTAGCAGTGGAGGAACATATGCTCAAGGTGACTATAGCATAAAGATAAGTGGGCATGCACTAGAGTTGGTCCACAACTTCAGATATTTGGGAGTAACACTGGCGCCCAAACTGTGTTTTACTAGACATATTAAAGAAATTAGAGTAAAGTCGGTGTCCTTAACCATGATAATGAAGGATCTCCGGCAAGTTGACCTTAAGACTGTACTCACTATATTTAAGCTCAAGATCTTTTCCACAGTATCATATTGCCTCAGACCTATATCATCCCAGTCAACATTAAGAAACCTCAAGAATATCGACAAGATTAAAACTATGTTTCTTAAAAGAGCGCTTGGCTTATCAAAAACTGCCTCGTCTACGCTGGTGCTGCAAATGTGCAATGAGTCCACATTAATAGAAGACCTAGAGCACCGTAATTACCACGCTTTGAGGCATACAAGGAACACAGAAAACGGCAAAACTGGAACTTTGTAATCAACAATTTTACAGATGGATCCGCTTTTCTTAGCAACAGATGAAAAAAATATCTGCAACAGAACAGAGCAATAATTTGCAAAATAACTTGGCACGGATACCACCAATACCTCTGCCTAAAGGGAAAATGTTTCCAAATCAACGACTGTATTAGCTGCTGTAATTGACGTACTTGAGCGGAATAGCCCGTAAATATTGTGAGAATCTACCAATAATGGTGAATAAACAAACATCAAATATATATATATATATATATATATATATATATCCGTTTAAGGATACTACGCGGCGCACAGACTTGCTACTCGAGCTAACCCTACGGGCCACAATTGAAGAAGACAACTGCATGGTGATAGAAGGCGAGAGGATCCACCTAATTGTCATGTTCGTAAAGCCGTAGAGAATATGTTCGAGCTTATAGATAGACTGACGAGATGTGTTCAACAAGTAGTTTGTAAATATTCCATGGCAATAGCATGAATTCAATAGATGCCTCCTGTATTTTAAGTTGCGTAATGCACGACCGGCACGTTAATATAATTCCTCTATGAATTTTAGCTGGAAATGCATGCAGATATGACTTAAGTCTCTTTTCCTCGTCTGTTAATTTCGAAAACTGCGTAAATTGCAGGAAGTAATAGTTGGACGTCAGCAACAACAGCACACTGCACGTGCTCTTGTGGTCTTATATATACATATATATAGTATGTAGTTATCGTACCAAAAGCGTTTCCTTAAAAAAAATTTTTATCTTTCTTTCAACTATTTTTTCTCATTATAGTAAACACATGGTTCCGTTATTGTTTATTGGTATTGTCTTTGTTTTATGTTTTATAGTTTTTAGTTTTTTTTTTTTTTTGTGGAGGAGAGTGAATGCTTTTACGCACGCTACGAGTACGAGGTATTCCCCCCTCTCGAGCAGTGTGGGACTCGACCCTAGCGGTTGGATGTTGGTCCGCCAAGACCCCTACCCGCTAAACACTACTCCCCCCTTAAGCTTCACTCTCTAATGGCCCAGATATCCATAGAACAGTACTATGGGCCATTAGGAGAAGTGGCGAGCGCCTACCGGATCATTTGGCCGAGGTCACTCACGGGTTCCCCCACCGGTCCGACGTGCTTGTCCCAACACCTGCGAACCCGTCTGAATACAAGCCACGTCATCTGTTGATGTCGTAAGCGCTATCCGTTCTCTTCTGTACTTGCCGAGCTCGGTTTTCTTTTTCATTACTGCAGTTGCCATTTCCTCGCCCATCTTCCATGCTGATGCTGTGCTGCATATGTACTCTACAAACATTTTCATGTTACTTCTTGGCGGGTCCGGTGTTCTGGCTCCTCGTTTTTCTTCTTCTCTGGACCATTTCAATCTTAGCAGCGCTATGGCAGTTGTCCTTGCCTGCTCTAGTCCGTTGCATTTTAGGAGAGTGTGCTCGGGGTCATCGTCGACGCCGTCCGCACAGTGCACGCAGGTTGCCGAGGGAGCTTTGCCAATACGAAAGAGATAACTTTGAAAGTCACCATGGCCAGTGAGACACTGCGTAAGGAAAAAGTTTAGTTCCCCTGCCGGGCGGTCTATCCACTTTTTGATGTCCGGGATGAGCAAGCGAAGTGAATGGCCCGGTGAGCCTATGGGTATGGCGTCCCATTCTTCTTGCCACGCTCTTATCGTCTTTTCCCTCTCAATTTCTTTGCTGGACTCACCCCCTGCTTCCCAAATCCTTTTCCTTTCGTTTACTATTAAGTCCCAAGGTGGGGAACCAGCCAGTACCAGGGCTGCGTTTGTGCTAACCGTACGGTAGGCCTGCAGGATTCTAAGCGCCCCTATTCTCTGCGTATTTCTCAGGGCCTTTCTTGCCGTCGTCGTTTTTAGGGTGTTCTGCAGCCAGACTGGCGCCGCGAAAAGTGCAATTGATTCGGTAACCGACATTAATAGTCGTCGCCGACACTCCCGCGGCCCGTATGAATTTGGAAGGATCTTGCCTATAGCGTTAGCCGCTTTAGTTGCCTTAGCCGTGCATTTCCTGATATGACTTGCGCCCCTGAGACCCTTTTCTAGTAGGACACCAAGGTATCTGGCTTCTGTTACTTGCTTGATCTCCTGGCCCCCCACCATCAGTTTTATGCTGCCCACTTTTTTTCTTCCTGTCAAGAGAATGGCTTCACTCTTTTCCGGGGCCAGCTGTAGCCCAGCTTTATCCATCCATATTTTTGTCGACCGGAGAGCCATGTTTGTCTTTAACTCTAGCTCTTCCTCTGTCTTTGCTTGAATAATAACGGCCAAGTCATCCGCGTACGCAATCATCTCTACTCCCTGTGGGAGATCTTTCTGTCTTAAGACGTCGTCATATGTTATGTTCCAGAGCAGGGGGCCCAGGATTGATCCTTGCGGAACTCCTGCTGTCATGTCTATCTCCACCGTGCCGTTAAAAACTCTTCTGTCTTCCAAGTATCCCGAGACGGCTCTCACCAGAAACGGAGGGACCGCTTTTCTCACCAGGGTTCCTAAAATCTCTTTCCACGGCAGACTGTTGAAAGCGTTTTTGACATCCAGAAGGACAGCCACAAGAAGTTTCCGTTTGTATATTGGAAAACTGTGCAGCAAGTCAGCTTTGGTTGTTATTCGTTGAATTGCTGTGAGAACTGATCTGTTCTTGCGAAATCCGTATTGGTTGGCCGATAGAAGATCATTCTGTTCCGCAAACGTCCTAAGTCTGTGTTCTAAAATTGCTTCATATCCTTTTGCCAGGGTGTTCAAGAGACATATGGGTCTGTACCCTCCGCTACTTTTGGGAATCAAAATCACCTCCGCCCTCTTCCAGTCTTTAGGCATTTTGCCACTTGCCATCGCCTTAGTAAGTACTGTCGCTACCAAATCAGGGTGTTCGTTAAAAAGCATTTTTACCGCCAAAGGCGGAATGCCGTCGGGCCCTGGAGATTTCCCTGGCTTTAGCCTCTCAGCTGCCATTATTACCTCTGCACGCGTGATAGGCGGGAACTCTTCTGGGGTTGTCCCTCTTCTTACGAAAGTCTCTCTGTTAAAATGTGCGTCTTGTGGAAAGAGTTTGTTTAAAATCTGTACGATCTCTGTGTCTGGCATTAAAACTTTTGGGGCCTGCGCGCCTATCCCCCTGATCATTTTGTAGGGTTTTCCCCATGGTTCGTCATTTATGTCATTTACCTTTTGACGCCACCATAGCTTTTTGCTTTCTGCTATTTCGTTCTTTAAAAGCACCCTACATCTTCTATAATTGTCTAAGGCGAGGATCTCGGCCTCCCTGGTCCTATGGCGTGTTTTGAGCTTCCTTTTGGCTTTGTTACAATCTGCCCGTTTCTGCGCTATGACTTTGTTCCACCAATATTTCGGTTGACATGTAGCCCTTCTTGGGTGAGGGGGCTTGGTAGCCCTGGTGCAGGCCCTGATGAGAGTGTCGTGCAGTTCTTCTGGGGTGTGGGGGGAAGCTTTGAGGATTGCCTTCTTGAGCTCTTTCTTGAAGACCTCTTCGTCCTTGATCCTGAAGTACGTTTTGGTTCTTATAGGCAACGTTTTTGCTGCAGTTCCACCGTGAACTCAATACAATAGTGATCGCTGAGGTTTTCTTCCTCAGTGAGCACGATCCATTCTTTCATTTTGTTAACCATTGTATCGTTGCATAGCGTTAGATCGACCGTTGACTGATGTCCGGCTCTGTGGAAGGTCGGGTCTTTGCCATCGTTTTGTATATACAGGTCCAGGCTGGCTGCCCATTCAATCAAGATTTTCCCTCTCTTGTTCGCTCGCCGCGACCCCCATGTTTCCGACGCCGCATTGAAGTCTCCTGTTACTACTACGCCCTTTCCGTTTGTGGTTTCTTTTATTGATGCGCCGATTTCACTCAGTAGATGTTCGAGTTCGTCCAGGCTGCCGTTGGGGCTGCTGTAACAAGAGTACAGCCTCCACCCTTCTAGCAGTTCCACCCATACAAACCCGTGCCCGCTTCCATGCCTTATGATTTGCATGGAGCCGGTGTTTATGATTACTGCACTTTTAGTTTGATCTGAAAACCACTCGGTTTTGTTTGTTGCCATCGCTTGATTTGGTTCGCTCACCGCTACTAGCTTGGCTCCTCTTCTTAAGGCTATCTCTTCGACCATGTCATGCGCGTATTTACTCCTGTTGCAATTTACTTGTATTATTTTGGTTCTGTTCATTGTTGTTCTGAGGAGTTTGGTCCTTCGTTTTCCAAATGTTGAAAACGGGCCGCCCCTTTGGAGCCTTTTTGTAGCCAGCCATCTGATGTATGCTTGTCTCTTTGAGCTTCCTTCCTCTGTTCCCTGGCCGCTTTTTTCTCTTCCTTTTCTTTTTGCTCCGCTCTTGATTCCCGGGCCTTGGCTTCCCTTTTTTCTGCCTCCGATCTTGCGGCTTGTTTCTTTTCCTTAAGTAGTTTTGCGTACTGCGGGCAAGCCATAGTTCGCGGTTTGTGATCATTCTCATTGCATACGTAGCACGAGGAGTCAGTTTCCTTACATTCCTTTGCTATGTGCCCCTCCTTCCCGCATCTATAACACCTCTTAGCAGTTGCCTCTTCACTTTGGCAGTCTCTTGCCATATGCCCTATTAAGTTGCACCTATAGCATGTTGGGATTTGAAACCACTCTTCAGCCCTGCATAGGCGCCCTGAGATGGTGGTACTTTTTTTGGCAACGAGTCTTTTAGCATCCCGACTGGGCAAAGTTACTAAACATTGCCATGTTCCTCTCTTGTTGCTCTTTGGTGGGTCTACTCGTACCTTCGTTGTTTCATGCAGGTCCAACGAGTTGCGCAATCCCTTCGCTATCTCATCTAGTGGAATGAAAGGGTTAACGTCCCTCAGCACCACAGTTTGAGTTGGACCCGTCGCTTCCCTAATGTCTATTTCCATTCCTGTTCCCTGTCTCAGAGCGTTGGCAAAAGACATGCCGCCTCCGACTCCTTTTTCTGTGATTTTAAGAATTAAGTCTCCTTCTTTATTTTTCTTTACCGGTCCGATCTTTACTTCGGTGTCCTTTCGATTAATGTGAGGAGCAATGTCTTTAATCATGTCTTCCATGGACATGCCTTCTTTTGCTTTTATCCTGATAGAACTCTGACACCCAGTCGTTCGTTCTTTGCTTTTCATTGGCGCTGCCGGGCTCCTTCCGTCTGCCACAAGTTCCGCCACTCCTCCTGTTTTCCTGCAGCAGACTTCCGCTGCTCTCCTGATTGACTGTCCCTCCCAGTCTGGGGAGATGTAAAGTCCCACAGTGGTGTTGTTGCTTGCCGAATGGCATCTTTGTAGGACCTTGTTGAGGTTTGACAGGAACTGTTCCGGAGTATCCTCTGTACTTCCAACACCGATCACAAGTAGTCTTGTGTTGCTGCTGGCTGAAGCAGCAGTGGGCTCCACTGCATCTTCCGTGCCCGCGTCAACTAGTTCCAATTGCTCGCTGCTGCGCAGAACAGCCACCCCACCAATCGGAAGCCGAGTCACGGAGCCGGCGAGTGGGAATTGGTTGCTCATCTGCTTGAGTACGTTTAAGTCCTTCTCCGAACCTTTATTGATGAGCATAGCCCTTGCTTCCCTGTCGGTTGTTATGCTGTCTTTTGTAAGATTTGTGGCCATGAAGATTTCCTCCGGCCATTCTTCCGCCACCAATCTGGCTGTCTCTTCTAGGGAGGACAATGCTGCAATTTTGGCTTCTATATCTCTTCCCTTCTGTAGGTCCCTATGTTTGTTTTCTGTTTCTTGTTGGCACCTTGAGCACGTTCGTGTCGATCTTGTCTTCTCGATTTCGGCCTGTAGTTTGTCTGCTTTTGCTTTCCATTTTACTATCTCTTCATGTGCCTGTGTCGTCTTTTTCTGCCATTCCTCGGCCTCTTTGATTCGGTTGTCTTGGACCGCATTTAGTTCGTCCTTACATTTCTGCAATTGCCTCAAGGTATCGCCTTGCGCCGCCAGCTTATCTTCAACATCGGCCTGCAGCTGCAGGGCTCTACTTTCAAGCCTGGTTATGGCAACTTTAATGTCCCCTTTAGTGGTAACGTGTTTTTCCTTCAGTATTTTGAGCTGCCTCACGACTTCCAGGAGGCTCTTCATAGCTTCATATTCTGTGTCCGGTTTCTCCAGTTGAGTCTTACCTTCAGCTCGTGCTTTCTTAGCCGAGTTGCCAGTCCGTTGATGTTCCTCATCCTTTTTCATCTCTCTCTTTCTGCGGTATGTCTTCTGGAGATCCGGCCATCGTCCGCTTTCGCCTGGTGTTCTCGGAGAAGCTGGGGTCGTCTCCTACCTCTTTATCAGTTTCTAATCCCATGCCCGTGATTTTGTGGGCTTTACCGCCAGATTGTTCATGTGGAGTTGTTTCGATCTCCTCTGATTCATTGCTCTCGTTTGTCTGTTTCTTTATTTTATCTTCTAAAATATCTTTCTTGTCGTCATTTTGACTTTTTTCAGTTGGCCGATCGGGGTCCCTGAGACCCTTGAAGGGGTCCATACCGCCTTCTTCCTTTTTTTTTTTTTTTTTTTTTAATATTATTTAATAACAATAAGAAATATTTATTATTGTTATTATTATTAATATTTTTTTTTTCTTAGAAATTGTTTATACGTATATGAACTTATACGTACAATATGAGCATTACGCATATGTGTACGCACACCATATGCGCAAGCATTCACACGCAATTATTCATGAGTTTCACGAGTGCAATGACACGTTCGCCCATGTAGCACCACGTCCCGCCAAGTATTTGTGCGCCTACTAATATGTGCACGTGCAGCGCATGTTAGCATATGTATGCGCTGGGTACGGACCTGCACGTCCGCATGTTCATACACGTTGCCTACGTGTTCATGCAACATATACGCTTGAAGAGACTGTATGTAAACGCGCTGGCCATACAGAGCAGGTGATGTTCTAAAAACCGCTGATTCGTTTGATTGATTGTAAACAAGTTGGCGTTCGAGGTACGAGCGAAATGATGACTGTTCGAAATTTTCGCCAAAGTTGACACCGAAATTGACACGCAATTATGTATTGCACAGTACCTGTGAGATATTTAGGGTGTGTGGTGAATTTCTCACTAGATGCGGTTGCTCGAGTGACGTTGAACAGACCGTTTGGGACCTCAGGTTTTCACTTTTCACCGTTTTTCGACAGAGCGAAGCTCGCATTCGACATTATAGTTTTTAGTAGATATATATATATATATATATATATATATATATATTATATATTAATCTGGCGGCTTGCTCCTGAAAAAGTGTAGTCTTTCTTCGTTTGTAGTGCCTTGCACGCGACCTTGTTTTCGTAACTGCCTACCTTTCGAACAGTGCCTTTCTCCAAAACAGCGTGAAACAGTAACGTTTTGTGACAACCTTTGTGTAGTGAACGCTCTCCGTGGAGCCTCATTGGTAGCTGTGTCACTCGATACTCTGCCAGACACACTTGACTGTTTTTTGCGGTGTCCAGGTCAACGGGTTTCGAACAACACCAAAAAACTCAAACATAGCTCCGCCTGTCCAAATTGCAACTTGACAAAGGAAAGAGCTACTCAGAGGAAATGCGTTGAGTGTCAGTTGTGAGCGCATCTCAAGTGCACGCCCTACTCATATGCAGAAGCGAAGAAGGATGAGATAAAGAACAGCTACAAACGTGTGAAGTGTAGTTCCCCGTTGCCAGGCAACAACGTAAGTGACGATATGGACTTAGAGTCTGATGCGCTCACCCTTGTGAAACATCTTACCAACCAAATATGTTCATCTCTGGACAAACTGCTGCGTTTTCGGCAACAGAACTACACCGCCACCCATCGTCATCTGGAATATTTGCGGTAAAGTAAATCAACACACCGAAATTGCTACTACAGCTCTTTCTACGTGGAGATACCGGAAAGCGATACCGAAAAAAAAAAATTGGACCGTCTATTTAGAACTCCGATGCTATAATAAAAGAGTTCTCCGGCCGCCTGAGAGATACGTGACGTCATCTCCGAATTCAAAAACCTTGGTTGTATTTAATAATGTTATAGTAGCCCCAACGGGTCACTAGCAGACCTGCAAGATCTACTTGAGGACATTACTATATCGGCGCGGGCTAGTTTGGAGCCGCTGGTTATCTTTACCGGTGACTTCAACGCTGCGTCGCCCGTGTAGGGTTCGAAGGAAACCAATAGCAGGGGGCAGGCTGTTATGAAATGGATGGCCAGAGAAGACATGGTGACTATAAACACCGGTGAGCCTACATACTGCTCCTCAAGAGAAAGAGAATCCTGGATTGACCTTACAATCTGCAAAGCATCGCACGCACACATGATTATTGCGTGGCAAGTGCTAAAAGAAGAGGAGAATCTCAGCGATCACCACTGTATCGAGTTCAAGGTGAAGGGAGCTGGCCACAGAGAAACGATACCACCTCAAGCCAGGCGACATGTATGGCGGATAAAGGGTAACGACGCATTAAATGAAGCGTTTGAAGGGCTGCTTAAGAGCAACGGAATGCCGGAAACGGCGGACGACGTATACAGCCTATTGAAGAGAGCGTGCCAAAGGCATCTACTCCGCCCGCAAGGCGCAGCACAGGAGCAAGGCCAGTGTTCTGGTGGAACGACGCTATTGCGCTGGCTCGAAGGGAGTGCATACGCCGAAGACCTTGTTTTCGTAACCGCCTACCTTTCGAGCAGTGCCTTTCTCCAAAACAGCGTGAAACAATAACGTTTTGTGACAACCTTTGTGTTGTTACAAAACGTTATTTTTTTTCGCGCTTGGGTGTAAATACCTAGACGTATTTACACCCAAGCGCGAAGGAGTGAAAGGAACACCGAGCAAACCCACCAACTAAATATCGAGTACAAAAGGGCGAAAGGCTGCTTGCGAAGAGAAATCAGCAAAAATATGGAAGCTTGTTGGTGAGATCTGATTGAGCAGGTTGACTCGGATCTATGAGGCAAGCCGTACAGGATCATCAGAGGCAAGATTGGCGGAGCAAGGAGTGAGCATCTGGAGGAAAACGAGAAGCTCCGGGTGATTAACACTCTCTCCCACAGCACCCACGTTTTGATCGGACATCTTTTAAAACGCTAGCGGATAGTGAAATGGAGGAGACTGACGTCCCCGAGGTCACTCCAGGCGAAATTGTTGCTGCGGCAAAGAGGATCAAGCTTGCAAAGACACCAGGCTTAGATGGAATACCGGCGGAAGCGGTTAAATTCCTATTTAGACAGTATCACTAGTGGCGAGGATCATCACAAAGATCTTCCGTACGGGTAAGCTTCCCGAGAGCTGGAAGGCCGCCGAGCTTGTACTGCTGCTTAATGGCAACGAGTCGTACCGCCCAATCTGCTTGTTGAGCACTTTGGCCAAAGGAGCCGAAGCCATTGTGGAGGATCGACTGAGGACTTTTGCAGAGGAGCACGGGCTCTTCTCAGCGATGCAATTTGGGTTCCGAAAGCGTAGGTCTGTTCTGTCGGCCATCCATAAAGTAGTGGCAAAGGCCAAACTTATTAAGGAGGAAGGTGGAGATGACTGCCAGAGTGCCGCAGGGTTCAATCATTGGACCACTCCTCTGGATTCTGGCTTACGATGATGTCCTAAACATTCAGCATCTTCCACCGAGACATAGAGACATACGCCAATATTGCGCTAGCGGATATCGATAGATGGATGAGTGGTGCTGGCTTAACACTCGCCCCTCAGAAGAGTGAGGCGATTCTACTCATCGGCAAAAGGAAATGCGGACCTTTGAAGCTTACGCTGTCCGGCGAAAACATTAAGCTAAAGGACACGGCAAGATACCTGGGTACACGTCTGGACCGGGGGCTGCGGGGAACCCCTCATGTGAGGATAGCGGCCGCGAAGGCGCACAAGGCGGCTGATGACATTACCCGCCTGTTGCCCAACACGCACTGCCCCAGAGATAGCCAACGGAGACTACTAATGTTCGTGTCCGAGTCCATTATCCTCTTTGGTTCGCCAGTCTAATTGTCGCCTACAATGAACACATACGCTACGACGAAGCTCTTGAGTAAGGTTCAGCGGATCGGCGCCCTTCGCATCATTCAGGAATATTGCACCAGTCAGTACGGCGGCCTCGCTTGTACTGGCAGAGACAGTGCCCTGGGACCTAAAGGCAGCCGAACGTCGGCGCCTATAGAATGACCCAGCTAAGGAACTCGAACAAGAACGCGAGGTAACACTCGCTCGGTGGCAGAAGGAGTGGGACAGTATCCCGGACGGACAACCAGGAGCGCTTGTGAGAAACCTTATTCCGAACCTCCGCCGATGGATGAATCGTCCCGGGGGTCGTCTTACCCCCCCCCCTTACATTTGAGCCAGGTTTTCACGGGTTATGGCGATTTTCAAGTGTATCTAAACCGGATTAGAAAGGTTGACTCAATGTTTGTATTGCGACGAGGTGAACACCCGAAACATACGGTTTTGAGGTGCGCCGCATGCACTGAAACCAGACGAGGCATGCCCAGAAAGCACACTCTAGGAGAGCTGGTCGCACACATGCTCACGTCGGTCAACAACTGGGACGCGGCTGCAAAGCCTATTCAACGTAATATGAAGGCCAAGGAAGATGCCGGAAGAAGAAGACTAGTGGAAAGCATAAGAGAGTCGCTTGCACCACGCGACTCGACAAGCAGGAAATAATGATTTAAAGCTTCCGAGCCTTCCCCACCGCCTGTGCGTAGTTACTCTTATCTGCCAAGGATCCCGCAGGCCAGAGGGTTATCTCAAGGGGGATACATATTGGGTCTCAAGGGGGTTTTAGTGGGTTCGAGCTTTGGCGCTTTGCAAGAGTCGGCTCGACTCTTGCAAAGCGCCAAAGCTTGGTGGTGAGACTTGCTGTTTGGTGGCTGAGTCCCACACTGTCTGAGTGTGAGCATGTTCTGGGGACAGCTTCGTTCAATCGTGCGTAAATGTATTTTAAACCCTCAACCCCTTTAAAAAATTAGGTGGACTGGGCCTGCCTAAAGGAGTTCCTCTTTTTATCACAGCACACGTTGTATCCTTGCGTTCGGCGACTAGTGGCGTGGAGTCTATCCTGGACCTCTGTGCGCTCGCTTGAACGGACTCAGGATGACGCCATTGCATTTTGTGGGTCTCTATCGGAAACCCCTTCTCTTCAACGCGCGTGATCAGAACTGGCAAACGACGGTCGATGGAATAGCTTATGGGATCGAACAACTACGGCCGCCAACAAAGCGGGGTTACAGGCAGTTTCTTTACTGGGTGCAGGTGCGTGGCTGCACGCTCTCCCCAGTCCTTAGCTGGGTACCCTGGATGACGAGTCCACACAAATACTAGTCGGGTTGAGGTTGGGATCTAAGCTAGTCTCCCCACACCGATGCACATGCGGTGACAATATCGATTCCCTAGAACACCAAGGGCTTGGGACGATATTTACCAATTGAGTTAGTAGCACAACCTAATGTCTTCTTTTTGACCCTAGTAACGCCTATTTGACAGTAAGAATCAGTGAGGTAATTTCTCAGGCTGTGTGAATCTTGTCGTTTCGTTGGAGTTAAGAGGAATGACGGGCCGTGGGAGACCGAACGTGCTGACTTACTTGGTGTTGTTGCCGGTTGCTCTTATCGACTTTGTTTGTCGTTTGCGTGACGACATATGTGTCGTCGTGTAGGGTGAATCTGGTGGTTGCCGGCGCAGCAAGTGGCGGCGATCAGAGGATATCGGCTGAGTGTGGTGGACGGTGTGTTGGAAATTGGTCGGTAACAGGTCAGGCGACGAGAAAAGAAAACACAAGTAAACGGACAGATGGCAGATCTGATGGCGAAATAGCTGGGGCATGCATTGAGCCTTGTCAGTCAGAGAAATCGGTGGAGCAGCAACTGTAGAGGCCGACTTCACTGCAGCAGCAGTAACAGCACCGGTAGTTGATATGGCAGCACAGTTGGAAGAATTTTCAGAAAACGGATCGTTGCTGGAAGAAGAATGGCTAAGACGCTTTGAGTGCGCGCAGAATGTCGGGGTTGGAACGAAGCTCTCAGATCAAGCAGGTACTATTGGCAAAGATGTCTGGCGCGGCCCGACAATGGTATTTAAATCACGGCCTCGACGTTACAACATTTGCCGAGTTCAGAGAGAAGTTCGTTCTTGCGTATGCGAATCAGAACAACCATAGCATTTTTCTTCAAATGTTGCACGAATGTATACAGTTGAGAGTAGAACCTGTGGATGCATATGCTCGGCGGAAGAAGTCGATAGCTCTTCAGCTCGGATTGAAACAACATGTTATAAAAGGCCAAATTCTTCGGGGTCTCCGACCTGAATTTGGTTTCTTGGCATTGGAGATGTCGGGAAGATGTCATGATGATTTTTCGCACTTAGTGCGTGATATCGGATTTGCTACAAAGCTGCACTTAGATGTTGTCCAGACGGGAGCAACAAGCTTGGGTGGAAGCCGCAGGTCGTTCGTCAGACCGACAGGCCGATCAGTTATTTACTTCGGGTGTATCCGGACAGGCCATGTTGAGGCTTATTGTCCGACACGGATGCATGCTAGAACAGCGGCGCAACCGCGACCGCTCTGTGCCTTAAATGCCAATGGCGGTGGCCGACGGCGATCACTTGAACAGCGGCAGCAGCAGCAACGTACGCAGCAGATGAGGAACAGCTTCCAACGAGATGGTGGTGGCAGCAGTAGCCACAACAACAGCGGGAGATCGCACTCAGAAAGCAGGGGAACATCGCGCATTGTCTGTCCAGGGATGCAGAGAAACAGGCCACATTAGTCGAGATTCTGCGCGGCCCCGATTGCAACTGGTGGCGAAAGATTTAGAGTCGGAAATTAGAGCGCCTCAGGCTGAGGAAAGGTGAAATCAATAATAGTAAACGGAGTCGAGTGGCATGCAAGAGTGGTCACAGAAACGGCGACAACGGTAATACCGCATACAGCAGCACAACAGACTAAGCTCGAATTGATGCCCATTGAGTTGGGTCCGGTCCGCGGTGTATCGGTGGAACGTGTTGGACCGTTGGTGAATAAATGCAAGACACAAGTAACAGTGGATGGACTTACACATTAAGATGTCGTGTTGACGGTGCTGGAGGATGAAGCTCTGTGTGGCCATGCGATTCTTTTTGGCAAGGATTTGTTGGATCGGGAACACCTGGTAACGGTGTATCGTAAAGGTACAACACTAATACTGAGCGCCGATGTCTACCCAAAAATCGCTTGAGCGTTGCAACCGGCGGGAACAAAAGTGGAATTAAGGACCGCAGAAGAGGTAATGCCTCCTTCTCCTCGGAGCGTAAGTTTGGTGGCTGCCCAGCCAGAAGAAACGGTGGCAGGGCCCGTGCTAATCGAACAGGCGGGAGGGTGTGTCATATCAGACGAACAAGCAGAACCAGTTATACAGCAGCAGGTGCAAAGGGACAAAATCCGCGCTGAGCATTTGGTGATAGATGAGAGCGTCAGCTTAGTAGAGGAGGAAGGAAACAGTTAAATCAGCGAGTGTGATTAAAGCGGTCAGATTTCTCGCAACGGCGAGAGTCACGCCTATGCAATGTTCCCGGATATTTTGAAGAGTGAGTGCATCGAGTTCAGTGCTAATGCGCCGAAATGCACAGGTGATCATGATAGAGATGGCGAGGTTGTGGATGGACAACAGGACGGCAGCGAACACTTGCCAGCGGCAGAGGCCGAACCGGCTAGTGATCAGCGTGGCAATAGTGAATATCGGCGTGTTAGAACGTGATCAGGTGATTGCGCGTGGAGCCGGCATTGATACGGCTTGGAGGGACGAACCAGGCAGTCGACGGCGCAGCAGTAAACGCGAACCGAGCTACTTAGGATGAAAATAGAACGTCGGGGAGACAAAGGCACAAGCCTCCATATTTACAAGATTATGTCATGAAAAAAATATTCATTCATTCATGATTTATTCACCATAGAATTGGTAGTTACAGTCACAATACAACAGTATGGTCTGACATTATATAATCAACTCTGGCTGTTAGGGAGGTTCCAATAATTTCCTTACATACAAGCATGTGGTACCGCCCAATATCGGACTGTCCACAAAAACTACATACGCATTCTTCAATGGTAAAACAATTTGGCTTCATGCACATAAAATGGTGGTATCCGTGCCATGTCGTTCGGCACACAATTGTGCGATTCCGTTGGCGGCTTCCTTTCCATTTATCAGAACAAAATGCTGGGCCATCAGTGTAGTTTTCAATGGCAAACTGTATGTTTCTTGATTCCCTGAATGTTCGGTAGGAGTCCAATGCTTCTGTGTTGAACGGGACCTTGTTGAGAACCAAGTCTTCCGTGAGTGTTCTTTCTCCGCACAGTTCTAAGGCTAGTGTGGCAGATGCGTTTTCAGGCAGTCCCAATATGCGTTTGACAAAGCAAGACTTCACTCTATCTAGGACTTTTAAATCACTCATTGTCAAATGCGGTGCTATAGCGGGTAGACAATATGTTATGGTCGGGAGAAGTTTGATTTTGAAACAGTTCATTGCTGTTTTTAGGTCTACGTCGCGTAGATCTCCTAGTAAGGTGATTGTGGCCGCCGCTTTTGCCCGTACTCCGTCAACATGTGTACTAAATGAGAGCCTTGGGGTTAGGATAACCCCTAGGTAAGTGAAGCTGTTGACCACCTCAAGCACTCTCTCGTTTATTTTCAAGCGATGATCTCTAGCAGCATATGATCCTCCTCTGCTGAAACGCATTACCTTTGTTTTATCTGTGTTGATCGAGAGTTTGTTCTGTTCACACCATTGTGCAGTCTCGTTGAGATAAAACTGAAGATGATTTCGGGATTTTGCTAGGATAACCAAGTCATCTGCATAGAAAGCGTGTGGGGCTTTGAGACCACGGAGCAGATCCGAGAGTCCAGTTACGTACAGAATGAAAAGGAAAGGGCTAGCTGAGTCTCCTTGGGCCACTCCGATTATTTGTGTTACGGGTTCTTGTACGTAGTGATCGCCGTTTTTAATCGTTATGACGTTATATGCTAGAATGTCATGTAAAATGTTAAAAATTGCTCCCTTTATGTCAAAACTTGATCGTAGAGTGTTCAGCAGACAGTCCCTCGGAAGACAATCGAATGCAGTTTTAAAATCAATAAAAGCAGCGTATGTCATTTCGTTCACTGAGCGGCGATATGATACATGTTTCACTACAAATGAGACCGCATCTGACGTAGACCGTCCCCGTAGAAAGCCATATTGCTCCGGCGGGACCTTCTCCTCGGTGGCCGAGTACAGCCTGTTAACGATTAGCGATGTTAGGGTCTTATAGAGCACGCTTGTGAGTGCGATGCCTCTATAGTTGCTCGGGTCAGTTGGATCTCCTTTACGCTTGAAGATAGGCTGCAGAAAGCTCTGCCGCCACTCGACGGGTATTTTCCCTTGTCTAAGACATACATTGTAGAGCTTTGTTAAAATTGGACAAACTACATTTACATTCTTCTTGAGGTGTTCATATGCAATAAGATCTGGCCCTGTCGACTTCCCATCTTGTTTCTGCTTAATAGCGGCCCTCGACTTCGTTTTCGGTAAAATCTGTAAAATTATCATCGTCACAGGCATCTCGGTCTGGTAATGCGCACTCTTGTGTCAGTAGTCTTCTGAAGTGATCCACCCAGTCATTATCGTTTATCACTGGATTTAGCGACGTTGGTCTCCTCGAGAGAAGCAGCCACGGCTTCTGCACGCTTGCTGTTATAAGCCGTACACGCTGATCTTCTTCGTAACGCAATTTTTTCTCTCTTTTCATGTGCGTGAATTCCTTTTTCATCTCTGCTATGCGACGGAGTGTTGCTGGTGACCTATTTTGAATTGAACAGATTGCGTGCTTCATTTTCCGGCATTCCTCATCAAACCAAGGCTTGTGTCTCTGGATTTTTGCCTTTACGTTTGATTTCGCAGCGAGGTGAATGGACCATTTAATTGTTCTTTCAATTTCGTTCACGTCGTTGCTGTGTTCAGCTAGCTGTAATGCTTGTTCCAATAGGTGGCTGTTTAGTGAGCGGCGGACGTGCTTAATTTGGGACGTGACCACACGTTGTTTGCGATGCAGTTTGAACTCGACCTGAGAATGTTTACGATGAGCCGATGGGCGGATAGTGATGTCAAATATAGTATCTGTCGTCTGTGATACTGACGAGAGAATAATATCAACCGCGCTGTATCCATTCCAACTAATATATGTAGGCTCTGAATAATTACTGTGGATGGCCAGTCCAAGCTCGTCAATTCCTGTTTTAAAACTCATTTTTCTAAAACTTTCTTTTGTCAAGTCACAATTAAAATCTCCACCTATTACTACATTTTTATTCGCATCTGTGCAAAGTCCCATACAGTCGCCAATGTCCTGTATCACTTGATCTACCGCCTTTTCAGGCGGGCTATAAATACAGATTAAGTAATAATCGGTGAGCTCTAATACAATGTGTCTGGCAGTGCTATGAAGAAGCTTGGCATTCTCCGTTGTTCTTACTCCTATACATACGCCCCATTTTGGTCTTCCTCGTCCCTCCGGCTTAATTGCCAGTCCGTGAAATACTTTGTGGTGGGGGAAGGGGGTTTTTGTGGGGTCTGTTTCGAAGGTTTCCGTTAAGAGCAATATGTCGTATTTGCTGAATATGTTCTCTCCTGTTGTTCGATATAATTGGTTGAGAGATTCGACATTCCATAGCAGACATTTCGATGGAGCTGTTTTGTGTTCTTGGGGTGTTGGCTGGCTATTTTGTCATTGATTTGTCTCCATTTCTTTGTTTTCACTGTGATCTTCTTCCACGCTTGCCCTGTATCGTTTGGCGCCAATGCTCGCCCCCACTTCGTGCACTGCGCTGGACACTCTATATTGGTGTAACTGGCCGCGGTACGGGCGGAAGTGAATGCCGTCTGGCCAGACGGACGGGTCTAGTAGTTCATTGAATCTATTTGCAGCTACCTGCACGTGATAGCTGTTGTAATACTCCTGGTTCATGCCAGCAAGTTTTGTCACTTTCACTTCTGTGTCTGCCCTATTATTCGACATACATACTCTTTGATCGCGTCCGCAGAGTGTGACAGTTCTACGCGGCTAACAAAGAGTGCTTTAACACGCGGACGATCTGGTACGCTATGTGCTTCTACAGCTCTTAGCTGAGTCATTTTGTTCGTGCCGGTCGTAACGTGCATTTTACGTCCGCCTTTTCCGACTGTGTGCCAGGGAGGGTTGTGTGGAGTATGCACTTCGTTTGGTGTGCCGACGACGTTGTAGTGTTGGCTGCTATTGAAACGGAGACGCCGTGGAGTAGGCACGTCGCGCTTCGAACGTAACTGCACGTTTTGTTGCTGTTGCTGTTGCTGCTGCTTCGGTTGGTATCTGTTGATAGTCGGTTGGTTGGATCGGTGGTCAGCTGTTTTTAGTGTTGTTAGTGCTGTGCTACTTTTGCCCAGGATCTTCTTTGTAAGGTCGTCGATTTGTTTCCTGAGTGCCTGGAGTTCCGCTAGGCACTTGCACGGTGTGGTGCTGGCTGGAGTAGTGTTTTTGGCAACGTGCAAGGAGACCTCTCGCCAGAAGCATGACTTGCAGTTTGTGCTGTTATTTTCCGGTATCTGGAAGGAACAGTGTGTGTGCAACGGTTTGTTGCAACCCTCACACACAGTACGTTCTCTAATCTGAAGGATTTGTCCACCGCAGGTAGTGCAGGGAGGTCCGGGGTTCGTTTCGATATCCCCACACAAAAGCAACAGTGCTAGTAGCGCGGTTGCCCTTAGAAGTCGGGACTTCACAGGCCAGTGCCGGGGTGGGTGAATGGACAGACTCACCATGCTCAGTAGTGAATCCTGTAGTTGGGGCCTCAGTGATGGTCTATATAGAGTGTAGGGGTTGAAAAAAATATGGGTCGGAGAATGGGTGTTGGTTGATCTCATTGAAGTCAAATGGCTCTGATTGGTTGATACAAATGTTGTATTTATTTGTTTTTAAGATCGATGAGGACATCGATAGGTCAGAATGGCCGAACTGTCAGGTGGGGGAATGGAGTAATAGTATAAATATAATTGCATGATTGGGAAACAGATGACTATGATTGGTGATGCTACTGAGAAGAGGAAGAGCAGCTTATCGCTGAGATGTGCATGTCATGACTGGCATCCGTTAGCGTCCTCTGATGGTCGCTGACGGAGGTACAGCAGCTGCCCCCAGCAGTAGTGGTTAACGAGAAAATAGTCGTCGGAGAGTCCGTACAGGAAGAGGAGGCGGAGTGAACTACGTGCCGCATGTAGGTCGGGCGAGCCCGACGGTGTGACAGAGAGAAGCCGTAAGACGGCAGGTGAATCGGCGGTTGAAATAAACCAACTGAGTTAGTAGCACAACCTGATATCTTCCCGAGTAACGCCCGCTTTACATACGTATTGCAAGCCGTTAGGACACATCATTTATGTACGGTTCCATTACGTGAGTTGAAAGTACTATTCCGTGTCTTAGTAGTACTCTCAACTCAATTTGCGTATTAAACCAAGGCAGCAAGCATCCCGATGGGAGCACAGCTTAGGCTGTCTAAGCCCACAACAGTGACCGATCGGTCCGGGTTCGGTGCGCGCAGTCACCGTTTTCGTACCTTATTAGCCTTGACTGTCCTCGAGTGGGCCACGACAATATTACAATGTGCAAGATATGTGTGTGCAATTATAAGCGAGATAGCTTCTCAATATCCTCACGAGCAATCAAGCAAATAAAGCTAGTTTACCATGTGCAGCAGCATTTCAAATATCGTTAAAAACTATTGAATTGTAGAATAATTAATTTTGATGATATGAAATGTCATGTTCTTCAGATTCACGTGTAAGCATATATATATATATATATATATAGTTTGAGGTTTAGTTCATCTCGGTAGAAAATCAATTTTCCAATGGAACGAAGGGCGGAAATGTCACCTTCTGGAGTCAGAGCGAGATTACGAAAAAAATATTCTTGAGCTTTTTATCCTGACATATCTTCACTAATTCTGCAATTGCAAGAGTCCCATCGACCAACAATCATACTTGCGTGTTTGGACGAAACGTCTGCATCTGTTAAATTGCATTCTACGTTAGCTCAAAGCAGGAACAATTTTGTATTAAAAATCATTCTCAAGAAATGAAACACTTGCAAAGAAATGAAATATTTTGCACGCTCATTTTTAGAAGACATTCCCGCCCCTCGTTCCATTGGTTATGTGTTTGTTTCGCCGAGTTGTACTAGACCTTAAAGTTTCTTGGGGGAATACTGGAAGACCCTGTATATATATATATATATATATATATATATAGATAGAGCTTTGGACTTGACTACATAATAGGTGGAATTATGTATACCTCGTTTGTAGATTGATATGACTGAATTAGTGTAGTATTTATTTATATAGGTCGCTTTTTTTAAATTTTCTAAACCTATGCATTACTTCCCGATTTAAAAGTCCCGTTAAGTAATTAGAAACAATTGGTGGAGAGTGCACATACCCGAGATATACTCTCTAAATACATTAGATTTGTTAGTAGATTAATAAAGTCTGTATCTATGTATGTATATATATAATTTATTGTTCATAAGGAGACAATTGTTACGTCTTACATATAAGCAAATAAGGCTATAATTATATATATATATATATATAATTGATTGTTCACATGGAGACAATTGATACCTCTTACATATAAGCAAAGAAAGTTGTAATTATATATATATATATATATATACATGCGGTCTTGCATGAGTGGTGCGGGCATCTAGTCGCAAAGGGGTCTCTCCCCCCGTTTACGGTCTAGATGCCCGCCGGCGAAGCCGAAGACGGCGGCGAGAGGATGCGCACGCTATGGCGCGCCGCTGCTCATTGAAAAGCTGGCTAGCGGCGGCTGAACGACTGTAGAAGAAGAACTGAAGAAGGAACACGATCACAACAGGGCGAGGAGGTGTTTTTGAGCAGAAGAAACTGCAGCAGAAAAATACACAGAAGTATATAGATAAATCGTAGTCGAAATTGGCTGCCATCATACCTACAGTGGCCAACTAAACGGCGGCGTATGAGTCATCTGTCGGAGCTCGTAGTACCGTTTTAACCGTAAGGCGAGAATGAACCACTTTTATATATGCAAATGAAAGTTTTTTTTTAGTTGGATCATCTGTACGTGATGACTGGACGTGGTTGATGTGTATTTAGAACAGTTTAAGCAGGTTCTTCTCTTAGTTCGTGGCGATGAGCTCGCGACTAAACTGTGCGGAAGAGTCATTTGTTCATGACGTGTTTGGGTGGACAGAAATCGATTGTCCCGTTACCATCACTAACTAGTTCAGCTGCATGTGCCAATGTCACTGTTTGGCGCCTAGCGAGAGGAAGGAATCAATGGTACCATCAATCACATAAGAATGGAAAATCAAGAGCAAAAGGATCTTCAGAGCACAGGCGGCAGGGTGCGCCGAGGTGAGTTGTTGTACTTACTCTCTGCTGTGGTAATGTAATCATCAGTTCACTCTGCTGTGCTCATTCGTAATTCGTCAGTCGAAGTCATACGATGCTCATGTACACAAATATACATCGCTAGAACACTATATATAATATGATACAGAAAGCTTTATTGTAAATCAAGGATGGTGGATGTACGACAGACTTAGCAAATATATTGGCAAACTTTCCAACGTGCCTACAGTGTGCCTACAATATATATATATATATATATATATTGTGTTTTTTAGTTTAAGATAGCTCTCTCATATCTGCATACTTGTTTAATATTTAGTAGCTTATATTGCACCTTGTGTGTGATTTGCAGTATGTTAAGGAGTGTCTAATAGGTGTTGCCGAAGAGAACCATTCTATAGCAAATATAGGGCAAAAACATATAAAGAAATATCATTGGTAAAACAAATTGATTTTGGTAAACGTTCCCTAAGAAGTGAATTTATTAATATTAAAGCTATACTCGGGGAATTGCTTGTACCCTGGAGCGTTTTCGATACCGAGTTTTTTAGTTAAAAAGCTAATGCTCTACTTGTGTAAGTTGAACATTCGTTGTTTGTCTGTTCGTTTAACTTATACAAATTATAGTGATTTTGCAGAAACGTTCATCTGTTATGGAATGATCAGTGAGACTTCTTTGTTCATACTGTCAAAAGATTTATCTACGTCGAGGCAGATGTTTGCGCCGATTTGATTATTTTCTCATTTTGTTGTGATATATTCTTAGAGTGGGCCAACCCAAAAGTTGTATTACATTTCTTGCCGAACTGCTTTGGGTATATATAAGAAAGTTGCATTGAGTATACTCTCATTTAATCATAGATCATTTACTCGATCATTTTGGTCAGGCACAACTAGTAGACTAAAAGTAACCAAACGTATTAAGCGAGTATTTCTATTTTTCTGGCTTCCTTCCTCTACCCTTAAGAAAAATACATCATGGTATATTTCCTAAGGGTAGAGAAAAAGTAGAACGCACATGTTGGCTTTAATTTATACAGCCTTTCGAATTATTTCAATGGCTGTCATTGTAGCACAAGTAAATGCCTTTGGATTAGGACCCTTAATTATGGAATTTCGACATTCCCCTTTTTAGTCATACCCAGTATAAGTGGGACAATTAAAGATCGTTTATTTTGCCATGATATATTGAATGTCGTTTGTAGTGGCATATATATATATATATATATATATATATATTCGTCATCATCATACGCTATCTTATTAACCAAAATATGGATATATATGACACTCAACAGGTGGTTGCTAAAGAGTTATTATTTTGGTAATTTAGTAACTCTTCATTTTAAGAAAAACATATCACGTTGGATGAGCACCAAAGCTTAATTCTAATATTCTCATTGTCATAAGGTAGTATTAGTTGTTCATATTATAAAGGCCAGTGGCATTCTTGCTGCGGGCAAATGTGATCCACAATGACAAAAGAACTGAGGCAATAACGACTGACCTTTTGACAAGGTCACTATGGCAAGCGAATCTCCAAAGAAGATGGTTTTCACCGCTATATATAGAATAATATATTAGTATGCAAAACACAAAATATGATCTGAAGTGTCTCCTGTATCGTGTCAATGTACAATACATTAGCGGATTAAGAATGTATATAGGTGCCGACTCTGCCAGAATGATGGCTGCCGGGTTGCCAGACTAATGGTGCTGCATTCACTTTGTGTTATAGCATGGCCGACACTATAAGAAACAGTCTTCGAAAACATTATGTTATTTAATCAATTATAATAGCTTCGTACGAGCCCACAATGTGGGAGGTTTTAAATCATGATTACTTTTGGTTGAGCGATACTTAACAACAGACATGGACAACGAAGAAGCCCATCTGAGCAACAGAGTTTCCGAAATCTAGTACGGAATCTAATTGTTTTGTTATTAACACACAAACTGGGTAAATGTGTTTATATTACATCAAAATGTTTCGAGATACCAACAATCTAGCGTTTTGCTAGTTCTGCTATAGACCTAACCGCCGGGCATACCGCGGCGTGGTATCGATCACATTTGCTCCAGCATTGTTTGCATTGACATTCATCCTGTGGTTCATGAAAACCCTCCACGTTGCACAGAACTTGATGAAATCCGTGAGCTGCAAAGGCCGAAGTTAGATGTCGATATTTTTCCCCTCTACCATGAAAATCTAATTATTGCTAGTAGTGTAGAGATAACACATGTTTTTTAGAAGATGCACAGCTAAAATTGGTCGATTGCCTTAGCCACATATGCCAAAGGGAGCGTGGGTTCCAGCTTTAGGAATTTATCTAGAACGCAGTTCAATCGTATGTAACAGTATCATCTATAAATATATTAAAGCATGTGATCTTGCAACAATAGCACCAAACACGTACTGCGGTCGTTTACGCTACATTACGAAGTTGCGACTACTTTATTCCAAGCATTCATACGCGCTTTGTTAGTAATTCGATTGCAGTTTATATAATCGGCATTTTTTTCAATACTCACACAAATAACCTAGATTAGTGTAGATTTCAATTAATTGTACTATGTATGTGCAACGCGGCAACTCGCTATTTAATACCGGCTTGTGCTGTATGTATCGAAAAGGCCTTTGGCAATTGAATGTGCTCAGTTTACCGATGTCGGCTCGCTTTAACCATGGTCAATCGGTTAAATGTTTTCTCTTGTATGGTTATGCAAATCTGTAACATAAAGGTCGAAGCAGACGTCCATTGCCGTAATTTAACATTAGGCTCTCTAAACTAGAACTTTTCTTTGTCAAGCAGTGCGAGTACCGAACTACGAAAGGCAAATACAATTTTATAGACAGACAATTAGCGCCCTCTATACATACAAGATTCTGCTCATTGAGGAAAATGGTTCAAATACGTTTGAGCGCCTCATAGACGAAGACCTTATGAAGAAATCAAAAGGACAAAATCGTTATAATTGCTTGTCTATGCCTGTTTTACAGCATGTCAAAACTGGCAGGTTCTTGAGGATGAGTGCTTTGCGTATCGGCTTCAAGATGAGGAAAGTAAGTGAATTTTTAAGGTGTACAGACGCCTACTAAATCTTGAGAAGTAGCCAGCCAAATAGGCCACCGTTGGGTAGCATTTGACAGATGCAGGTGTTCAATCAATCTACTGGTGGAGCTATCAAACGTATGTCTCAGGTTGTGTTCCTTGCAATTTTGCATCTCTTAGCTGTTCCCACTTTCTGGATCAGTGGCGTTATAGATGTTGCGTTCTAGTTGACATTAAAGATACCCTATACGATATTGTCTTGGACTATGCTGTTTATTTCAGTCAGTGGACACTATGATCGCAATCGGCAAAACAGTCGTCTACTACGCGATGACTTTCACACGGCGCTCCGGGAGCAGTCAACGGAGCAGGAAGTGGTTGAACTTACCCGACGACAGGAGTACGTATAAAGTACTACATCGTGGTGGATAACGTAGCATTTTAACAGCATATTGACATTTGGTTAACGTTGTAGCATTACTGCTTTAAATAAAGATTTAAAAAATGTTAAGCTTTAAATTAACATTTTACCTGCTTTGCCGATGTGCGACCCTCCATCCCGAATACAATACTTACTGTTATAATCCATACGTTACTAGAATTATGCGAATTGAATGTGGATATATTTTCAATGTGGTGGCAATTATTTGTTTTCTCTTAACGAGCCAGAGTAGAGTAACCTGGAGCCGCAATGAATAGCCCCAAAGCAAACTTGTTCACAGATCACTCACATGTTGTTCAACAGAGACAATCTGGAAACTTAGAAGGTCGTTTCAATTCATTCCATCAGTCACCGTGTTATAGTATCGTGTACAGAACGATCTATGCACGCGCATACCTTATGTGCTCATTGCGTGACCGGTAAGCAATAACAGATTGTAAATGCATCTTTGTTCACTCGAAGCAATCGGCACTAATGCGCAATCTATTTCCATATATTGCGCCATGTTCGCAATATATTCCATCATACCTTAATATATTATGGCAAATTGGACCACGTCGTCGCATCGAACCGAACACTTCTTTGGCGTTCACGACCATTCACACACCGTCACAACGCAAAGCCCGAAAGCTTAAGCGAGCAAAGCGCGACCCGGACAGCGGCATTAATTGTCGGAGGATTGATGAAGTGGTGTTTTAGACAGTCTTGTCAAGGCTTCCCTTGTTGCAAAACGGATTTGCCATCGTCTCAGTAGGTCAATAATCTAGCAGCCAGAGTTGATTCATTAAATTATGCTGCGTATGTGTTTTTACCTGCTGTTGTTGCATCTAGGGAAGCTGAGGCGGAAGAGTTGGCAGCACAATTATCACGTTTGCTGGATGAGGAACGTCTAGAGGAGGATACACTCCTGCTCGACGAACAGCTGGCACGGAAGCTCGCTCAAGAGGACCATGACGAAGTTATTGCCAGAGAACAACAGGACCGCGAACTTGCACGCATGCTCCAAGCTAAGGAACGCTTGAAGGTACCGCCCGTAGCAGCGCACAGTACACACTCGTAGTCTCGGTGCTTAAACTCGAGTAGAGGCCCATAACTAGGCTATATATTGCCTAGTATTAGTTATTATTAGCTAGGCTATTTATTACCTAGTATTAGCTATTATTAGCTAGGCTGTTTATTACCTAGTATTCATTATTATTAGCTAGATTATGTATTACTATTTATTACCTAGTACAAGTAGTTTGAAGCAACTAAGTTACTTTGGGCGCTAGGTTTTATACGCTCGACTTTTCTTTGGAAATTTCAATTCAGAAGCGCAACGTCTCCAATAGGGTTCTCCTTAGGGCGTCGTATAGGATCAATGCGGTCTTTCATGTGAACTAAAGACTATGGTCGATGTGACAGGCGAAAAGGATACGTGAGGCCCGTAGACGGCGAGAAGAGGCTGTCGCGTCCGCGACCTCCTCGACAGCAGCCGAAGGAACGAACGAAAGTGAGATGCGTCCTCACGAGACGTCCGGCGAGTCGATCTACGCCAATATCGGGCCTCCACTCCGCGAGGCGGCCAACCTAGCTGGCAACCGGGCTATGCTTCCGCATTCCGACTATGCAGTTCTGGCTGTCCGACAAGGTAACGTGCGCCCGGCAGCGTCACGACGATTGTCCGCCGCCGAAGCACAAGCAGTGCCACTCTCATCCGATCGGCACGCGAATTCAATTGAACTGCTCAAAGACTTCACGCCGGTCGACGTCCCACGACCGGATGCTGCGACCGCAACCACCACCTATTGTAAGTATCTGTGAGCGAACAGCTTCCCTTCGACAGGCAACAGGCAGTACCGCTAAAATTACATCTGCATGACGATTTGAGTCTTCATATTCTATATTAGGCGTCTACGCACTGTACGTATACTTGTGGTACCCGTATATTTGTCTACAATGGCCTACTTACAACTCTGGTTCCCACTATATAAATATATATATATACATTTTCGAAATTCATAATAAGAATTGTAGAACTCGTTACAGCATTTTTTTCCAATGGAACACGGTCTCTAAGAAGTCTTGTTTCGGACCAAGAGTTAAATTACTACAATTTGTGACACTCGCGTTTTGCCTAACATATGAGCATAAAATGTGCTGTTACGAGCCATCTAGTTTTCCTAAAAACTAAGCTCATTTGCGAGAAAAGTGTGCTTCTGCCGAAAAACGTACCACGCTGAGCATAAAATGCGACATAGTCGTTTAAAAAAGAATTTGCAAAAGTTGTTTTATTAGCCTTCACCCCAAAATCATAATCCTACGACTATTTAGAGCGCTCACAACTAACACATTCAGGCAAATGCACACGAGCTATTATTTTGGCATTAAACATATGGCAATGCGAGCAGTGGTTACAGAGTAATTAAGATTTTTCGGCGGACATGTCGAGACTGAGTGCATGCATAAATAACATTTTTCCAGAAATATTTGAAAAGCAATATAGGGAATTGTAGAGCTCGTTTAAGTTAACTTTCTTTTCAAATGCAACATGGTCTCTGAAAAGTCTTGTTTCAGAGTGAGAGTGATATCACTAAATCCGTGACACTAGTGTGGTTGCCCGACATGGGAGCAGAGAATGTGCAATTGCGAGACAGCCAGTCTTCCCATACAGACACACCGCCATGTTCGTGAGAAAATTCTGCTTTCGTGCAACGCTGGCCACAAGAGCGATGATAGTTTAGAATAACATTTGCAAAAAGTGAAGTTGTTTTATTAGCTCTTACGTCTAATACATCAAAATTATAACCCTATGACATTTCACAATGATCAAAACTCTTAGAGGCCATGTCCCATTGAAAAAAATTATTGCAGTGAGCTCCACAATTATGTTTATGATTTTTAAACATTCTCTTAGCATTTCTTTCATATACGTATGCTATATATATGCATAAAGTGGGGATTGGAGTCGTAACACAGCGGTTAAACAATATATATGTGTATGTATATATGTGTATTTTCTATTATAAGCAACTCAAATCTGCAAATCAAATATAATGAAAGAGTGTGTTGCTCCTTACTTAAAGCCGCGACTCCCTAGTGCCATCGTCTGGTCATCTCCCCGATCCCATTTTATTGGGATGTACAGCAGTGACAACCATGACTCCGCGCCGTTACGATGATTTCCACTGGTGTCTCAGCTCTTCTGACTTGAGGCTTGATACTGCTGTCACTTCCTGTACATCTGCCGTTCGCCGAGCTTTTGGAGAGTCGTCGCCAACGTTTTACTCTGATAGCGGTGTACCTGGCGATAATACACAGAGAAGTGGGTCCACCACTATCGATATATTTGCTTACTCGTGTCCTGAATAGGGAGTCGAATATGGTAGACAAGTGATTGGCCTCGTCGTCACTAGATTTACAAAACATCTAACCCTTTACTTAGCAGTTACGGTACAAAAAATAGTGGTGCGAGTACCAGTACGCCGAGACACCAGAGGCTCGGCATCGAGTCAATCAATTATGCATGGAGCTTTGCGCGTGGCACCTTAGACGCCTGCTGGAGATGTCACTAATTCTGCTGTAACCGATGTGGAAAACAAAGGATGTAAAATGCGGATCCGGGGATTTTTTTAATCTATTTTGTGGAAATTTAAAGTGAGATTGAAATGTTGAAGAATAAGAAAGGTAGGATAAAAAGATAGACTTAGCTTGAGTAGTGCTCTTATATAATTGTTTCGGAATTCACTTATTTGTGTGTTAAGCTAACGTCAAGCAGTATAGTTATCGGATCACCTGTCTACATATCTCAGCGAGTTAATAGCATGACTTAATCTCGGTGCTACAGAAGCCTTCAATGAAGGCAGCCCTAATGCTGTTCAACTTGAAGTTTGCCTTGATGGCATCATATGGTATCACACTAATTTTAGAATACCTATACGCTCAGAAGCTTAATGGTCTCGACATGCATTGTCCAACATAACTGATTTGCACTGGTAATATTGGACGATGCATGGATGAAACCGCTCTTCGAGCAGCGTCACGTTCTCAGCCGCTTTTCCGTTCACGAGTTCCACAGCAAACAGTGCTATCGGACTGTGTTCCATAACCCTTGCGATGAGTGTCGTTGTACATTTTGCAGCCTTCTACGCACCAAATATCTTCACGAAACGTGTCGGTCAGGGCCAGCTATTTGGGTGTTGTGTTTTCAGGATAATGCATATGCAAATTATGTCTACATATGTTCAAGATTGACAAACATTCTACATATGTTTATGATTAACAAAATGGAATACCGTTTTCGAGACTTAATGAATCGTGCAACGTAACTCTTTGCCGAATTGTGTGAAGGGTGATGTAATGATATTATATTAATTCATGAGAAAAACATATATATGTATATGGGTATATATACATATATATATAACGTTTTGCTGTGTTCGTGTTTTCTTTAGATAGTTAATACAACTCGCACGGATGCACCTTGAAATGTATAATCGTAACGACAAAATTAATGTTTTGTTCCGTGCCTCTACACTTTCTATTGCGTGTTTGTTTGCGATAGCGCCGCCGTGTGCCTCTCGATTGCCAGGTGCCGCAGGAGGAAGAGAGAGGCCTGCCAGCGCTGTGCTAGCTGTTGAAGACCAACGCCGCCATTCTCGACATTCATCTGCGGCAGCAACCGCAGCAGCTGGGTCAATGGCTGCGGGCGGCCCTTCTATTGCAAGCCGGTCGGCTATGAGTCGATCCGCTCAAGTTGCCCATTTAGAAGATGACTGCGCCATCCCTCCGTATATGCCCATGCAGGTATGAGCCGGATACACGCTAACATAGCTTGCAACATTCTGATGATCTAACGGTGGCAATTCTACTGACCGTCATATATATGTATATATATATATATATATAGCAAATCAAATTTTCCCAATGGGCGTGTCTGGTAACTATTACATGTCTGCCTCGTTTAGACCGGGTAAGGACCATTTCGGCCCCCAACGAAGCGGCATTTCCACGTTGTATATAAAGCTCCAGCCGTTGCTTAAAAAGGATGATGATCTGCTATCTCCTGGTGAGAGATTTAATAAATTGCCAACCTTGCGGATTAGCTGTTCGAATGCCACGGGGCACCCAAGGTTTCGAACGCAAATGAGTAGAATTTATGGTCATACCCGATTGATTAATATTACCTCAGTTTGTTGGTCTCCGCCAGGTGAACTGCGTAGCCAGCCTCGGATACACCGACGCCGACCATAGAAGGGGCGCGGTGACGGTTGCATCTCAAACTAGCATTTTACCACAGAGGGTGTGAGTGGGATTTTCTCTGCTCAGGATTGAGGAGATAATGGCAGGACCGGCTAAGAGCAATAAATAATCATGCTTGCTGCCGTCCTCTGTTGAGCAGAGATTTGAGGATTAACACGTTAAGGACACTTAGGTACCAAAGGTTTAGCGTACTTCTTAAGGAGCCTACTAAATGCTTGATACCCAGACGGAATAGGGGGTAGGGGCAGGTGATTCCCTTGCTACAGTAGAGTAGCGAACGAAATAACATCTTCAGACAAGATCAATTCAAAGACGAGCATTACAAGAGGATGGAATTGCAAAAAGTACCAAGGCAATTGCCTCGGCCATCTGCCTATTGACTGACTTTGGCACGATTCGGACAGTAACTGCTTAAATTCTCTTCAAAATGTGCGCAGATTGCAAACGGGGGTGCTTAGAGATGGTGGGCAGGAATGGGGAAGAGGCGGTAGAGTGTTGGGCTGATATACGCACTGCAATGCCACACTTCGTATACTGTACCGGACGTCTAACCATGGGTAGAGTAGCGGGTGACGTTGCTATCCCGTTCATGATTAAATGCCTGCTCCAGCCTATGGGGATAGGAATAGGAGCTAAGACTCGTCACTGTGAGGGTCATCGGGTGACTGTGAAAATTCGCCGATGACACTTGTGTGGAAAAATTGTGCTCTCTGCTGGCAGGGCTGATGTGGGGGGTTATAGGGTCATATCCCATAGACGTCGGTATATAGTCGTCGCCAGGCGAGGGCGAATAGTGAACCCGTCGTGTAAAAAGCCTTCCTGGGTAAAAGCCGAGGACTTATTTGTTATGTAATTTAGTAAGTGTATATAAAGGTATATGCATTTAGGACAACGATCTCTTTTTGAACTCTTAGTGATGAGAACAGTTGCTGCGCAAAGCGGATGCTTTTTAGCATCTGCACGAACGCACACGACTCATGTTGCTTTTTATATTTGATTTCAGGGCATACCTCAACGACGGTTAGCTTCGCCAGTTGGAGTAACTGCCTCTCCATCCAGCTCCATTGCGGGCCACTACGAATCAACATCAAAAAAGAGCTCGTCATGCAAAGCTCAGTAACTCATTAAATCAAATTGACAACGCATATATAAATGTATAGTCCTAGTTGATTAAGGCAAACACCGCACATACGCAAAAAACACGTCTATTTTCCACTAGATACGTTAAAGTAACCTCCTGAAAAATATTCATGTTTTATAGAGAAACAAGATCATTTACAGGCGCTTCAAAGACTTACTGCGCCCAATCGACTTTGCTACCTAGACTAGTGTTATGGTTTTCAATCTAGGCCAAGATTCTTAGTTGCATAGACATTAGAAGTTTACATTTGTATTTTTCTACCCTTTAAAAGCAATAAAGGAGCACTTGAATTGAATTGTATATCTCTGTGCTTGACCAATAAACAATGTTTTCTATATTTATAAAAAAAAAGGAGATGCATTTCACTATAGTTCGTTTGATATGCTGGTATAGGGAGAGTGTTTTTGCGCCAGCAACATGGCACACAGAATTTCAAACAAAGCCGTCTTATACGACGAAGCAATGAGCGACTATTACTGCAGACAGTCTGACGTGCCATACATTACAACGATGTATCGTTTGAAGACTGCATCGCTACGCACGGCGATTCTGATAAGAGCTCGGGGAGTCCATGCAACAAAAACAGAAGTATTCACATTGTCACATTAAAAAAACATTTCGACGGGAAATCTTTCTGAGTGAAAAGTAAGCCTGGCGGCAGCTCGGACTATCATCGAGGATGACTCGTGGGAGCCCTGATAAACTGCCCAAGTGGTTTCGTGCCAGAAGAAGCCGATCATATTTAAGCACGAGGAAATGCACTACGTACTTTCCCCTTTTTCCCACACTCAGCCTTTTATCGCGCCGACGTCTTCCCCTCCGGTGAGGATCCCCTCTGTCACCCGCACCAAGTTGTTATACTTGGCGTCTCAGTCTAAATTAGAAATTCCCAGGCTTTTCCTCACTTTGCTGTGAAGATAATACTGTGTAGTATCCGGAAATTGTCGCAAGCCACGAGCATACTCCGGAAGTGCCAACCGCCCCCTCTCCCTGAGAGAAGGTGACCGGCGTTGCCCTTATTCTAAAGCCAGACGGATCCTATATTCCAATGTGCCCTCTGAGCAATCCTTTGCTAAACGTCTTGAAAGTATCATAGAGCCACGTCTAAGAGAGTTTGCTAAAGAATAGAAGTTACTATCGCTAATATATGTTGGCTTCCGGAAAGGCCGCAGCGCCGTCTCCGTGAAACAGTTAGGATAAGAAAGTAGAGCAGATGCTGGGCGTACCTACGACTAGAAGACGCAGATCGTTTGGATTGGCCGACCCTTTGGATGTCAAAAACTCTTTCAATAGTTTCTCATGGTGGATTATCCCAGACACCTCAGAAAGAAACAAGGTCGGCTTACCTTCTCGAAATCATATTCGACTTCGTTCAAAAGCGTAGCCTACAGAGCCAGTGAACGCCCTCGTTATAGCGGTCGGAGTGACATAAGACTCGCTTCTTGGTATTTCTTAAGAAAAATGAAATTTTCAAACAGTGATATAAATAAATAAAATATTCCTCTAAAATGCAATAAATTATAAGAGTTCAATTTCAACGTAACTGGTATGCGAGTAATAAAGACACGTCAGTATTGATTTTTTTTAGTAACATTTTTTACACTCGTAGCATTTGTGAGGTCAGTGTCAATCGTTGCACCTAGATATTTCGTTTTGTGCGAACAACTTTGAACTGAAAAATGTCGCTTCTTCTCTCTTGCATGGTATATGTCGGGTGGCCCACCAGCTCCAAATCGACCACGTGGGTTCTCTTTTGCCTATTGTGATAAATGTCTCAGCTGCAGGTCATTTTTTAAAGTCAAGGAAAGATTATCAAGGCTAGTGTTAGCTCTTACCTTTAAGGTCGCCTCCGTGCGGGCCGCTACCAGCAACGCAAGGTCGTCAGTACACCCGATGGTTTCTGTCCTGGCAGTCGAGCCGCAGGGCTACATTATACGGCGGAGGTAGAGGGAGATTTCTCTATGCTTTATCGTTGTTATAAATATGGGGACTTTAACTCATATCCGTATGGAATTCCCTTGAGACTTGCAATCGGTATATTGCAAGTCTCCAGCATGCAATATACCGATTGCCCAGGGGAAATGATTGACACCCCCAATCACACAATCCTGTTTTTGTATGGGAAGTTTCGATGATGCACATACGTTGTCGTTCTGCAGTAGTATATATGTTAATACAAGCATGTAGTTCATGTTGGGTTCTTAAATAACTGCATATTATGATTTACTGTGTGAATTATATATATATATATATATATATATATATATATATATATATATATATATATATATATATAAATATAATGATGTACAAAATGAATTGAGATTTTTACAAAGGGTAACCATAGTAGAGAATGCCGCCGACAAAGTTAGCTTCAACTTCAGAACGGGATAATTTTTTTTTTTTAAATAAACGTCGAAGCGGATGTATTTCGTAACAATGAAGCACATTCTAAGTAATGAAATTCTGGAAAATATCCGCCCACTGAACCGAGCATGTACTGCATGCTTTGTAAAAGAGCATGTATTCTGAAAAAGTGCTGTTTATGACGAAATCATGGATTCAGTGGGAAAATGCCCAACTTCCAAGTTTGTACAGTTACTGCTGAGAGAATCAGAATGTATGTATGTAGATATGCATGTACAATCAAGACAAGCAAAATGTTTGTCGTAGTGATTCCCACATCAAATTAAACAAAACTAACGGTATTTCGTAGCCGCTTGTGTGCATAGAATAAATGACGCATCTAACAAACTGATGAAATATTCCTACCAGTTTTAAGAACTGAACCACACGAATAAAAATCGCCTCGCCATCGTCTTTAGATTAGCTGCTGGACAGGCACTGATGTGAAACGCGATTTGGTCTATGTAAGTGCAGCGAGTTGTGATGGGGTGGTACTATCCGCCTGATGGCTACCCTTTAACTCGTTTATCTCTCTGTGGCGATAACTACCTGGTCAACCCAGGTAGTCTCCAACCACATAAACGAAAATCCGACTCCGTAATTTATTCATTGTAATTACTCACCAACGGTAAAAACATGACAATTGGATTCCTGCGAACGAGTGCACATTTAAGAAGGATCCCACGTAGGGACCAACCATCCGACTCCGTCGTAGTTCAATCCTTTGACTAAGCCCGCGTTGTTTTGAAGTCTGCCCTTTCTTACGGCATGCTCGCTTTTGACTTTCTTCCTTTCCCGCTGAGAGTACGAATGCCTCTCTTTCTCTGGCTCTCTTTCTAATATCTATGCCCGTCCCTCTCTCTCTCTCTCTCTTCATTGTTGTTCTTTCTGACATGCGCGCGTGTTAGAGGAGAGGAGGAAATGTGTTGTGCCGCTTATGCAGGGATTGCTGATTTGCTAAGGAAGAATGAGCAAGTTAGTGAGGGCGCGGCTGAAAGAAAGCGTGGCGTTAAAGGTTGGTGTTTTTTCGCGTTCGCGTGCTGCTGCTGCTGCCTCTCTCCTGCCGTCCACTCGTCTGGCCGTTTGCAGTGTTGTTGTTATTGTTGTTGTTCGAGCGTTTGTTGTAGCGTACGTAGTTCGAACAGCGAACGTTGAGAGGGAACGGTCCACACCCACCACCAACGGACAGGCGATAGGCAGGCCGTCCGATAGAGCGCCGGTTGTCATGGCGACACCTGTGGAGGCTGGAGGCGGGAGGAACGAACATAGATTGCCGAGCAGTGGTTTAGTGACACAGGCGGCTCTGCATAACGACCTAGCTCAGTTTTGGCTGCACTGAGCACTGGCGTCTGACGAAAGTCAAAGTTTCGCAAATATCCCAGCCGTTGTGACGCTGCCTTGTGTACCATCAAGTGCACAGCAAGCTTGACAGCAATTAACAACAACAACACAATTTGCTGACGACGTATCGGCTAGTGGTGGTCTACAGGCTAGGATCGAGGCTATTTCTACTCAACCGCCGAGTACTTGTTCGTAACGTTACCCACCGGTGTCTGTGTCTCTGCAGCCATCTCTACCGTACTGGACGTCTTTCACGGCTGAGGGGAAGGCCGTCTTTCACGGCTGTGTGTATTGTGCAATCAAAGGCAACGACAACAAATGAACGCAATGACAGCCGCGGCGACATCTGTCAACAGCGGTGCTAAACTAAAGTCAGTTGAGGCCTCAAATGTTGTTGCTGCTGAGGCTGAGACGGCACCGGACTCTGTTGATGTCGCTGAAAAAGGTGAGTGAATGAAGACCTCAGATTTTTTATTCTGCTTTTTTTTCATATGCAGTGAACCATCTCTTTCTCACTCACGCCATCTCTCTATAGTGTTTTCTCTCCCTCTCTAGTGCAGCAATGAATCAACAACAACGAGGTTATCGACGACTAACCTAAACCTCGATTGTTCACATGTAACATTTTGTCCACGCACTGGCTTGACTTTCTATTTTTTGTTGGTGTAAATCTAATCTCTGCTAAGCCGTTGTGTCTGGATCGTTCTAAAAAAGCATAGTCGGACAGCTGACACTTTCACAGTTGCATTCAGTCGATCAATCTATGCTAGGAATGAATCGCTTTAAAAAAGAATCACATCAATTTGTAGCGGGCAGGGCGATAGAATTATTTTACTCAGTTACTACGTGGGTAGTACGCGAAATAGTACATACACATATAAGTGCACCGGGGTGAGCAAATATATTTCAGGTCTCGTGAAAAAAGAGTTTACTGATGTCTCATACTTAAAATTTGATCGATCAGTATGCGTCTAGGTATTTGGCTCACCGCCACGCAGTCGCATGCGCATGTTTACTGAGATGAAATCAAATAATATACTCGTACGCCTGTTGCGCATGTGTGTTTAAGTTGAATATACTTGTCATGCATGCTAGACTGCGACCGGGAGGCGCAGGTTCGTGGAGTAGTTTTATGAGTCATGCAGCTTATATGAAAGATAGTAGAAATTACGTTTTGCGTAGGTTTTTTTGCCGAGGCATAACTAACTTACGATAAACCAGTGCTCTTTCCTTTTTTACTCCAGACGGGATTACTTTCTGTTCTACAAGCTAAATAAATAGTTTCTACTGAAACCTTATCTTGTTCGATATCGTAACACTGAAAGAATATATTTTTTTAATGTTTTATTTGATACACATGCTATTTCAATTTTTAATTTGGTGCGCATTTTAGTGATCCCCTTTGATGCGACGACCTTGTACATAAGCTTCTTTAATGGATACATGATATCATCTACATACGCAACGACTAACGCGTGTTTTGCTTGTAGTCCGTGCGCGCGTTACAGCCATGCGAAGGGGAGGATATTACCCCACAACCTATTATAATTTATGTTACAAACTGCGAGACTTATTTAACTCGTGATGAGGTATATATATATATTTTTTTATGTGAAACTTTTAAAAAAAATAATGAGTGTAAAGCAAGCCTCTTTGTTGGCAGTGCTACAATGGTTTGGCATCTCTTTTTACAATCGCAATATTTACTTTGTGTTGTCTTAATGCTAGCCCTTTCAACCCTCATTTACGGCTCTGCTAAAAGACCTCTTCTACGTTTGCGGTTTCGCTAACAAAAATGACTTATTGGGTTAATTTGAGTATGTTTAAGAGGGTGTTTTCATTACGTAGAGAAAGTGTTTCTGTTAGCAATTTGTACATTTCTAGAAGGGATAACACGTTCGTATTGTTCTTGCATTGAGACTATCTGCAGTGATTCCGCATTAACATAGGGACGCCTACCGACAGCCCTGTTGTAAGACCAGCTTAATACGCAGGCAATTGTCTGTTGTTGTTACCTTTGTTGTTGTCGGTGATCAGCGATGATTGACTGTCTTATCAAAAAAGTTCTCCTAAGTGCGTACATGAATAGTAAAAGCAGCCGTTATGAGATTCATATCTTTCGAATAGACGTGTTTTGTTTATGTTCTGTCGACTGGATCAGTGTCTAAATTGTCATTTCTATTTATAGCAACTAAGGTCGATCGTAGGCTAATGGTGAATAAAATACAGCACTTTGAAGCTTTTATTACCTTTGTAGCCTTGCTACCAGACAGTGCTAATGACGGAATCTGCTAATGGTGTCTGGGAATGTTGAATGAATTATTTCCTCTTTCTTCTGGGCCGAATAGATCGGCGCGGAATGATGGACTGTGTCGGCCACATTCACAGGGAATCCTACAATTGTTAAAATGAATGAACACAATTCGTCCCAACAGATACGAAAAAGTTGTGTCTGTCACTGTTACAGACACAACTTTTATACAGCGGTGTGACCGCGGTGCGACCAGTTGAATTTGTGACGATTTAGCGAAAAGTAAACTTCGCCAATCCAATAAAGATCACTTTATTGGGAATCTGGAAATGTATTAACAGGTATGACTTTTGTGAGGACATGTTTATAGCTATTTCCTAACGATCCATGAATTGTTTGTGCTCTGTTTGTTCTAGCGGTTATGGTCCTTGGTAGTTAGTTCCCTGAACACTAAACACGCAACGATTTAACACTAAAAGCTTTGATGTCTGGTGTTTGTTGTCAAAGAAGGTTCTCTCAAAGCGTTCTAAGTATTCTCGTTAAGTTATTTGTTAGCAGTAGTGCAGGGTAGAGTATAGACGAATAATGTACTAACACTTTTACTTGGTTCAGTATGGTCAGTATCAAGTAGATGATTTAATATGAGATCAATCATGCCTATTTTCCAGCGAAGATGTTGGAGTCCGTTTGCTATACGGCTCACAATGGGCGATACATTCCACCGAACAGCGTGCGATAGGCCGCCATGTACCTGGAGCTGTACACGTGCCTCTCTCTGTAGCAATATGAATGTTACCTCGATTAGCTTTACGAGCTTAAAAGCATATGACTTAGCAGCTTATCCATGGAATGCCATTCACGGTGATCTCATGACGCGTCAGAATTGGTACTGGGCGTAGAGACTTACAATCAGTACTAGCTAGTAAAACGGTATAGCAAGTTTCCTCGTATTTCGGATTCGTGAATCCGAACCTTCTTTTCCATTCAATTATATTTATTTCACTCAGATTGAGTATAATACACAGTTCAAGATGTTTCCTCTTAATACTCTATCTTCTTCACGCTTTTGGCAAGAGAAGTAGTGCAACGATGTTTTGTCCAGCGCTGTGCATTCCACTGCATGGTACTTGGCACACCTCTGCAGGCAGAACCGGCAGGTGCACAACTCGTACTCCTCGTGAAAGGCTGCGTTTGAACATACCAGGTAGTGATAACCATGCACTATGTACCTGGTGTATACGTGGCGACTGCCACATGCAGGACCAGACCAAAGGTGCACGGCATTAAAAACGTCCAAACCACGGACCTCCCGTCTGGCCTGTTCGACTTTAGCTTCCAATTCAGAAATGAAACATTCGTATGGTACTGTACGCGGCATCTTCAGCCTCAGTCGGATTGTTTCAGTAGTCGGTGGACAACCTGACATGAGATACACAAAGCGGCTCCTTGCTCGAATAGACAAGCAAAGCACTCGCTTCATATATAATGAGAAACATTTCTCAAGCTGGTTAGAATTCGCCAGTGTGAGGTGGTTCCACACCCTGTCAAGGCCATACATCAGCTCCGGAACAATCTTAAACATGAAGAGCCTTACTGCTGAGAAAATGGACAGTCTTTGCACATTGCCTACTTCCCCGCAAAGAGAGACAAGTGCCTTCCGTACTGTTTCGTTTATATGCGCTGTGAACGTCGTTCCTGTATAATGAACCCGAAGGCCAAGATACTGGAAAGAGTTAACAAACTTCAATGGCTGGCCGCAGCAAGGTATAAAGTCTCTGGCAGCCAATCGACCTCCACGCCTGAAGGTCAGCGAGGAGAAGTGTAAACGAGACGCAGCTCAGCGGGTCTCCTTGCGGAGTTCCCACATTTTGCTTAATCTCCAATACACCCTGCTCACCGTCTACCAACAAGGTGTCCTCCTCAACGAAACTTGCTATTACACTCAGGAGAAAGCCACCCACACCTGCTCGTTGACAGTGTCAAAGGCCTTGACACAGTCAATAAAGACTGCATACAGATGACCTCTGGGTTGTGCCACAGCTCGCTCGATTTCTGACTGGAGAACGTGAATTGCATCACGGGTGCCTCGTCCTCTCCTGAAGCCGATTTGGTCCGGTGGAGTGGCTCTTCAGCCACGTGCTCAATCCGCCGAATAACCAGCTTACAGAAAATCATCTTCAATGTGCGTTCTGACGCCACTCCACGGTAGAGATTTGGATCTTGATGGTCATCACCATGCCTACCCTTGAACAGAAGAGAAAGCCTGGTGACATGCCAGACTTTAGGCATCCGCCCGCTCTTTATAATTTCATTCATGAAATCACAAACAGTTTCTGCCAAGAGAGGGAGTGACTGGATCCAATGCTCATAGCAGACCTGATCGGGCCCTGAGCTCTTTCTCTTCGGGAGTGACCGTAGGACCTGGCACACCTCCTCCACCCCGAAAGGCAGATTCATGTTGTGCTGCTTTCAAGCTGCCGTCGTTCCTCCCGCCTCGCGTGCTCCCTTTTATGATCATAGCAGAGTCTTATATAGGCCTTTCTACGCTTAAAGTAGTCCCGCCTGGCTTACAGTGATGATGGTGCTTTGGCTCTTGCTTGGCGCAGGAGTTCGAGTACTTCAACGTGGGCTAGGTAGCAGGCTCGAGAGTACCACGGGCGTGATCTCTTCTGCCATAACCTTTTCCACTTCACTGCACTTCTCATCGTCCTCTCCAGCTGGTCACAGGTGGTATTGATGTCAGGGCTTACCTCAAGACCGCCTGCCGCTCTGTCCAAAAGAGATAGATTAATCCGCCTCATTGCAGACCAGCGCGGCGGATTATGTCGGTCTCGCCAAATACCGGGAACATCGACAACGGCCAACACTGGTTGGTGTTTTCGGGCCGCTTCATCGAGAACATCGAAGTTTTCAATTTCACGGCTGACAAGGTTGTGAAACAACAGGTCGATGGTCCTGCTTCCATTGTGACTTAAATATGTATAGTCTTCGCGCGCGTTTGCACATCTTAGACCAATATTTTCCACTACTTGAAGCAGCACCTCGCCTTTATCATCGTTGGCCCCACAATCGATTCTGGCATTGAAATCACCGCCGACGATAGTTGGCATGGTCAGGTTTAACTCTGAAAGTCCAAAGCTTACCGTCTCAGCAACCTCCGCAGAATCGAATGTGGGTGGGAAATAGAATACAGCGACGTTTACCCTCCCAGAGGTGAGCACCATGCAGTATTCATCTATCCTGATGCATTGCACCGGTGGTAAGCGTTTATGTAGGTAGATAGATAACCCACCCACAGGTCTTCCCCGACCTCCCGAAGGTAAGACAGAATCCGAACCTTCTGTGTATTATTTGAATCTTGTTCAACAGAACGTGGCCAATATGAAAAATATTGGAGCCATTTGTGGTAACTAACACTATTCTAAAAGGCTAGCAACAAGGCTGTTATTGATTCCGACAGATAGTTGACTATGCCGATCCATGAGAATGCTGGCAAAATGGGGAGTCATCTCTGGTTAAAACGTACATTTTGTCTATATGTCCAGTAATTTTTTTTTTTCGAGACGGCTCAACAGATTGAGGCTATAGCTCAACGGAAAACTGTGCGCCCATGTGTACTTTGAGTTATCAAAATCGTGGGCATAATTGTTTATGACAAACGCTTTGTTCGTTTCTTAGTCGTATTTAATCTTTTGAATGGATAGGTTCGCACATGTTATTGGTTTTTGTTTTAAAAAAAACGAGCTAGTCGCTTTGTAGTCAGACCAAAACCATTTTCTTTGCAAGACAATATTGCCGTTGGCGTCCCGCTAACCTTCTGCGGTATCGCTTGTAAACATCTGGCTTGGAGTATCACGGTGCTTCACACAATTATAATGTAGAACCCGGATACTTCTTGCACTGGAAATTGATTTCTACAGATCGCACGTTGCTCCAATCTTTATCGACAATGCGAGTTTGTAGCTACGCATCTTTACTACAATAGTGTTTACCGCTCGATTCGCCAACATTTTTGATATTGTCACCTGGGATAAGTAAATTAATTGGCGTTTATTATCTTTGTAATGCCATCACTGAAATACGTTAACATGTTCCTAGGAGAGATAATATTATCTATTATATATTTTTAATATGTTTTTCAACAAGCATAAAGAAGGTTATAGATGTTCTATTGGATCTCCTAAATGTTGTATGATAATGCCTTTAGGACAAGGCATTGCGGTGCAACAGTGAAGTCCAAGATGCCAGGCAACCTGAATTTCAAGATGAAAAGTAGTCTATACATTAAAAGAAAGCAGGAAGTAAATATCGTATATCTAGTGTCTATCAACCGCATCACTTGCATCGCATGTTATTTACTCGGCTGCTTTTTTGGTATTTGTTGCCAGTACACTTTCCCCTGGAACTCGCCGTAATGACATCCTTCTCTGCAATAATGTAGATTAGTTAGTTTAATCCCAACATTATAATAATTATTATATGGATTTGGCTACTTAAAATCAATTGTGGCTGTCGTATCAATCGCGTGGTTTGTTTGTCAATTACTACTGAGAATCATAATATTAACTCAACCCCATCATGCTATGTGAGATATGAATGGCTGGCTTTCCGTGTTTTACTGACGGGAATTAAGAAGCATATCCCCGTGGTGGTCAAGCTGTCTATCAAAACGATTAGTACAATTAAACGACGCATCGACGTGGGGAAGCGCCTGAATAACAACCTGGCTATTTCGCTGCTTGCCCGGATTAACCCTGATCCACTGCGGCATGGCTCCCTTGATGAGGCCATAGCTGAGGTCACCAGCGTTTTTCTAAACTCCGTTTTGAAATCACTACCAAATATGCGGTGCTTTCCACGCTCGTGTTATAGAGGTTCTCCAAATTGTCTTAATTTAAGTTGCGTTTTGTTTACTATTCTTCGTCCACCATCAAAGCCATTAATTAATTGGCGTTTATTATCTTTGTAATGCCATCACTGAAATACGTTAACATGTTCCTAGGAGAGATAATATTATCTATTATATATTTTTAATATGTTTTTCAACAAGCATAAAGAAGGTTATAGATGTTCTATTGGATCTCCTAAATGTTGTATGATAATGCCTTTAGGACAAGGCATTGCGGTGCAACAGTGAAGTCCAAGATGCCAGGCAACCTGAATTTCAAGATGAAAAGTAGTCTATACATTAAAAGAAAGCAGGAAGTAAATATCGTATATCTAGTGTCTATCAACCGCATCACTTGCATCGCATGTTATTTACTCGGCTGCTTTTTTGGTATTTGTTGCCAGTACACTTTCCCCTGGAACTCGCCGTAATGACATCCTTCTCTGCAATAATGTAGATTAGTTAGTTTAATCCCAACATTATAATAATTATTATATGGATTTGGCTACTTAAAATCAATTGTGGCTGTCGTATCAATCGCGTGGTTTGTTTGTCAATTACTACTGAGAATCATAATATTAACTCAACCCCATCATGCTATGTGAGATATGAATGGCTGGCTTTCCGTGTTTTACTGACGGGAATTAAGAAGCATATCCCCGTGGTGGTCAAGCTGTCTATCAAAACGATTAGTACAATTAAACGACGCATCGACGTGGGGAAGCGCCTGAATAACAACCTGGCTATTTCGCTGCTTGCCCGGATTAACCCTGATCCACTGCGGCATGGCTCCCTTGATGAGGCCATAGCTGAGGTCACCAGCGTTTTTCTAAACTCCGTTTTGAAATCACTACCAAATATGCGGTGCTTTCCACGCTCGTGTTATAGAGGTTCTCCAAATTGTCTTAATTTAAGTTGCGTTTTGTTTACTATTCTTCGTCCACCATCAAAGCCATGAAATTCAGGCGTAGAGGTCAATTGGCTACCAAAGGCGTTTACTACTGATACCACTGACAGCGTATAACGTTGCTGCGGCCAATTACTGGGGTTGGCAATGATTGGCCGTGTTATCTCAGCTCATTTTGGTATCTTCGCCTTTGAATAGAATTGAAACAGTACTGGCGGCATTTGTCTCACTTTGCGGGGAAGTAGGCAATGTCCGGAAATTTTTCGTTTTTAGCAGTGATGCTCTACGTGCTTTAGATTGTTCCGTGGCTGATGTATGGCATTGGCAGAATGTGGAACACTGACGCTGGCGAACTTTGATCAGCTTGAGAGGTGTTTTGCATCTTATATATGTAGCGAGTGCTTTGTTTGTCTATCCGAGCAAGAAGCCACTGTACGTCCCGTCTTATGGCTTAGCTGCGGCGCCCATTTACTCAATGACACGAGAGCAATATTGAAAGTTGCAAGACTTCAAAAAACGATTGTTTGCCGGCAATAGCCTTAAAACTCTACAAGCTGTCCAATTCCATCTGAAAAACTCCTGGGGCACCTTCAAGCAATTTTCACCCACTTAGATACGGTACCTTTCAAGACTTCTACTTCGCACGGGCTCGAAGCTCCAGAGAGATTCTTCGATAAGGCTCTTGATTAACAGTTTACTTCAGACGAAGTCAATATTGGCTTCGCTTGTGTACGAAACAACAAGGCATTCGAGCCAGATCTTCTGAGGAATAAACATCTTTGCCAGGGACATCTCCTCTCTGGGGGCAGTCTGCCACTCAAGTGGTGCGAATACCATCTCAATGTCATTTCAAAAAGGAAAAGGAGATCCATCGGACCCTTCCGCGTGGCGGCCGATATCAAAAAGGGGTTGTTTTTACAAAGTACTCACTCTCAAGCATACTCACGAAACACCTCACTGATTTTCTGACAGCGCTAGCGTTCCATCCAGATGAGCAGTTTAGCTTCGGGATTGAGCGTTCCAATCACATCTTGTAAAGTACTTCTTGAACAGCTAACAATCTCATAAAATCGGAAAAACTTCTTATGTTCGCGGTTTTTATTCATCTAAAATCTGCCTTTGGGATCGCATCCCGTGTTATTTTATTGATGATGCTGGGGCAGGCTGGGGACCACGAATGCTCACTCTACTCAGCGTGCTTTTGAGGTCTAACCAGATTATTCTCCATAAGAATGTCGGCGAGCATAACGTTTGGTCAGATGACTGGGTATCCGCAAGGCGACGATCTCAGTCCATTGCTATTCACAGCGCTGCTCAGAGATCTGCCACGCATCGTGAAAGAGCAGCACTCAACAGTCATGATCATGCTCTACGCAGATGACCTGGACTGAGGCTGCGCTTCACACAGTTGATGGACATTTCTTGCAGAATGGCCTCATAGTTACTGTGTCAAGAATAAAAGCTGAAGAGTTCCGGCGTGGGGGTCCCACGGAGCCCACAGAGATAAATTGAGATTTTACGCCTAGGAAGTGCAGTTTGTAGAAAGTTTTTGCTATCTCGGAGTAACTTTTTCATCTCAAGGTACAACCTCTTCACAACACGTAACTGAGCGTTGTAGAAAAGCGCCTATCACGGCTGCGAGTATCGGAAGTCCAACACAAGTGTTTGTTCAGACGACCATGACATTATTCACACTCAAAGAGGCAGTCGTAGCTGGCTGCGGTACCCAACTGACGTGGAAACACCATGACACTTCGCATTTATGGCAGTTGGAATTAGTAAAGGCAACTTTGCCGTATGGCAGCTGGAATTAGTGAAGCCAACTTTGCCTCATGGCAGTTGGATGGGGTGGAGCGAGTACTTAGCCTTCCGTCGAATTAGCGCCACAAATTAGCATACATGCTCACGGGCTCAGTATCGTTTACCGATGAACTCGCAAGCCGCTTCAATTTACCTCAAATGCCGCCCTAGAAACGTCTTGGCACGAGTATTCTTGAAAAAATGTCTCGAATACCTAGAGACTTTTATTTATCACCAGATATAACCAACCAGGCCTTAAAGGACTCTCTCCGTCTAAGTCGTCATTAAAAAAGAGCTTACTAAAAAAAAATGAACGCGTACTGTGGCTGAATATTTCGATGACATGACTGTGCTATATAGTGTGCTAAATAGTAGTAGTACTAGTAGTTTAGTTATCTAAATAGTGTGCTACCCTAGTATTACTTATCAAATAGGCTCAACGCTGACAACATTTGGTGTTTTCAGGCAAGGCCCAAAGAAAGCCGCGCAGAATCATCTATTTCCAGAATGGCGACGAGCTTGAGGAATATTCTACAGATGAGGAAGAAGAGCAGATGGATCAGGTAAGCAAAATACTGGCCGGTCACACTCTAAACTTTTGCTTGACAGCTCGTAATTACGCTATTACTGCTGTATAGTCTAGTGTCCGCAATTACTCATAAAGTTTATTGAGACCGTCTCTGATGGCTCTGGTGGCTAATATAGCGAAGCTTTCGCATTCCTAACAGTAAGTCATCGGGTGGCTAAGCTATGCAGGTGTGGTTCGTGACCGCCAACCCGCCGCTGTTTACATCCGATGCCAGCTGTGATCACGCAACTCAGTATGGGAGAAAATAAACTACTTCCTATATATTCACGATCCTGCAAATTCAGAATCTGCAGCATACGCATTGTATCTTAGCACAGTGGCATGCATAAATTCTTACCTGTTGACTGTATTGTTGGTCATGTAATCGTGTTGTGTAATATTCCCAAAGTACAATATTGACGATATTGTTTGTGAGTGCACCGTACTCAACTGATCGACCGAATGCGCTTAAGTCATTATTAGCAATCAACGTTTGCCTTTTTCAGGAGGCGCCAATAATTTGCGTAATATAACGGGTTTGCCTTATCTGCAATATGATCTCTCAGCTTAACATCGAAGACTTTCAGCTGTGAAAATGGGTTGTATTGGTCGTGGTGGTTGTAGTAGACCATCTTTAGTGCATCTTCAGTGCAATAATGTGAGCCACAAAGTCAACTAAACAGACGCAAACACTCATATGAGTATATAAATTTGTGTAATAGGACGAACTTTCTTTGTAAAAGTATCAATGCAGCATCGGCTTAGATGCAACATGTATTCAGTATCAAGACCCTACCAATGCGAATGGAACGCGGAGAAAGTGGCGACGGCAGATCTCCACAAGCCAGCTAGAAATGTGCAGCCGTCTTAGGAGACCCTTTGTCTACAAATACTGGCATAAACAAATCTACACATTTAAAGGAAAAAAAACTCCGCAGTATGACAAAAAGAAACCCGTTTGAGATTCAGCGGAGGATAGTAAAAGCCCTACAGAGCGGAGGATAGTAAAAGCCCTACATGCTCCATAATAGTAAGCGGCCGGGAGTAGCAAAATACCCGGGATAGACGATGAGATGGCAAAATATTACCCCGATGATATCTGATAAAACAATTCAAATCAATTGACATTTTACCAGACAGCATCTATTTGCGTTTTTCCAAGCTTTTATTGAAGCTTGTGGCAGTGATATCATGTTTTTCACAAAGACGACATACATTGGAAGGGTAACGAGCTAGTATATGCATATAGGACGTACAAGCTAAATGCTTGGAAGTAACAAAAAATGTTTTTTAAAGGGAGTAATGTTGATGCCACACCACGATTAGCGTTTACGAAACACTGAGAAGAAAGCAGGGCAAAAGCTACTGCAGCAATAATGTTTGTTGTCAATTTGTGGGGAACAGATATTTAAGATCACTACGAGCTTTTTTAGAATCCGATTGGCATCTGCGGTGCTTGCTGCATTTGAACCTAACACTACATAATTTTAAAGATATTGATAAGGTCAAAAGCCTTTTTTATCAAACAGGTCATCGGGTGATTGATATCATCCGATGACCTGTTTCGTTAGGTAACAGTTGAAGTGTTGATGACAAAACGCTTCAATACTTCAAGTGTGCGGTGCAAGTATTTTTACCGAATAACTTATAATTAATAAACAACCATTTCAAGACACTGGTGTAAAACAATGCCGTAACTATCGAGAGAAAAGCAATAAAAACTTTGTTTTTTGAGAAATTTACTGACGGGCCGGCATTCAGGACACTTCTATGCAAAATTATTTTAAAAATGAGCATTACTATGAAGAGCCACTTGACATGGCTACCGTCAGTACATCTGCTTGAGGAGATATTGTTTTAGACACAACCCCCTCCGTGTCAGAAGCAGTGAAAGGTCTAATGAGGCAGATATTGATTGTACTCTAATTATCAGTTTCGACTGTTCTGTTCATATGGTTCGCTGTTGTCGCGTATTTCTGAATGCAGGTAGAGCTAGAGGTCCAACGGTTGAATCAAATGGACTGGAGGTCGATGAGTTGGGGATCGTACCTCTTCAACGTTGGGCTTTTCGGTTTCCTTAAAACGTTCAAGAGCCTGGAATACGCTGGTAAGTTTATTCCACAACGTTAAGTGCTATTATAGAGATAATATTGAGATTAGCTTTTAGCAATGAAATCCTTAGGGACCGAGTAATGCTGTGAACAAATATAACGCAATATTAGAATACAATGTCCGCATACAGTGAGGCAATACGGTGCGTGGATAATCTGCGACGTTTATGTCCCGAACTAAATGGAATTGTTCCAATTAAAATAGTTGGTTGAAATTGTACTTAATTACTTCTTTCTTTCTTTCTTTGGCATTACACAGGTGAGGTCTTATCGTATAAGCTTGGCATTACATCTCCGAAGTATTACTCGGAAATGGAGGAGGCTGCTCGAATGGATGCCGCTGAGGTATATATGAGGCGGTATTTCAGTTGTATAACATATTATGCGGGGCTATATATATATATATATATATATATATATATATATATATATATATATATATAAGTCGTTAAAGTAAAATATTGGTGTTTGTAGTAGAGTCCGTCCTTCTTTTCGTATGATATTAGTAAAAAATGTTCTAAAGAAGCATTGACTACGCATGTCCGGAGGAAGGTTTACAGTGTTCTGGAACTGCATATTGCTTTGCACGCCCTGGTTCTAGCAAGAACTGTACCCTGAAACGACAAGTGGATGAGACAAAAAATGTGTAAGCCAAAACCTCGAAAAGATAGATGACCAAAGTGGAGAAAGCCTTGACCAAATGACAAGCGGAGGAGGAGAAAACCCCGAGAGATTTGGGGGCTCGGATAAGAGCTAATATTCCCTTCATTCAAAACTAGATCGACAAGCCAGGAGGCGAATAATAATAACTACCTATGCATTCACTAACAGACCATGGAACATCTAGATATCTCTACCAGACTGGCTATGCTATCGATGCCAAACCTTGCGTGGGCTGAGAAAAAACCCGTCCACGTGAAGGCAAGCCGCACTGGAGGAGTGAGCTAGCTTGTACACCTCACCTGCCAATCAGCAGAAATATGGAAACAAGATGTTAACATTGTGGAACAAAGTCTTGTAGAAAATAAGGGCTTGTAGCTGGTGTGGCTAGAGAGGCTGGCCGGATAGGATGAACACAACTCCGAAAGCGAAGTTTAGCGGACTGGGTTGCCCCAGGCCAAAGAGAGATCGAGCTTGCCTTTTTATGGGAGGTTTCGGGATATTCATAGTGCACATGTGTTGCTGGAAGTTGCCAACAACTAGCGTGGGACTCGCAAACCCACTAAACCCGTGTTCCTCCATACTCTCCAGGCTCGGAATGACGTGGCATTTCTTTGAGATCGTTAAGGAGGAGTCTCACTTCTCTAGCTATATGCGTGTCGAGACCGCGCCGAAGGCCTAGCTGCACCGTCTTCCCTTTTTGCTTAACCTTGTTTACCCTGGGTTCCCTCCTGCCAGCAAATACTAAAAGGGCCAAATCGTCGGTAAAGGCCAAGGTTTCTACACCGCTGGGTAGGTCTTCGATCTCTAGAACGCTGTGATATGCTACGTTACAGATAATTGAGCTCAATATGGAGCTTCGCGGCACTTTAGCGGTGACTATAGACCTGTCTTCTGTCTCCCGTCCCAAGGCCCCCCCTCGTTGAGGTACGTCGATATTATGCTCCGCGGGTATGGCGATACTGGTTTCCTTTGTTGAACGCGTTTCGCGCATCTAGTACGGCGGGAGCAACGAGGCTTCTTGTCTACTACGACCGAGTGGTTTCTTTCAGCGTCCGCTATGGCATTTTCTTCAGTGCGTCCAGAGTGGATCGACCTCGTCTAAAGCTCTCCATTACCTTCTCCATCGTATTAAGGAGGTTTCCGGAGGGCGTGTCACCCTTGTTTTCCGGAGGGCGCAGTCAGAGTGAGATAAACGTATTTTGGTCACTCATCGTCTTAGCGTTGCTCTTTGCTCTCCAAGTATTAACATTACGCCAACCATAGTGAGATCTATGTAGGATTCCTTCATGCCCCTTGTCAACGCCACGCTTGCGGTATTGCAGTCCCCCGCTATTCTTTTTTTTTACCTGCGAGTTCTTTAGTGCTCTGTTCCAGCCCGTACAAACAGTCTTCAAATTTCCCGAGAATCCTGGTTAGTGAGAAGTAAGCTAACATAACATCCCCTAACATGCTCACAGTCCGACAGTGTGAGACTCAGCCACCAAACAGCAAGTCTCACCAGCAAGCTTTGGCGCTTGGCAAGAGTCGAGGACACTTGATCGTATATGTTGCTTTCCATTCAGCCTATGCTCAGCGGCGGCTTTATTCGGGTGCTGTGCAGCAAACATGGAGGACTTTACGCCATTCGATTTCTCCATCTAATGAGCATATGCTCTCTTAGATTTCAAACCTGATATAATCCCACAGTGTGTTTAAATATACTTTAAACTGTGTACGTGGTAGCGAATATGAATTAAGCACTTGGGCGTGATCTTAGCTAGCTTTTTGAGGCTTGTCAGCGTTATATTTTCCAAAAATGGGCTTTAGGCAGTATGTAAATGTATTCGGACAGCTTTAACACAATTTAAATCTAAAGCGCAAACATAATTATACTCCAATAAGCACTGTTTTTGCCATCTCTCAACAAGTTCTAGTGTTTGACTAGTAATATTTCTCTTTATATTTAATGGTCATGTTTTGCATACGATTTGCCATTATACGATCGTATAAAGTTTGTTTTTGTACTGTTCATAAAAGTCGTACTTTATACTCTGCGTTACTTTAACCACTAAGCTCGCTAGATAATGCTAAACGTTTACAATCAGATCAATACCCGGAGAAGGTAAATGGTATTACCGTAACGTCACCGTAGTGACACAGCATTTAGATTATACTATAAGTACTCTACGGCTACATACAAAGATTAATGCTTACGATGTTTGTTCTCGCTTTTTTTATATCTGCAGGAGGCTGAGCGGCAGCGAGCGGCAGTGGAGGACGCGTCGTGGAATAAGTCCTTGGCGAAGCCGGAAGGCGAGCCTGTGTCAGCAACACCGCCCATGGGTACGCCTGTCAATTCCAAACTTCAATCCTTATTTCACAATCGTCTTCCTCGTAATTTATCCTCACCCCTCGCCAGTTCCACACCCATCTCAAACTCACGCGACATTGTTCATTAGAATCTATCCTATACAGGAGGTCACTTTACTGAGGTATGTTCATCTCACCTTACCCAGTCAAATCATAATATTTAAAAATTTTCCGCTGGAGAAAGTGAAACTACTTTATTGATACAATTTTTGGCAAGCTATGGATGGGGGCCAATGTATTGATGATACAGTACATTTGTGTAACCGTATGCTGACACACGGTAAGTATTATCGAACAATGTGTGATAAGTTGTAGGGCATCTTTTTGTGGATTTATGTTTCTGTTCAATACATCTTAATCTACACGTAATGATAGATGACGAATGGCCCAGTAGCTAAAACTAAGCGTGTCTTTTTCGGTACCTTACGAGAGTGTCACCAAATTGACATAACACTTTGCAGTTATTACTTCTGCGGTGTTTAACGCGACAGGGTACAAACAAGGGTGTCGTACTTGGAAGCACGATTTAGATCTTTTTAAATCAAACTTTCTTGGGGCTCGATTTGGAAAGACGAAAAAAGAAAGACGTTTATCTAAACACCAAGAAACTCAGGTATTTAGTTAACCTCTCTGCGAGCGAAACGACTCTGCTTGTTTGCTCCTAACTCTTGCTTCTTAGTTCAGTTCGTAGTTAAACGAACTAGTTATCACTAATTCGTTTAATTATGTATTTATTTTGCTTTGCAATTCAATTTGATATTCACTTAAGTTAAGATGTATAATTTTGTACGTGACCACGTGCTTATTAGCCGGAGAAGTAAACAATGCAAAAGTGCAAATTCGGCAACATTAATTTTGTAGTATGGAATACCTAGAACTCTAGAACTGCTACACGAACATATAACGTGTGGGCAACGGTTTCTAGAGTTTCGTGGTTCCGGTGTGGCCACCTTCACTTTGCTGAATCACCTTCATATCTATAAATTGCCTCTACTATGGTATTACTAGAATCTGTGTGTCGATCGCATTTCATCATTTCTAAAATAAAAATTATGTTGCTGTTTTGGTAAGGAGTGTGTATTCTCTTCAGTCTATGTTATAAAAAAAGCAGGTAGATTGCATTGCTAAGAACGATTAACTATATTGCGTTAGATCTGCAATGGTTCGTCTCATAGATACGGTCTTCGTCTTACTACCGAACTACAGATAAACACTGTATCGAAAATAAAATCGGTAACGCGTTTACGAACCTATGCATATCAAACTAACACTTAGCAAGACAAGTTAGGCCCGTGGTACTGCACATCTTCTGACCGTCATTTCGTGGTGCACGTTTGGTATTTACGCATGCTGTGCTAGGAAAACTCTGACTGAGTATTTCGTTGTAATTATTTAACGCAAGACCAAGCTGCTTCTTAAGGGTTAGCCATTTTGTTAGCATCTATATTTACGCTATGTTTACAATTGTACGTACCCTAATATGAGTTAATTTTTTTTTAAAGAGAAGAGAAGTGCAAACTTGCTTGTTATGCACATCTCACACGAGGATTAACGCAAACCTATTATTAAGGAAGATCGGCTTGATATTGTATGTGCACCAACGATGTAGACCCACGCCAAAGTTAGCGGCCACCTTGTCAAGTACGTTTTAAATGAGGATCAAAGTATATGAAGACGATCTAACTTTGGGCAGATTGCACAGTAGTTGCCCAAACTATTGTTTTAGAGGAGCTCTCTGTGGACATGGAATGTACCTGGAATTTTCCCGTGTTTAAATGGCTACAGTTTTTCGTTGACAATTGTATTTTCTGCCTGGTCAATCTCGCTTCCAAAAAGAGCGTGTAAATTAGACTACCATTTTTCGTATTTTTTCTAATGGCGAACTTTTATTTCTAATGACGCAGTCGACTCTTTGTCCGTTGTGCCCACAAGTTTTGCTTTTAAATTGGCCTATTTGTATATTAGAATGAAATTATATTATTTAACCAAATTCAAATATGCAGATCTACACACATACGCACCCGTAATTACTCTTAATCACATATCTGCGGATTCAAGATCTACTGAATTATTGTGACGAAATTGGCTTGCCTAAGATATATATATATATATATATATATATATATATAGACTCTGTATTTGTATGCACGTATTGGGGAGAGTCAACTTAATAAAATAACCTTATTTTTCTTTAACAGCAGGAGCGGCATTCGATGGTACGGCAGTTTCGCTGAACGTCGCCTCATCTTCGGATCTAGCGTGAGGCTCACCCCATTTGAGCGCTAGTGGTGCTGGTAACTTATACAATTACAACAGGACATCTTGAATATACCGCGGTGCTGTTAACTTATACAATTACAACATGACATCTTGAATAAAGGAATTTCTCTACTGTGTTATTCTGTTTTTGACGTCATTTTCTTCTCTCTCTCTATATATATATAAATACTTTGAGACCTTTGACCTTAGCTGGCCTAGGTGAAATGAACAAAGGAGATATTAATAAGGAATGTAAATGTCTCAAATTAGCTAGAGGTAGGACTGCTGTAGTTTATTATCACGCTCGCCGTTCCTTAGCTGTGCAGATTTCAGAGTTGAAACACTTCGAATATCTCTACTCACTTCATAAACCATAGCAATGAATCAGTGTCGATAACGGTGTTTGCCTGACCAGGTCTGGGCAGATCGATATTGATTTCCGCCCTTCATAAAAATTCTTACACCATTTGTTCAGAACCATTTGTCCTGGACAGTGCTGTTCACCACGCTTCAAATTCACTTTAGCGGCTCTCACGCGGACAGGTGAACCGCGGAAGGTTGTACGCGACCGTAGATACTACTCTGTTTCACTTTTTATTTTACGTCACTACTCTAACATTTTGCTAAAATCTCAATATATATATATATATATACAGTCACTGAAAAAAATATAGGGTCACCCATGTTTGCCACCTTTATTATAACCGATTGTGTAAAGATCATAATGATACATGCTCATAGAGTAACAGCGGATACTTTTATCGACATTTGGAGTATCGGGTTACCTTAAAACACGAGATTTCGACTTTTGGCACAGCTACGCTGCGAAAAAGTTATAAAGTCACCACCAAGATGCATGTCTTAGCGAGTGAATTGAGTGGAATAACAACGTTTGGGCTCATTTCACGGCACCTAACAACTATACTTAATATTTAGCGAGCTTCCCATTACGTCGGATAACTTCAAAAATGCGGTTTGGTATAGTGTTGAACAAATTTTGGATGACGTTCTGCGAGAGCTCGTCCCAAGCCTTCACAATTGCTTTTTTTAGTTCTACCTGGTTCGAAAATTGTTTTTCGTCGGTGTAAACCTTTCGGGCGAGCCAGCCCCAGGCATTCTCGATAATATTAAGATCAGGTGAGACTGCAGGTCAGCGTAGGACCTCAATGTGGCGTTGTTCGAACCAGCTTTCGATCAACTTAGCAGTGTGAATCGGGGCATTATCGTGTTGAAAAACAAAGTCGGGTCCTCCCATCAGCTAAAAATGTGCGGATTGCTCTTCTAGTAGATCCCTAGAGCGCGTCGAATTAACACAACCGTCTAAAAACACAATCGGCGACCTTGTATAATACCCGACAGCGGCCCAGACCATCACCGAACCGCCACCTGAGTCCCGTTTTGACAAAAATCGTTCTTCCTTGCGCACATCGTGGAAATAATAGTTAAATCCATCCGGTCCATCACAATTGAACTTTTTTTCATCCGAAAAGAGCACTCGGTGCCATTCAGTGGTCCATGACATCGTAACCTGGGCAAAGTCGAGACGAGCTTTCTGATGCTCAGCGGTCAATCGTGGTTTTCTCTTAAGTTTTTTCTCGTGAGCCAAAGTGTCTTCCTGAGGAGGTTTTGCACATTTCGCACGTTCGTTTGCACACCGGCCGCCGCCGCAATTGCATTTGCCGAGAGCGCAGAGTTCGAGGCTATCTTCAAAATTGCGCGCTTGTTTCGTTCCGAAATGGCATTTGGACGCCCCGGACTCTTTTTTACGCCGTATTTTTCACCCAAATTCACGAAGTTGTTCACTACTTGGCGAGAACGCCCCAATTGACGGGAAATTTCCCGATTAGAGAGGCCGACATCCTTATAAGCCTTGATTTGGGTCTTTTCGTCACTCGTGAGACGCCGACCCAAACCCATCGTTTCAGCACAGAAAAATTTCTGGTACGTTGTTATTCCACTCAATTCACTCGCTAAGACATGCATCTTGGTGGTGACTTTATAATTTTTTCGCAGCGTAGCTGTGCCAAATGTCGAAATCTCGTGTTTTAAGGTAACCCGATACTCCAAATGTCGATAAAAGTATCCGCTGTTACTCTGTGAGCATGTATCATTATGATCTTTACACAATCGGTTATAATAAATGCGTGAAATGTGGCAAACATGGGTGGCTCTATATTTTTTTCAGTGACTGTATATATATATATATATATATATAAATATATCAAGGTCACTAAAAGTCAAGTTGATTGAAGTATATGAAGAGCGCCCTAGATATCCAGTAGATATCCACCGAATGTGAGATAGCTGATATTCGTAGGCATCTTAGTATGAGAGACATACTGCATTAAATTAAATTATTCTCACCTTTTGTTGGTATTCACAATAGTGATAAAAGTCATAAGATCAATATGCATTCAGGTAAGCACACACACATACAGGCGTGCACACTAAACATATAAGAACGATTCATGACATCGTCATTCTCAATTTCGGTCACGTGCTGACGTTTACACATTTGTCGACGTGGAGTCTTGTGCTTGGTTCGTAATAAACCTCAGCCTTACAGACAATGGACGGTATGTTGATGCTTGGGGAAACTGGACTTGTCGCCAATTTAAGAGCTGATCTATGAACGTGTAGAAAAAGCAGGAAAAACAATCTTTCGTGTGTGTCAGTGTCGAACAGATTAAAGTCGGTGCTTAAGCAAAATCCACATGGTCGTGACTGCGAACGAGACTTAAACGTATCCACCCGCGCCGCAACAAAATGAAGACTGCTTTGTCGGCCGAAAAGATAACCAAGTAGGTAGCCACTGTTTTTGAGATTCTTATGGATTATCTGCATGTACAGTTTACATAAGGGCTGATCAGTCACAGAAGCATATTATAGCGCACTTCTAACTGTTTGTACGAAGAGTTGCAAACCAGGCGTTCGAGCATGGCGTGCGAAAGATTAATCTGTCACCATTACAACGCTTTGGCTCAGCTTTATAATCGGTATCCTGTTGGACAATAGGTACGTTCGCAAAGTGGTGTACAATATGTACTCATAAAATGTCTAAACTCTGATGGTTGAGAAAATCCCAGAGCAGTCGTATCTCCAGTAGCATAAAAAAAGGCTTACGCCCTTGCCCTTTTTCTGAGCGTGTGCCGTGAAACGTCTTGGATGATGGGGTCGCATCCACATAGTTGTATCTGAACCCACTCTGCACTTGATGCAGGATCTTTGTATTCCAATTCCACTTCTTCTACAGCATATTCACGCTCAGCCGACGACTTTATTATTAGGTCTATCAAGGGTCTATACATGAACACAGAAATCGTAAGGAACTGGTAAGTGAAGTGGTAGCGCATCTCCCACTGAACATTCCGAGTATTTCACTTTGGAAATTTCGTTGGAACCTTCAAACCAACGGCTTCGGCATAATAAATAATACGTAATAAAAACGCGTTTTCTATATTGCTGAGCCGCGTTCGGGTCAACGCTAATATCGCAGATATACCCGCCGCGGGTTTATTGGATATAATATCTTTATGAATTGGATGAGTGCCATAGTATTTATTCCTGTATTAGTTGCAACCTGACATTTTATAGTCTACAAACCAAAACCAAGGACAATGTTAGTTATACGCCGTAGAGACCAAGAAACTACACTTTAACGTAGTTTTTAACGTGGTCGGGTGAATTGTCAGCCTAACTAGTGAACTACTAAAGCCGACCCGGATCCTCGTTCTTAATAATTAAAGGCACATTGATAGCCTTATATACTATACAGGGAGTCGGCAGCAATTATGGGCACAGCTCGTATAGGCAAAGCTCCCTCGGTAACCTGCGTGCACTGTGAAGACGGCATCGACGATGACCCCGAGCACACTCTCTTAAAATGCAAGGGACTAGAGCAGGCAAGGACAACCGCCATAGCGCTGCTACGATTGAGATGGGCCAAAGAAGCAGGAAAACAAGGATTCGGGATACCAGACCCGCCGAAAAGTGACATGAGAACGTTTGTAGAGTACATATGCAGCACAGCATCGGCATGGAGGCTAGGCGAGGAAATGGCAATTGCGGTGATGAAAAAGAAAGCGGAGCTTGGCAGGTACAGAAGAGAACGGATAGCGCTTACGACATCAACAGATGACGTGGCTTGTAATCAAACGGGTTCGCAGGTGTTGGGACAAGCACGTCGGACTGGTGGGGGAACCCGTGAGTGACCTCGGCCAAATGATCCGTTAGGCGCTCGCCACTTCTCCTAATGGCCCATAGTACTGTTCTATGGATATCTGGGCCATTAGAGAGTGAAACTTAAGGGGGGAGGTATGTTTAGTGGGTAGTGGTCTTGGCGGATTAACATCCAACCGCCAGGGTCGAGCCCCACACTGCTCTCGAGAGCGGAAATAATCCGTACTCGAAGCGTGCGTAAATGCATTCACCCTCCTCCACAAAAAAAAAAAAAAATGGGCACAATGAGGGGCTGCCTCGAAAATAAGCTCGACTGGTAGCACTCCTCACAAGCCCAGGTGTAGTTAGTTTTATTCACATTTCTCTGTAACCATAAAATTAAATAATAAAATTAATTGAAGTGAAAAAATTACATAGAAGTTAAAAAAATGCCTATTTTTAAGAAGTCTATATTTACGAAAGGGTATTGTCAACGCAACAAAGCCTTTAGATCGACATGTGCGCGTCTCGCCGCTCTCCATGCCAAGCAATTATTCACAACATCTAACACAGCCGTCCCGGAAGGCTAAAAATAAACTCCGTTTCTCAACTTGTTTAGTGGCGAGGTAACTGACTCCGTCCTTGAATTGCCGCTTGAACCCCCAAAGGTAATTTTTCTTGGGAGCTTTAGCGTTAATTTATAAGCTAATCAACACTGGTACCATATCATGCCTTTGTGCTGACAGAGCGCTCTAAAATATATTCAAGTTCCTTTACGGCTCTGCCGTGAAATGTGACCGACGTTAAAAAAGTCGAGCCGAATAACGTGCTTATAAAGTTTCAAATATAATGCGGGTTTACCCCAGAATTAAAAATTCTTATGATTAGGTTGCACATGCAGGATACTAGTCTGGCATTTTTTTTTCATTCGAACCCGTGGCGTGGTGGCATGCGTCTGCGCCTCGCGACCGGAGGAGACACATATGTGCGCGGGTTCGAGCCCCACCGTTGCACATTTGTATTTATGGGGGTCCGTCTATGAAGCAATGCGAAAAGCAGTCCCATGGACGTTAAATCTTAGCTGAGAGTCAGCCCCGAAAGGATTTTTTTAGTCTGGCAGTTTCCGGTGTCTGCTACCTACGGCCATAGTTTATATTATTTTGTTTATATTAATTATATGTCAATTAAAATTACAGAGGGAGTTATTACTAAGCTATGCAAGTGTTTAAGATTGACCACGCGGGACCTACGCGCTGATGAATTTTTCCGGCAAAGGCTGTCATTAAATATACAACGCGGTAACACCACGGCGGTGCTTGGTACCTTGTCCAGGTGGTCGACACCGGGCCTGGACCTAGGGCTGGTGTAGTTTGTCGTCACGCTCGCTGAGGAACAATTGTTTACACCCCGTTATGAGTTAAATAAAACAAATGGTTCGACTATTATATGTCAATAATGTAATACGGTCTGATCGAGAATAACAATCAAAACAAAAAAAAATGTGAAGCAAATATACCAGGTAAATACGGATTCCCTTTCGAGTAGGCCGCGGCGGTTTCGTAAGCTCGGTTTCACGCATTTTGTCTCCCACAGGACTAAGCAGTTCACACATTCATCACAGTACGACTTTCTTGTGAGCAATGGAAGCTTTGTTCATTCACAAAAATGCGACTGCATATCTCATTGTAATCGAACACTTAACAAAGGGTGTCATCAGTTGATCTTTATGAATTTAGCCAAGATTACCTGATCAGGTTTTCTCTCGGAGTTACTGTGGAGACTCGGATTACTGTACTACTATACAGTAAAGCTATTTTTTTTATTTTTTGTCTTTTTTTTATTACAAATTAGTTTGGCCACTCTCTATGATTTTTTTTTACATCGATAAGCAATTTGCATTAATTAATCAGTCGCTTTGGCATATTTCGTATTTACGATAACAGCAATTGTGCAAATGTAGGCGCTCAATCGCGCTCAGCAATTATTAGACAGGTGTAGCCAGAAGCTCCCAGTAAATGTCGTCGCCTAACCATAATTGTGTGTATATTTGTTTGCACGGTTTCTGTTTATGTACAACTTAGTCGTTTTCATCACACTTTAACGTTTATGAATCGCCGAACAATTGTTGCTGTCGAAGTTAACAACACTCGATCTGTATGTACTACAATCGCTAGTGTTTACCCAGTGTCCTGATTATTGCTAGTTGCCGGGTCGCTGGCGCTCCCGATTCAAACTTTGGCGGTTCGAAGCTTCCCGCGACAGTTAGGCGTTCGGCAAGCGAAGCTTCCTGTTTGCGTTAGTCTGTGGGTGTTGTGTAACAGACGAAGATGGCGACCTCCGCTTGTTGGTGAAACGAAGTGCAACGCTTGGGACGGTGCTGACTGTGGCAATGTATTGTTGTAGGCCGTCGAGTGTGCGGCAGCTCCGCTCCGCTCCGCAAAGGTGTCTGGCTGGCGTCGTGGTGCCGTGTTCGCTGAGTGCTGAGACTAGGTGAGAGGCTGGAGCTTTGGCTGGTCAGTCAGCAAGAGAGTGCAGCAGCGAGTGTGGACACTTTTCACTATTGCTGACCGAACAGCGTCGACAAAGCAGAGATTACCCGCCTACCAAAGCCTGTAGTAGTTGCAGTAGAAGTACGTGAACAACGACGACGACGACGACGAAGGATAGTCCGTCCACCCACGTCCAACCAACAACATGGATCAGATGCAAACAAGCGGCCCGCCTCCTCACAGCAACCGTGCCTCAAGCGGCTGAGGCGGCAGCTCTACCAGCCTAGAGATTTGTGAAACCCGAAAATCGAGAAGCCAGAACTAGCCAGCTCGCCGAGCGTTCACTAAGTAAATTGGTCGCCGATCAGCTACCGATTCGACTTCGGCGGCGGTAGCGGCCTCAGACAACAGCAGCAACATCAATCAGCATGAGGCAGAAGCCATCATGGTCTTCATGCTCGGTGGTAGCAATAACAGCAGCAGCAACAACAACAACAACAACAACAACAACACTATCACCACCACCAGCCCCAGCGCCAACATCAGCATCGCTACCACAAACACCATCATCCCCGTTGCTGGTCCAGTGCATGTCGAATCGTGTAACAATCATCGTAGCGCAATAGGTAGCTTAACCAACAAAGTTGTGATCGAGAATTAAGTAAGAAAGAATTCAGTCGCTCATCTCCGCTCGTGCTGCCAAATCTCGCTGCAGCAGTGCAGGTGGTGTACGGGGAGAGCAATAATAATAATAATAATAATATTAATAAGTATCATCATCATCATCATCGTCGTGGTTGGCCGACGAGCAGGTGAAGAGCAGGTGCAATTCGAGTTAACAACAACAACAACAACAGAAGAAGAAGCTGCTGCGGCCGACGACAGTCTCGGAAACGAAAGTTCGAAAGGGATGTTTCCACCTAAAGTGGCGCCTGAAGCCGCATCTTACGGTGTTCGCTAGGTCCGTTTTGTTCGTGACGAAGCTAGTCCGTCGAATCGGTCTCGAAACCGCGCTACAAAAACCAGAAATACCACATTACGTTCTTAGTGACCACAGCAGAAGCAGAAACGGCAACGAAGAGAGACGCTAATTCTTCCCCCTCCGTTTTCGTCGAGTTTTCTGTCAGTCACCTTGTCTACCTTCTCCTCAACAACAACAACAACAACAACAACAATAACAATAACAATAATTACTGCTACTACTACTACGACAACTAGTACTGTCGCTGCTACGGAATCATGTATGTAGGTGGCCGGACTACGTGATTACTATTATTATTATTATTATTATTATAGTGCGGCAGTGACCATCAATTAGATGTGGCTGGATGACCTAACTCGGTGGCAGGCTGGGTGGTTGGCAGGAAGTCAGGCTGCTGCAGGTGTGTTTGGTTGTTTTTCCTCACAGTGAGAAGGTGGAGATCGAGAATTGCGGAGCAGGCGAACAGCTAAACAACTCGCCTCATCATCATCATCATCATCACCACCACCACCACCACCATCATCGTTAGATCTCGTCACGCACTTTGATTGTTGATTGTTGTTGATCTTGTTGCTGCTGTAGTTGTTTTTGTTCGATTCGACACTCCGACAAAGTGCTGCTACACCGACCAAGTGGTCTCCTCACCAGGTGGAATCGCTATCGCTGTGTTCCGGCGAAGGCTTTTTGCGTAGCTCGTCGGCCTTGCGTTTTTGGCGTTTGGCCTGTCAGCTTGTTCGGTTTTGCGTGAATCCCGCTCGCGACCGCCGCGATGTCTTCCAAAATGCCTGGTGGAAAACAGACGGGAACACCGGCGGGGTCATCGGCTCGCATGAGTCTTCGACGAAAGAGTCTATGCAACAACAACAACAACAACAACCACGCAGCAACAACGGCAGCAACAACAACATCATCATCAACAACAACAACAGCAGCAAGCGTAACAACAACAGCAACAGCAGCAGGAGCAGCATCAACGATGGCGGCAAACACGTCCTCTACGGTAGCTGCGACCGGCTCAGCCTCGAAAAAAACCGCTAGCCGAACGCTGCTAGCAGGTAGGCGGCAATTGTCTCGACGGAAATCGTTGGCCGTCAAATAGATGTATATATATATATATATGCATGGCCTGTACAGTCTATGTCATGTATAACATGCGCGCCAGCAGTGATCATTTAAAACACGTTCGGCTGTCGCCAAAAGACGGACTACCTCGATCGATTGTGTGTGATTAATTCCATCAGTACTCTTCGAAGTAATGCCAAAGTAATGCCGAGCCTGGGAGGGGGGTGGGGAGGAATCCGGGTTTAGTAGGCTTGCGAGTCTCACACCAGTCACGCAGGCTGCTAGTGGCACATGTGCATCATGCATTCCCGAAACCTCCCAGAACAGAAAAAAATCCATCAGTACTAATGACTGGTGCTTCGCTATCATCACCGCGAGTGAATAGGCCGAGTGCGTGGATATGCAGGGAGAAACTTGTTATTCACTTTGTTTGTCGCGCAAAATCATTTTTGGCGTGTTGGCCATGGATTAATATGATAGCCGAGTTTTGAATTAAAGCTATTCTTTAGTTTGTTGATACCGTTTACAAGCGTTCCGTGTAAATGTGTAGGCGTTTTTTGTAGCTAGTGACGTCTCCAGTCAGTCATCATGCTCATCTCAGTCTAATTGTGCCAATCTTCTTTAGTCGCATTACATTCATATATTATAGTGATGACCACAGCTCATATGAATGTAATGCGTAGCAAACCGTTAGCTACATGGCAACTGCTGCAAGTTTTATTTGTAAATACTTTTTGGTTCTGTCAAAAACAGTGGTTTGGAACGGTTGACTTATTTTATTCTCGAGACAGCAACTTTTCCTGTTGAAACGGAAACAAATTTGGCAAATTCTTCGTTTGTGGTCAATGTATTATGTAAACAATCAAGCAGTTCAAGCTTCAGCCCATATAAACATGTCTTTCCTTGTTCTTGGACGCGATTTCGATAATGCTCAGATTTTCTCTAAATGCCGTCTGTACCATCTTCTGTTTTGGGCTATCTAAGGTACTGTGAGTATCTTATATATTAATCTACCCTTAATTGATTTATTTAACGAAGCAGTCAAACAAGATACGTGGGCTTACGTCTGGGAAGCAATGTGGCTACATTAAGTTGCCGGACTTTTTCTACTTCTCGATCTTTTGTGCCCTGTAATAACGGTATTACCGTTAGGAGGTCTGTTTGTGATAATTGCGTTGACACTGTTGTTGATAGCTGTACCAATTTATCAGTAAATCGCATATCAGTGTCGCATAGTTTGTATGCACGACAATATTGATTATATAGGATGTCCCCTTACAAACAGTCATTATATTAAAGTCTGGGCGCAGAATAAGCATTTTCTTTGCGGAAAAGGGAAGAAGTGCAAGAACGTCTTTGGAGGCGACAGTTAAATCACGAAAAAGAGGACATTTTATGGGGAAACTTTTGGTTTCAATTTATGGTGGTTCAATCAGTAGTTTCGAAATAATCATAAATAACTTTAAGGTGGAAATGTCGGTGATGAGTGGATACGTACAGCTAGGCTGCTTTGAATTGCATCCTTAAATGTTTTAAATATTAAATGCTGTTTATTCATCCACAAAAGCTGCTTGAAGAACCAGATATTATATAGGACCTGTAACGTCTGCAAAGAGTTTGTCACATGGGTTTAAATCTCAAGACATCTTCCGAACGATGTCACCGGCGGCGGGTATACTGTCGGCCAGATCAATCTTCAATCGAATTAGTAATCTCGTAGTTGAGGAAAATCGTTTGCTGTTTAGCGAGCGCGTGGCCTTTCGGTGGCCCCCAAGAACGAATTCGAAACTTTATAAGTTTGCCGATCGCGGCGGGCAATCATTGAGCCCGGCCCGCCTCAAGAATCCACTGGTCCGAAAGGCAACCTCTAGGTGCGACCGCACCGTCAAGTCGTTGTATGCTGGCAGTAATAGTGTTGGGGCCGCATTCTCAGCCGAATATTTTCTGGAACAAAAATATGGGCTTACGAATTGAGCTTTTAGCACGAAAGCAGTCACGTCCTGGCGTGCATGCATGCACGTAAGCGATATGCGTGAGCTTGTTGGCCCACCAGTAAGATTTATTGGCTTTATCCGTCAAGAGTAAGCAAATACCGACTATAGTACCCAAATTGTTGGCAATCGGCGTATACGAGAGAGTGGGAACTCGCTGAAACCGCTACGGGTGTAGTTCTTCATCGACTAACAACAACTCATGGTGTACAGAACTGACGTACATCAACGCTTGCCGACACTACCCGAATGCTTGACGTCGAAAGAGTGGTGAAAGGATCTCTTGATTGATGAGCTCTTCCATATTAGGCGCGGTCACCGTCCACGGTGGTCCGCCGTGTGCGAGATGGCCGCACAAGGATCTAGTTTTGATTTCATATAATCAACGAATAGAAATTATGTGTCCATTGTCAGTATTTTCTTTGCTATAAACGCTTCGTCTTCCACCTCGACAAACTCTCTAGTCCAGTGGCAGGGGAATTCATAATATTTGTAATGGAACACATTTCCACCGTTAAACCTTAGTTACCTTAGAGCTCAACAATGACACACCACAGGATGTCGATTTTCGCGGGTTTTTTTCAATACAACTGTTTCCATTCAGCTATCACGTTCATAGAAGTAGAATTTTTTTTCGAAGTCGCCGGTGTGTTTAGTTTCTCCATCAAACAAATAATTATCTCGTTATCGCTCATTTTGAAAAGCAAACCTGCCAGTCACATGTATATGGACATATATATATATATATATACCACATATTCGTGAAGTCACTGTCACCGCTAGACAATACATGTCCTCCCGTCATTCTAATAAAGCCCACAAATGTTTACTTAATCAGTTTTACGACCCCAAAGAGCAATGACTATCATTTTGGAGCTGTTGGTGACGTGTAGTGAATATGCGATGTCGAGTGCTCTAAGTTTAGCGCTCTATGAACTTTGACTGGGTATTCACATCGATTGTACATGAGCTTCATAAATGTTGGATTGAAGTTTTTTTTACTCAGATGATTCGGCAGGAGTAGCCACTTGAGCTTGTATATTTGCAATACATGATTTTAATTTAGAGTCGTTGATTATCAAATTAAGCTTTGTTTTGCTGTTAGGTTACTTGAAAGAAGCAGGCATCGATATGAAACAATGTTGTTTAACTGGACATCAGTAGACTAGAAATAGAATAGCAAATTCAGTTGCATTTGAGGGCCTCACATGGAACAACGTGAAGTAGGAACCCTAGCAAATTGTACAGTCTATAATAACCTGCATGTGTAAACCAGCTTGTAAGGAAATTTTCTAAATAATGCAGACCATGGTTAGCATTTATGATCGTAAGACAAGTTTCATTAAACAAGTTTTATTATCACATAATATTTAGTAACTTCTTCAGCCGTTTTTATTACTGTGGTTAGAATACATAAGTTAATAATACAGAAAACATTGGCTAGCCGTGCTAAAGTTGCGTTTGGGTATAAATGCGCATGGTCCCTATTAATCAATCAGATTTTAAACTATTCATTTGGCGGATCGGATAATGAGCGTACGTTTGCACATTGGCTACACGCGCCTTTCCAGTCAGAGTTTATTATCGCGTCATTTTTTTACCTATATGAGCTATTTTTCCCCATACAATCGAATACATTTCCTAAACTTGTCCGTCTTTGGCAGTCCGAGCAGTGCATTCACTTGTGCAATAAAGGGAGGCTTTTCTATAGCATCTGTTTTTTCCATATCTATGATCACTTGGTTCCATCGGAGGAATCGCAGCAGTTGTTGAGGTAGGCCGGTTTCAGCAAACTTGTGCAGCACCAGACTTTTTGATTTTGAATCGAATGCAACTCGGACGTCTGCAAACACACCGCACTGCCTTGTACATCATGTGTCTGCACTGTTTCCGATTTAATTACCCGCTGTGATGGGAGAGCTTATGGGCGTACATGTCTATGATTTCGCTTATTCTTTGAATTGAAAAATAAGCTTCAATTGTGCTAGGAGCCACAGGTATGTCTCATATGAGCATCTCTTATAACATATTTGTTACTGTAAGAGTGCTAAAATGTTTTTGTAAAGCTTAAGAATACAGATGGAGTGACAATTGTCTCCTGATATATATATATATATATATATATATATATATAGAGAGAGAGAGAGAGAGAGAGCTGCGTATACGTTTGAGGTGAGAGCAGGAACGAATTGTATGCAATAATCGACTATGACGCACCGGCATACGTTGTTATTACCGAGTTCTTCTCCCAATTAAGAGATTTGCTTTCGTTGTTGTTGTTGTTGTGGTGCGCGCTTGGCGATTCGCAGGGTCTTCAAGTGCGGACGGAGCACACGGCGGCTCTAGCAGGGGCGGTGGCGGCAACAGTAGCAGTACTAGTAGTAGCAGCGGTGCAGATCTCAGCAGTAGCGCTCTGAGTGCGCGGCTGGGTCGAAACAACGGGCCCGATGACTGCGAGATGGAATGCTTACTAAAGCCATTTGACCTCATAAGTCAGTGGTCTGAGTTTTCGGCTCCGGGCGCTGCCGCATCTTCCGCTACTGCTGGTGTGGCAGTATCGACGGCCACAACTACAACAACAACAACTGCAGCAGCAACTACAACAACAACAACAACAGCAACAACTGGCTTGGTCGCAAATGCGAGCACGACAACAACAACAACGGCGGTGGCCACAGGGGCGACAACGTCTTCATCATCAGCTTTGCAAACATCGGCGTCGCTCATCACCTCATCATCGTTGATTTCTGCACCTGTACAATCTTCGTTGTCGATGTCTTCGGCTTCAACCTCGACCTCGACCACGGTGTTATCATCATCATCATCATCGCCCTCTTCGTCGTCGTCGTCGTCGTCTTCGAGCTCATCTTCAGGCCCGTTGTTAGCAGCTGCACTCATGGCTGCAGCTGCTGCAGCGGCAGCTGCCGCAGCCTCCGCTGCTGCCACATCGGCAACAACAGCAACAACAACAACAACTACTACTACTACATCAACAGCCAATGCACCAACGATGGCTACAACAGATACAGCATCAACCGGTGCCGTATCAACAACAACGGCGGCAGCAGCAGCGGCAACAACAACATCGCCAGCAGCAACAACGACAACAACCACAACGGCATTAACAGCCACAAGCACTTCAAGCCCGTTTAGTAACGATAGCGTGCCTCAGGCACAAAGGCAATCTCCACAGCATCAGCAGCAAATACAATCTCAACAGGCCAGTTGCAGTGCCACTATCAACAATAACAACAACAATAATAACGGTAACGTTGAGCACCACGGCAGTTCCGGGAGCAGCGGCTTGTCATCACAGCAGCAATGCTCAGGTGAGAAGCGCCGATCAGAATTTACAGTTGTCATGCGATCTACTCATTCTCTATTCTAACTTCAGTGATGGATAGTTTTCGAGCCTCCATAAGAAGGGTATTTCAATTAAATTGCCATGTCGTTTCATCATGTATACCTAGGCGTATACGGAACTGCTCAGATTGTTCTACTCTGATTGCTCGTATTCGTCCGCACAGATTGATATGAATTTGAAATGGGCCCTACGATTTCGCATACGTGATATACGGGCCACCTCATAATCTTCTCAGTAGGGACGGCTCAACACCAATCTATTGTTCGATTTATGCTAGGCGAGCAAAATTTCTAGCTAATGTGCTAATGCTTCACCGATAACGCTCATGTTTATGTATCACGACCTTTTACCAGGAACATTTGATTTTTCTCATCTGGATACATGGAATGCTTTTATTAATTATTGTAATTATTGCAAATAAATGATGATGAGTATTGCCGACATTTTCGATATTGGTCGATGGGACAAAGATGAGGAGATGACCGATGACTGTTGTATTAAGAATCGCGTTCGAGTTCGGTGCAACACGTACGTTTTTAAATATTTTTCAGATTTAAAAAATTGCATACGAAATAAATGGAAATAAATTAATATAACGCGTCTTGCATGAGTGAGAACAGTTTAAGCTGGTCACCGCTATTTGTGTGACATGATTTTTGGTGTGTTTGAGCGTAAACGACGCATATCAGAAGCAGCTCTACTGTGTTGATTCATGCTTGTTCGTAGTACAATAGTGTGTTGTGGCCGTATACCTCGTATAACCTGTTACTATAAAAAAAAACATAGAGATAACGACAAAAGCCTTTTGATTGATTTTTATTTTCCATTTCACAGCAACGAACGGTTCGGCATGCGGGCCGATGGGGGCGGTGGGCGCAGTGGCGCCTCATCAGCCGCCGTACGATCTACGGCGAAAACTTTATGACGGGGGTCCGAACTGGGCTGCGGCGGCACCACGCAAGCGTCAGCGGCGAACTGGAAGTTCATCACCCGAAGAGCCGCTGTGTTTGGATGCCCACTGCTCTGAGCTAATGTCGCTTGAGCCCGTTCTTCCAACCAGTGCATCGGTGGGAAGTTCCTCACCGCTCGGGCAGAACGAAGAGGCTTCGTTAGAGGGTATGCTTGTGTTTTTAATCGATTGCTTACATGGGCTACTATTACCTGTTTTGTGGTTTCGATAACTCCAATGTGAGACTTTTGTCGCTAATATAATAATGGTGATTAGTACATTTCGGAGTCAATAAAGTAAAACTAAAGCGGGGTGTATAAAGCTCTATACGTTCACCGGGGACTGTTGTTTTATACAACTGCTTCTAGGGGTTTGTGTTACATCCGGCTTGTCTCTCATGACTTATTTAGTATTACATTTGGCTTATTGAACAACTGAAGATTACAGATAATAAACATTCGTAAACATAAACATGATTTGCAATATCGGTGACTCGATTTTGTAACCCTTTAACACCCATATCTGTGCGTTCTCGTAATAGGATAAGACATGCCCGTGGTACAATAGCGTCTAACTGCTCCCATCGTTATCGCGTCATCGTTTTTGTCGGTATCTTTTGCCTATAATCTCTGTTCTATACATTTTCTTTTTTTAGATAGTATTTCAGTAATCAGGACGAAAATTGCGTCGAAACAGAAGATTTTGTTTTTGAAATTTCATGTGTGTCTCACCGCTGGTAGCTAAAAAAGGCAGAAAGAAGTTCGTTGACTTTGTGGTTCAATATGCGTGATCACCTTTTTCCTGTTTTAGGTAGTCACGAAGCTCAAAACCATGAGGCCGCAATTCTGCCAAAAAGTATATTTTGAGTCAAAAATCTACATTTATCTCTTTACATTTGAGGCCTCGAGTCACATGTTTAATTGTCCTATATGTGTCGTGTTCGGATTCCCGCACTTGTTTATACGAGACGTTGAATTAACTCAATCCTGGCAAAAATGTTGAATACGATTATTGTTTGTGTCGTTGTCGAAAAATTCATTTTGCTTGTGATTTCTACGCTAGGGGTTAATTCCGTATTTGCATCAAACAATATTTGTTTGAGAGGGTTGCCAAAGTTGTTGTTGACAGAAGTATTTGCATTCCTAAGTGGAGTTATGGATATGTCTGCAACGTTTTACATTACAACATGCCTCAAGGAGTGTGTGCGCAATTTATTTCTATGTGCTCTTGTATTGCTTTGTTCTGTGTGGGTTGGAGGAACGAACATGTGTAGTGGTGACGCAACTGCTTTTCAATACTTAAGGCAATCTGCGCGACCGTAATGCCGTTTGTGCACTTTCTGCATGTCTGCGATGAAAATGTTTTGTTGCAACGTCAACACAATTACTAAAACTAGCGTTTGCCCCTTATTTTAATATTATGTACTTTAAAACTTGATAACGATAGACGGAGAGGAAGCGACGCATATGAGTTGGACAGTAGGTGCATAGTGTGAGTGTGTGTCGTTATCCACGGCGTGCTCACGTGCTTGATAGCGGACTCGCATATTTATCTATGGCTTGGTTGTATTCATGTGACGACAGGTCTATTAGGTGGCAGCGGGAGCTGTGCCTCGGCCGGACCTTCGGGTCTTACAGATCGTAGCGATGCTGACTCCGCTGAAACAGCGCCTCGAGGACTCGAGATCACGGAACTTCCCGACGAACTCTTGCTCACTATTTTCTCCTATCTTCTCGAGCAGGACCTTTGCCGATTGGCGATGGTGTGCAGGCGTTTTTTCACAATTGGTAAGCTGTGGCGGTTATTTATCCGTTGTTGAAGTCAGTCTAGGGAACTCATCGGGCTATTTATGAACAGAGACTCAGCATTTTATAATGAGACATTGGCCATGCATCATATTTTATTTTTAACTATCTGTGTTCGTTTTGTTTGGTTATGACCGGTTATAGTGCACAACGCTATTCATATAATCTTAATTGGAAACCGTGATAACCAAATAGAGGTTTGAACACCTAGTAAGTGGTTATCACGTAGATTTACTGAGTCAGCCTGAACCCCTAGAAATTGAGGTCCAACATTTCTTCTGTTGTACATAATGAATCTTTACTATGATTAATATAATGTTTGTTATCCTAATTTAACTATGGCAATAGAAAAAAATAGAATTAGTTTACAATTATTTAGATAAATAAAAATATTCTTTAGGAATAACAGCGTTATTGTGCTGGAAAGTTCTTATTGTTAAAATAGTTCTCAACCTCAATGTTAAATTAATTAAACCTATTTGATGAAGTTATTACATTCGAAAGAAAGTCTCTCTATTTTATTATTTGAGTTCTAATTCGTGCAAAAAACTCGATAATCCATGTACGCTTTAATAAGCCGCTAATGATTATTCAAATTTTCGATCAACCATTGCGTTCCGTAATTCTAACATTGTGGAAAAAATTATTCGGTTTAGTTTGCACACAATTGCTGTTTCTTATCAAATTGTTGTTTAAGTGTATTGACATGATTGCTTGATCTCATTGGCTGCATTCAGCGTGCGACACCGAGCTTTGGAAGCGCCTCTACCAAAATGTGTTCGAGTTTGAACTTCCGCTCATGGCGGGAGAGTCAAGTCCGGGAAGTAGTGGAGGCTTCTACTTTGTTCAACCGACGCCGGCCTCGAGCGTGTCTGGTGGTGGAGCACTCGTTGGCTCTCTGGCTGTGAATGGCTCGGCGGGCCTTCAGCCATCGCCGCCTCCACTTCCACAGCCGCTACCTCCACCACCCCCGCCAGCGCCACCGCATGCGGCGGCCGGTTTTCACCAACCCCTGCCCCCGCCCGCTGCCAATGAAGCTGACGCCCATCGCGCGGGCGCCGTCAGTCCGCCGCCGCCTCTACAGGGTGGCGCATCTTCCTCCTTCTCCTTGTCAGGTAACATCATTTAGGTTTAGCTAGTAGTAACTACTCTGTCTCTTTCGCTTTAGATTATTTTTATCACAGACGTATCTAAGTTTCGCGTGATATTGTTTATTTATTCATTCAGGAGTGCTGTACATATTAAGATATATTGTTTCGAATAAGTATATGTTGTGTTCGGATTCAACCCGCGACCCCTTGTACTGGAGTTGCTGGCCATCTCCTTCATCCTGTTCGGGTCTCGCTTTGATCTCATTCTTTAAACCGATGGTGTGCTTCACGATGTTCTTCTCCGACAACAGGTGCTTCGAATAGTTCAGGAGTGACGCCTGGTATGCTAATCAAGCCATGGATTATGCCCGACCGGCCAATGAGCCTGGCGGCGCCTGCAGACGCCAGAACCTCACAACGGCTTCCTGCAGCCGATTCCAGTTGTGGCGCAAGCACGAGTCACGGTAAAGACAAAATACAGTTACTTACTTATAAAGAGTAGGAAAGCTGACCCAGTCAGACCATATTTGACTTGCAGGTTATGGTAGTGGTGGCTTGCTTTAAACACTTGCATATTTTGTCAATAAGCGTAGCAATTATGAGTCCTGCCCCCCCCCCTCCCTAGAGTTTCGAAACTACAAACTCGGGGTGCCATTAAGCGTAACTCCACTCCCATTTCTACAAAGAAATCTTTAATAGGGTGCTACCGGAGCCCAGAAAAAGGCGCACAACCACGCGTGAACCTTTTGACTACACCCATCTCTTTTTAATTACGTTGTATTTATAATTGCTAAAGTGTATTAAAACATTGTGGTCTAAAATGCGGAGGCAGTAAGTATTGAGGACATCTTTTACTTATGTGTATATAGATCGATCTGCCATCGAGGTGGCGTCAGGAATGCTGAGCCTCTAGTAGAAATGAGAAGTAGAATTTCGCTACGGACGGGGTATGAAAGAGCCAATTTAAGCACAACGATAATAAGAAATTGACAGAATGGTGATTGAATGATTTCGGTATACTCACGACTTAAGACAGATCGATGTCCTGTAGTGAGTGAGTTACGCGGTTTATGAAAATTTTGAGCACGCGATTAGCAAAAATCTGACGAGGAACAGGCTTTGGAGCAATGTAAGTCTGCTAGATGTGGATTCTAGCTTTGCTTCCGGGAAGTGCTTGGGGCGACCTTTATATGGGCATATAGGACCACCTGTCATTAAGGGTCTGACAATGCGCGTAAGTTTTATTCTAAGACAGTTTTATCACACTCCTATTGCAGGTTTGCCTTCTGGTAGTTACGGGAGTGGAGCATCGTCATCATTTCTGGCCTCGTCGGCCTCATCTTCGACATCCTCGGCCGCTGCAGGAACGTCTTCATCCCCGTCATCAGGTACTTGCTATATTTGTCTACATACTTTCGCGATGTTGCCGAACGTTAGACAAACATATTTCTTTGTTTTCTTCTCCAGGGACCAGGTTTTGTAAGCGAAAATCTGCGTATATAGGCGTAACTAGTATGTATTAGTAAGTCATATGTGCTCTTTTGTGACCTTGTCGTACTGTTGTGTCTTTGATTTCTAAATACTTACCCATCCACAATGTAATAATTACTGCTGGACCACTTTGTTTGCGGCCCACTCTAGTACACTAGCGATTTCTATACTATTATATCATATGTAGGATATTAAAAGGATCGAATACTATATATTCGATCCTTTTAATATCCTACATATGATATAATGTATATGTAAGTGTATTATGACTTTACGATCTACATATGTATATATATATATATATATAGAACGTTTATCTTGCAGGACCTTAAAATGTATATAAAGCTGTACGAAACAATAGTAGTACCGAAGCTCACGTATTGCGCTCATGTCTGGGAACCCTTCCATGGGAAAGATGTGGCACTGGTGCAACGCGTGCAGGACAGGTTCATTAAGCGTCTGTCCTGGCGCTGCAAAATTGCTCGTGCCGAAATTGTACTCCCTAGTGTAGAGGAGTACCAACGACGGGTTGACACTCGTATCTATTCACGCACTGGAAATAGCCAATGCCGAAGTCGTTAATAATGCTTTTGCCCCTTTTTTTAATAAAAATACACTTGTATTGCATATATATGCGTGTGTATATACATATGTATGTATATATATACATATATATATATATTATCAGTTGCGTCCTAATAAACTAAATATTTTCTAGTAGTATTTATGATCTAAAAGATGTTTTTATTTATTTTCAGGGTGCGGGATACTTTTAGCCAGTAATCCCTGGAAAGAGAGCTTCCGTCAGCTTTACCGAGGTGTCCATGTTCGGCCTGGATGGCAAGCCAAAATTGAAGCCAATCCGGAAAGGTATGTGTTGCCTTTTTATTTACCTCACTTTTACTTCTCTATAGTTAGTATCTTTTACCTGTAGTTGCTCTGAATATGTACGTATTGACTTTCATACATGTTTGACTATTGTACTTATTATTTATTTTTGAAGCATTCTTGTAAGTATAATACTTTCTTTCTTGTTGCATATTTCATTGTATATATATTGCACAGCGTAGTTTATGTTAAATGTTTGTTTGAGCAATAATTACTAGGCCTGTGGCATCCATGTTAAAGTATTAGTTGGAATCGTACTCGAAACGCAAATGTTTCAAAGGCATAATTAATAACGCAAAATTGTAATTGTCATTCGTCAAGGAAACCTGCTTTATCCGCCTAGGATGAATGCTAGGCACGAATTCCTATGTCATAGTAATTCATGTCACACTCCATTAACGTAACGGCAACAGCACAATCAAGTTATACATCCGTTTATATCTGCAATGATAATTGACTTGTACATGAATTTTTAATAATAGTGGAAAGTCGCCAAGCACTATGTTTTACTGAGACTCACTATGTTTATGTGGCGCTAGTGTCAAGCCCGGTGGCGTGGTGGAAAGCCTCCGCCTCGCAACCAGAGGAACCACATAGGTGCGCGGGTTCGAGCCCCACCGGTGCACATTTGTATTTATGGGGATCCGTCTATCAAGCAATGTAAAAACAGTTCCGTGGACGTTAAATCTTGGCTGAGGGTCAGCCCGAAAACTTTACTATGTTTATGTTTTACTGAGACACACTATGTACCATCTGCTCCCTGTTTGTCTTTTTTCTTTGACAATTTCCGATTATAGCGCACTTTGGTATTAACTTTATCTAACTAGGAAACCAATTTGCGGTGCATATATGCAACCTCTATATATTATATTATTATATAGAGGAGGTCATATTGCATCTTACGGAAGGAACGCGTTTCATTTTTAGGTACCGCGGAAGGTCGATCATGTACTTTGATACGATTGAGAGTGCCTTCACTTACACAGAAGAGATGGATGCAAACAGCAACGCCAGTGGCCTCGGGTATTCATCGGGTCGTCACCTCGGAGCAGATGGTTCGTTACCTTCGGCTATGGGAGCTTCCTTGGGCGGAGGCGGCCGTGGTGACGACACCCTTGGTCGGGCGGCATCAAATGCAAATGGGTGTTTAGGCGGGTCAGCCGATCGGCCTCACCCACTCATCTTGATTCACAGTGGCAATTACAAGGGCGAGTTTTTAATTGTGGATAGTCCCGTACATATGCTTGGTTGCGGACCGGGCTGGAATCCTGCCGAAACCGTCGTTCTCGAGCGTGATAAAGAGTCAACGATTACGTTCGTTGAAGGAAGTCGGGGCTCATACCTTGGTTATGTTACGCTGCGCTTTGCGCCCGACGTCGGTTCAAGCGGTGAGTGTAAAGGAGTGATGGAGTCATTCACGTATTACTAATGTTTTATGTGCTTTCACCATATCAGCCACCATTATCCATATGACCATTGCTATTGATGTAAGCATAAAACTGCAGGCAGAAGAGCCAGATACTGAAAAGGCAGCAAGCAGTATAGGCAGACACATTTCCATTTCTATGAAGTTTTGCTTTTATCTGCCAAGCAAACAACTGTGTTACGGTTGCCTTCTTTGACATTACTTTCGACAACACAGTTTAATCCAGGTCTTGGACAGCTGCGGACGTAGTTGAACACACGATTAAATATCTGACCATACATTTTCATATATGTGTATAATACGTCGTCTTGCCTGTCTAATGAGTTTAGAACACAGCTGTACATAATGTCCCTAGGATTCACATGACATTTAATAGCATCCTGACGTATATATTTATTTTGAACCTTTCGAGATTGTTCGCGGCCCCGTTTGAGACTAGGATTTCACACAGGGCCTGCACATAGCATTACAGGCAGTATATGCGTGTTAAAGAGTTTTATATACAATTCGGGTCGCCTAATTATGACTCTAATCAGTAACCAGTTTGCGCGCCTAGAAGCATGCTTAAAAACAGGAAGTCTTAATTACGATAAATTAACTCTATATTATATCTGCTTTTGTATTTTTAGTGCCTCACCACAAACACTATTGTTTGGAGATCAACGAGAACTCGGCACCTGTCATAGACCATTGTATCATTCGCTCAATGTCTGTCGTTGGAGCCGCCGTCTGCGTTTCTGGTACGTTTCTAGCCCCAAACCACGGCTAATCACACAAAACAAAGGAGGAGTTTCGAGTTTGCTGGGGAGAGCCCCGCGAGCGAAAAACTCAGGGAGCACTAGACCACTTGGTGGTAAAAAAGAGGCAAGACGCGCTTCTAGCACAAACCCTAGACTTAAAAGGAAAAGCTCGCCTGAAGGCCTGTTTTGATCCAATGAGCGGAAAGTGGCTGCAGGCCCTCCCTTCGCCGCAACTGGGGACGATGCTGGACAATAACACACTCCGCATCGTCTCGGGTCTGCGGCTTGGGAAGGCTGTCTGCGCAGAGCACGTCTGCAACCTGTGTCGGTCTAAAGTTTCCGCTACAGCGGAACATGCGCTGTCCTGCCGGTTCAGTGCAGGTCGCCATTCACGACATTTTGCCATCAACGATGTCGTACACCGTGCTCTGCAGAGCGCCCAGATTCCTTCAATGAAAGAGCCCCTCGGTATGTGCGCCAACAGCCTTCTACGCCCGGATGGAAAAACCCTAGCACCATGGAAACGGGGTCGTCTGCTAGTGTGGGACGCGACGGTTTCATGTGCATTCGCCAACAGTTACATTGCGCGCACAAGTCGGGAAGCTGGCCCGAGCGCACGTCTTGCTGAAAGTCGCAAATTGTCGAAATACAGGGAGCTCTCGCCGCAGTACATAATTTAGCCAATCGCCGTGGAAACGCTAGGGCCTATGGGTGAGGCGACCATCAAGTTCCTCAAGGAGCTTGGAAAGAGGGTAACTGCTGTGACAAAGGATGCGCGAGCCGGGGAGTACCTGGTGCAGCGTATCTCCATAGAAGTTCAACGTGGTAACGCAGTGGCGGTAGTGGGGTCGCTTCCATCGCCGGGGGAAGGACGGCCAGAAATGCCGTAGCAGTACCAACTATTATTTGACTATTAACATATGAAACATTAAATAAACGTATCGTACTCTGTTATATAAAAAAACAAAGGAGAGGTTAACGATCTGTAAAATAAACACCAGTATGTATGTGAATAAAGGGTACAGCAGCAATGATGCTAACTACGTCAACGATGAAAACAGTAATTATAATAAAAACGATGTTAAATCGAATCGAACATCAGGTCTCAAATGCTAGTGTTGGATTAGACGAGGCAAGGTCCTGACAATATTATTTTGAAATGAGCCATCAACGATACAACTCCTGCGTTGCAAATATTTTAAACGTTTACTCTTGTAGCACAGGCCTTCAGCTGCATTTGATAAAGTTACAGCCGCAGGGCGAACATGTTACATCTTACAGATGGCAAAAGAGTTGGCGTCTCGTACTGTTAGATGAACCCAACTGACACTCTTAACTACTAACAAGCTGACTAACTGAGCAGCTTAAGTCGGTAGCTTGCTCTAACGATGTCCTCAATGACATCTTTCTGATCATTTTGCCTTATGTCGTTATGTCTATGCCGTGTTGCTAACAGGGATCGGCGCCGAGCCTACGCTACGGCACTGCGATATTTCCGACTGCGAGAACGTTGGACTCTATATCACCGATCATGCGCAGGGTCTTTACGAGGAAAATGAGATCTCCAGGTAACGTTATTAACCGTCTATTTCTTCTCAGGATCGTTATTATTTTCTGTTATTCCAATGCTCTGCATGCTGATATATGTGTCGCGTCGTCTTCTAATGATGTTATTGTCCTCAGGAACGCACTGGCGGGTGTTTGGGTGAAGAACCATGCCAATCCGGTCATGCGCCGTAACCATATCCATCATGGGAGAGACGTCGGCGTCTTCACCTTTGACAACGGCTTAGGCTATTTCGAGGCGAATGATATTCACAATAATCGCATCGCTGGCTTTGAAGTAAAGGCTGGTGCAAACCCGACCGTCGTACGGTGCGTCTAGCTTCTCTTTGTATAATCCTTCTTTACATAAGATACCACCGATTTACATATACATACATTACTCGCTGTTAAGCTACGTAACTTGAATTAGCAGTAGACTAGCTTGAATTGTTTAAGTCGAGGGCAGTGTTGGAATATTTGCACTATTAATGAAATGTTATAATGTTATGCTTTATAATAGTGAGGCATGCCCAAGGTTCTAATCAATCGGGTCCTTCTGATGCTACGCGGATGACACGTACAGCTGTCCTTTTGTGTAAATTCAACAGCAGAAGTTCATTGTGCAGAGCTCATTGTTGGTTTGCTATTGCCGTAACGATTGCTATGGCATCTATGCTTGCTATCCAATGACTGTTGCTGTTTTTTACAGATGTGAAATACACCATGGCCAGACGGGTGGCGTCTACGTGCATGAGAACGGACGTGGTCAGTTTCTGGTCAACAAAATTCATTCAAACAATTTTGCTGGCGTGTGGATTACGTCAAATAGCAATCCTACGATACGCCGAAACGACATTTACAATGGTCGACAGGGCGGTGTGTACATTTTTGGTGAAGGTCGTGGATTGATCGAGCACAACAATATACACGGTAATGCCCTCGCAGGGATTCAGATCCGGACAAACTCGGATCCTATTGTGCGACACAACAAAATTCACCATGGCCAACACGGCGGCATTTACGTACATGAAAAAGGTCAAGGGCTCATCGAGGAAAATGAGGTAGGCACAATCTAATTATGCGATCTACCTGACGAAGTAAAATAAATGGCATGGTTATTATTATTATTATTGAGCATATACCCAATGGGCATTGATCAGTATGAATGTCATTATTTTTTATTGGTTGTGACCGCTTGCTACTTGTTGTCAATTACTCGTAAAATACTTTTTGTCACACATGAAAATGTCCTACGAACGTATGTTAACCTGTTGTATTAACGAATGCTTCACCTGTGTACTTTCTAGGTGTATGCGAACACATTGGCTGGTGTGTGGATCACAACTGGCAGCACGCCCGTGTTGCGACGCAACCGCATTCACTCCGGGAAGCAGGTTGGCGTTTATTTCTATGACAATGGCCACGGCCGGCTCGAAGAGAACGACATTTTCAATCACCTCTACTCGGGTGTACAGATACGAACGGGAAGCAATCCGATGATACGAAGAAACAAAATCTGGGGAGGACAGAATGGCGGAGTACTGGTGTACAACGGAGGTACGTAGTATGATCAAACACAAAAAATTGCCACTACTGACAAACTGACAAACTGAGTGCCGTAGCCGGGCCAATCGAAACAATTCCAATTTGCCCAACGAACTATTTGCATACCGTCCCTTTATTGCTCGCTCACTCTTTTCGTCCCGACTTACCTATCAGCTCCTTTGGGCGTTTGTGGGCGCTTCGTTCGGATTCAACCTCTGGTTGTGAGAATTAGCCAGACAAGAGCAGTGAAAACCTTTATGTACAGCATCGAATTCTTGAGGAGGCTCGTGCGTATTCAGTGCCTGGCCGTCACTGTTATACCATTGGCCTTGGATTGACATGTCATGAAGGACGGCAGCGTTAATAAATAAGAGCTTTAGATCAAAGCTGTGTGTCCAATCTGCTAAATACTTAGAGGCTTATTTAAGAGTATACGTCCCGAGAACGTCTTGTCCAAATACTTTATAAGGTCGTCCGTTTTTTCCTAAGGTTGGAGTGGAAGTTCTTTCGTGCGTCGAGCAGTAGTATCTTCGCATTCCTGTGCCATCTCCGCTTTCCTATGTGAGAATCATCTGTCCGAGCAATATAAAAAAAGATCTTGGAATGGTACGCTTACGGATACGTAGTAAAGATGCCCTTTGTGTTCGAACTTTTCATTATGGCACATCCTCCTGAAATGCGTTGCCTCAGAATTGCTGTTGAGTTGCCATTGAAGTCTTGCGATATCGCGGGTAAAGGGTACTAGGTCACCGCATGTAGGTAGCACAGGCTCACCCCGAATTGGTATGTGAATATACTCTATTAATTTGAAAGCAATTGGTCCCAGGTACAAATAGAAAGTTATCTGTACGTAAAATCCAGAAAAATATATTTTCTGCCCCTCTGAAGTAATTACCTAAGATGCAATCTCTCTGAGTCACACAAAAAGTGGAAGTCGGTCGTGGTTGATTGAAAAGATTTGATTTAATTTAAAGTTCGGCAAGAAGTTAGCTCATTTCTGAGGTACCGGTCGAGTTCGATAGTATCATAGTAACTAATTTTGTAATCCAAGTTTGCGTGGTTAGCGTGACACTGACGCATACGCGGCTAAGTGAATGAAGGTCACACGACGGTGGTTTGAGGTGACAACAAATTCGACCGGTTCGTCATTGCAGAGAACAATGCTAAGCTGCGCTGGTTGCTTATACGCGTAGAATTTTTAACCAATTACGAGATGCCATTTATGATACAGACTGTGGTTACCTCAATGAAAAACCCAGATCTGCCGGGTCGTGCTAAGCTAATATCGGGCAAATTTAAGTTTCCCGCTAAGACATACGTGTGATATTAATCTCATAACTTATTTTTAAAAGACCGTTCTTAGATTTATTATTCTTGTGACAACGTTTGTGTTACAGTGGATTTTAGTTGGCCACGTACGATATTTTGATACATAGCTGATGTATCAAATTATCGTATGTGGCATGTCTAGGAATACGAAAACCACAATATAGCAAAGAGTAACGCTATGGTTTTTAGACAGCATCTAACGCTTGCTTAAAGGGGTCTAAAATGACAAAAACTGTCCAAGAATACGTGTGCTGAAATGTAACTGTAGTATCTAGAAAGTACAGTTGTGGCAACTTCGCATGAATATTGGTGGAGGAAAGCTTATAAAATGCACTGAACCATTAATATACCAGTGCTGTCACTAAACGGTATCTGCAATAAATTGCAGGTTTGGGAGTTCTTGAACACAATGAGATCTTCGACAACGCTATGGCCGGTGTGTGGATAAAAACTGATTCGAACCCCACGCTACGACGCAACAAAATTTACGACGGCCGAGACGGCGGAGTTTGCATCTTCAACGGTGGCAAAGGCGTGCTCGAGGAGAATGACATCTTCCGAAATGCGCAGGTATAACAACAAGGGAGCGAACTTAGATTATTTCGGTGTGGGATGTCTGGCCCAGTTGACGGTCTGACAGGGGTACGAAATAACATGAATTGAAAGAAAAGGCCAGCGAATTACAAAGGCTCTAACCCGCACGTTAAGGGCATTTCATTACTCAACACATGAGCATGTGGTTTGTTAGATATTCCTTTAAAAGGTGAAAAGGTAGTGTGCGCGTGTGTAGACGCAAGCCGCTCGCCACTGGGCGTGTGCTGGGGCTACTTAAAGGGTGTGCCCATTGAAGGTACGGTTTCAGAAAATATGTGGAAGCTAGCTGATTATTTATACATATACACACACTAAGTGTTTGTAAATGTAGTTATGACATAAAATATTTTTTTTTAACGATATGCTTTACCTGGCTATTTGTTCTTGTTCCGTAGGCGGGTGTGCTGATTTCCACACAAAGTCATCCGGTCTTACGGAGAAATCGCATATTTGATGGACTTGCGGCCGGGGTCGAGATTACCAACGGAGCGACCGCCACTCTCGATGGCAACCAGGTAAAAAAAGTGCTTGAATATGCAGTTCTTTTTTACCAACCAAAAGTGTAAAGGAAGCGGGTTTATGTAGTCGTCATAGCGAAGTTACTAGTATATGTTCACTACGGCTAGCGCGTTATCTTTGGGCTTCTACTTATATTTGCTGATTTATTTAGCTGTGCCTACCAGAGAGCTTGCAAATTAAGTTTATTGCAAATTAACGTTGTAGTGGCGGTGGCTTAGGCTAACGCACCGTTCGAAACGGGGCGTTGCCATGGCAACCACGGCTAGCAAAACATCGCTAGTTCGAGCCCTGGCCGTGCTAGTTAAATTTGTTGGACGTGGTTGTCATTGCCTTGCTGCTACATACCTCTGTTGGAGAAAGCCTATATAATTCCAGTACGAGAACGCAATGACGATAGATGCATTTAGACGATATCGTGCCACAAGCAACTTAGCTTATTTACGAGCGTCTAAAATGTGGTTGTCAGAGCGTTAAAAAAAAGTTTTTGGTTTTAACTTGCGTTGCTTACTAAATGGGACAGGTATTCAATAATCGATTCGGCGGACTGTGTCTGGCCAGCGGAGTGGCGCCTCAGTTGAAGAACAATCGTCTGTACGGGAACCACGACGCCGTTGAGAAGGCGGTCGCGTGCGGTCAGTGCCTCTACAAGATTAGCAGCTACACTTCGTTCCCAATGCACGACTTCTATCGCTGCCGCACCTGCAACACGACGGACCGCAACGCCATCTGTGTAAACTGCATCCGTTCGTGCCATTCGGGTCACGACGTTGAGTTCATTCGACACGACCGCTTTTTCTGCGACTGCGGCGCAGGAACGCTGAGCAACCAGTGCCAGCTGCAAGGCGAACCGACGCAAGACACGGATACGCTCTATGACTCAGCTGCGCCAATGGAGTCACACACGCTCATGGTCAACTAACGAAGTAGAAGCCGCAACAACAACAATACTGATAACTCATTTGTTCTTCGTCGTTTGCTGATCCCCAAACATCCACGTACGCACGAGAAGCAATCCCGTGGTAACCACTGGTAACCATCACACACGAACACGCTCACACGTACAGATAGACAGCCAGCGAGCATTGACTCTACTTGACAACCGATTTACGATACGAATATTCATATTCTTACATAAAATTGGTCGTGGGCACGACAAGCAATTTATACACTTGGAAGGGAGGTGGAGTGGGGTAGTGGGGAATAGGTGCCAGTGCCAGTCTACGTGCGATTGATTGTTGCTGACGATGCTGTGCTGTGGCTGATGATGACGACTGCCAAGGTCGTCGCTTGAATAATGTGAAACGTACCTCGCATTCAGCAACTCGGCTGTCGCAGAGTCTCGAACGCAGCATCGTTGTCAGCCGCCGGCAAGCCCGCCGGCCTGAAGACCGGTCTTGGTAGATCGACCATAGAGATAGAGACGGACAGCGAGAGAGAAAATGATGAAGGGAGGAAAAGGAGAATCAGGATTTGCCAAAGCGCGTCGTTCTGTCACAGCAACGACGACAAATGCGACGCGAGTTCGTGCCCATGCGTCCAGCCCTCTATGCTAGAAGCCGCTTGCTGACTCAGAAGCGTCAATTGAAACACGACTGTGACCTGACAATATCTTTATTTTCGATCTCGTTGCTTAGCGGCGTTCACGCTGAACGTCGCCGTGCTGGCTGGTATTCTGTGTCCCCCATATATATATATATATATATATATATATATATATACGTCTCTTTCGCAGATCTCCTTCATACTAGCAGAGCTGCGACGACGGAACAATGACACGTCACTTGCTTCTTCACGAGGACGAGACTATTCTAAGAGATTAAGAATTACTTGACGGGTATTAGTGCTCCCAGCTAACTGGGGCCAAACACACATATTAGTCGAAACAATACGACAGTTCTTCCGTCGGTGACGTTTCCAGTCCGCATCGCCAAGCCCGACATCTACAGCATAAGACCTGAATTACCTTTGTAACAATAACGGCCATTCTTCGCACGACGGTCTGTTCCGTACTGTCTTATTTGTGTATCATCTATATATATATATATATATATATATATATATAATATGACATTACGTTATTTATTATATTCGACTCATTAGTCCTCTTTATTCACTTTACTTTACGTAATGCTCTTGTTTAAACGAAGAACGTGTAAAGGGTCACTACAGTACCGACGCTGACAGAGCTGCGAGATTATTAGGATAGAAGATAGTCACGCATATATATATATATATATACAGAGCGCGCAGCTGCTGCAACTGGCTGTGGCTGTTTGAATAACGTGCAAGGTTAGCAAGGGGATGATGAGTGTGTCAACCAGGCGGCGAGCGTCGTTCCCTGGCTGCACGTGTATATATACAGAGGATTAAATCGAATGTAGCTTGTAATAATATTAGTGGTAGGTACTACTTATGGATATCATTAATAAATGTGTATATGTGTACGTTTTGTTGGCTATGGCTGCTCCTAAGCGTACACATAAGGAGTCAAGGACGGAAATGGCGACAGCTTACTGCTGGTCAAACGTCCTTCAACGGGAGAGGAATGCCGCAACGTGAGATCGACACTGGGGTGAACGAATTAAAAAACAATGCGTCACGGCGCTGAGTGATGGTTTCCTCTGGGCTGGACACAAAGTGACAGCCCTTTCGTTAGGAGCAATCGATAGGCGCAACGAGCCCGGTTGGCGAGTCCTTATACAGCTGTGCAACCTCGACGTGTACTAGGAGGTGTAAAAATGCCTACTAATTAATTATTTGACTGATGGCTGTGGGCCGTGATCGATCTTTGACAAATGCACGGGCACAATGAATGAAATAATGACCTATACGTCTTTTAGGTGCAGTTATCTTATCTTGTTTCCTTTTCCAATTTGGGCATTTACCTCACAGAGAAGTCACTGCTGTTTCCGCAATCTCGGCGAGGTACACAGAAATAAAATCATGTAGAGACTGTTAGCAGGGGGGAGGGAGGTCACTGTTCACCTGATGCATCCTTAAAGGTTGTGTACAGATATGTCATTTAATAACTTTTTATTGAAGTTCAACTGGTGTTTGCTTTCTTTGCCTACAGACATTGACCATTCATATACCTACACCTGTTGTTCTACTGAGCAACGACACTTCATACATATGCTAAGTTTCAATAATGCACGATCGCCTCATTGTGACGTATGACAGTAGTCAAAATCTGTTAGCAAGATTGTGCTTTGTGATCTGGAAATTATACATTGGTGTTTGCGCGAAGTATGGTATATATTCAATTAATTAGGCGCTGAATGCATTTGAACCTTCCCTTCAAGACAGTGCTGTTATAGTGTATTATATGTGTAATGTCTGTACAAGTACATATATGCATATATGTTATTTAAATTTAACACTAAACGAACTTAGAAAGACGAATGCGGCACAATTTGATTTTAGAAAATCGTTTATGAACGGCAAACAACAGCGTGTATCGTAAAGATACTTTGGGTCTGCGAGTGCACATACCTTGTCAGCCTTGTGATCGTATTTTCAGATACGTGTATACGTTTGCTAATTGCTTACCCGTTCGCCTCTGTTGTGATACTAAGTCGTAAATATACTAAATGGGAGACATATTCCGTCTACAAAAATATTGCGAGTACACCGCATTCATTTTTGAATAGAAATCAGATTGGTCTATATATATCGCAAACAGTGGCGATATCGTTATGTAAAAATAGCAGTTGACTATCAAAAGTTCTGGGAGAATTCATTTTAGTATGTTAAAGGAAAATATGTGCTATTCGTCTTCTGTATCGCTTTGATAAAGCTAGATAAGTGGTGCAGCGGTAGCGGCCCACGGCAAGACAACAGAGTGGCTGTGTAATTACTATTGTGTTTTTATTTTTACATCTAATAATTATGATGATGATGACATGTTTTTAGAAAATGTTGGTGGGAAGTATTTCCTTTCACAACATTAGGACGAATCTATACAAACAGTTGAATCGAGTATCGAAATACTCAGCACCGATTGGTTTTTGCCGTACGATGATACATGGCAATGAACTGGGCACCGTTAAGAAAACTTGCCGATCGCAAAGCCTTGCTAAGTAAATTAAAAATATTTACTACTTCTACAGTCATAAGTGGCGGCGTATTCCGTCTCTGCATGGTGTTTGCACTTGTGTTAATTGCGCTTGCTCAATTACGGAGTTCTGCTAATAAAAGGCCAGTGCATTAGACTGTTTGCACTGTTTGTGGCAAAAATGAGTTCGATAGTGACGCTATTGCGTTAATCTCAATTGGTAGTTAGATTAGTAAGCCTGCATGTTCCTTTTTCTTTGGACTTTGTGTATTGTTAGTCCAAGCAGCGTTCAATGGTTTGGTTAATATCGTATGTAAGATACCCGTAGTCGAAGCCTATCGTAGCTTTTAGGCTTTATAAGGCGAAAGTGACGGTTTACATTTGCGCCTGCTTTAAACAAGGTCTAACCGTAAATAACGACTTAGGTTGAAATCATTAAGCAAACAAGTTATTGGTAGCAACTTTTGCATAAGTTCACAATACCGTCAAGTTTTCTTTCATTTGTTCACAGTACACGGTGTTCAGACTAGCGATTGGTGTACCCCACATCTATAGGCGCTTTGTTTTAAGTCGAATTAATTTGTCTTGACTCCTGGATGCCTTACTGGGCTTGCCTTACCTGAGTATGGGTGTTAGATACGCTGCAAAACATTGTATATACATTGCTAAAGTCCCTCATCACAAGAATGCGAGGCTCAGTTTACGCGTCGAGTCACCCTAAGGACGGGAGGATTTACCTTTGGTGTACTTTAGGTTGGCCCTTGGAGCATGAAAATATAGCTCAAGGCGATTTAAAGCTCGTGAGAGATCGAGGTCAATTTAGAATAAAAAAAACAACCTGCTTTAAAAATGTTTTAATTCTAGGTTAGTCGAAGTCAAAATATTTGGTCAACTTCACTAGTGCTAATGCATACCCTTCAATGATATATTCTGGGTTATGATGGTCTGATATATACATGTGTTTTTTCCACGTTCGAGATGTGGTTGCCAAAAACGATAGTCTGTGGCTTCGACTTCTCGTTCTTTTCAGGTTCATCGAGCGCATTGCATATTTTAATACCATTAACATTTATTTTATGATGCAATGTTGCAGGCAATCCTTGAGAGAATCTATATGTAAAATAAACGTGACTTGAATAGAATGGCCCTTAAAATTGTTCCATGTGGAATTTTACCCTGACGTTGCACTGGTTCTATCGAAATATGCGTCAATAGCGCGTCTCTTAAGCTTCTGCTTTATTAAAAAGTTGACGATCTACGCTACTAGCGTCTGGTCACCTCTATGGTTAAACAACATATCATCACATTTAATTCACTCCTATTGAGCATGTTTATAACATTGATACTTATATCTTTGTTAGCCGTTCTCGGCATATTTAGTGCAGGGATCTCTTTGCTAGGGCCAGGCAGGCAGATGCATGATACTTCGTACACGCCTGAGCATACAGTCGGCAGGCGCACACTGTGTACTCTTCGTGAGAGTTTGTATTCGAACAGACCAGGCGATGATTGCCATGAACTATGTATCTAGTTTAGACGTAGCGATTGTCACATGCAAGACCAGAAGTAAGAAGCACTGAAAATATCCAGGTCTCCAACTTCTCGTCAGACTCGTTCAACTTTATTTTCCCATTCCGAAATGAAGCTTTCAAATGGTACTGAGTGCAGCGTGAGGTGTCCCCATCTGTCAAGACCATACATCAGCCTTGGGACAATTTTGAGTGCCACTGCCGTCGGGACGGACAATCGCCGGGCGGCGCCGACCTCTCCATACAGAGGGACTAGGGTTGTGCACATTGTCTCGACGATGGGCATAGTGAAGGTCGTCCCAGTATAATGGAGCCGAAACTCCAGATACCGAAAAGATTTGACAAATTCTAAGAATTGGTCGCCGCGACGTATAATGTTTTTGACAGATTGGCTGCCAAACCCATCATAACCTCGTCTTCTGAACTTCACCGCCTTGGCCTTCATGGCGTCTATTTGCAGTCCCCTTGAGGCAAGGTTAAGCACCATATCAAACAAACCAGCTTATCGTAATTTACTGTTTGGAAGCGGACTTCATCTGGTGGGTCATTTCACTGGAAAGGCCGAAGTTATGATAAAACGTCTGCCTCTGCTAAACGCACATAGTGGTCCTCTTTGTGTTAAAGCCAAAAAGGCTTGTATTCAATACATCATTGGAGGCAGCCGCGTATCGCAGCTAGCTAACCCCCTGAAACAGCTTGGCAAAAACGTTCAAAATACTCTCTCGGGTATGTCTAACATTGAGCTGCTTTCCTAAAAGCTAGTTGCAAGCTGGTCGTCTTGAGTGTCTTAGGAATCCAAATCGTTTTTCGACGTTGTCTTTCTGTCTGTGGTTTGCTCCATATACGGAGCGGAAACTTTCATTCAAGAGTTGGTTCAATTTCGGTTTTTGAAAAATGCGTGACGCCCCAAATAACGTGAGCTAAAAAAAAACTGCAACTTATAACAGACCTTGCCAGCAAATAATAAAAACGCGGTGACAGGCTACGAACACACAGCAGAACGCACTGGAGATTGGCTCCATACGAGTCCAGCAGCAGCAGCAACAGAAACAGGCGCTTTAATCGACGATAATTTAGTACGACTATTACTGTACGGGTTTATATTGACTCAACCTAGATGTACAGTAAGTACCACACGAACACTTGCGGTGAAGTTGTCGACATCTTGGGAAGGACTATCGTCTTCTAGAAACGCGCTAGTCCCATCTCCAAACAAGCTTACAATAATGAAACATTAGTTACGGCGCTACTATATATATATATATATATATAGTCAAACGTAGACATATGTCAATGATTAATTCGCTCTTCTCTTCTAATTTACTTTTGTGCATTAGATTCGGCGTATGCACATGTGTACAATTATTCTACCAGAATTAGCTCAAATCTGCAAATACTTAAGGTTCTCGCCCGACTTGCGTAGCTCCCTATATCCTATATGCCTCAACGATTTTGTCAAAGGTATGCTATCAAACCGCATCGTCCCGTTACAACAATATAAATCACGGGAATGAAATAATCCCTTCCCTAGCCGCCACCCCATTATCGTGCCCAGGCTGGTGAGGATAGCAGCTGTCTATTGTCGGTAGAGTACCCGAGGCCTGTTCCAGGCAAGGCGAACGACTCGCTAAGTTTGCATTAGTTAATTGACAATGAATGTCCGTGGCTCCTAGACCTTCGTTCCATTTATTCCCATAGGCAGTGTACACAAACAGGTAAATACTCTACATTCACCATCTATCTATATGTCAATCTGTTGTACGTATATGCAAAAGCCGGTTACTTCTTCCGAGAATACACCGAACTAGGCCGAATAGGGCCGAACATGTTGAGTTATCTAAAGTTCTCCCGGCAGTCCTTGTAGCAGCATGTCGCTGACTCACGGCGGCATGACCTTTCATTTATCAGGGATCGAATTAGACGGCCCTCCTGGTGGTTAAGTGAACAACTAAGAGCACAATACCAGATTCAGGTGGATTGTGATGAGCTGCGGACGACCAAACTCTGATATATATATATATATATATATATATGACTTGTATTTATCACTCCTTGTGAAATATCTTTTGAATCAGATGCGCTCGCTGTGTAGTATGTCATACAGCGTGCTGCTGGCTTCGTATATAGTTTTATATTATTACTATGGTATCATTATATGTAGTTTAACAAACATCCTCGTCTGTCGTGCATTCATACTATTAATTGGATTATCACGATGGTTATATTACTACCTAATTACACAATAGTTTGTTTTAGCGGAATGTTTCTCCATATTTCCTTACAATCTATGCCATTTCCCTAGCCTGCGTTTGGTTTCATGTATCTCTTGACCTAAAGGTTTATCACCAAAACCTAATGCCTCGGCTAGGGACACTGTTCTCACCCCTCCTAGCTCTTCGCACTTCAGCACGATAAGTTCGATGGATTCTTCTTCTACGTCACCCGCTCTACACCGAACGCTCTCAATTTTCGAGTATCTGGCCGCCAGCAGTCGGGTGTTGAGCATACCGGCCCTACAGTCAGTGAACAGCCCGGACGCTTTCAAGTTTGAATAAATAATATATTTTCGGCCGTATTCCTTTTTTGTTGCCTGTACAATTGCAAGGATGGATTTCTCTCCATATCCTATCTCCATCTTTCTTCGGGTGTTTTGTCAATTTTCTTCTTCACACCTTTGGTTATCTGTTTAATTGTTATCACCTCGTGTTCTTCAAAATTCATCGTATTGCACTTAAAATTCCCATTTCCCCTTCAATAAATTGTGCTGCACATGTATACCTACATTGCATTGCATGCCGGCCAACTGCACGTTGTACTGTGTCCAATATGTTTACCATGCTTGCGTCTAAACTCACAATAGCGTTAGCGTATGTCACTGTTGGCACAAAACTTGCTTTTCCAGAGCTCTTTAGTCACCATGAAACTGTTGCAACTCCACAAAGCCTTCTTTCGTACAATCGTTTGTCTATTTTCAGCTCGTTCTTTTCTTATTGCATGCTCAGCTTTAAAAATGTCTGGACTGTTTTCTATTATAACCTTTAAATATTTGTAAGCGTTTTTATATTCGATTTCTTTTCCCTGTATCTGTAGCGGCTTTTCGCTGATATCCCCGGAAAATATTACATTTGCACATTTCTTTTCGTTGAATTCCTGTCCAATCTTATTGGACAGGAATTCAACAAAATTGTGGAACTGACTGATATACCCCAGAAAATAATAGTTTCTCCGCATATTGTTAATTTTTTTGGGCATTTAACCAACACCTTCCGCTAAAATCACCATGTCGTCTGCAAACAACATAACACACGGTCGGAGGGATACTATTTCATCACCTCTAGCGTATATGCGCGACAGATGCATAACTGCCGTTTGCCAAACAACTCCGACAAATATCACCCATATTCTCGTGTTCCAAATTCGCATGAAACTGACATAATGGAAGGCTGCATAGAAGATGTTGCTATATATATATATATATATATATATATATATATATATATATATATATATATATATATATATATATATATATAGCCAAATGTTAGCTCTTACATATTTCGCATGTTTCTACACACTACAGATTCTTCGCTTGCGTCGTCTTTATTTTTAATACGCGAGTAGCCTTAAGTTGCCACTTCTGTCCAAGCGCGCGCTTGACTAATTTGAAAATGGCCATAGAAACTTAGTTGCTGTTTTATAGGTACTACAAACACCTCACGCAGCAGTTTATTGTGCTGATTTTAGTGTCCGGTCTTTTGAATTTATCACCGCTAGTCAGATCCAGTTACGTGAAAGTAACAGATGATAAAATGTTGACGTTATGCAATGTGGTGACAATTATTAGAATTAGTGTCACCAAATGTGGAGCGGTCAGAAATCTCTAGATGCGGATCGCTCGCCGAGAGAAGCTTCATAGCAGGAATTCGCGGTAAATCGCGGCTGCTTTGAAATTTTCGAACGAATAATGCTTTAAGCGGTTTTGCTATTGGATAGCCGTATACGTTTGGATCGTAGGTAAGTTTTACATGTGACGCACTGCTTTTGCCTGGTGAATCCAGTCTATGTAACTGAGTGATCAGTCCGTAACGTTTATTATTCTGTCAGTGTACTGACAGAGTACACTGTCTACAGCTAACCGGCAATCAACGTTTAGCCGAAATTGTGTTAGATTGATAGGTTTTATTATTTTCATAAGCAGTTTTTATTTGTACAGAAGCTCCTCAAAACCATCTAAAGGCATGTATATACTGTTTATACTGCATATCTTCTTCGTCAGTTTTATGAGTCATTATTATTATGATCGTATTCGAATGATTTAAGAGTTAGTATTTAAAATAGTATTGTTTGACATTTTGCTTGATATTGCCGTAGAACAAGTTTGGAAGTAGCTTGTTTCAATATGTAGAACCTAGGTTTGATATTGAGAAACGAGATTGGTTACATGAAGCGTCAGATAAGATTCATGGTTGATGTCGAATGGGAGTGGTTGAGCACATCAAGACGTGTTTGATCTCAGTAGTAATTATAAGGCAAGGATTCCTACGGTAGGTATCCCATTATTGCTCACAAGGCTCTTTTTAGGAGATAAATAAGTATATAAATAGGAATCATTATCTGGGATGAAAAAGGATAGAAATATGAATTGAAATTATCATAAGTCTGTCGATTAAACGCGTATGCATGTCTTACTGCTGGGTGTATGCTACAAACTGATTTCGAGTACGGAGAACAGGCTAGGTTCTTACATTGATTAATATATTTTGGTGATGTCATTATCGTATGGGTAAATCGAACGATGTGCTATTATGATTAGCAAGTTCCATTGTTTAATAATCTACTTCTGTACATTTTGATAGGTATAGCACTGTCGCGTGCGAGGTGTAAATTGGTAAAATAAAAATGTATGTTTTTTAGAAACAGTTTTCCAACAACGGTTAGATAGCGGTTAGTCTTGTTTGCCTTACCAGAATTGGCTGCTCAGGACGGGACTTTGATGCTTTTCGATGATTGGGGCGTGATTTATTTTACGCCAACTAACGAGCAAAATTGCCGCTTGGTTAACAGGGGAGATGTTGGAGTCGGCCGGAGCAGTTTCAGCGGTAGACAACAGAAAGCGCACACTGTATAGTGTGTGCCAGAACGGTGGTCAAGTTATTGATATTGCGTCGGACACTGTAGGGTAGTACAGTTGATCAACTCTCACTTAGGTTCAACCTTCCGTAGGTACTGTAGCTAATCTGAGGGATGTACATGACTGTATATATATATATATATATATATATATATATATATATATATATATATATATATAGTTTGTGTCTTAATGCTGAAGGACCATAGGTGGTGTTATTCTGTGCAATATCTAACTGCGCTGGTAAAAATACCAATTTTCACAATTTTTCAGGCATTCGGCGAACGATTTATGACCATCGACATGTCTCTAATAGCTGACGCAGGGAAAGCAGGAATCTCCTCTCCATGGCCGTTTTCTGGCTTTCCGAACGACTCCGGCGAACGCGAGAGAAAAGCCCAATCGCAGCCCCAATCGACGGCTACTTTCCGACTGATCCTCGAAGAACTGCTGGGTGAAGCACCCGGCTTTATTTCATTTTGTCCGTTCGAGTGGCAGACGAAGCTTTTTGCAGTAGCGTCACCCGCTTCATCTACGCTCCTCATCTACAAAGTGAGTCTTGGTTGCGAAAGATTGCGTCGTTACGAAAAAAATGGGCCTCCCATGCGTCTCCGAGCGAACGCTTGACATCCGTACTGGATGGTGTTCGCCATGTGCGCAACCGTTCATCTTATTCTCATTTTCGAGTGTATGTGCGTTGTTTCTGAACGACAATATGTATATGCAATTATTTAAAGAATGTCTCATATTCCGCTCGATGATAAATTATGCTTTTCATGTTTGGTGAATGATTGTGGGCATACATCAATCATGTGGGGCTCTATACAACTAATAGTTGTTGACGATAATAATCTCATCAGGTGCTATATTGTTCATGAGTACAACACCAAGTGCTACTTTGTTCTGGATTTGAGCGTAAGAGTAACGGCACATTATATTTTAGGTTTCGTTGGATACCTTGGAATGTGGTGAAGACTGTACCACGAGCCAGCTTGTCTGTAAATTTCATTTAACTGGTGACGGTCATATCACTGATCTTTCCTGGAGTCCCCGAACATCAATCAATATTCCAGCAAAGGTTTGTTATACATGACTCTATGGACGGCGACAGCAACCTTATATATATATATATATATATATATATATATATATATATATATATATATATATACATTAAAAGCTGAAGTTTGTTTCCAATGTATAAGTACGACTTTATAGTTTGGCTAAGTACCAATGTTCGCTTCTGGTAAGGTCTCCTTTGATGAAAGCTTATGCGCATAATAAAGTGGTATGCCGCCCGTACACAAATGAGCTTATCAAGGGCTTCCATGCGGAATTAGTTAATAAATTTGCCCTCATCAAACAATGAATTCCAGTTGCGCCGAAATCTGGAAGTGACCATTTAGATGCTTTAAACACTAAGTTGGGGGGAGCCATGATCGTATGGATATCGTTTTATATTCAAGCTTCAGGACAGCAATACATTCCATATGTAGTGTGGTTGCAGGCACCCACATTGACATATATGCGATACGCTCTATAAATGCGATACGCTGTTGGCCTTAGGAGTCAGCAGTGCGAGTTTATATGGTTGAAGGTGAATATATACCATGCCAGGGATCAAGTGGCAGCAAACTAACATAACCAGACACATCTGATTCATGACACATAACGAATGCTGCATCGTTACTCATCATATCCAATGGCTGTTTTTTACTAGGTGGAGTTACTGGTCGCTCTATCTAGCGGCGTGGTATGCAGCTGTCTGTGGGATGGTGATGTCACGGGGTCTGCGGCTGGTGGGCTATCTAGTGTCAAGAAGCTTACAAAGCATGATGGCGGTGGTGTCTCGGTGCACATAGCGCCGTTCGTCGAGGCCTCAGCCGCCTCAGTGGGAGCCGATAATGTTCTTAACGTGTACAGCATGCAACCGACATGGAGCATTCGCGAGCAACGTCGGCTGCGAACAGCCGGAAAGTTTGTAAGGTAAGATCTCTACCACATTCGCCTACTTGTGCAGGCCTTGTCGTTTCCTGAACAGCACTTAAATGTGTGTATGGGTGTGTGTGTTCGCAAATGCAGAATGATTAATTAACTACCATGGGTGATTATCAATAAACGAGAATAAGCGTTTTGAAGCAACCATCGCTTCGTCTTACGTATTAGAAATATGTGAAATAAATATGGCACAAGGCACAGTGGCGTCGCATGTTCCGCCTTTGCCTTGCCTATAAATGGATTGAGATGAGTATTTGTGTTTTGACTGCCTTCTAGAAAGTGTATTCCATTCTATGTGCAGGTTTATAGGAAAGGAGTTGTTCGTGCTTGAATTAGATGGTACTTTGCGTATGTACGAGACCGACTCTATTCGACCAATGCGGGTTTCGCTCTATAAAGCAGCTCTACCGCTCCGCGTAGACTCTACTAAGGTATGTATAAAACATTATTTTCTTTACAAAAAGTCTGACCGTATTGTTTGTGTAAGTTTTTCATATATATATATATATATATATCAAGTGTAACCTTTTCATATGTATATATATTAGATGCTTGAAATAGCATCCATTAAGTCTATAAAATATGCGGTTTGATCATTATACGCGAGATAGGGAAATATATATTAATCACGCTTTCTTAATGTGGCAAGGAATCTAAAAACGCTGGCAGAGCATGTTATTTTGTATCATGTTATATGCCGCGCGTCGTTATCTCTTAAGGTTTATAGCTCAGGCCTCAACTAGGTGCAAGGCATATAGTATACTATAACTGTAGCGTCCGGAAGACAGTGCTTTAAGCTAAGTTGAACGATCAAATTTTACGACTGGTGAATACGATGGTGGTATTGTAAAGTTCAGACAGGAAATTACTTCTATTAGCTGTGGAGAATTCATGAAAGTGGCAAAATCTATAATGTGTTAATTGCAACATATATGTATAGAACTGCATATTATTGGCCATAACTGGTAATAATATTATTTTTAAAAGTCATTGGGTTTGCAATGTTATAAGAATGTTGTTGCGAGCCAAGAAATGCAATAAATTGTGTGCGCCCTTGGTACAGTAAGCATGAAATGGTATCAGTTCGAGCAGGCAGAGTCTGCATGGTCAACTTGCTGGTCGATTTGAAACCTTACTCAGCCAACATCAAAATAAAACTTGAGAAAGGATAAATGCGCCAGCCGATATTTGCGTTTCAGGACATTCTGGCCACTATTCAAGGAACAGGCGAGTTACGCGTATTCGATCTGCCTCTCCGTGGCCCTGCAAGACTGTCCTGTGAGGCGGCGTGTGGTAGTAGCGCAGGCGGGCCCTGTGTTTGCATTGCCATCTCTCCATTAAAACCTTGGATCGCTCTAGCCGATGTGGCTGGTTTCTCAATCCGGCACATTGAAACGGGGGCATTAATTCAGCGTTCACGGACACGATATGCCGTACATCATCTCTGCTGGCACCCTGAGCTTCCTCTATTAGCTGTTGCGTGCGGTGGACAAGTGCAACTATTTATGCTACAGTAGCACTGAACAAACATTGAACAAATCCAGCCGGACATAATTCTATTGAGCCCAGCGAGACATCATTGTATTGAGCGAACATTGCAAGCATTTGTACAAATTTAGGTCGTTATGCCAAGTCATAACTATTGCTATCATGCGTGAGTTTCGTTAGTGTGAAGTGATTCATTGAGTTAGTTGAAATAAACGTGTACAAAAGTCAGTATTCGGTACGTGTAAGTCATGCTCTGATTATTTTTCTGAAAAATGTCTCTGAAAAAATGTTTTAAGGAAACTGCTCAATTGCGCCCTGGTGATCTAAGTTTCTTTAATCTCTTTCCATATATGATTTAGTTCGCGTGAGAAGATAGAAAAACCATGCCCATTACGGGTTTCATAAACGCTTGAAAAGAATAGTCTGTATCATATATAAAATGTATGTGAAAGAGAAGAAATAAATTTATTCAACCATACGAACCTGCCCATAATAGTAAAATATAATCAGATTTTATGATATCCAAAGCAAAAGCGGATCACCACCGGCAGAATCCTGGCTGCACTCGAGGGTACTTAAAGGTATCTTAATTACGTCGAAAGAAAGCACTAAATGGGACGCCGTTCAATATTCTGCCCAATCGATCGAATATTTATAACACGGAACTCCCAAGAGGCCAACAATGCGCGGAAGTTCCTGTCGGTTCTGGCCTATTTATTGTCTCGTCGTGGCGTGGTTTTGCTGTAAAGGTATTATGGCAGTGCTCTACAATGCATAGTTCTAAACAGCCTCTATATTATAATTCCCTACGACATACTTATTAGCCACCTGACAGTTCCCTTTGTGGGTGAGCTCCTAAAATATTCTTGATCGTCCTTTCGCTTTCTCGTAACGCCGCGTCCATACATGTAATATATAGATGCGGAGTGTAACGGCTGTGCAATATGCATCAGCTTATGCGTCTAATGAGATTTTGGCAGACTCCTTTTTTGTAGTATTAGCAAGCTCTCGCGCGTGTTTGCGTCATAACCTCACTATTACTGTTATCAATAAAAATGTAATCACGTAAGGATAACGGCCTAAAATTGCTCTCTTTAGTGTTACTTTGTTGCTTCGAGGTTACGATGTCAGACTTGCACAGGCAGAACCGCGGCGTTTTTACCCTTTTCCCACATCTAAGCAGTCGCTTTTAAGACGATAATATGTGCCCCCGTTCTTCAATATCGTGTAAGCGTTTGTCATCGTGTATCAACACACATCGACTTTAGGCCGATAAGGAGGAGAGCCTTTTGACTTTGTTGACAGTAAAAGAGCCAGTGTAACGCATCCCAACAGACATGCAGCCGACGAGCTATCTACATGGCTCCACACAGTGAGAACAAGGGTTTTTTAAGTGCACCCTGAGCAAGGAGCTGACAAAATATTTAATTATTATACCAGAAGTTTGGATTTTAACGCTGTGATTTTATAAAAGCTTTGTCTGTCAATAAACGAATGTATGGCGATAAGATTCACATGCATAATACCCGTGTCGAAAAGGAAATGAGCCTAACGGTCGTCGTTTTTTTACTATATACAGATTCTCGGTTGCATGTATTTGCAGCCGTTTATGCATTTAGGAATTCAAAAGGAGCATATAAATAAATAGTACGCTATATTAGATGAGTCTATCTTAGGCTTATTTAGGTATTTTCTTCACCAATTTTAGTTCATGAGTGAGCCAGAGAAGTGTAGTAAGTAGAGTCAGTGCTCCAGCCTGGTGGGCAGCTGCCAGCGGTGTCGGGACAAACGTCAGTAGCGTCGATATACCAAGGCCAACCTGTAATGCAGTGAAAAACATAGTTAAGTTTGTTCGCGGTGGGATGTGGCACAAACTTTCGAGTAGTGGCTGATCTCGTATTCATATTAACTTCGAGGGTATATATATATATATATATATACATACATATATTTCACGGGTTGAAAATTGTTCCAAGGTAACACACTGTTTATACAAAATATAAACAAAAGCGCATCAACAAGATTTTGAAGTTTGTCGGTCGACAAAAAAACTACTGAGAGCCACATTTCCAAAGAAATATATCAATAGAGGCGACGTTTATTGTTCAAGGAAGTAAAGACAATCTTTAAGGAACCCAAAATGGTGGAGCAACGAATCTGAAACACCGTGTATAGCCGATTTCGAGACGGGCGTGAAGATATCGAAGACAACCCCTATTCTGGAAGGCCTTCGACGTCAGTAACAGAAAAAAACGTTGAAAAGTTCGTGATTTGTACTCAACAAGCGCCGACCTACTATCAGGAAGATAGCTGAGTAAATAAAGATATTTTGTGGATCAATTGTAAGTCTTGACCGGTATTTTATGCGTCAAAAGACTGGCAACAATGTTCGTTTAAAAAGTATCGAATTTTAATCAAATGAACGCCCGTCAGAAAATGTCTGAATTAGCCCGTCATATGCTTCAGAGGGTAATTACAGGATACGAGTTATGGGTATATTGGTTACGACATCGAGATCAAAGCGCAATTCGCCCAGTGGTGCTTCCGTGGAAAACCCATCGAAGAAATTTGGCGAGAGCAGATTCAACAGCAAGGCTCTTTTGACTGTTTTTTCGACTGCAAGGACTTTTTTTTACAAAATCTTGCCACCTGGATCTACAGTCAAGAAGCAATACTTGACTTGCTTCTTGGCAAAATGTTAAGAAGATTTTGCGAAAACGTTCGACGCAAGAGGACTGAACTCTGGGCAAACAACTATTGGTTTCTTCATCACGACAACGCACCGGCGCATACATCCTTAGTGGTTTCGGGTTGTTTCGATTCATATATTTCCGCAATGTCCTCTTTTGCCGAACCTGGCTCCATGCAATCTTTTCCTGTTCCCATGGATAAAAAGTTAAGGGACGACGTTGCAAGACTGAAGGAGATAAAAAAAACTAGCAGATTAATTAAAAGACGCGTTTAAAAATGTTTCGAGGAGTTGGAAAGAAGGTGGCACACGTGCGTTGCAGCGGGCGGAATTTGGAAGGGAGCAAAAACACTTTCGAAGGTTAAATGAAAAATTTATAGATATGGATCAGGACTTTTCAATCTGGCCTCGCATATATATATATATCTCCTGAACGGTTTCAGCAGCATAGAATATTCTGAGGACCAGATCGCATATCGAATCGGCGGAGGCTTTGTAGATGAGACTTCGGTGGCTCCTTAGAATGAAGTTGAACTTGTCATGTCGGGTAATCCAGTACAACGAGCCAGCTATGAAACCCGCCGTGGACAATCTATTAATCCCTAAAGGTAACGTCTAGGTGAGTCTGTATTTCAGCGTCCTTCTGAGTTGGCGGTTATCATCGTGTTGCAACCACATTCAGAAGCGGTGATTTTGAATTGACTAAGTGATATAAGTGTTCTAATGTCACTAGGCAACTTGTTCCACAAGGTAGCACCTAAATTACAGAGTGGAAACCTTGATTGTGTACTTGTGGCCGAGGAGACAATGAGCAAGTGGGATGCCGGGCCTCGGGTGTTTTGGGTTCTTGCAGATTCGATAAGGCCAACTAGGTTGGGATGATGACCAAAAAGAATACGTTTTATTTTGACAACTATGGTAAACTTAATTAGGTATGGTAACGGTAGCACTGATAGTTCTTTATATTGTTCTATTGATATTGAGACGCGATGTGGGAGACCTAAAACGAGGCGAAGTGCCCTTTTCTGAAGCAGATGAAGCGGAGTTATATAAGACGCATAAGAAAGACCGTACACCTGCAGACCATATGTTAGGTGGCTCTGCACATACGCGTGGTACATTGCCGTGAGGCACTGGCGGGGAAGGATTTTACGAGTGCGGTATATGGCAGCTACGCCACTGCGCCTGTAACGTTAGATGGTCGTCAAGAACAATACCCAGGAACTTCGTTTCTACTAGCATATCAAGCGTGCGGTCGCATGCAAAAGCTTCAGGATTGATTGTCGTTTGGCCCCTTGGAGTTTTAAATTGAACAACTTCTGTTTTTCACCAATTAATGTAGAGGCCGTTATTTATGATACGTTATGATAGCCTCTCAATATCCTCACGAATCATTGCCTCAACCTGTTGGGGAGAGTCGCCCACAAATAGAGCCGTTGTGTCGTCAGCAAACAAAGTTAGTTTAGCATGATTTGGAATAGTAAAAATATTAAATAATAGCGGGCCACTGATGGTCCCTTGAACCACTCCAATTGATATATTTTCTATACGGGAGAGGAATTGTCCAATTTGGACAACTTGGCGTCTTTCAGAAATGAATGAGCGCACTTACCTTATAAAATTTTCATTCGCCCTATAAATGGAGAGCTTTTTTTAAATATTGTCTAGATCTACCGTATCAAAGGCCTTTCTAAGGTCGATAAATACCGCTGCTACCGTCTTCTTTAATTGTATTTGTTTCCGTATTTCTTCGACAAAATCCAGCACAGGCACAATCGTCGACATCTTGGGTCGAAAGCCGAACTGCCTACTATGTAGGACGTTATGTCCTTCGACAAAATCTCTGAATTGATCAATAATGCATTTTTTAAAGACTTTCGATATGGGCGCGGGAATGCTGACAGGTCTGTAATGTCTCGGCACAGGCGATCCCGCCTTTGAACAATGGAACCACACGGTATAATTTTAGGACATTGGGATATACTCCTGTTTTGATGAAGAGATTAATAATATACTCAAGAGGCAATGCGAGTGCATCCGCAGCCCTACGGAGAACCTGTGATGGAATTTGTTGGGGAGCGGCGGAGCATATTTTGACATTTTGTAGAAGGTGGTGAATTCTGTAAACGTTGACTGGCTGCAGGAAGAATTGTTCGGCAGGCGTCGGAAGGTTATTCGAAATGATGTATCTCGATGAGCACTCGCTGTCACGGGTGACACATGTCGCGTAGTAGTGGTTGAAAATGTTAGCTAGCGTAGTTTCATCAGTGACGAGATCTCCGTTTACAAGAAGCTTCGTGCATTTTTTCTCCTGGACACCTCCAAGTACAGGTCGGATTGCCTCCCAAGGACCCCGCCGGCTATTAATTCTGTCTGCAACAATCTTGCAGTTCGCTTCCATTAAAAATTTGCGTGAGAGCCCTGTCACCCTGTTCCTGAGCATACGATAGGTTTTGCATTTGTTATCGTGTGAATTCGTGAACTATTGAATTTTTGGTTGCTTCATAACCACAAAGCGAGTCACTGTCATACCAGTTTAGTATCACTATAATTGCATTCTCCAGAAGGATGAAAAAGATAATCGTCATAGCAAATCGTTAAGTTATTAAATGTGAAGGCTCCAAAATAGCACATCACAGAAATCTTTTTTCGCAAACGCGAAAGTGAAGGAATGGTTTTCGAAAGCGGATTTTTTTCGAACACGCCGGTAGTCTCTCTACCGAATAAATCATTCTCCCATAATGGCGCTTATTAACTGATCACATCACATATGAACAGCACATTTCAATACTGTAGACAGCAACAAATGCAGGAAGTATTTGTTCTAGAAACCGTTACCTGAATCCAAGCAGCTGCCAGCATGGCGTGGGTGGCAAGACGTGCCCTTCGTGGAAGTGGAACTTTCCGCGAGTGGATGTACAGCGCTGTGATTAAGCAAAATACTGTCTCGCCCTAAAAACGCGGCCAAATGCCATACAAACCATACAACAAGTGCAATTATATCCTACTTAGAGTCCATGGGAAGTTTTTTGCTTACAAGCGAGACACAAATAATGCCATGACAGTGTCATGCGTCAACAATACACCCATTCAAATGACCGAACTCATTCTGCTAAGTAAAACCTGATTAAATCATTATACGCACAGTATTAGAAAAACTCTTGAAAAAATATCATGATACTGTCAACGCTATTGTATGTTCTATTCTATGTCGCTCCCTGTGCGATATAGGGCTAGATTTATAACTCGTTTTCGTGCATATATATATATATATATATATATATATATATATATATGCACGACAAACCCCACTACAATTACCTAGCCTTAGTCCTTGAATGCACGTGTAGGCGGTACAGCAATCACACTAACGTTGTGACTTATGTATAGTAGAAAAAGAAAAATCTTTGGGATCCTTGGAAAACCATTAGGATACATAACACCCTTGAGGCAGCTTACGACATACACTGACTTTTAACACTGAGCTTCATTTTATGACATTTATAGAAGACAAACAAATGTAATTTTACTCGTAACAAATATATAAGCTCGTGCTGCTTTATCCATTACGCTAAAACTCCTCCGTATGCTGGTAACCTTCTAACATTTACAGCAAATGCGTTCCCACCTTCTTTCTACTGACAGCACTTTGACATATTATTCACATTAATGATCTGAAACCGCTTAGTAAACGCTGTTCAATATACAGGTAGTTCAATAAGTTCTTAGAATGAGCTTTTTAGAATTCGAATTTTGGCGCGCTTCCACCGCTATTAGGAACTGCAACTTTTCGACTGCCAGCAGTCAAAATATTATGGTGAATGGCCGTTGCGATTTCGTTTGATCGCTTTTCCCGTGCAACGTATCGGCGTGATTTTGAAAAATGGAGAAAAAAGAGTTTCGAGTGGTTATCAAGCATTTTATTTCAAAGGTTGGAATGCGACCCAAGTGAAAACTGAGTTAGACGAGGCGTACGGTAACTCTGCGCCATGTTTTGCCACTGTTTCCAACTGGATTAATGAATTAAAAAGAGGTCGCAGGGGCACCGGGATGAACTACGTTCAAAACGCCCAAAAACGGCAACTGATTAGAAAAACGTGGAAAAGGTGCGGAAAATCGTTGCCGCAGATAAGCGAGTGAACATTAGGGAGATAGCGGAGGCCTTGGGGATCAGTTTGGGTAGTGTGCATTTCATCCTGCACGAAAACTTGAAGATGAAAGAGCTCAGAGAAAAATGGCTGCCGCATTTGCTCAACCAAGGCCAAAAAAACGCGCCTGTTGTCGCTTCACAGCGAAATTTGGCCAAGATGTCGAATAATCCGTCGGATTTTTGGCGCAGATTCATGACCGTCGATGAAAGCTGGGTCCATCACTACACTCCCGAGACCCAAGAAGCATCTTGTCAATGGTGTGCACCTGATGAAGGACCTCCGAAGAGGATGCGGACAACGGCATTGACCGGAAAGGTGATGGCTACAGTTTTTTAAGACCAAGGTAGAATAATGCTGGTCGACTACCTTGAGAGCGGTAAAACGATCACAGGAGAATATTAGGCAAGACTGTTAGACTGCCTTTAGCAAGAACTCATCGTGAAACGGCCCGCTTTGCAGAAGAAGGTTGTCCTGTTTCACCAGGACAATGCTCCTGCACACAAATCCCGGCAAGCATCGGCAAAACTGGCCCAACTGAGGTTCGAACTTATTGAACACCTTCCTATTCTCCAGACCTGGCCCCCTCTGATTATTTCCTCTTCGAACATTTGAAGAATAGTCTCGGTGGAAAGCGTTTTTCCAGCAATGAAGAGGTTAAGGCTGCTGTCAATGCCTATTTTCAGTCTTAAGACGCGGAATTCTACTTAAGAGGTATAAAAGCTCTGAAATCTTGGTGGGAAAAGTGTATTGAGCATCTCGGGGAGTATATCGAATAAGATGAATTTAAAAACATGATTTGGAAAATTCTTGGTTTTCATTCTAAGAACTTATTGAACTACCTGTATATTAGAAAGCAATACTTACAAATAATCGGTGGTCAAACTGAACTGTAGTGGGGTTCTCGAAGAAATTCTTCCACGTTGGCTCGAGAGCCAAAATATCAGATGGGATCCACCGATCCGCCATCTTTGGAAACGAATTGTACACTAAGCCTGCAAAAGCACCACAATAAGAGGATTCACAAGTATCATAATAATTATTACAAGTTAGTATTATAAATGAATTATTTTGCAGTAGCAGGGTACTGCTCAAGGTAAATAGTTTAATAAAGAAACAAACAACATAAATTATTAGATATATGTCTGTATGTCTAGCGCTCAAAAATACGTCAACAACAATAAGGTAGAGAGAAGTCAAAAGTTCAACTTTGTAACTGACCTGCTTCGATACCTGCAACGAGAGCACCGCTTAGCGCCGTAATGAAGACTAAAGCCTTGGCTAAATGGCTATAGCGAACAAATCGCACAACTGCCGCATCGCGCGACACCTGCAAAATACACAGGATTGACGGAGCGCACATAATTAAATCTGCAGCCAAAAATTAAACCATATGTAATTGATCGAAAATGCCAAACAAGTGAGTGCCATGCAAACTTTGGCGGCTGTCAGTACGTGAGGTGAGTCCTAGTACCCTGCCATTATTGAAACACTGTGCCTTGAAACGAAACCCAAAGTCCATTCAAACACCCAGCATTTACATATGTAGATAGATAGGTTTTATTATTCTCATGAGTGACTTACATTTGTACATTTATTCTCATGAGTGACTTACATTTGTACATAGGTTCACCGCTCCTCAAAGCCATCAAAGGCTAGTACGGAGTGTTTATATTGAATATTTTCTTATAATTTAATTCATTGTCATTATGATTATATTATTATCGTGTTTGGCTTATATTACGTATAAGTAATTATGTATATCTACACTTTACTTCGTTGGCGTGCGGATGTATTACGAAGGTTCAACCGGCATGGTTAAGAATAATTTTTTATGGAATATCGACACGCAGTGGTGGGCAGTCGCGTGATTCCACGTATCCGAGTGCTCTAATATATCACGTAGATCGTGGTAAGCGCTCAAAAATCTCAGGTTTGACTCCTTCTCTCTACGCGAATTCTAGCTAAATGTTTCTCTTCTGAAGTTCATTTAGAAATCGACTGGGCGTGTCAGCAACTAAATCAGGAAGCGGATTCGATACCGTGTAGCACACTTCAATAGCTCACTTGTGCAGATTCGCATTGGCAAACACACCAGATAAGGCGCCCATTGCCGCAAAATGTTAGCCATGTCTATGCTATCTATTTTTTTTATTTCATAAAACGGGCTCCGAACAAGCTATGTGCTTAATGAAGCATTATTAAGAAATTAATGTGTGCAATTATATTACAAAACATGTCAATAAACAAACAAACAATATGCCATTTTGAGAAAATAATTTCTAAGAAGTAAACAAACCGGCTGAGTGGGTAGGAGATGTTGCAGAGCTGAGCGGAACAGAAGGCTATAGAAGACGAAAGCTGTGCCAAGGTGAGCAGCCAGTCGCAGGTTCGATACGCGTGGAGTTGTGTCGTACGCGTCCGGCTGTTTCTCTTGTAATCCACTGCGTACCATGTACCAACCCATAAGACCCTGAAATAACACCAGTATGAGATATCAAGTCATAGATAGCGGATGTTTGCCCTTGTCGATGTATTGTCATTATTAGTTCTAACAAAATAGGTACTGTAGGTACCTTGAGACACGTAAAGCGGTATCATAGCAATCATATCAAGGTGACCACATTCATAAGACAAAGCATCCTTACTAGTATGCGAAGTAATAACCAAGTCAGGGAGAGGGGTAAAGTCCACGTTTTCCGAGCTAGCCATTGGGTTGCCACAAAATCACTTTACGGATTTCACCATAAACTCTGCCATTGAAGAGGCTTCTACGATCCTGACGTCGGCTGTTTGTGACGTTTATGCAACCAGCCGTGCCCTACCTACCAGAGAGCTATTTCTCTTACGCAGTTAGCTCGGTGATATTTTATTACTCATTTATAAATAAGTGTACTATTACAATGATATACATATATATCCAGATAAAGGATCCACGACAAATGTTCTCCCCCTGTAGACATATATTTACCAGCTTTGCCGTACTATATTTGCTCAAAAAACTTTAGTCCGTTATTTCCAAATATAAAAAGCGATATAAACATGGGAAATTAATAATGCACGTAACAATTATTGAAATATATAAAGTCTGTGAAATACTGAGATTACACAGCCTTACGCTTAGAATAATAATATGGGCACGCAACTTTTGTTCTCACGAAGGCCAAGACCTACTGTGTATGTACATATGTCCCTATGACGTAACTGTGGAACATTTCAATTACTGAAAAGCATACAGTAGTACAAGAGGAAATTTTCCACTGCTCCGACTGCGATCGTAGGTCTGAAGACCTAGGCAGATTGTTCACGGAAACAAAGGAATTCTTCAAATGAATTATTTTATTTGCTACACAATAGTAAAATATTCAAACCTGTGCAGCAAGAAGCCCGCCGAGTACCACCACTCTCTTCTTCACAGCCGGACTGAAATACCCAAGGAACCAATAAATGGTGGCTGGAACGTAGAAAACTGCACCAATCGAACGGCCCCACATGCGATGAATGTACTCCATCCAATAGATCGACTGTAAATCAATAGCATTTATAAATTACATTTATATATTAAATCGGCGGGGCGTACTAGGTGTGACAACAGTCCATTTTTCCGACTTTTTCTCAGTATATATAACCTATAGCTCAATTGCGATAGAAGTGCGGAACACATTAGTCGACAACGATTTTTGTTAGCTCTACAGAAGTCTAATATTCACTTACAGTGAATAATGGATTAAAAAAATACGTAGGATCAAATAGAGAACTGATCTAAAATTATATATTTGTAGAATGTGCGACATTCAGTTACGAAATGCAGCGGACAATAAATTCTCACCTTGAATTGCTCTAGAGTCATGTCTTTGTTTCGTGCTTTGTACTCAGGGTATTGCTGATACTTCGCAAATTCCGCCTCCCATTCAGCGTGTGTTCGCGGACGACCTTCATTCAAGGGGTGCCAGTCTACCATGGACAGGCCGGACTTTGTTAGTCTAAAACACAAAACAAACCTCATGTGAATACCGATATTTGCACGCGTGCACTTACAATCAGACATTACAAGCTGGCAAAATAAGCCACACTAGCAAGCTATCCTCACAAATAAGGTTATATAAGAGTTCGTAGAACCGACACAAACACAGTAAACTAATACTTCAAATGCTGGCCCCCTGGTCTATCGTATAGATGCGTTTTACTATATTAGGGTTCCCTTGCATTTATAATTTTCACTGCTATCATCGTTTAAGAAAAATTGCTTTTAAAAAAGTCGTAGCGCGGTAGTTGATCGACGCGCCAATGTGGAGGCTTGCTTCTAAGCATTAATTTTGCGACCTGTTGCCAAACCTTTAAAGGTAAAAAGAAACGATCGGATTCTCGTTAGCTTTAGGTATGAGATGGTGCTAGCCTGATGTATAGGATTAAATAGGTATTTTAAATATGCACACAATCCCAGCAATAAGAAACATGCAAGTGGATAATAGATGAGTATCTAAAAAGGAAGTGGATACTGCTAAATTGTTAGCTAAACCTTATAATCAGCGGAAGGTTCTGGTTAGAAAAACGCTTCGGGCCCATTTTGATAATTAAAAGCTCAATGGAATCATTCAATAGAAAGCATTGCTAGAAAGTTTTACAGAAATTGTTCAATCTGGCCCGCTGCAAAAATCAGAGCTCTGAATTTTTGCAGTAATAACCAGATGTTTATTTATATTAAACTTTCTCTCACGGCAACATCAGCCCATATCTTTCTGCTTGTTCCGGATAACTTGCACAAAAACTTTAATCTCTGTCGACTCACTCCTGTGACTTGTTTTCTTAACAACATAAGTACTTAGATAGAGAAACGTCTAAGAACTGAGATGCGATCCAAAAAAAAAATTAAGAGCATTTCAAACGTAAAAATGGAAAAGTGCTTGGGTAAAAACAAACGGTACCAGTGCATTACGCCGTCGGGGAATTCTCTGAAAGGATACACAAATATAATCGTACTGGGAATTAAATAAATACTTTTCGTGCGGCAACATGACAAATCGTTAACTTAATTGAATGCCCTATGAAATATGAATCTAGGAAATGGTTTGAGAATTGGGAAAAGTTGGCATATGTGTTCTTGATCGGAGGAAAGCTACTTTGAAGGGGACAAAAGTACATGTGACTATTAAATGTCTACTCCTCGTACAGCAATAGTATTCCGGTAACTTTCTGGAGTAACACTTGCAATCAACATCTATAGATAGTAAAATTACGAGTTAACAGTTAAAGCGATTTTTTTACAATATCTCCGATTCACTTCATTTCGGCACGTATAATTGCAAGTATTTTTTTCGGAAGAAAGCTTCTGGTTCGGTACATTAGATATTGATCTTGCAGTTCGGGCTTATATTGAAAGTCGTGCCCAAAGACATTGGGTACGGAGTAGAGCAACCTCCTGGACTTGACATTCCCTGCAAGCAACTATGGGAGCATACAGGAGCGAACGAACAACTAAGCTACTTAGGCAGTGAAACGTATACAATTTGTCTGATTCTAGCTGGCTATGTATGACGTTGCCAGACTAAAACTGTATATTATGAAAGGAAAACCGAAAAGTTTTACGCTTGGCCATTTCACTTGACAGAGTTTTAGACATAATCAGACAGGTAGTTGTTTCCAGAGTGGGCTAGCAGGGGCATATGTTTAGTCAGTCTATACAGTGTTTATACTAAACATCTTCTTAGCAAATCTATAGACAGAGAAGGTGACAAATGAGTATGCATGCCATCATTCTCATCGCGCCGCTAACGATCACCGGAACAGGAAGCGTCGAAAAATTCGACCTGTTCAGTTCATGCTGCGTACGCAACTAGCCTCGCAACAACCTAACTTGGAGGGTGCGATTACATACGGTCGCTGCAACTAACTCACAAGCCCACTATGTACAGCAGCAGCGGTCTCAAATCAGCGTCGGTTCGACAGAACAAATACCCTTGAAGCACTAGCCCCCTTAACCGATAGAATGGAATGGAAGAGAGAATACAACGCTAAACACACACAAGCAATAGAACCCAACGCTGGCCGATGTGCTGACCAAGCCACTCTTAAAAATATTTAAGCCATGTTTTGAAGAAGAACTTATCCCTCTCTCTTTTCGCAAATCCATCGTTACGCAAGTTATCAAAATGGGAGACCGAAGCTGGAAACTACCTTCCGGTCGCCGCCCAAGGTCCTGTTGGCTGCTCTATATTGGAGAAGATAATCGAGATCGATTGTCATTTAGAAGAACAAGGCATACTTCGTTCACAACTGCGTGGTTTCACAAAAAAGCGTTTAACAGCTACGCAGCCATTTAAAGTCAGTCATGACTGGAATCCTGCCCGAAATCGAGGTGTTTATCACCACGTCGCCTGTTTTGATTTCACTCACGAGTTCGATAGTGTTGACCACGAAATACAACAAATGAAAGTTGTCGGTGTGGGACCCCAAATAGCCGACCGAATTAAGACATAAATACTTGACCGAACGTTTTTTCTTTTTCAAGACGGATAATAGTATTTTGAATTTCGGGTATCCCTTAAGGCTCCTGCTTAAACCCATTACTGTACTCCATAGTTTTTGTGAGCCCTGAAACACACCTAAGTATTTGTAGTGTTTGTTATAAAATGTATGCTGGCAATCTTCCAACGTATAGTTAAATTCGCGAAGACTTTTTCTAGAATCGAGCTTCAAAGTCTAGTAATTGCGTAGTAGCCTAGTGTGAGGCCGACTATATGAAAATACCTACTTGTGCGGTATTGAAGACCGCGGCGAACAGCATTAATTATACAGCCCACAAGCAGTCAATCATCGAAGTGTGTCACCTAGGGCACACACCAGTTAACGGCTATTTAACCCCATATTCAGGACGTTCATGACAAACTATGTCAAACTGTACATCCAAAATGCTTTGGTTGCGCGCAAAGTAACGTACTGTACACACATATGGACACCATTACATAACAACAAGGTATCCCTGTTACAGCGTATGCAAAACACAGTCATGAACCAACATCACGCAAGATGCAGAGAGTTGCAGAAAGAAGTTGACTTCGATAGACGCAAGGTCTAGTCTAACTCGATACTGAAGCCGCAAGAGAAAGCAGGGTGTGTGCATGCGTAGAAATACGAGAAACACCCATGGCTCGACTCCGCTAGCTCTCTGCCTAGCAAATTTGCCACGGACCAGAAAAAAACCAGGAGCAGGCCCTATTGCGTGCGTGAGGCGATGCATATATCCGCAGATTATCGAAAGCATAAATAATAAAGATGTCGGATATTGGCACTCGTCATCTTTGAATTGCCGGTTAGGTTAGCTTTGATGACAGCAAACGGAATCCATGTCTTGCATCAGCGGTTAGTGTAGATCATTATCCAATTTGCATGCTATTCAGATAAGTCAGCGCGCATTACAGTTATCACTACAGTTTCATGTGGTAGTACTCTTATCTCATTATGGCTATTAAGCCAAGGCAGCAGGCATCCCAATCGATATGTTTAGGTTGACTAGGCCTAGGGCATTGACCGATCACGTGTAATATATATGATCGTTATGAATCAATCCAGAATCGATGGGATCGGTTCAGCAATCACCTATGCGACCTATTAGTTTTGAGTCCTCGAGTAAACCACGACGATATGAATTCGTTGCCATATCATCTACGTATATAACTAGCTATCTATTAACACTTGTAGAAATAATATGACTTCTGTTGTGTAAGTTAGTGTAGACAAAGTTAGTTTTCTTCAATAAAGGAACCATGCCTAAACACAAGCAAAAGCACTACGGCCGTTTACAGTCAAATTAGTATTGTGCTAGTGTGCGAGCTTTTCATTTTCTGGCAGCGAAATGTTTATACGATGTAAAAGGCCGGTACTGTATTTTTGCTTGCTGTTGTTGTAGTTGTTATTGTTGCCATACCTTGTCACGCCTCCGAGGATTACGGCACCGAATGCCATTCCACCGCAGGCCAGTAACCATCCGCCCACGAGTTTGTCAGACCGGCTGACTCCCTCTATCCGAACCGACCACGAACAGTACGATGATGTTGTTGTCCGTCGAACGTACGAAAGACCACCAGCACAGTTAGCTGACCTTTCGCATCTTTTTTAATATATATATATATATATATATATATATATATATATATATATATATATATATATATATATATATATATATATATATTTATATATATGTGTATATATATATATATATATATATTTATGCATTGTTTGATTTCCTTTTCGCTCGGCATTTATACCTAAATGTAAATATGTCATCATTTTATCTCAGAAACGCCTAAGCTAGGGCCTCTGACAGGTCTAAATATCTTATTTCTCCCCAATACTGTGCACTGTTTTACAATATATTAAATGACCTCTTCCCTAACTCGCAAACTTCATACATTTTGTATATATATATATATATATATATATACGAGGGCGGACCGATCAGCAAGTTGTAGTACTTCAAATTTTAAAAATTGAACCGAAATCACTACGCTCTTCCGGTTTGTTCTGCATAGAAAAGACATACATTACCTACATACCAGCCAAATTTCGAAAGAAGTGAACAAATGAGGTTCATCGATTTCGAAGAAGCCAAAAATGAACGAGCAATATATCTGCATCAAGTTTTGTGATAAAAACGAAATCATATGTTCTAAAGAAGTGGAAATAATACAAACTATTTATGGTGATCAAAAAGTGTCCCGAAACACTGTGTATACATGGTACCGTCGATTTCGTGGCGGACGTGAAGAAACCCTTCGTTTGGAATGGAAAGGAAAGTAAAAAATTGCTAAAACCAACTAAACTCGATTCCGCCCTCGTATATTATTAATATTTTCGAAAAAAACAAAAAAAATATATATATATATATATTATAATATATATATATATGAATGTATATATACTATATCTATCTCTCCTCTCTATCTGTCTATCTATCTCTCTATAGCATATATCAATATGTCCTATCTCCTATCTATCTATCTATCCTGATATCTCTCTGTATCTCTATCTATCTCTATCTCTTATCTGTCAGCTCTCTCCTCTCTCTATCTCTCTCTACTCTCTCTGTCCGGTATATCTACTCTCTCTCTCTCTCTCTCTCTCTCTCTCTCTCTCTATATCTATATAAGGCATTCAGTACACGTTTAGGTGCACTTTGGTAGGCGATGGTGGTGGATCTTTCCGCACGAGAAATTTGACTAGTGGTCGTTGATTGTCGTTGCCTGGCGTCGTCACAGAGTGGCGACCACGAACCACCCCTGGCCGAAAAGACGGCTTTTGCAGTATCTTCGATGATAATCTTCTCTCCACGCCACATACGCCGGACTGCAATAGTGCACATCATTAATCAGGCGGTCCTACAGAAGAGGCATAGTACTAAAAGTACGGATGAGATATCGGAAGACAGACAGAGAGAGAGAGAGAGAGAGAGAGCAAGGCCAGCAAGAGACCAAAAGCGTTCGCGAAGCAAATCTCAAGAAAATCGCTGCCTAGCATATATTCCCTTCGTGATATTTGAAGCGTCTAAAGAATCGCTCTCAGACAATGTGCAGCAACTCAACATACGTATGAGGGCAAGTCGCTAATGAAATCACTTCAATTGCACTTAAGTATTGGAAAGACTAACGTTTGAGTCTTTATATCGAGAAACTGTAGTCACAATGCAGAACGCAATAATGATCAGATCTTCAGAGTGATGTGAAAGAATGGAGAAGGCAGAGCAAATGACAACAAGAAAACCATCGGTTGCGTTGTTCCAGCGGAATGTTCAGGTTATACCTGATGAACGATACGGCTTTCGGAAGGATCGCTCATCGGATATCGTTGGCAGAATCCTTATGTTATACATAAAGGAAGCGCTAACTAAGCCCTGAATCCCTCCTTTCTCATTACTGGTTAAATTAGCATTTGGCTCGGCTTTGAGGGATCGGGTACTTAGATAAACATCCTAAACAAACTACCTAACATCCTAGTTGCAATCCTCTACGTTGGCAGAATAACTATGGCGGCACCGGCAAACCATGATCGACTCGAACTTGCTCTCACTCAGCACTGCGGTACGCTTGTTCGATCTAAAGATTGCACCAACTGCAGCATGTAGACCAATATATTACTGAAATAGACGGGGCTTTCCACAGCACGTGTGCAATCAAAAACAACAACTGGAAGGAGCAAAACGCCATGTTATTTGTCACCCGCTTTGCTGTATATGGCTTCTGCCGACCTGCTTTGTAGGAAAGCGGCTTTTCGTGAGCTAAATCTAGAATGCATTTGTACCCGCTGCGGGTAAGTTCTGGAAGATTTCATTCCACCTGTTGTCCTTTCGTACAATCGTTAGGTAGCCTGGCGCACTAGAAATGCCACATATAAAATCAATGGTATCATGATTTTTTACGCCTTTTTATGTTTGCATTAATATGAAACGAACTCGTGTGTATGCAGCGTTTATCTTATTATAATTAATTATAACAATTCATTTACTTGAATAGTTTAGTTAAATTAGTAATTGGCTTTATATATTAATTTACTTGAATAACAACAAGAAGAGGCTAATCGTCGTATGTTCTACTCGACTGCGCAAACCTGGCGTCTTACGGTCTGTTATGCTTAATACGTATGCGCGGTCTGGTCTATTGCATAGCAGTATGGGATGGTACGTATAAAATTGTTATCAGGAAAGAAAACGTAGTTCATAATGATGTGATTCATGCAGCTTTAGGTTTTTATTCTATTTATTAGAGTTTATTGTAACAGTAATTACAATTGAAGGTTTTATCTCGGAAACCCGAAGCACGTCACATTTGACTGTCTGTCAACCCTACTCAGGGCAGCTCTATATCATTCATTTAGACGATTAATTCAGCATTTCTAACAAATTGTAAGAGTTCCTCTATATAGTGGTCTCTGATACGAATGGCAAGTTGGCTTGCATCGACTTGATCAGCAGCTACAGCGTTCTCCCAGCTTTAGGCCTTACGTGGTCAAACTCTATGTCAAGGGGTCAAACTTCAGTACTCTGTTCGAGTATCTACCGTATCTGTTTTTTGCGACACAAGTGTCGATCTTTTTTTTTCTTTTTTTTTCCCGTAAGGCAACTGCCCGTGTACGGTTTTTTCATGTCATGGCTAACTTTAATCCACTCCGGCATTTACCTTGTCTAAATTGGAAACCATGCAAACCAATTTAAGAGTGGCCGGTCTGGGTCTCAAACCCAGTCCTCCCGAATGCAAGGCAAAGGCTTTGCCACTAAGCCATCTTGCTCGGTCTACAGGGTACCTAATGGCAGGCTACCCTAATGTTAAACCGGTCCTTTTTTACGACACATTTTTCAAACTAACTCAAGTCGCAATCTAGTTACACCTGTAGACAAACACTTTTTTGTTCACAGGAACACTAAAATTATGCTGTATCTGTATGAAATGACCTGCATCTGGAAATCGGGAGTTTCTAGGGAGTCATATATATTCTCACTTAGAAAGGGCAAGCAGCTTCAATATACCGTCAAGTAAGCGGCGCAAAATTGTATGCTTAACTACGTTCACAGAGTTTTTAAAGTAAGTTCCTTACGTTGAAAAAAAGGAATAATATTTTTTTCCTAAACCGACACATCCAAATAACGGTGATCTTCTTCTGTAAAGAAGCAACTAAGGCATTTACAGGAGTTAGGGCAGACTTCAGTGACAGTGTTTACTAAACGATTTTTACTTAGCTAAGGAGGTAAGCAACATTTGTATTTCGATATAGTTTGGCTTAGAACATTCGCAATAGAATCAACCGATGGAAATCTCCTTGACCGGCTTTGATGAGCCGAGAAGCTGCGCTAAATTCAGGAGATTGCGCTATAAGGAACATGTCATGTAGCATGTGTACCAAATGACCCAAAAGTATCATTAATATATCGGAAAGAGAAAGGACGTTGAGGTACTTCTGATTAAATAATTCAAACGATCTCTTAGTTTGAATTCACTTTGGATCTTAAAGCTCGCCCTAAACAACAAGAGTCAGCTACCTTTTGGCCCCTGTGAATGGGAAACCTGAAGTTTGAGATGTCGTGGCCATTGCCGGCTTGGCTGAATCATTACCAATGCAAGTCAGCGAGCTTCGCTCGTTCGCCTTTTACTCACGGCTTATGTTTGGGTACATTATTAAACCGACCGGGAATTATCTTTTCACCCTTAGGCAAATGCCAGCAAATTCAACGTTTTAAAAACAGCGTGGAGAAATAGCAGATTTCAATCTAATTTATAAAGAAACGAAGTAATTTGTTTTTTATAATCGTCGTTCTAATGTTTTTAAGCAATACGTCCAATGCTACTTGGCAACAAGTCTACATATGCCTGCATAGGCCTCAGATCGGAATCCACGTAGTGGACCCATACTCCTGTAGGTTGTGGTTAACTAGAATCAGGAAACCCGGGCGAGGCCCATATAACAACATCGTATTCGGCAGCTCCTTACGGTACTTACGGCGTGGTCTAGGGGACTAGTGCGCCAGTCACGGTTATCAACTACCGGGGTGTTTTTTTGATACATACGTTTGATGCTCAATCTTGATCCAACTTTCTTTGAGCGATGGTCATTGAGAATAGATGATGAGCCATATACCGTTGAAAGTCAGCGGCCATGCTGCCACAAGGACTGTTAAAAAATACTTTTCGGGCTGACCCCCAGCCAAGATTTAACGCCCACGCGACCGCATTGCTTCATATAAGAACTCCCATAAATACAAATGTGCAACGGTGGGGCTCCCGCGCACCTATGTGTCTCCTCCAGTCGCGAGGCGCAGGCTAATGCACCACGGTACCGGGCTCGACACCACAAGCACTGTTGGGGAAACCCTAAATGTCTCAACATGCCCGAGCCTCTGTGCATTGAAAATATGCCGATTCCAAGCCCGTAAGGGACGCCTGATGATCTAGATTAAAAAACAAATGCCTTACAAAATGGTTTTAATTATAGACTACTCAAGAGTGGCAGAAGTCGGCTTGACGGAGCAAATTTAATTCCCTCCGAGACGGACCACCTTCCATAATGGAACGGTACCGTGACCGAGCCGCTTATGCTCTTAATTGTTACTGATGGGGCACCACATTCTGGCCACGTAGCTTTCTCTTCTGAACAAAATATACTACGCAAGTACACACATCGCGAGAAGCTGTTTACTCCTCTGGCTGTCAAAACACTAGGGATGGGTGGCTTAATATGCATATAGCTGCTTTCCAAGATGTCGGAGCGAGTAATAGTAGCTAACGGCATGTCACTACCGTGCTTTCAAAGACTTTTAATTTTGACACAAAAAGATGCAGCAACACTAGAAATGATGCCGAAATGATTACAAATTGGGTTGACAACCAAGCATTTGGGATTAGGGCAAGTGGGTGTCACCACGCATGCATTGACAGCAACCGTTATTTCTCACTAAGAATGTAATAAAATGCCCAGCTACTAATAAACACAAACATAACGTAAAATATAACATGTATTTTATGACACGGTACAAGACACAGTTCTATGATGACCAGCTCATTGGTGCACGCAGGCGTGCTCATGTTTTGGGCACTGAACCCAAGCATCCTGAGCGCAAGGTGGTAGAAAAGATAAGATTCCTATAGGCGGCCTACTCTGGATGTGCACGATAATAACACATTGCATGTAATATAACATTATACTTAGAATTTAAGAATACGGCATTGCTTATCACCTTGTCGACAATGTTTTTGAGACAGAGATCCTCAAGACAGAGAACTTGAATTAATGTTTAATTTGTATAATTAATAATCAATAAAATGAATTAATATTTATTACATAAATAATTAATATATAACAAACATATTTACCTGTGAGCCAGCATGCGTTTCTTCTCAAGTCGAACTAGAACAGCATTGCCATTGGCCTTCAATTAAAGTGTACGCAAGACGTCTTGATAATGTGCTTGCGCTAACATGTCTTCTTCTTTAAACAAATTACTACAGAGTTATGTTTCTCCCTTTGACAACATATATTGGCTGCCGGGGTGTTAGAAAGAAACAATGAGTTAATTTTATTACTACAGCAGCAGCAGATTAAACTTGACTACGGTAGCTACGTGTATGTACAAAATGAAGTCATTTAAGGGTTCACAGCGGGTATGAAATACAATCGTCGTTTGCTTTAGAAGCTAGAAAAAGGTAGGAGAGTACTCTTCAATAGGGAAATAGTGCGCCAATATTAAATAGGAAAGTAGAGGATCCACCACTCTGGCAAAGGCGAGTCCATGAAGTTCAGAGTTACTAAATTGATATTTTTTATTATAAATTTTGTACACATCCCCTGGTAACATGATAGTGTCACTCATCGAGTGCTATTCATCACTATTAACGGGAGAGATAGGTGAAATATATATATATATATATATATATATATATATATATATATATATATATATATAAATATTTAATCAATATCTCGGAACGAAGTTAGATATATATATATATATATATATATATATAAACGTATTTTAACTACCCTCAGGTGCAAGAGCATTTCCGCGCGCTTTCGGATCTGTTAATGGGGCCATAACAACAGGTTTCACGTAAACACACTTTCGCCACTAGTGGGACCAGTTAAAGCCGTACCACAGAAAATCTATGAAGCTGGGGGCAAGCGAGGCTGGCCGAACAACGGCGGCGAGGAAACCGCTCACACCACAACAAACATCTCGATCTAGTCTAATAACGAATACTGACTTGCACGTGTCAAACAAATGCTTAATATACAACGTATAATCTTTAGACGGACTCTATTGCGCTAATAGAGATACAAAGATCATATGTTAACCTATATATATATATATATATATATATATATATATATATATATATATGATTTTCGTAACAAATAAAAACCGTGCGCACTTCCTAAGATCTAAAGTTTATTACGGTCAGACAATAAAACCGCAATGAATTGATTCGTTTACTACAAAATATGACCACAGATGCATAAACAGAAACAATTTAGCATTAATCGTTTTTTTCTTTTTTCTAAAATGTAGCTACAACTTAAATTATTGTGAGCATTCTTTAGCGACCATATAAGTTCGTGAACGTTCTTCATAGTGTATTAAGAGTAAGCTACTAACCCCAGCTCGGCGGAACACACTGGTGAATAACATCATATCTGGTCGTTTTTCACAAACGCAGTTCAACAGACATTAGTGTAAAAATCCTTTAAAGTGACGTAATTTCACGATACACATGTAATTCGCGCAGCAATGGCAGCACACATATGGGAGAAGCCGGTGTGCTGGAATCGACGTGTTCCGTTCTTTAGGCTCTAACTGACGGGACACTCACAGTGTTGAAACACTCGCAGATCTACTCGTCTATCACAAACAACTACCGTCTTCTCGAACTTAAACGCTACCACGGTAGTAGTATGCGTAAGAAGTAATCAATTATAACAGTCTGTTTTACAGATTGTTTCACAATTTGTCCCATACAATGGTACAAAGCAAATACGGGAAACCAACGTGACGAAGGCAACATAGAAAGCTGTAATTGTCTATTATAATAGATGCAATGTTCTCGGTTGCCCAGAGGAACAGTTTTGTTTATTCACACTTTTATTCAGATAGAAACAAGTTTCGTTGGAAATCAATTTCTTCACAAAATCTGCATTACGCTGCATGCTCTCGGAAGCCCAACTGCGAAGTTTAGCCGCTCCTCAAGCGGTTTCTATTGCCGGCTTCATGGCGTCGCTGGGAAGCCGACTTTTTTAACGGAGAGTATGCGTGCAGACCCCAAAAAAGCATAATGTGATTATGGTTAAATACAGTAGACAATACAAAATCGTTTTTATTCAATAGATATGGTAACATGAATACTAAAACAGTCCTAATAATGTGATTTATGAATAATATATATATATATATATATATATATATATATATATATATATATATATATATATATATATATATATATATATATATATATATATATCACAAAATGTACTTTTTAAAGAGCGTCTTTCTACCGGCGTTCAACGCGGTTAGGGGGCGTAGCCATCATGGACACGATGATAGAGTGGTTGATTAGCTCTATCGTCTCTGCGGTCTGCTCTCTTCGTAGAAACAGAACTGACTGCCAAATCCAAGACGGAACGTTACGTGGAAGAACGCGTAGAGATTGTGAAACATTTTCAGGAGTGAAAGGGATACCCTGACGAGCTTTTTGTAAAATTTACGGTCGACATAACTGGCCTTGTGAGAACACCATTTGTGAACTTGTGCAGAAGATTCAAAGGACAGGTTCAGCTCTGACCGACAGTGTGGAACAATGTCCGGAAGCATCGGCGCACCTTAAACTGGTGCATTTTGATATCAGGTCTAGCAATGTATTCTGCAAGCAGCGTGATGCTGATTTTGCAAAGAAAATTCTTTCTTCCGACAAAGACCATTTCTGTCTAAATGAAAATGTGAATAAACAAAACTGTCCCTCTGGGCAACCGATAACCCTCACGGGATTCACAAAGAGCTGTTACATGTGCCATATGTGACATTCTGGTGCGAGGTACTGGCCCTCTTTTTTTCACTCCACGGCGAACGTTATCCCTACATGATCCTGAATTGCCTTTGACGGAATTTTGATGAAAACGCTGCAAGTTAACTCCGGTTCCAGAACTCCGATGGTTCCACACAGCCGAGACAATTGAGTTTTTGAGTATGAAGTGTCCTGATGAGTAACCTCGCGTGACGGGGTCATTGCGATCTAGCGCGGGTACACTTCCGGGGGGGGGGGGCTTTGGATGAGTACGCTAATATTCCCACGACTATCCGCGATCTAAGTACCACAACTGAGGCGTGCATGAATGTAATTGAATCTGATTTTTATGAAAAGCGCTTAAAAATTAGACGCCTATATATAGCTTGCAAAACCTAAGAAAAGTTACCACGTCTTGAACCACAAAACCAAGCTTGTATTTGTATTAGAAACGGCATTACGTCTGTAATAAAATAAAATATAATAATCAGTTATTTTTTAATTAACTTAAATAATTTTGTTGAAAGATCTCAGAATATCTTTCGAATACCTTATGTATGTTGTTGATGCAAAAGTTCTTATTGTTTTTTTGCCTAAAGCGAAAAAACGAATTTGCAAGAACATCCGGGATTATTTAGTCATCCATATAGTCTCCCCTCTTTCAATCAAATCTTGCCAAGGATCAACTAGCTTTTTGATTTTCCTTTTATAAAAGTCTTGTTTCCTGGAGATGAATAGGTGTTGTACCTCATTATCGGCGTCCTTGAATGACTTGCATTTTGTCCAAACAAAACTTTTTGAAGAAACCGGATTTTTTTTATTTTTAAGCTAGTGTTACTCACGTGGGATCGTCCGTTGTCTTGGTGAAGTATGTGGACGCATAATTTTTTGGACTAGTTGGAGTTGATGGCAATAGAAAACCGTGTTGATTGTTGATGGTTCTACCTCAAAAGTCTACAACATCACAACGTAACCTTATTTGAGTGGACGTTTCACTTGGGTTGGCTCTGGAAACTGCCGGCGCTCTCGGACCAGAATGTTTGCCTGCTTAGTGCTACTTTTTCTATTGCAGGTTGCCAGACGACCTAAGCACGGAGGTGGGTGGTAGCGACAAAGTATAGAAGTACAGAAGCGCGTGCGCTTCAATTTGTTACCGTTGCACAGTTTGTGAGTGTTGCTTGAGTGCTAACCATTGGATTTTATCGCATCTTTAAGCACGTTCTCTCCCAGCAGAGGATCAGCCTTTGGTTCATCCTCCAGATTGAAATATTTGCCACGGAACTTGGCAAACCATTATCGGCATATTCATTCGTTAAGTGAGTCGCCCTGAAGATGGTCGAAATGTATCGACAAGCTATAGGAGCGTTGGACCGTTTTCGGAATTCATATAGCAAAGCACATCGAGTTTGCTATTTTGCATTTACAATTTGTTCGCCTTCTCAGAAAGGAGCTAAGCGTTGTGCGCCGACCGATCTTGCCGGCTGATGCAGTAACGACCGCTCTATCATAAACGTATCACTCTTTCGCATACGGGAGTTGTTAAGAGCGCGCTGCAAGTCTATATATAAAGCGAGCACTGCCGGTGTGCAAACGTATTGTAAATGATTAATAAATCATCACAGTATTTTCTATATATATACAATTCTTCATTTAAGTTGACTCACTTTATGCAACGTCGGATCTCTAAAACCTGTTGACTACTGCAGTGGCTACAGTCTGATGATGATTTTTTTTTATAGAGGTGCCTGATAAAATGCGTTATGTACACCGGGCGTCGTTCAACTGTTTCAACTGTTTGTTTATTGACATTTCTTGTAGATAATTGCACACATTAATTTCAAAAGTTGTTAAAGCCACGGTAGTGTGGGACTCGCACCCATTAAAACCCAGTCGCCCTGGATTTTAGGGGGTGCGAGTACAAAAAAATATACAAAGAGCTCGGGTGGCACAGGCAAAACTGGCTCAGGGGGATGTTTCGACAGCAGCGCGCATTCTTATTTCAACGGATTCGATGGCTCCACAAGACGCCAATACGCGTCGCATACTTAGCGATAAGCACCCGAACATGCCAGAAACAGCGGCATACCCGGCACCGCCTCGTGGCGTTCCATCAGCCGACCAAATCAACATTACCCCCAGTGAAGTCCGACCAGCAATCCAAACGTTCCCAAATAGCTCAAGTGGAGGCCCTGACGGTCTCAAGCCCAGACACCTAAATATCCTTATTGAAAAGGGTGATCAGATCTGCCCCCTCCTTTTTGCTCTGACGGACTTCTACAACCTTGTCGTGAATGGCCGCCTACCAGGGTTCGCACTTAGTAACTTCTATGGAGCGAATCTTATAGCTTTAAAAAAAAAAAGACGGTGGTCACCGCCCGATAGCAGTCGGGAATACCCTGCGGCGGCTAGCGTCTAAAGTGCTAATCCGCAAATACATGGCGCCGATTATCGACAGGATTGCCCCCGTTCAACTGGGTTGTGGAGTTAAAGGAGGCTGCGAAGCTGCTGTCCACGCGGCAAGTGCCTTTGTAAATACTAACTCGGCGTCCAATAAGGTGCTGATTAAACTCGATTTAAAAAATGCTTTTAATTCGCTGAGAAGGGATGTAATTCTTGAAGCCGTCAAATCAAACTTTCCAGCAATGTACCCCGCAGTCTACCAAATGTACAGGAGCCCATCCAATGTCTTTTGGGGGGAAGAGATCGTACTCTCCAGATGTGGGGTACAGCAAGGAGACCCCTGTGGTCCGGCCCTCTTCTGTCTGGCGATTTGCCAATTGCTTTCTGCTTTGCAGTCGGAATTTAAGCCGTGGTTCTTAGACGATGGCACAATTGGAGGTACTCTTGATTCCGCCCTTAGTGATGTGAAAAAGATAATCGAGTTCGGCGTCACCTCTGGACTGCAACTAAATGCTTCAAAGTGTGAGCTGTACGTCTTGTCATTCGACTACGCCTTTCGTGACGAGTGTTTACGCCGGGCGCAAGGCCTGCTTCCTGACATCAAGCTATGCACTGATGAAAACATCGAGCTTTTAGGAGCTCCCCTCACAACGGCTTCCGCAAAACTCGCCCTAAACAGGAAGTGCGAGCTAATGGATCTCTGGTGTTCCAGGTTGGAATCCCTCGATGCGCATCCTGCATTATTCTTGATGCGAACTAGCCTCTCGACACCAAGGCTAATCTATATCCTTCGCTGCATAGATGCATCGGCCATTTGACGATAAGCTGAGACAGTGCGTGAATCAGGTGTTAAATTTGAATCTGGGCGGGGCAAATTGGGACCAGGCTACCCTTCCTACAACAGCCGGAGGTCTAGGAATACGACATGCAACCGATCTGGCCCAGACCGCATTCTTGGGTTCAATCACCACACTTCAGGAACTGATTATATCTATATCTTTTTCGAACGTCAAGTCTTTTCTGGAACGGCTCATGGAGTTCAAAAAAGAGGAGTTCGCCGCATATCACCGCGTGGTGCTTGACGACATACGCCAGCATGCTCTGGATGCTGTGGTAGTCGAAGCCATTTAAAAGAAGCTCCTGGACAACACGGCTGATGCACTCGGCAAGGCACGCCTACTAGCAGCTTTCAACGATAGGAGCGCAAAATGGCTTCAAGCCATCCCCTCGCCGCAGCTGGGAACGATTCTGGACAACACAACACTCCGCATCGTTGCCGGCCTGCGGTTAGGGGAGGCTGTGTGTGCGCCCCATAGTTGCTCCCTGTGCAACACACTGGTGTCGCCGACGGGAGAGCACGGCCTCAGCTGTCCTAGGAGCTGCGGAAGACATTCGCCGCCCTCAACGGAGTGATTTCAAGAGCGTTGCAATCCGCTAACGTACCCTGCAGAAAGGAGCCATCTCGGACTAGCAGCGGACTCAGCCTTACGTCCAGACGGAATGACCTTGGTTCCGTGGTCCTCCGGAAAGGCCCTTGTATGGGACGCAACCGTGTAAGACACGCTGGCGCCGTCTTATAGAAGCCGAGCTTCAAGATCAGCAGGTGCTGTTGCTAATTTAGCGGAGCAGCGGAAAAGTTTGAAGTACCGCGAGTTAGAGGCATCTTTTATAGTGCAGCCAGTTGCCATAGAAACAATGAGAGTCATAGGCGAATCAACAGTGAGTTTTCTGAAAGAAACTGGGAAAAGAGCGGCAAGTGAGAAGGATGAGAAAAGGCCAGGGGAATTTTTGCTACAAAGAATATCAATTGAAGTGCAACGTGGAAATGCGGCTGCGGTGCTAGGTTCGCTGCCCTCAGGCAGTGGTCTACTGGGTCTGCTCTGAATACGTATTAGAATTATGCTGTGGTGCGAGTACTGTATCTTTGAGATTACTTCACCTGGCCACTCTTCTTGCCATTTAGGCTGCTTGGTTTTGTGTGGCTGTTATTATGGCATCGGAGACTATTTCTGCAAATCTTCTTACCATATACAAAGGATTTGTGATCTTTGAGGAGCGTCTCTAAAAGGGCTTGGCATGTCAGAGCCAGCCTTTCACAGAAACATGAGATGTTTCTTTGAAAGCCCTTTCAGAGGCTCGGGGGTTGTCTTGTCGTCGGTTTCGGGACAGTAGCCTTCGCTCAGTGTCGAAGAAGGCGCAGCGTTCAAAGCAGTGCCTTACATCCTTAGCCTCCCCTGAGTTGCACATGCGGCATGCGGGAGAGTCAGTTTTGTCAATGCGGTGTAGGTACTGCTAAAAACAGCCACCGTGGCCTGTTAGCAGTTGCGCAAGGGGTTAGGTAAGCGAGCCGTGTTTGAAGCTGTACCATTGCTTGAGATAAGGGAGTATTCATTTTGTGCAGCATCCAGGATGGCCCGGCTGGATTGCTTCCGATTGTTGGCTTCATTTGCTTAGGATGTCTGTTCTGCTGATTAGTGTCCCCTCTACCCGGCCGTTAATTAAGGGTTTCCTGATGCCAGTTCTTTAACTCTTAGGTCACAGCAAATTTGACTGGAGAGGTCCTGTATGGCTGCTGTGGAAGCCTTGCGACTTGCCCGTGCTATGTTGAGCGCCATAGGTTTTTGAGTCGTGTTGAAGAGGCGCAGTGTTGTTGCTCTGGCAGTCGTGCGCTCTTATAAGGGTGCGGCGTACAACATGATGCTGTCTATTACTGATGCTAGGAGACGGCGCCGAGAGTCGGTTGCTTCTCTGGTCCGTAGGAGGACTTTCTGTAGCTCTGCTGAGGCTTTGGCTATTTTTTTTGCTGCATAACAAACATGAGGTGTTTCCGTGAAAGCCCTATGCAGGATCACGCCTAGGTACTTGATCGTGGACGTAGGTGTTACTGGTTGACCTTCCGCGTGTAAATTTAGATTCTGTAGAGGACGCTTGAGGCCGTTGAAAAGAATAGTTTCTGTTTTATGTGAAGCCAGTTTGAGACTTAGCGTATAGTGATGTTGTCGGATTTTTGTTAAAGCTCCGTTGGTTGTTCGTTCGAGCAGATCCTCGTAGTCCACGTCTTTGTATGTAGATGCTTGGTCTTTTAAGTACGTCTTTGTATGTAGATGCTCGGTCTTTTAAGTTGTAGCTTAGTTGCCTCACCTATGAGTGAGGTGACCAGGTGCGTTTTAAGACCTACTTTTCATGCCTCTTATCTACTCACCAACATTGCTTCTACGGATGTAGTGAGTCCTCCTGCTCCACTTATAAGCTTCTTTAAAACGAACTTTTAAGCAGTCATATGACGACGCTCTAGTTCTTTACATTTTCAAACAGAGTATTGTAACACCTACATTATACATAAAAAGGGCCCAAAAAGCACATTGAAAACTATTATTCTGTGTCTCTGTATTCTATAGCTTGCACCATTTTGTAAAGGATACAGGCAGACACAACACCAACGCATTCCAGCACGAATGTATGCTTTGACGACCTGCATACACGCAGCTGCCAGAAATGACAAGCGATTGGGCTTTGCACATAAACGCCAACAAGGACTTTTACTGAATATACTTCGACCAGAAGAGTACCTCTGACAGAATCAATCAGAAGCTTGTTATCGTCAAGATGATGACCACCCTCCAGGTTCATCGACAGTCGAACCCGGGTGCGTGGTGGGTGCATTTGCCTGCGCCACGCGACCGGAGGAGACACATAGATGCGTGAGTTCGTGCCCCACCATTACACATTTGTTGCTATCGTCTGGCCCGTCTATGAAGCAATGCAAAAAGCGGTTCCGTGGACGTTAAATCTTGGCTGAGGGTTAGCCTGAAAGGTTGAGGTTCATCGACAAACTAAATGTAGATGGCTTGCCACTTTTCTGCACAATCGATCGTTCTGAGCGAAATGCGACGAGGCTCTTATTGAACTGTGACCGGCGCCACCATCTGGCGTCCCGTAGCGGAGCTGTGTCTCTTCACTGTTATACGCAATATTTGTTTTAGACGTAGGAGCCTATATTCCGTCGAGTGTTCAATATCTTTTATACACGGACGACCTAAACATGTACACTCACTCTGCGCACACCGCGCTGCGGTCCGCTGTATCAGTTATCAGCCGTTGGAGCAGTGACAATGGAATGGGGCTCTCTATTCCGAACTTCCTTGTTCTCAAACATAGCTCTCCCGATCTGAACTATTAGTGGATCAACGCTGCCTATCGCAAATTTTGAACAGGCAGTAGGCGTTTTAATGTCGACAGCTTTTTAATCTTACGTTCGCTGCTTATCGAAGAGATCTAATGAAATCCACACCCGTACTTGTAAACATATTTTTTCGTTGTTTCATGACTAGGAATCCAAATGTATAGATCCGTCTGTATAAATCAAATGTGTAATCCAAACTTTGATATGTGCTATAACACATAAGTGTGATTGAGAGTGTTCAGAGAAGATACCTGAGTAGGTTCTGCAGAAAATGTGATTGAGCCGAGTGCTTTTAACTTTCAGTCGCCGTCAATTTTATTTAAGGACGGGTACTATCGTTGTAAGCTACTACACAGCTTGTAAGCTCAAATCTTATTGACTGCTTCTTTAATGTGCAAACGAATAATCGTAGGAGAAAAATAATGCGTGTACTAAAATTTATTGCAAAACATGAAATAATCAATAACATGTTTCCTGGCGTATAGCCAGAGAATTGCACAACAAGGCAGCTTTGCAGTCTTCCCTGCACTTCAGCCTTCTTCCACCCTTTATTCGGCAAATATTATATACAGAAATAATTTGTTTCCCCCCCTGATGCGTATAAACATTGCGTTTCTACTTGTTTTTTTTTTCATTTACCACGCACTGGACTTAAACAGAAAACGTAAAATTCAAATAAGCTTTATTGACCAATTTCAAAGCAATTTTCTTAAGATGTGCATATTTATATTGAAGTTTGAATAAATAAATGAAGGTAACGACTTATGTACTCATCACTCACTTCCGAATGATTTTTGTTGTGGCATTGTTTGCCATAAAGTGCGGAAAACATAGCTGGTGGTGTTGATGGTGCTATCGGGTAACAGTGTTACGTCAAGGGTTGAATAGAATTAAACAATGTTACGTCAAGTGTTGTATAGGCTTGAATTTTTACAGGCATTTCCTATAAGATGATTGCACATGATCATTCCAAGCTCCATTAAGCACATTGCTAGTTCGAAGTCCTTTTTATGAGATTACAACGCACAAATTATATTTGATTCGACGAAGTCCACTCCCCAAGACCAAATGTTTATATTGAGATACCTTAGCTAGCATTAAACTGTTAGTTAATCAACACGTATTGAAATGAGCCATACTCAAACTTCTTATCGACGAAACGGTCAAACAAACCCTTCACGCGAGCTTTGTTTATGCCTCGGAGTTGGGTCGCGGTTTCGCGCGCGTTCTGCCGTTGCAACATCGCTAGCCAGCCACAAAAGCCACCGCTTAGGCAGCTCGGTTACATACTAGAAGCATAGATAGATGTACATTATTTTGCTATAAATCGATAAGGCCGGCTATTAGAGATGTCACAGTAGCTTCACTGGAGGCTGAGTGCCACGATTTGCAGCGCGTCTTTGTATATATGCAAATAGGTTGTGCATCATACATTTCCGAAACTTCTTACATCATACATTTCCGAAACTTCTTACATCACAGATTTCCGAAATCTCTTACAAAACTTTTTCAATTCAATTCATTTCAAATGCACCTTTATTTTGTCAAAGGGGAGACATTACTTACAATTTACAAACCGTTACCTAGATACATACAATAGTAGAGTCCGGTGGCGTGGTGCATTCGTTTGCGTATCCTCGCGATCGGAGAAGACATGTATGTATGGGGCATCGTTGCACACTTGTATGTATGGGGCATGTCCGTCTATGAAGCAATGCGTAAAGCAGTCCCATGAACGTCAGATCTTTGCTGAAAGTCAGCCCAGAAAGTATTTTTTGAGATACATACAATGTCAGTTGACATGTGTGCCTACATTTGCTCTGTTTTAGCGTTTCAAGTGCTCAGTGTGCCCTTGCCATCCGCCACAACGAAAAATATGCTATTTATGTTATCTATCTGTCCAGGCAATTTGTTTGCAGATTACATGCAAAACATGTAAGCCAAGCCGTGTGTGTTGTCGTGGCCACCATGGCACCCATAATTTCCTTCCATCGGCAGCCGCAGCGCCGGCGAGCGCCCGTCTCTTCGGGTCGGTACAGGCCGATATCTACGGTAGGCACCAACCAACCAACCAGCGGTCTCCGCCCGGCGCGCCAGATCAACAACATAGCAGTAGTCGTAGTAGTAGTGGTAGCATCAGCAGGTATCAGACGGGGCGGGTCGGCGCGTAGCAAAAGAACAACAACAACAACAACAACATTAGTCTGTCTCTCGGTTTGACGCTCAAATCCAAGATGGCCGCGCCCAGTGGCTTCGGCTCGCCGCTGTCGCAAGAAGGGAACGAACCGACAACAAATAACAAACTAGGCTGATAATTATGATGATGATGAGGATGCTGACGATGATTATGATGATACGGTTTCTGTTGTTGTTGTCATTGTTGTTGTTGTTGTTGTTGTCGTCGTCGTCAGGTTGAAGTTAGCAGCTAGTTTCAGCTGGTGAGGTGTTGTTGCGGTGAGTGATCGGTGCGTGTGTAAACTCACTCACTTGCGTGAAGGCACGTGAAGAAACGTGTGCGTGAGAAATACGGGGATACTCTTCAAGAGTGTTGATCTTACTGCTGCTGTTACGGTGACGCGTATAGGCAGGCGTTGTGGCGTGTTCTCATTCAATGTGTTCAATGTGTTCCGGTGTCTGTACATCGGAATTCAGTCACCAGAAACAAACACATTAAATGTGTTTGTTTATCATCATCGTCACTATCGGGCGGGGTCAAACATGTTTCCGGTTAGTAACAGGTCGCAGTACTGTTGCATTTTTGGTGTGAGAGTTTCAATAATATATGTCATATAAATGTATACCTGTAGGAGTGACAGGTTGAGATCTTTTTTTCTGCAGCGGTGTCTGATAGGCGGAATTTCTGCTTCGCAAGGCCGGAGCGGATCTGTCTCTCTCTTCCTATATATATATATATAATTTACCCAACTTGGGTGTTAATAAACCGTAATATATATATATATATATACGGTTTATTAACACCCAAGTTAGGTAAATTATATATATAGGAAGATATATATATATATATATATATATATATATATATATTTATATATATATATAATCTAGCGTACCTCTTATATTTCTCTTTACGCTCACGTGCTACATTTTCGCCTCTCGATTTTTTTTAAATTCCGCTACCTGATTCAGGTCACACGGGTTATGTGCGTCATAATGTTGAAAAGAACTATGGCCGATTGGCGTGATGTGCTTCGACTTAACTTGACTGTCGACTGATTCGAAATACTCGTAATAACGACGCCGGGAGGGGAGTTTGTGTGTGACAGTGCGACCAACAGTGATCCGACAGCCGACAGTGAACTCGTCCCGTGGCGTGTAGTAACTAGTAGAACAGGGAACAAATTATTCGGCAAGTGATCTACACATGGACAGTGGACTATGCGTGAGAGTTTGGGACTGGGGCGAGCTGACTGGCTGACTGTGGTGCGAAGGAACTAGTTTCGTGAGTGGCGGGCCGGAGGGGGGGAGTTGGGTTGTTGCCACAGCTCGACTATCATCTGTGTTGTGAGTTTCGGTGTCTCGCTTGACCATCTAGTGTTAGGAAAACTGACCTCAAACTATGACCCGTGTTCAGGGGAAGTCACTGTTGAAGTTCGTCGTCGTCGCCGTCGTCGTGGAGTCGTTTTGCCTCAACTAACCCGTGTCGGTACTTTTGCGACTTTGTGTTCATGTGTGTGTGTTCCTTTTATGTGTTCATATTGATTGCCTTCTCTCTCTCCAAATATCCTTCTTGTCGATCTTCAATTGGAGAGAAGAGCGGGCTAGCAGCGACGAACAACTATACTCGTAAGTAAACGTACATATGGCAAAATGTTTAGTGGGTTGGTTTTCATTCAGAGGATGGCTCGTTCGTGGTTATATATATATATATATATATATATATATAGGAAACATGTAGTTTTATGAATTAATAAATAAAGGAGTAGTTTCGTAACCTGACATATGATTGATATATTTGCTTTATATGCGTGTGTACACATATCACCATTTTATATCAGAGGCACATACAGCTGGAGCAATTAATTACCTATACTGCATTCCCCCGTTTTTCTCGCTTATGGGCACCCTCCATCGGGGTGGGGTGGCTTCTGCTTCGTAATTTCGATCTGTGCCTTTTCTGTATCCTTGCCTAATCCTAACGCCTCTCCTAATTCTAAATCCATAGTTTATTCTAATCGTTTGTAACTCCCTAACCAGATGATGCACCGTTTCCTCTTTTTTTCCGCCTGTCCGACAAACCGTTGTTTCTAATTGCTTGTAGCCGCTCCGCTGCACTCTCGTGTTTAAAGTACCTGCTCTCGCATCCGGTAGCAGCCCGCTGCCTCTTGTATTATCGTATAACCAATCTTCTCCATTCCTTTCCGATATCATATTCCTGTATACTTTCTTTAAATTCGTTTTCGTTTTATGTGCTATCCGCCACTTCTGTGTGCATGCTGCTGCTATTACCCTACTTTGAATTTGCCCACTGGACGGAGCAGTGTCTGTTTTACCGCAAGTTCCACCCTCCTGTCCCATTGTATGTATACTTCGATTGCCTGTTTACCCATTGTATCTTCATAACCCATCGTTAGTGGCCTACTTCTACTACAATATTTAAGCAAATAAAATATGTGAAGAATGGCCTGCTGGAAACGGGAAAAAATAGTTCAGCTCACTTAACACTTCCCTTTCGGTACGAAGGGGAAGGACTGGAATTTGACACCGCCCTTGCCCTCAAAAAACTATCTGCTACAATTGAGACGGCGCTTCAATAAAAACCTCATTACTCTTCTTTGAATCCTTTCTAATTTCCTCCTAAAATCCGACCTATGCACTAGAACAGCGTTTCCACATGTCAGCCCTGCCACATACATTGCCTCCCAAATGTCCCTCGTAACCACATATCTATCGAACCCCTATACACGTTTACACCTTACCAAATTCCTACTCCTATATGCTTTCTTTATCCTTAACATTTCTTCCTTTTTAAAAATTCTCCCCTTGACGCTATAACCACACCTTAATATTTATCTCGATGCAGATTTCCTAACGCCCTTCCTTTTAACCCTAGCTTCCGCTCCAACGTAACCTAAAAATAGCGTTTTTTTTTCTCGTTAAATACCATATCTAATGTAAGTGCTGCCTCCCCACAGGCATCAAGTCTTCATCTGCCACTCAACCCGGTGTTGCTAACTTGTTACGCGATTTTTTCTATATACATTAGAAAATGTACTAATGATAAAGGGCACCTCTGTCTCACTTCTTTAGCAACACAATATTCACTCGATTATCCCTCCATTCATTTGATCATTACTGTGATTTCCCTATAAATATCATCGCACTTATACCAGGTTTCTAAATCTACTTTTCTTAGATTAAAAAAAAAAACAATAGAACCTCGTCCCCAATCCTAATATTTGATTTAATAAAAATTGTCGTCTCCTTTATATTCTTTTTTTTAAATCCGCATTGCCCTTCCCTTATTTTGTCATTCGCTTCTTATCTATTCTGTAACCGAATCTTAAAAAACGCATGAAAATACATTACGTACTTGGTAACAGCTATTAACCTTCTTTTGCTTAAATCATCGTTATCGACGCCATACTTGGGCAGTACCCTACCTTTTCGCCAACTTCCCGGTATGTTATTTCCGATAAAGATATTATAAAAACTCTAGGTAAATAACGTATGTAGTCCACTCCCAACGCCTCTACTATCTCCACTGTTATTCCGTCTAACCCACATGCCCTCTTCCATTTGTTTCTTCTAATAACTTGTTCTATTTCTGCTACCCCTGTAAGTATACCCGTATACATTCTCGATTTTCCTCCAGTAACTCCACTACTGATGAAAGATAGTGGTTCTATTATCGTCGCAATTATTTCTTCTTTTTCATACTCGAGATTAACCATGCTTTATCACGCATTGACTACATATGTCAAATATCGCTTTACCCGTTGTCCCCCAATACACTATTTAATTCCTGTTCGTGCTGCTTTTATTCCTTCTTGTACCAATTGCTGAAATTTGCCTGCATATATTTTTGCCATCTCCCCTTATATATGTGCCTATAATGAGATGCTGATACATTTTCAAAGAACATAGTTGTTAATAATATAATCAAATAATAATAAAGTCTGATTAACTGAAATTTGGAAACCGAAACTATGCGCATGGCGTCGGACTTTCTTTCTCTCCAATCGTGTTCTGGTGCCGATCTGGTGTGGTGAAACGGCATTTAATGGGAGCCATTTAATACTGTTGCCGCCATTATCGACCATCGCCGTAGCCGCCGCCGGGGTGACGTTTAATTTTAAACGCGGAGATGTCCAGTGATGGGATTCGAAGCCGAAACCTCAAGCTTTAATGAAGGTAGCTGCTAGAATAGTGCCGTCCAGTAGCGATTTTTTAACGAACGGTTTGATATGTGAAGCATCTAACATGACACGTCGGAGCGCGTTTTTTTAGCGATCGTTCACCTCCTTTCTTCTGTCCTACTATAGAGGTCTTCTATATAGTATAAGAGCAACACTCTAGTTTTCTACCCCGCAACGCCGTGCCCTCGGCCGTTAATTGAGAGATCTGTGAGAGCAACTTTTCGTATTATGCTATTTTATACGCGTACTTCACTACTACTCAGCCATTTTTTAAAACTCAGAATTGATTGTCATTGATATTGTTACCGCTTGGTGGGGAGGGAATAACCTAGATTGTAACCAGGAATAAACTATAATATAACTGTGAAGTACTTGGGGTGCCGCGACGAACTGGTTGACTTCGATGGACTAGAAGTTCTTCTCTCAGCTTTACTCGATGAAAATAATGGAATACGGCATTGTTAATTATAACGACGCTGCCAGTGTTTCCGAAGAAACGTCCCTGAAAACGAGATAGCGTGACCTAGGTTTGGGAGAGGATAATTAGCGCCCACATTTCCCACCCAAAGACAACTGGAGCGGTGGTCCGCTGAGCTCTGCTTGCCACCAACACGAAAGAATGGTTGAAATATCAAGAAAATATATAATCATTAACATTCTCGCCATTATCGATATCTCACCGTCCATTATCGACACCATCAGCAGTGTAATGTAGCGTAACACACATCAGCAGCGCGATCGCGGCCGGACCTGCTCTACTCGTTCAACGAAGCCGAAGTATCATTCAAGAAATCCTTAATGTTCAGCTTAGGCAATAGGTTTCAATCCAGTCTGTTTTGCACATCATCGTACTAGATGTGACGTTGTGGTGACACACCGGTGTCTTCCACGGCGAGCATGCTCTTGCTTGCAGGAAGAGCGCCGGTAGGTTCCCAAGACACGTCGAGCCGGTGACGTGGTGCATTCGTCTGCGCCTTGCAAGCGAAGGAGACATATAGGTGCGCGGGTTCGAGCCCCACCGTTGCACATTTGTATTTATGGGGGTCCGTCTATGAAGCAACGCGAAATGCAGTCCCATGGACGTTATTTCTTGGCTTAGGGTCAGCCCAAAAATGTTTAGGTTCCCAAGACAAGTGGCGGCGTGATCTAGAGAACTAGTGCGCTTGTCATGGTTGTCATCTGCTGGGGTGTCGCCGGTTCGATCCTTGTTGTTGATCGAATTTTCTTTGAGCGATGCTCATTGAGAATAGATGATAAACTATACCGCTGAGCGTCAGCGGTCATACTGCCATAAGGACTGTTGGGCAAACCCTAGATATCTCAACATGTTCGGCTTTCGATGCATTGAAGATATACCTCACGAAACCCGTAGAGGACGGAGGATGGTCTAGAATTAGGTCTAGGTTCCCAATGCTCTGAGCGACGTAATACACCGGGCAATGCAGTCAGCCTACATTCCTACAATTGAAGACCGCCGGTTAGACTTTCATCAAACAGTCGACTGGCCTGACGGACGGCCTGACTTTAGTTCCATGAAGTGAAAGCCGTTGTCTCATTTTCGACGTCACCGTGTTTTATACATGGCCTTATCGTATGCTTGTCATACCAGTCGGGAGCAGCCGCTCATCTGGCAAAAGATCGTAAGCTAAATATCGCAAAGTTGAGTAGAATTTCATCGCTCAACCGCTCACCTTTGAGACATTGGGTACAATTGGAAAACTCACAAGGAGTTTTCTGGCGGAGATAGAAACTAGAGTCACTGCATCAACCGGTGATAAGAGGGGATGGCAGTTTCTGCTACAGAGATTGTTGGTTGAAATTTAACACGGAAACGCTGAATAACGAAGGTAAACAAATATGTATCTAGTTGGCTGTTAAAATATATAGATTTTGCTTACAATCGAAATGTTTATTTGGCAGAAATATATTAATATTTAAGTACATGCCGTGGTCATGTATTTTCCAGCTAAAAATATGTAATTAATTTGAAAATCGGATTGACAAATGGCGATAATGTTAAATTACCCACAAATCTTGCACACACATTCGTCAGCTTCTTAACACGCTTCTTTCAGACCTATACAATGGTGATGACCATGCCAGGTTATCCTACACATCAGCGTCCGATTTGTTTGTAGAGCTTTTTTTTCACTTATCCGTGGAAAACGCTGGTCCCTCTGTTTAGTTCGGCATTACAAACTTGATATTTCTTTCTTCTCCAAACTCTAGGTATCGGTCCAGCACATCTGCACTAAATGTTATTCTGTCTGATATGAGGTCCTCCGTAAAGGTTCTCTCTCGACACAGTGCTAACGCTAGTGACGTCGATGCGTTCCCAGGTAGTCCAAGCACACGCTGTATAAAGCAATTTTAACTCGGTTGATGCTCTTGAGGTCTGTCAGCTTAGGATGTGGCGCAGTCTCTTGTAATCTCTATCGGACAATTGATGCAACCTTTAGATATCTTGACGGCAATTTATAGGTCGGTTAGGTTCGTCACGAAGTTCTCCAGGAAGCATTATAGGAAGTTGTAGGAAATAACTTACTAGCTCTGCAGGGGTGCCGTTTATCCTTATACGGCGATCTGCGGCGGCATATGCTCCTCCACGACTGAGGCGTAAGACTTTAGTTTTGTTGTCAGTCGATTCTCATCGCATCACTTTGCCGGTTATCTGTATGATAGGGTCCTTGACGTAATGGTCGCCGTTTTCAAGAAAGATGCGGTTATGGTCCAACATATCATGCATGAGGTTATACATCGGACCCGTAGTTGCATATCTGCTTTGAATGATACCGTGAAATGGCGATAAGTGCGAACTGATTTGCGAAGCAAACTTGAGGAAGCCTTTTTGCATTACGTATATAAGCGAATTTGCGAAGAGTTTTATGAACGGTGAATGCGAGTAGGTTTGCGGGATAAACTGAAATAGCATGGCGAACTGCCCTGTGTTCGAGGGAACCCAGGAGCACCGGAAATCGGGAAAGCCTGTTCGCTTCTCGGCCTGAGTCGGATTTTGTCCTACTTTTATGGTATGCGACTGATATCTGAGGTCTTCCTAAACAATCCGACCTATTAAACTTAGCCGCAATATTGTAAACTGTCATTTTCGATAAAATCAATAACCTTATAATTTTATTAGAGGTCCGCCTGACGCAAAGAAGACAGAGAACAAAAAGAGTTTACATTTGCCGAAATTCCGTAGATGCAGTTACTAGGCCGATTATGGTTGGTATTTGCTTACATTCCACTTGAAACGGCGCATACTGGATACGTACAGGAATTCCGTCGAAGTTTGACCCGGTTTAGCCGATGCACTGTATACATACACATCACGTATATGTATATTGGGTCTATCAGAACGATATTAGCGTTTTAAGGCAGAGTCTGAGACATTTTTCCCGTTTGCTTTGTGCGAATTACATAGAGGATCCATTTCCCACTGCCGGCATAGCATGTTGCTCATAACTACGGCTAGTAAAGTGGATGTGAATATATTGATGCTTATTTATTGCGGAAACGAGATATGCAGATGGAGGCCTTTGTGGATAAGCTTACAGAGAGAAGATATAAGAAACGAGCGGCAGAACCTCCATGGAGTTACTAGTGGAATGTAGCAATCAAGAATCTCGCTTACGTGTCGTAGTTTGTTAGTGCATCCTAATTTGTTGATGATGGTGCTTAAATGTAGCGATATAAAAAAACTAATAATAATATTTTTTTAACAAGGGTTTAGTATTAATATGTACAGGTATCACCACTACTAATGTATTAATTATATAATATTTACAATTCTGTTTGTAGTATTATAATTGCTTGAGTCTTGGTGATCACCCAATATCAGCTTGGCGCTGCCTCTCTGGAGTCCAACGACACCCTCTGTCAGATGTACGCGGTCGATCCTGGCTCCGCTGTGGCCTCAAAGAGCTTCTTCACCAGCTTTTTGTCAGTTGGAGTGCATCCCTGCCCAGAACGGCAGATGACTCGAGACCTAACGCCATTACAACGTGGTCTTTAAGAAGATGCGCATATAGACGTCGTTTGTGCGTCTCCCGTTGTTGAATGATGCGGCCGACGCCCGCGCTGGATAGTCCTCAATAGCCGAGGGAGTACGTATTGGAGACAGTGACGTTTTTCGGCAGGGACTTTGAATGGATCCAAAAAAAAGGTACACCAGATGATGGGTATGGTCATCTGAACCGAAACGGTCTATTAGGTCTTTCTGTGGATGAAAGTATGCTTCACATGGCGATCTACCGAGACCCGCCGCATTAAGTGCATGGTGTGTTCTGTATCGTGGTGGAACGAGGTTTCACAAGGAAGCACAACATCCTACATCTGAAGGATGAAGGACGAGTCCAGTCATAGGTAAATTTATTGTTCTTGTTTTCCATTGCCTCGTTCTGACGAACAATGCATAAACCGCTTAAACCACCGATGTAGTCGGAGCGACACTCAATATGGTAGCTATTCGGTTGCAGATTGATGGGCCGGCCATATGTCCATGTTCGCAACTCGACGGCATCTGCTAGTTTTCGGATCTGCGTTCTTTTTAACGTAAAATCCGTAAATGTTGTCCACTTTACACACTTTACCACGAGCTTAATGTTCCTCGAGTCAAGTGCGGACGATGGTTACTGGCATGGTGCACCAGGCGACTGAACTCAAAGAGAAACGTATAGTAGTTTAACTGTCGGCAATTGACCGCAAACTGAACCGAATTAGGTAGCTTAACAGCTTCTTTGCTGTTTAAACCAGCACGATGTTTGTATTATTAGTTATCTACGAATTTTCCTACCACGATGGAGTCATTGAAGGTTGTTCTAATTTTGTAGATCTGGATGGGTGACGGAGTTGTCAATGACACATTGAATGGCGGACAGATCAATGCAGAAAAGGATCGTCGCATCGTTAGCATAAGCTGTTGCTCTACCGAGGTTGTCTCGTCAAATTTTCAATAGTATAAGGTTAAATACTATTATAAACATAATTCAATTATGTGATTACACCATTTGCCTGCTATGAGTAGATATATACAAATTACAATCATACTAGTACATATTCTAGAGTGTCAGCGAAGTAGCTGTGTAATAGGTACAGCAGCCGGACACTCATCTAGATAAGGGGCCACATTGAGTGCAGAAAAAATGATCCGGATCATGATAGTTCCGGCTTTAGTAGAATTTATAATGAAACTCGTGTTAAGGTCGCGTCGTCGAGCAGCTCAATTCGAAACTATAACCTGAACTTCCAGAGAGGTGAAATCATGGCTACTAGATCCTCTAGTAGGGGCTGTGCAGATATAAGTAGGTTAAGCAGGCGGTTCGTTGCACCTCTTGGTAAGCTCAAACCCAACTTAAAGAATGCGGATTTCGTTTTGTCAATCTTAGCTTCTCGAGTTGAATACCGCAGGGTGATCTTACACTATGCCGCAGGAGGCGAACTTGAGATCGAAAAGAGCTTTAAGCATGTCCAGAGATAATCAATACAAGTGACATGGCTGTAATTTTCTTCCGAAACCGTTCTGCAATATGTTTGCTATAGGTGGTCCCTTTTGTGGAAAGTTTACTTTAAGATAGCAGAAGTCATTGACCAACTTTATAGAACTTCTGCTCCTTTGAGGGTTCGGTGGTTCGAGCGGACCAGTGGCTCTCTTCGTATTATCTTAATAGCCTGCGTTTTGTCAGTATTTATACGAAAACACTTTTTAGCGCAGTACCGAGCAAGATGGCTTCGTGGCAAAGCCTTTGCCTTACATTCGGGAGGACTGGGTTCAAGACCCAGACCGGCCACTCTTAAATTGGTTTGCATGGTTTCCAATTTAGACAAGGTAAATGCCGGAGTGGATTAAAATTAGCCATGACATGAATAAACCGTACACGGGCAATTGCCTTACGGAAAAACTCTTTTTAAAAAAAGCTTTCCAAGGTTTTCAGGCTTCTCTGCTAATCTGTTTTAATGCGACTATGCAATACAATATCGTCTGCATAGGGAATTATGCCGGCCGTATCGTAAGCAGATTATATAGTTAATGGGAGGTCGCTTAACAGAAAGGGGTTAAAATTAGTACTTTTTAAGTGGCCCGTTGTCTGCATACTTGCTTTGTACTCACAGACTCCGTCGTTGAAAATAAAAGGATTTTGCTGGGGGATGAAGAAGTTCGGATGGTGTACCGACACAGCTAGGGACGGTATCATAGGCAGCTTTTAGATTTACGTTAGAGGCTGCGTACAGAAACCGTCCTCCCCGTTTCGGCAGTTCACTAAAGAAATGTGATCAATGCAGGGCTTCGAAGTTTGACGAGTGAACAAATCGACTATATGCATAAATTCTCTTGCATCGTAAAGCATAATATGTTTTCCTGGGCGGTGGAGTTGTTAAAATATTGACATCCGAATTACCCAGCGCAAGACAGGACAAGTTGATGTTCTTGAACAAGAGGGTATATATACGATTACCGATGATTGGGTACTAGCTTACGAGCAAACCAGAACCTTCATATCCGTAGCTGGACACATATCCGCGTCGACTAGTGCAGTCGTACATATTGCATTACCAGTCAACAATCCAGTTGTGGCGTCAAAGTATTGCATTGCTGTGCGTTTCATTATTGCTATTATTTAACGCGCGTACCGAATAACCAGCTGCATTGCGAGCAGCTGGGGTGGACTTGTCTTTCTTCTCTTCTAGCTTTAACCTAAATCTTGCTAGAAAAGTTGGCCCTTCTTCTTAGCTGTAGGTGATATATATATATATATATATATATATATATATACGCACACCAGATAAACAAGGACACTTAAACTCCTCAAACTTAAGTGGCTTTCAAACAAAGGATAGCTCTCGAATATATTATACATTTTAGTTACCTATGTGCAACATCTAAAATTATTGTCATTAACTCAAGGGAGGGATAAACGTACACTCCCGCCGCAGTAGTTTTATCGCACTGACTCGGGTAGCGTGCCCCAGCAATTCGGATCACAGGCGGTCAGGCGTCTTAGTCCGACACGCTATCTCGGACCGGAAAAGGGCCATCACACTACTCCTAGCCTGAGACGGGGATTTGTCACCTCACGATTTTGCGACAGCGCAGGTTTCACCGCTGCGAAGGGCAATAGCGGACCGTAGACGACCCGATCGCAGCGAGGTCTGCTTTGTGTAGCCGTCATTCGCTCGTTATGCCAAGGCAGCAGGCATTCGAGTGATATAACATTAGGACGTTGAGCATTCATTAATCAATCGAATTGGCAGCCATCTATCCGTGTATCCACATGCATATTACCTTTTTTAATGAAAGTAAAGTCACATCATTTAGATAAATGTATTGTTAACACCTACCGTTCAAGACTATTTAAACTATTCTACTACTCACGTAGATTATTTTATATTTTAGTTGCATTTTCCAAGGCATTAACAAAATGAGTGACGCATTATGCGATGCTTGCGTTCCACATTGAAAGATAGTGCAGGGATTGCAGAGGCGCCTGGCAGTTCCTTTTGTGGTATTTAGCGCGAGTCTGTGAGTAGAACCGGCATCCGCACTGGTCGCATGGCTACTGAAAACCTGCAGTGGAGCACACGAGGTGGCGGGAGCCGTGCACAATATATTTTGTGTATACTTGACGGCTTCTTCCCAAACGTACTGAGATATATAAGTATCAAGGTGTCCAATTTCGGCCGAGGGAATTCGGAATTGATGATCTCAGCCTGACTCTGATTGCTTGCTTGCCGACCGCGGCGAAACTTTATTGCTTTTGTTTTTCTTTAATTGAAATGGACACCCCTGCTATCGAAGATAGGCCTTCACTATCACAGATCTTCTGGATATAGCTCTGAGCAACAACGGACCCCCAGACCTTTCGTACTCTAATGGTCAAAGGGAATGGTGATTTCTTGGATTTAGAATTACTCTGGAAGTTAAACAAACGAACAGTATTATGCGGCCTGAAGTTTGGTGCAGCTGTTGTGGCACCGATATGCTATCCGCTGTTAATTCTAAAGTCCCGATAAGTCACTACACGCGAAATCCAAAAACTTTTCAAGTCTTCACCCATCTACTAGAAAATAAAACACACAATTAATAATTAATAAAGCGAGCTATACTGCTATCCGTCATATGTTTATTTGTTTCCACAAATCGGGTTGTGGAAAAAAATTGCATGATGATAACTTCACGATTGTAAATCTTGGACGCAGATATCTCAGAGTTAGAAACGTGTTTAAACTGAGTATATGGAAGTTAAACAAAAGGGCAGTATGCAGCTCGGTTTTTGGTACAGCTGTTGTGGTACCGATATGCGTGCTTCCCATCTCACGCCGTTTTCTGCGGGAGACCCAAGTCGAATGTTCCACCCAAACATCAACAAATATGATGAGTATAATATAATAAATAAAATTAAATGTTGTAGAACCCACTGGGCTGTCGAATCCGTTTGATTTATTCCAACGGGCCGCCTACCTTGTTTAGATAGCTTGGTTGTCGAAGAAGTGCTACGTACTTCCGATTCTAAGGGGTTTATCACTCATTCTCGAAACTTCTCATATAAAGAAAAGGTGCTTTGTTGAGGCTAATTCTAAAGGTTTCAAGTAACCATGTTCTGTCGCTCTTACAAAGGCCGTTGTCGACTTGTATGTATGGAAAAACGTTTTATATATAACTAGACATAAGGCAGCGCTTCTAGTGAAACAGGTGAAGACAAAAGCTATGCAGGCCTGGTTGTCATCTGTCAGGATGCCACCGGTTCGATTCCTGTTGTTGAGCGACTTTCTTTGAGCGATTCTCAGTGAGAATAGATGATAAACGATACCACCGAGAGGCAACGGCCATGCTGCCACGAGGACCGTTGGGGCAACCTTAGATATCTCAACGTGTCCGGCTCTCGGTGCATTAAAGACATGACTCACAGTATGTTATGCCCGTAGGGGACAGAATTGCTGGAAAACGCTTACACCGAGACTATTTTTCAAATTTTCGAAGTGGAAATAATCACAGGGGGGCAGGTCCGAACAATAGGGGGGTTGCTCAGTAAGTTCGAGCCTCCATTCGGCCAATCTTGCTAATTGCAGCCGCGACTTGTGTGCAGGACCATTGTTCTGGCGAAACAGGACAACCTTCATCTACAAAGCTGGTCATTTCTCAGTGTATTCTTGCTTCAGGAACAGTCTAACAGTCCTGCATAATATTCTCCTGTGATCGCTTTACCAGCTTCAAGCTAGTCCACCAAAACTATTCTACGTTGGTCCCAAAAACCGTAGCCTTAACTGTTCCAAGCGATGCTAATATCTGCACCCTCTTCAGAGGTCCTTCACTGAATGCACTGAGATGCTTCTTGGGCCTCGGGAAAGTAGTGCTAGACCCAAATGTTATCGACGAGTACGAATTTGCGCCAATAATCCCACAGATTTTTTAACATCTTGACAAAGTTTCACTGAAAGCGGAAACATGCGCGTCTTTTGCTATTGTGGTTTGATTAAGAAAAAGCGCAAACAATCATTTTCTTCTGTTTTGTTTTTGTCGTTATGTTTTCGTGCTGAATAGAATGGGCTCTGCCTTTTTGGGCGTTCTGAACATGTTACATCCTTGGTGCTCGTGTGACTTCTTCTAAAATGACTATTCCAGTTTTAAACGGTGGCAAACCATGGCGCAGAGTTACCGTGAATCTCGTCTAACTTCATTTTCATTTAGGTCGCTTGATAAATGCTTGATAACTGCTCGAAACTCTTAATTTTTCAAAATCACGCCAATACGTTGCACGGGAAAGTAATGGCCGAAACGAAATTGTAATGGCCAATCGCCACAAATCAGTGGATACAATTTTGAGTGATAGCAGTCGAAGAGTTTCCGTTTTCCGTTGCCGTGAGAACGACATCCAGCAGTCCAGCAGCGCCGAAATTCGAATTCTAAGTAGCTCATTCTAAGAGATTTTTGAACTACCTAGTATCACAAGCGCATCTGGGTGCTCTCACAAACTTGTCGTTCAGCTCACAAACCGTTCGCTCGAGAAACGCATTCTAGCGCTTCCGCCTATCTCCTGTTGGGTCTCAGATTAGTTTAGAGTTGTGAGAGATACTGCTGGATGGCTGCAGTCTGGGGCATCCTCGAACTGACTTCCGTTCGAAGTATCGCGTATTATTCAAGCCTACTGGAGTTTTGCAGTGGATGTGATTCGAGAGGTGTTCCACTGTATTGCAAAGGGGTAGCAATATATGTGTGAATTGTATAACTCAGCGTTGTTGTGTAATATTGTTATTGTAATAAGATATAAAAATATATGTTTCTGTATTCTTACAGCGCTCGTCTCTTTAAGATGCTGTGGAGCGTCCCTCGCTGTCACGACTGAATGGGCTCTATTTGTTTGTATTTCAAACGAATACATAGACGTGTTGCATTGTTATTGAGGACACGTCAGCTTGCTTGTGAACGCTTAAAGCCTAAACGCTTGTTAATAGTCCAGTTTTCAGCTGGACGTGAGTCGAAATATCATGCAACAGCCCAAGGGGTGCTTTTGTCACGCGCTGTTCATATGATTGGTTTAGAGGATCATCTACGATCATGCACGACTACCGGCCTTCACAATAGTCCATAGTTTCAGGGCGAAAGCTTTGGGCATAAATCAGCGGCTATTATCGTAGTCTCTATACAGTTTTCTCTGGCAATTAATACATACATCAGTATACGCTATAGTATTTCACCACATTTGAACCGCGTTTGCGCGCTTGGCTTTCAAGTGGCAGCTTCCCGTGGAACCACCATGAAGACCTTGTTGATCGACCGGTGAACCAACCTGCCGGCAAAGCGCTTGCGTGTCAAGCTGTTCTGCAATATGTTGAGTCTTACTACGAGTGTGACTATGCCATCACGTATGGGAATCAATAGACGATTTATGTTGGTTGGCCAGCGATCGCTTTGTTGCGGCAGCACATCGTTTTCGCTCAGTATGTCTGTTTGCATCTCGGATTGTTTTCAATTCTCACTTGGAATGACACAGCCGCTACGAAGCGGACTCGGTGCGGTTTGGTGCAGTGGAGACCGCCGAGAATCGTCTTAGTCTTACTTGGTCTGTGTGGTGGCCTCTATGTATGATGATAGCGAGGTGGTAGGGATATTTGCATTGCCAAAGGTTGACGTCGTCTCCGATATGCGATCGATATTTACAATTACATTCTAGCGGGAGGTCTGACTCGATCGAAAAGGCTTAGAGATGTTATTATTGTTTTTACTGCTGTGTTGTGTCTTCGGTGGTTTTCCGATCTAGCAGAGCTTGCTGCCGGCTCGCGGTATGTGGGAATGTTTTGTATATTAGGATAGTGCGTGTGTGTGTGGATGTTGTAGAGCGCAGTATCCTCTCCTAGTTTTATTGTTTAGGTTACGAGGTTCTTGTATCTTTGGTATATCTTAGCCGACTTTTCTGACTATAAACATAAATAAAAGACTCAACATCGCGCATTTCTGTGAGTCCACCAAGTTTCAAAGTGCTCGATCTAAAAGTTTCAAATCGATCGTAAGTTCAATCTTGGATGTGGGAATCTTTTTTTGTGTTCGAACGTGCCAGGGTTAAAGAAGTAATGCATTAGAAGACGATAAAGCAAACATAATACACCAAAGGGTGGCGCATTGGTCATTCAACACCATCACAAAGATTTGTTAAAAGAAACACCTAAGTTAAACTGCAAACTAGAAAGCTAACAGATGGCTGAAACCCATTTAACTCTGGACCAAACAGTAAAACAGATAGTGTCAAAAGTCCTATATGGGCAAAATTTGAAAAAATATAAGACCCACAGTAATTACAAGTTTGTAATTACTGATATATTTATTTGTGTCTTTAAAAATACAATTGTCTTGTATGAACGTTTCAAATAATTCGTTTGTAATTACTGTATGTAATAATTACTCCCGATAGTCACACTCACATTGGGGAGAGTGCGACTGTAGTTGGTTGAGAAAGAAACGAATGATGAGGATGTCATCGGATCAATGTGGCTGCTGGAAAATCGTGCCTTCTTGGTTACGTGGCCGGGTTCGAGTCAGTTTCTCTGTCGCTGAGTCGGCCTGAATGCCGACGCTTGCGAACTGAGTCACACTTGATCCGTTGTTGCGGCTTCGATGAAGATGACGATGATGATGATGGTTAGCTCGGACGCCGCCGGCAGCGTGTTGTAAGACTGCATTGTTTTGTGCAACTCATTGGGTTGGATGACGATTGGGACGGATGAGTACCCTCACTCACGCTCGCTTGCATACTTTCGCCCTCCCGCGCTTGCGGTACAGGCGGCTTGTCGTAATAGGTGGGTTAGGTCGGTAACGTATTACGTGTGACCGCCGCGCTATCCGGTATACGGAAGCGGTCGTCCAAATCTGCAGACACATTCCGCGCCGATGCACATGGGAGAAGCAACCGCATGGAGGTTATCGATCTGTCACTTGCACTGTTATCATTGTTGCCACCACCCGCGGATTCCGGAAATTCCGTCAAATTTGGCCATTGCCATATGGTTGCGGCTGGCGGTCATGTCGAATTGGTCATGTTAATTAATAATTGAACATGGGTAGCTGTTGTTGTTGTTAGACGGTTGATGGTCGTAAACGGTATAGTTTGATGCTCTCTTGTATTTTAAAGACCAATTGTGTGAATATAAACGGCGTATAAGGGGGAGAAAACGCGTTCACGAGCATCTGAAGAGAATAAATGAAAACAAAAACGTGAAACTTTAAAAATTATATAAATACCTTTTATAAATTATAATCGGCAATGAATATAAACTTTCCATTGATCAAGCACTGGTTACAAATGTATAATGCCGTAACAAGTATATATATACAGGGTGTCCCTATTTGTGTGGCCAAAACGCTAGGGTATGGTCAAACTCGGTGAGAAAATCATTTTTGCCAATGGAAAGGGGGAGCGGAAATGCTTCGTATAGGAGTGAGATAATTTTTTAATGAAATTTTTTTTAGGGGGTGCTGTTCCGACATACGTTTGCAAAATGCCCGATTGTGAGAGAACGCATTCTTCAATTGAAAAACCGAGCACACCGGCGCATTCGGATAAAAATGCTTTTTCCATTACGCGCGCAAAACTAATACGCCCAGACGAACGTGCATCTCTAGTAAATCATTTTAGTACCAAATTGGAAGAGCTGGCATCCGTGGTTGCAGAGTAACTCAATTCTACCTAGGACCATATCGGGTGTGAGTGCACACATGCATCTACTATATTCGCCTTCTTTGTCAATCAAGTCACTCGTCAAACCTGTAGAAGCTCAACAAAATATTTATTTTACTTTAAATATTGCTCGAACGAATGCCCGCCAGTCAATAAGCAGACTGAGCTGTGTGTCTGTAAGATAGCAGCCTTCGTTAAGCAGCGCGAGCATACTCGTACATAGCGTCGACTAGAGCAAAGGCAAAGCAAGCTAAACCCATGGTGGGAAATAGAAAATGCCTGCACTCCAGTAACAATAACGCGAAAGCTCACTAAATGCTCAGGCAATTTATGATACGGTGACGAAGTTATACACAACGTATCAACAGAACAACTCACTGCTGGCGCCGTCGATGTCGACCGAGCATCCAATCCAACGTACACCTCGACGACTAAGGTACTAACACCAGCCAGAACATCAACATCGTCATAAATAACTCTGTAAATTGACACGACAGTCGACCGAGCACATCATCGAATGTGCATCTTGTCTTTCGAGAAAAAGAGAAAATCCGATTCCATCGTTTAACATTGTTACTATACGAGCGCTACAGCTTTTTTTGAGTGAATAAATAGGCCGAGGAAGCATGGCCTAACATCCACCCTTCGCTCGGCTGCGCTACGCGCTAGACGTACATCGTGTGTTTTCGTTCATCGTTCGTAAGTCTCTCGTAATCGCCTAGCTGAGTCTACATTTTCTAATTAGTTCTATTACAAAGTGCAGGCGCTTGTGCCACGTGTATCGTGATGGACCGGCTCACAAATGCCGAGAAAGCTGACATGCATTTTATGTATAGTAAAGCAGACTGTAACGCGAATCTTGCATACCGGTTGTACGCTGAGCGTTTCCCACATCGACGGATACCTGGCAGGAAAATGTTTTCAAGACTTCATCGTTTGCTCTGCGAAACTGGATCATTTCAAGGCGGTCAATACGAAGCGGGACGACCGCGGACAGCGATAAGCCCAAATACGGAGGACCACATTGTTGAGCAGGTAATTGCGCGTCCTTCTGCAAGCATTAGGCAGGTGGCTTGAAGTGTCAGTGTAAGTCGTACCACTGTTCACAGGGTGCTAAATGAATCAGGGCTACACCCATACCGGCTGCAGCGAGTTCAAGCCTTGCGGGATTCTGATTACCAGCCACGCATTCATTACTGTCGCTGGTTTCTGCAACAAGCCGCGGCCGATGTGGAATTTCCTCCTTTTGTTCTTTTCACCGACGAAGCGACCTTCACGCAAGATGGTGTGTTCAACGAACACAATGCTCATTGGTGCTCTACGGAGAACCCGCATATGACCCGCCCGCATAGATACCAGCATCGATTATCCGTGAATGTCTGGGCTGGCATTTTGAGCAACTATCTTTTCGGACCTCATATACTTCCAGATAAATTGAATGGACCAACATACAACCTGTTTCTGAACACAACCCTGCGAGAACATTTGGTCCATCCACAGAGTGTTCGATCGAGAATGTGGTTCCAGCACGATGGTGCTCCAGCACACAACGCCCTCTCGGTACGGAATTATCTGGATGAGACGTTTGCTAATCGCTGGATTGGCCGAGGCGGTCCACAAGCTTGGCCGCCGCGATCGCCTGATCTGTCCAGTCTTGACTTTTCCTTTGGGGCCACCTAAAGGATCTAGTCTATGCAACTCCCGTTGAGTCTCCTATGGATCTGCTCGGCAGAATAGTAACTGCTGGTGGAACCATTCGGGAGACGCCTGGAATCTTTGAACGCGTGCAACGCGAGCTTTGCCGTCGATACCGAATGTGCTTATTGGCTGGCGGGCATTCGTTCGAGCAATATCTAAAGTAAAATAAATCTTTTGTTGAGCTTCTATAGGTTTGACGAGTGACTTGATTGACAAAGAAGGCGAATATAGTGGCTGCATGTGTGCACTCACACCCGATATGGTCCTGGGTAGAATTGAGTTACTCTGCAACCACGGATGCCAGCTCTTCCAATTTGGTACCAAAATGATTTACTAGAGATGCACGTTCGTCTGGACGTATTAGTTTTGCGCGCGTAATAGAAACATTTTAAGAGCCTGGGCGTTAAAGTTTAAACATGCAAAAGTGAAATTATAATTTTGCAATCTCTTCTTAACATCACAATAGTCATTGCGCTCGCTTAGGTCAAGTATAGTTTTTAAAAAATGTAGAATTTTTATCCGAATGCGCCGGTGTGCACGGTTTTTCAATTGAAGAATGCGTTCTCTCACAATCGTGCATTTTGCAAACGTATGTCGGAACAGCACCCCCTAAAAAAAAAATTCATTAAAAAATTATCTCACTCCTATACGAAGCATTTCCGCTCCCCCTTTCCACTGGCAAAAATGATTTTCTCACCGAGTTTGACCATACCCTAGCGTTTTGGCCACACAAATAGGGACACCCTGTATATAAAGTCTAATTAGCCCTTATATACAATTCACATGCATTATAACAATATTGGCTAAAGAAGGAATCAGAAGTCGATAAACTACTTAGCCTTAAGAGTTTTATAAATCATAAGATATAAATATGGGCTGCTTTAGAATAAGCGCTCATATGGTCAAGTTGGACATGCAAGATACTCGTTTGGCGGTTTCAATTTGGGGCGCAGGTAGTCTCCAAGTCAACTATTGCGAGACATACTCTCAAACGCGGTTATGCTATGTTATTGATTGAGTATTAAAGTGACTGTTCACTATAATTATTTAGAAATTAGTTAGACGGCTAATACGGACCCTTACTATGAAAGACTCCTGCAAGTTTAAGAAGTAATAATATTAAACGCGTGCGCAATTTATAAACTAGACATGGGTCGTCCCTCGCTAGAATTACAGAAATTGGGTTGCGAATTTATAGAGCATTTTCCACGTTTCTTGGAGATTGTACTTGAGTAGGTCACTCTTTTCGGCTGCTCTTTTAAGGTCAACTTCGTGTTTTTTTTTTAAATAAGAATCCGCAGCGGAGTGTAACGTTCCTTCACCCCGAGAAAGGCAGTTTGTACAAAGGGGGATTGAGAAGCTGGATGGTTTTCGGCAAGAGGTCGTTGTACTAAAGGAAAGGGATTAAATAAATCCGCATGTTCATGCTAATTATAATTTTTTATCATTAGCTTATTTATATAATTAACGATATATTGTGATGTTTGTTTTCGGTTTGGTTGTTTCAGTCGGGCGACACCGTCAACCACTGCGCCGTGTTCTAGTTAGTGTCTGCCTGTGGGATTCAGCTCATCGTTCGTGTTGAGTCTTCGCCATGTCGTCCGGCATTCCCGCTCCAGCGGGTGGTGGGAAGGCGAAAGGTATTCCACCGCCTTCACGAATCCGACCGCCAGGTTCGGCGACAACCGGAGCGACAGCGTCTGCTGGTACAGGTGTCGGCACTTCGGCAGCTGCTGCAGGGACTGCTATTCCGACCGCGGTGGCTCGAAGCGCGAGCTCAGCGAGTCTGTCTCTTCAGGAGACTGCAGGTCGGTCGCGTTCGCTGTCGAACGCCTCGTCCGCGTCCAATCTTGCCTCCGAGACTGAGGCGGGGAGAGGTGTAGCAGCAGCAGCAGCCGCCATGGCCAATAACACCGCCACTGCGACGACCGCTCGAGTTGCCGATGATACCGTCGTGGATTCGTCCGATCAACTCGGCTCACCTGGCCAGCCTACCGATGGCTCCACGCCTAACCGTGAGTAGAGTAGCAAACCTAACCTATTGCCAGTTAAACAACGACAACGCTCCATTCGCCCGATCCACCCATTCGAATGCCTACTAACGTTTACACATGCGTCTTCACACACGCATGCCTTTCCCGTCGTTTGCACACTTTTTTTCCGACTGACGGCTCGTTTACCAGGACGCTAATGTTTGCCGGCCGTGTCACGTCACGCGATGTCCGATGATTGAATATGTTACGAACGATAATCTGTCCCAACTCCAAAACCGCTCGCAGGCACGCGGTTTACCCATGCGAGGCTATTCCTCTTGTTTCTTTCGTCTAAAGACAAATCCGTATTGGTTTAAATTGATGTAGTCTAAAGTAGTTGTTCCTACTGTCTCTTGATTTTACGTTTATTGTTTTGCCTGCAGCGACAGGGATAAAGCGTTTTAGGATAGAATCCATATATACGGTTTGTGGTTGTTCTGTCTCTTCGGGCCGTATGCAGAGATAACGGCGATTGATAATCGTACGGGAAGGCTTGTTGTACTATTGTTTTCTGTCGTTATTTTATTCGAGACTAGCCATTATTATGGAGGTATTTGGGCTGGCTCAATTATCATTGGAGCACATGGTGTTCGAGTTTTTATATTGTTATGTTTCCATAAACTTCATCAACCGGAAAAGGGAAATGGAAAAAGGCTGTTTGTACAGTATGCCTGCTGTCATATTTTTCGTCTTAATCAGCTAAACATGAGCGGCTGTGATAATGGCGGTCTACGTAGTGCTTTGTCGTCCTTTCGAATATATATTTAGCACGCTATGCGTTCAGTAAATGTTGTCGTGTCAAGCCATCCTGAGCGTCGCAGTCCCGACGTCATGGGCGTCATGCCCAACTTGTACAGTTGATGTAGCCGACGAGTTTTGACTTATGTAGTGTGGCGTATTAATCGTTTAAACCACCACGTTACTATGCCGATATGTGTTCTACACCAAATCCGAAATAAGTCATGTATTGAGGACGTGCCAAAATAAACCCGTCAAATTCCAGCCCATTTGGTTAGTTCTTTTAAAATAGCTAATAAAAAAGAAAAGTCAATGGGTATCAAGTGACTGTTATCTTTGTATATATATATATATATATATATATATATATATATATATATATATATATATATATAGTAGCTTTGTATATATATATATATATATATATATATAAAGTTGCGTTTAAGTGAATAAAATATGCATAATTAAAGTATTTATTTAAAAACAATCATTATAGACTTGATTACATCTATCGCACTGTTTCACGAGACGAAGGATTCCCTGTTTTCAGAATTCCTGTGGCTGTGACAAAAGCCAGTCCTCCACAATGTCCTTCCGTTCGTCGTTCGAGTTAAAGCGCCTCCCTTTGAGATGTTTTTTAGCGGACCAGTCTGATTTAAGTCGTAAAGCGACATGCCTGGGCTGTGGGGCGAATGCTCAAGCTGGTTGTACTTGAACTTGCACAGTACACTTTGTGTGACGATCCGCTCCAAAAAAGCGCGATTTTCATAATATTAGAACAGGTGTTGCGGTGCTCGCGTCATACTCAGTTCTTATTGCAGAACTCACTGAGATTCTTTAGAACCCGCTGCGCGCACACCTTGTGGGTCGTGCACTGGGTTGTACACACTGTGCCAATAACACCTCGCTAGTACTCAATCGTCGAATTTTGCAATGGGAACGTCATCATACCGCGTCGATTGGATAGAACACACACCTGCTTTACTCTTCCGTCATGCGCAGGCGCTCGCATTTATATATATATATATATATATATATATAAACCGTTAAATGTGCATGAAGCTTAAAAACTCGGATTGTCAAAACAAGTTACCTCTACGGCGCACTGAATACTTCAAGTCTTATGAAAGGCGTTGAAAGCCTAATACTGAGACATAAACTGTAAAACACATATATATATATATATATATATATATATATATATAACAAGGCAACGGCAAAATGTATATATATATATATATATATATATACATATAAAATGTGTATATATATATAGAGAGAGAGAAACCAAATTTGAACTTTCATATTGCATATAGTGCATACATTGAGTGAAGGCTGCGTAATGGTTCACTCTGTCTGAGTAAACACTTACACTCGTATGTGATTATATGCATCTTGCCTTTTTTTTTTTGTTCTGGGAGGTTTCGGTAATGCATGATGCACATGCGCCACTAGCAGCCTGCGTGACTAGTGTGAGACTCGCAAACCCACTAAACCCGGATTCCTCCCCACCCCCCTAGGCTCGGTATTACTTTGGCATTACATCGAAACCGTGCATCTTGCCTATATTTTTTATACTTTATGAGGCTCTCATAAATAATAAGGTTAGTTTGAAGGTAATGTCAACTAAATCGGCTCTGGCTTAAACGTTTATGTATTGCCTATTTTCCACATGGCTGCACATGCCTAGTATGCCGAAGTCTCCGAGCTTCACATATGACACTCAGTTGTGATTAATTTATCGGTATGTCATAGATCTTTGATTTGGCTAATGTCTATACGTGGAACACAAATGGCATTTAATCGCTTAAATAATGTTCGTTGCATAAACTAATTTTCCTGTAGTAACAAGTATTTTAGGGGTGAAACATCATTTGTATTGAAGCGTGTATTTGTTATGTTTTTGGGAAACATGCGTTGTGTTGAACTATGTATTGAACGTCAGGGAGAAATACTTTGTATTCTACAATAATTGTTTCATATGGTTGATTAATCCAGGTATTCGTCCTCGGCTCTCAATTGGCCACCGTGATGGTTCTATTAAAGTTTGCCACGGCTTTAATGAACGATCCTTTACTCTGTCCTAATCGAGTATATCCCTAACTAGATCTACTTTCTGAAAATGAAGACAATTTCTGTTCTCTTTTTATTTCCAAAGTATTCTTGTGTACAAAGGAATCCTACGCTTCAGTCATTTCAAAACAATAATATTATACACTGTTCGTATCGGCTGCAGCAAGTACAATATTTACTGACGGTCGTTGTTTGCTTTCCCAGTCGCCGGCTATATGTATATGTATGTATGTATACAAACAATAGTGAGGTGTGTTCGTATACGATTGGTATTGTATATATATATATATATATATATATATATATATATATATATATATATATATATATATATATATAAATGTATATATATATATATATATATATATATATTAGTGAGAGAGAGGCCCCTCTCGTAGGGCAACAACAGGTCATGCCGCTTGTTTGCGGTGGCCGCTATAAAACGGGGTCGACGCGGTCAGTGACCATCATCATCCTCATAATTTGCCGTTCTTGTTGTTGTTAACGAAGTGTTGCATCGTTCTTCTTATTCTTGTTCGCCTTTATTTTTCTTTTGCTTCTGCTGCTGCTGCTGTTGTTGACGGCCTCGGCCGTCTAGCGTGATGGTGGCGGTACGGGCGATGGCTACCAGTTATGGTTGCGAGCCAGCTAGCAGTTTAGAGCCAAATGAGCTGCTTCTCGGCTCAATCAATCGTTTACTACAGCGACTACTACTACTACTATTGCTCCTATTGCTAGAAACACTGCTGCATCAGTCAAGGATGCACGGTACGTAATACCGTCCTAGGCGGTACTTGCAGGACAGTTCAAGAAGCTTCTTCTTGTTTTCCTCTAAATTTTTTATTAAGTTATTAAGTTTAGTCGATTGCTGATATTATTATTATTATTATTATTATTATTATTATTATTATTACTATTATTATTATTATTATTACTATTATTACATAACATCACTTTTATTTCACATAAAAGGGTTGGTATCAGTATACATACTTCTGTAAGACAATCGTGACTAATCACCAAATAAGCGAGCGCTATTTGGATTAGCATGGGCCCATTTGGCCATACGCCAAGCAAACAGTCCGCATACGAATTCACCGCGGGCCACGGCTTTTGAGGTGATTGATCGTTGACTCCATAGGTTATTGGAGCGTACATCAAAAAAGTGTCCTAACAAGTCACATTTTCGTAATTGATGTAGAACAGATAAGTTGCACTGCATGAAAAGTGAGTCAATACTTGGAACAACGTCATCTAACACGCTGTGGGGGCACCTGAGTCGCAGGCGTCTTAGAAACATGTTTTGGACGCCATCCACCAACTTCCTATATTTGGACAGATAAGGCTCCCAGACAGGGGAGCAATATGTGAGTTTAGGAAGAACAAGAGATTTGTAAAGGCGAAGGTACACATGAGAAGTCGTTAAAATAAAACAGCGGAAAATAGTATTTATTGTGCGCAGAGATGTCTCCACAACCTTGGTAATGTGAAGGCTAAAGTTAAGATCAGGCGTAATATATATGCCTAAGTCCCGTGTATAAGAGAGGGTCGGTAAAATGCAGTTGTCAATTTTATAGTCAAAGTCAAGTGCACCATTTTTCAGTACAATGCATTTAGAGGATGAGAGAATCATGTTGTTTTAAGAACACCATCGTGCAATGCCGTCGACAGCAGTCTGCAGAATGGCGTGGGAGTCACTAGAGCAAATAGGATAAAGTTTTAAGTCATCAGCATATTCAAGGTATTTGGCCACCTGGTGGCAGGTACTTATTTATGTCCAATACAGAAATTGTTGTTGTTGTTGTTGTTGTTGTTGTTGTTGTTGTTGTTGTTGTTGTTGTTGTTGTTGTTGTTGTTGTTGTTGTTGTTGTTGTTGTTGTTGTTGTTGTTGTTGTTGTTGTTGTTGTTGTTGTTGTTGTTGTTGTTGTTGTTGTTGTTGTTGTTGTTGTTGTTGTTGTTGTTGTTGTTGTTGTTGTTGTTGTTGTTGTTGTTGTTGTTGTTGTTGTTGTTGTTGTTGTTGTTGTTGTTGTTGTTGTTATTATTATTATTATTATTATTATTATTAAGCTCGGCTCAAGATCATAATAGATTACAGGCCTAACAACGGGGAGTCGAATAGTTTTTGTTACACGAGCTGAAACCTCTCACCGCGGGCCCTTATATGTAGCTCCCCTCGATACGGTCGTGGGCATTGCTTCAGGGTTCGCTAGGCGGGGAGGGGAAGGTGTTTAGCCATAATCGTTTAGTGTGTTCGCTGGTAAGGGACTACTGGTATATTCCACAATCTCTTTTCTATTCAGGCACCTTAAGCTTGTTCACACTGGACATAGTTGGGCTCTCTCCACCAGAGGAGCACAACAAACAGCAGGGCAATCCTTAGCCCGGGTTGATCGTAATTGACCTGCTGTTACATTCATCTGCTGCAAAACGCTTAAATAAATAACTAGAAGTCTAGACTCGCACTAGTTGGGCACGTCCTGCTTTCTATTTGTTGTTCTACGTAGTCGTAATAATAGTAATGATCAATGCTTAAGGGCCGTTTAGCTAGCTGCCCAGCTGTTATTCTATCAAGCCTATGCGTAAAGATTGAGAATGCTATTGAATGTTTCAGCGAAATACTGTTTGTATTTACTATTATACTAGAAGTACCAATGAAAATTACATTATTCATGTTTATTAGACTACCGGGAAATTCACAGATTTTGTACCTGCTGCCTTAGAGATATTGGGCTCTATCAGCGTGGGGACTGATAAGTTCCTAGGGTATATCCTAAGACTCTATAAGGAAATCACGTGTCATCGAGACAAAGCACAGTTTTTAAGTCAGATGATGTCCTTGGCTGTCCGCTGAGGGAATGCAGCTTTTATTATATGTGTTGTGCGCTGAGCCAACGTACGGTGAAGCTCTAGCTATTGTTTTAATCGAGGCTATAATAAAGATAACCATCTTCATTGTCATTCATTAGCATTGTCATTTGCCACCAGCATATGGAAGATCTTTAGTAAGTAAACCGTACAACATTTAAAAGAAGGCGTTTTTTGTACTAAAAAAAACTGAGAAATCATCGAATGTATCGGGTGTACCATCGAATGCGTCCCCGAATATCGAAATTCGAAATAATAGCTGTAAACAATGAAGAACCGAAAGTATGTGTTCGCCCGCCCTAAACCTATGATCTGCCGCGATAATGTGAGAATTGCCCACGTAGCATGTAACGCGGTGTAGCATGTAAAGTCATGGTAATTTCGCTGCGCGAATTCACAGCTCAAATTAAAAAAGTAACAGCTGGATTGAACTTTAAGTCCGAATGTAAAAATAAGAGACGCTCTTTCACTGAAGTGAGCAGTACGGGTCGTGTTAATTTTCCACCTTTAAATCGTGGAGGCCACCAACGACCTAGGACTTAACGCGTCGATTTGACAATACCCAGAGTATCTATAATCTATCACGGCGGGCCACCTGATCGGCAGGCCGTCACGAAAAAGACCAATTTGAGGATCACTGCGTCTCGCTAGGCGTATTGTTGTTGTTAAGTAGAAGTAATTACCGTTCTGGTTATGATCACTATTCGCTGTTACACTTTTAGATAGCGTAACGCTCTCCAGCTGCATTAGACTCGACCCACCGTTCAGGTCGGCGTGGGACCACTTGTTGTATGTATGGCCCGAATAGTTCTTGTTTTCTTTGGACTATTGTTTGACATTCCCTCTATGAGAACGAAGCGAACGTTAATTCATTGGTACTGCTGTGTGTTCGGCTTGGGTGCCGGCGAGCTGCCGGGTGTCGCTCTTTTGCTATCAGAGGGCGGTCGGGCGTGCGTTTACAAATTCATGACGGGCGGTGGCGGGTGGCCTTCATCGAAACCTTGATCCCGATTCGCCGCCGCCGTTGTTGTGTGGAGACAGATCACCGCCCAGCTTTATGCCGTTGTTGTTGCTGTTGTGGGCCGGAACCAGGCCGGCTGGCGCCATCACGATTGGCTGATGATTGAATATGGCGTATCACCACTAATATCAGCGTCTACGTTCGACATCAGTCGTGTTTCTTTAGACCATCGCCTCCTCCTTTTGTCTTTCTTCGTTTCTTCTCGCTTTCTTCGCTTCTCTCGGCTAGAAGAATGCTAAATCAAAGATTTATTTTTTCCAACACTCACATTGTGTCTTTCCCACGATGTATGTATGTGGATTGTGTCATGATCCCCTGAGCGAGAAGCTGTTGTTGCCAGTCACTGTCGCGTCACATTTTCGTATGCAGGGAGGGCGCATAAATGTTACATGAACGACAAATTATTGACTGGCAAGCCAGCTATATGCAAAATGCATAAAATGCATTTTCTCCGGAGTGGGGGACGACGACACTATGTGAGCGACTATCAACATTTGTCTGTAGAAGGAAGCACTCCTCTCGAATTACGAAGTCGGTTTCAGGTAGAGCAGAATAACTTGTTTATCACTTAACTGCGAAAGGGAAAAATTGAACACTGAAGACAAGAAGCTTACGTATAGGAGAGGGAGATGCCAGATAATGTAAGAACAGTTGTCGGAGTGAATAATTAGGCTAAGCCAGAAAAACTGAGCTCAGAGAAAGAAAAATGAATGATACTATACTACCCCAAATTGGTCCTATGCAATAATATTTAGAGAATCAAATCGATGTGTAGCACTCAAAGGATATTTCCAATTTGGGTATGCAAGTCATATGGCACGATGTTGACAATGGCTACGATTTTGAGTAGGTTCTGACAGTGCCGTGTGACTTAGTGCCTATATATATATATATATATATAACGGACCTTAGGATGTGGTTTGAAAGTGAGTATAAGGAGGCATTGCCTGGCCCTTCTGTGACAAAAAAATGCACATATGAAACTACATTTAAGGGATCAGGCCACGGCAGTGCCCATGGTTATTGACTTCAACATAGTAACCTGAGTAGTAAGTAGCGGGCCACTTGCGGGAAGGAGAAACGTGTGCTTAAGTGTGTAGGGCGGTCAAGCCCGGTGGCGTAGTGCATTCGCCTGCGTCTCGCGACCGGAGGAGACACATAGGTGCGCGGGTTTGAGCCCCACCGTTGCACATTTGTATTTATGGGGGTCCGTCTATGAAGCAATGCGAAAAGCAAGCAGTCCCGTGGACGACGCTAAATCTTGGCTGAGGGTTAGCCCAAAAAGTTTAAGTAAAGTGTGTAGGACGGCAAGCCGCGAGTACTACATTGTCAAATGGTTTCGACAAATACTTATGTGCGTACATGCCGTTTACATAAACTTCCTGTTTAATGCACGGTGAGCTTCTCGGGTCGGCTGTTGTTTTGGTACAGAGCTTAGCTGCTATCAGAGCTTATTTTATTCTAATACGAGTACGGAGTGAGTTCAGAGTTGTTGTTTGTCTCTCCCACGTCTCCTGGATCGGACCAGGACCAAATTACGACAAGTCGTAACGACATTAAATCTGCAGGTTGTATATTCTGTCGTACACTGCGACGAACTATTTTATCTTTATACAGGCATTAACATGATGATAAGGTGATGAGAATGGTGTCGTGTCGGTTTTATCGTTTAGCAGTTGTCTGTACGTTATAAAAGTGGTTTGAAATAGCATTTCAATGACGTTTTACAAGGTTGGTATTGCCACAGGTCATATGCGCTACATAATTCTTTGCAGTTTATATATGAATTTTATTATAGATCCTAAAGAATCTTTTAATTTAGATTGCCTTGGTTGAGATTACAAGATATATCATGAATTCTCGATTAACTGTCTCATTTCTGGCAAAGAATGGTCTTTGTATATATATATATATATATATATATATAAGTATTAACTCATAGGGCGGAAGTCATTCGGAATGATGTCCTCAGGGCAGTTTTTAACTTACGCTGTAGCGATATATATATATATATATATATATATATATAAACAAACGACTAATTGATGTTGTATTGCAGTCATACAAACGGTTGCGTCGATAAGTAGGAGATTGACGTACTAATGGAACAAATGGGTTGTTTGTTTGCGTGTTCGTTCATAATTATTGGTGAATGTCCCAAAGGTGGAGAACAATCGCGTTGTGGCGATGCCAGCCGTTCAGAGAGGGTGATAACTTTAATCTGATCACCTAATTGCCGATTTTGGTGATCAATCGTTCATGGCGATGGTGGCGGTTCTCTTCACCTTTTGTTCTTGCTCACTGTGACGAAATAGCCATTCATTTCACTTTGGCCTTCATTTGCTCCTACCAGGTGTCGCCCTATGAATGTTGCTTGTTGTTGATGTTGTATCATTGATTTCGTCGCCGCTGCTCCCTCCCCCCCCCCCTCGCGGTAAATACGTTACCGTTCTTACCAATTGTTACTGACCATAGTCCGAATTGTTTATATGTATAGGTGACTGGCATCATTATATGATATGCTTTTTTTCGGTGCTACTTCTGGACTAGTAGTTTAGTAGCCGACTGTGCTATGGTGGCCGCCGAGCCGGGATCTGGTTGTTTTGCGCCGTCCGCTGTCTCTAGTGGTACCGGACGTGGTCGGTGGTCGGCAAGAGCCATCTCAAGCCGCTTTGTTGTTCGGGCCGTGTCCACAAAGCGACGGCTGTGCGGCAGACCAACCGAATGGAGGGGATGGACGGGTCTGGCTTCCGTAGAGATGAGCTCAGCTATCCGTCGCGCCGATCAGAGTACAGAAACTGGAGAACGCTGACAAGGACGACGACGACAACGACGATTTGTAGTAGTTTCTGTTGTTGTTGTTGTTGTTGTTGTTGTTGTTGTTGTTGTTGAGGATGTTGAACGAACATAGTATTGCCGCGGCAATACCATGTCAATTTCTTCATCTGTCTTTCATTGCAGACAGACAGGCAGATAGGCGTGTTGTTGTTGTTGTTGCTTTTGTTGCTGCTGTTGCTCATGCTCCTGCGGTCACCATCGGCATGATTGTTATCGTTGCGTTGTCGTCGTCGTCGTCGTCGTCGTCTTCGTCGTATTGTTGTCCATGTCGAATGTAGAGGTATTTCCATGCGTACATGCTAGCGTGTGTTTTGTCCGCCGCCTGAACAGACTGACCGCTCTCACCGGAATGACGGCGGCTCTGGCGTCCGAAACAGCACCGACTCCACAACCACCACCACCACTACCAGCAGCAGCAGCAGTGGCGGCGGCGGCGCAGGCGGCAAGAGTAGGAAACACGCGCTGTCATTGATGGCATCATTCATAGTGGCGCTTCTTTCCCGTCATACCTACGACTGCTGCTGCTGTTACTACAGCAACAATTGCTACTATTACTATGGCAATAATTGCTTCTACTACTACTACAGCAACAACTTCTACGGCTCTCGCCGCCTCCCTTCGCCTGGCGCAGGCCTCGCTGGTTGACATTGATTGCTGCTGCTGCTGCTGTACCTAGGAGCTGTAGGGAGGTGTATGGAGTCGGCGCCATGTGAGTGGGCGCCAGCCACTTCGTAGCACAGTGATCACAGAGCGTGTCGGTCGGTCGGTCTCCTGTTGTCTTGCCGCCGCTACCACCACAGCAGCTGTTAAGGTGGTTCTTTTGTATTTGCCCACTATATAGGCGACCACTATTACCACTTTTCATCTCCATCACCACCACCACCACCATTTTTCATTATTATCACCATCGCCATCATCGTCGTCGTCGTTGTCGTCAATGTTAAAGCCTATCATCATTCCTGCGAAAGTGAGCAGGAGCACGAACAATAGAACGTCATGACTGGCATCCTCGTTGTATGCGCTTCGCACGTTCTCTGACATCTGTGACAGTGTGCTCCTTTAACTGTCTGAGCAGACTCGTGCATCCAGACCATCCATCCGTATGCCGCTGGCCCACCATGTGCTTTGTCTGCGTTGTTCTCGTGACAATTTGAGGTGTTTTTTCCCTTCAATTCTCGCACGGTCGGAGCGAACGCTGACTGTGAAGCCACGGCGGTGACGCCCGTCCGCTGCGAAAACAACAACGGCGGCAGCAACAACAACAACAACAACAACAACGACAAGGACAGCAACAACAACAACAATAACGACAGCAACAGAGGCAGCAGCAGCAACAACAATGACAGCATATTAGAACGCTGTCAAAAGATCTTCTCTGTGAAGTGCCTTGCGGAGGAGACCGCGCGAAATTACTACCGCTAGGCAGTAAGTGGTGCAAAAGTTTATCCTACGGTTAGGAAGCGCAACAAAACCAACCGAAACAGTAGCCTACACAGCTGATTGAGCGGACTAGTTGGTACCGTGTCGACTTGGAACGTCTAACAACGTTCACCGGAGATTCCGTCATTGTGAGATTCTGAAACATCTGGAGTACGGTCGGGACTTTACTTCACCTATGCATGTGCAGAGTTAAGTCTGCGGAGGTCACTACCGAAGCGGCGCCTCATTCAGTTGTACGAGGTCGGATTTATCTGCATACGTGGTGTCTTTTGCAGCGTTACCAACAACCGTTTTATTGTGGTGCAGGGTGCCAGCCAGCGAACAAGACTACGGAACCTAATCCGATCTTTTTGGTAGATATGATACCAGATATTGTATTATTTATTATATTATTATTATTCTATATTATGCACGAATGCCTATGCACCTGACAAACCTGTCTGTCCATAAAGTGTTGTTGGTATGCGTATAAGTGTGCTAGTGTTGCCATGTGGCAAACATCCCACATTCATTTTTTGGAACTGATTTCATGGTAAAAGATACTCGTTTATTTATGGTTATATATGGCGATTTAATCATTGAACAATGTTTTTTTTCGATTTATTTGTTTTGTTAAGCGGAAGCGCACGCATTAGCTTGTTCTGTTTCCCGCAATATAACGTTTACATCATCGACCTAGCTCGTCCAGGTTCCACTTCCTTCCCTTTCTTTTATGCGGTCACGCATATACACACAGTAGAAACTGTCTCTGTCGCCGAGAGAGGCCGTGGAAAATAATTTTTAAAACACTACTATGCTCAACGACATAATTGCGTACTGTAGATTTTCTTCGATAGTACAGATATAGTACATATCTAAAATAGTCTCTTTGTCATTATCTATCTTGTATCTCGTATCTCGATATCTCGATAAAGCTGCCTGCACGCCAAATGAGTGATCCGCAATACTTCCGTATTACAAACAAATCAAATAAGAATTGGCGAAGTATAACTTTGCGGCACATGGCGTGAGTACGAGATGATTTCTTGCTGATGCTGTCTCGCGAGCATTGTCTTCTGCGTTATCGGTAACTGTGGTGGTTAAAATAGTACGCGACCATCAAAAGCTGCATAATGATGCAAACCATAATTCCATTACGGTGACGAAAAACAATAGAAGACAAGCGATGATTTAGTAGCTGATGTAAGCAGCTGCATGCCCGATAGCGATTTGACGTTCTAGCTAAATTAGTTCTTCCGCTAATCCGAATGCAGATTGGGCTGTCCAGGAATGACGTATAGCGGGTGATTCTGTGACGACGATCTGATTGCTGATGGCCATTGTTCAAGTATGATTTGACCAGTGAACGAGCACCAGCTATTTTATACACAGTTTTTTCGCTTGATCGTCTCCTTAATTCTTAGTTGTTAACTCAAGACGACCTCACAGTCAATTTCGGCTTAAGTTTGTCCTAACGCCCTGATTTCACGGATGGCCCGGCAGCTAATGAATTATTCTGTCATCGGCCAGCAAAAAAAATGTACCGTAAGACAATCTTACGGTTCCTGTGAAGTAGCTACATTTGAAAATTTTGCAATGTCGACATAATATATTCCGGTGCAGAATCCGGCAGTTTTAATGCCCCAAGAATGAATGCTTAGTTAGCAACAATATAAGCGTTTTACTTTGTGTAAATCTTGATCATGTTAATATTATTATTGTTACTCGTCATCAGAATACTACAGAATCGTGTTGCATGGAAGTGCATACATGATTTATCGTACAAAACGGGATTGTAACATTTTCTGGATTTACATGGTATCAAGATTTATACAAATTATGTATAAAAGAAAAATATTTGTTTTCTCCTCATCTCTCCCTCTCATTGTGTGACGGTTGAACGGCTCTTCTACGGTCACTGCACGGTCTTACTCGTCTACTGCTGTACTGCTGTGTAGACAGGCATCGACTAGCCTCATACGGCCTCAGAGAGGCGTCGTGTCTCGTGACAGGAAACAATCTCGAAAGTCCTTGAGAGATGAAATCCTTTCAGTAGTACCTGCGCATTTTACGCGAATCCTTTGAGGCACGGGGAAAGCTTCAGTGACGTTCGAAGGGATATATCTATATATATGAATTATGCATCATCCTAAAAAAAAATATATATATATATACATATATAAAGAGAGAGAGAGATAATGGAAGGAGATAGAGGCATGGAGAAGCTACAGAGAAAAGAAAAGAGTAGCTATGGCGCGTTGTGCACCTGTTGTTTGTTTAGCCGGTAGCTGATCGTTGTTACGAACGCAAACGCGTTCCCGTACGTGCTAACGCATACATCGATCAATAGATAGGTAGATAGATGAATGGATGGATACATCGATGCCTCGCAGTACCTGGAGGTTGAGGCGCTTGCCGCTGCTGCCGTTGGATACGACGGCAAGCTGCAAATGTTGCGCGGCCAAGTCGACTTGCCACTACGAAGCGAGATGAGACATCGCCGCATAGTAACGCAGTAAGTAAGCAGAAACGACAGCATCAACAGTAGCAACAACAGCAGGCTGGCTCTGCGGCCTGCGTTTTACGGCGGGGCCAGCGGTCCGTATGCGCAGTCGGTATTCGGCGACCTGTAGGGACGCTGTACCATGGTACAAGGCAGTATATAGATAGATATAGATAGAGTTGGCGTTTTACGTTACCGCCACGTTTGTTCGCACGTGTTCCGACGATCGTGACAAGAAACACACAGCTACGCAAATAGGCGGAACAGCGAATGACATGCGATGTATCACTCGACGGAAATAGCTGTTTTGACACAGAAGACGAAAGCGAAGACGGCGACGGCGACGACGGGGACGATGAAGAAGAGGAACCGGAATAGACAACGTAAACAAAGACAACCTTTGGTCAAAGTGTTTGCTTTCTCTCATGAGGCAGGAGCGCATTTTATTCAATGATGTCATGCCGCCACCTTTTGATGTGCGATACACGAAATCGCCATCGATCCGACCAAACATGGCGACGCTGGCGGGAAAGCCGTTCTCATGACGTCGCCGCCGCCGCCGCCTGACATCCCGTGTTACGTATCGAAGCCGCGTTCAATGTTGCGCTTGTCGTTTTTCTGATTTTTTCTGCATTTTGGTTCCTGCACTTGGTTGTTCGAGTTGCGTGGCTCATATATTGGGTCTACAAAAAAGTGTTTTCGGTTTTTTTAATGATTCTCTACGGACAAAACCGAAAAAACTTGTTTGTAGCCCTATATATATATATATATATATATATATATATACGTAGTTGTAATAGTGCACGTACGTGAATTATACAATACAAACATGTATTTCATATATAACAATGAAATGTATAGAGCAAAAATGCCGTAAGCATTTGCAGATTAAGTTCCGTCGTTGTTTATCGGACTAAAGTGGCCTACCTACGTCCAGGTTTTCTAGTAGTAAGAGCAGAAGCAGAAACTGCACGATACCACATAAGCAAATAAAGCCTAAATTATTCAATGCTTCAACTTCCTTCGGAAGTTGTTTTCATCGTTGCAAACAAAAACATTGATATGTTGTTCGTCTTTCCAACATGCGTAAACATTTTCCAGTGGAAAAATAAGGAAATTGATTTTGTTCAATGATGCATATATATTTATTTTTTGGTGTTTGTTTACCATTATTAGTAGAATGTTATTTATAACGTAAGTTAAGCTTGCTGACATAAGGAACCACTTATTTTTCTTCCAATTAAGTTCCAAAAGTTAAGAGTTATCTAGGTTTAGAGGTTTCTTTTGAAATAAGTCTTTAAGCATAGAGGCATACTCGTTTTTAACTTGTATATATATATATATATGTATATATATAGCAGACGTTTTCAAATTATATATAACGATGACTGTATTGTAATTATGTACCATATTGAAATGCAAAGTTATTTCGAAATAAACAATTTATACAGTGCATACTGAATAGTATATATATATATATATATAAATATATATATTATATATGTAGAAAGCGAATCCCTATTTGCTTAAATACTTACTTCAAGAAGAACCTGTGAGTTTATATGACTCAATTAAATTGGACGAAAAATAAGTGGGTTTTTATGTCGACTAGCTTAACTTCGGTACTCGCTAGTTTTTCCTTGAAATTTGTCGTAAGTAAGAGCAGAAGTTAATGAGAAATCCCTCTTGGATTTTACTATTTATTAGTTCCAACACCTGAGACAGCAAAAGAGCATCATATAAACAATCTACATCTGTTCATCAGGGCGAATAGACTCATGAATCATGAATCGACGTTATACTTCGTGATTGTTTTTACTTTTTCGTCCTATTCATCGTCATCGCCGTGAACATTGTACAATCCGCAGGTCGAATCGTACGGACGTGTGCCGTATTGAAGTTCAAACTGAGTATGGATTAAGCTGTGCTGCATCACTCATCATGCATTGGATTAATAAACAAACATGTTGTTAGTTGGTTAGTGCGGTAAGCTAACCACAACGGCGCGTTTGTGTTCATCTTATTGTCGTTATGTTAACAACCGACATTCGACTATAGAAAGAAGGCTGGAGGCAGCGGCGTGCGTCCTCGTTTATTGACTACATCGTGCTCCAAGCCCCCTCAGTCCCAGCAGGTCGGCAACGTGAGGCAACAGCTGCAATAGCGCCTTCTCGGCAATATCTGCTCCCCTACAATAACAGCATCAACTAAAACTGTTGGGCTGTGAGTTGAGTTCCGCGATGACTTATCGGAGACACTGCACTTCGCCGAAACCGCATATCACCGATCCAACGCGCTGCATGTGTCACGCACTCAGGATTCATGGTAAGCAACAGCAGCACCAGCAACAACAACAACAACAACTAAGTTTCAACTTGATTTAGCTGGTGAGGTCTTTGACTGAGTATATAACCGGGTAGGCGGGAATAAGGCCTTGAACTCGTGGAGGCAAAATAAAAAGAACGGGAGATCTGCCTGTTTCCGATGCCAGCGGATGGTGACCACTAGTCAAGTGCATCCTCTTATTTATATCCAGTAATCTTACCTCGACTGAATTGTTGATTAATCTGTCAATGGCAAGTCGATCCGGTAAATCACCTTCTATTGCTGAATGTGTTTGAAACGCTATTAGAGCATAATCTAGTCAGTACAGTTATAACGTGTTCTTATTAATCGCGTTTTTCTCACATTGGATATTTGCCAATTATTTTTTTATGGATGCGTTGTACCAAATATAGTAAAACCGAATGGCTGTTTTAGTGCCTGTTTGACGTCTACTACAAACAGTGTTTGTAATAGTCAATGAACAGGGATGTTTCCGAAATATTTGCTGTGGTAGGTAACGATCAAATAAAAGCAGTAGTGTTATATACAGCGCCATAACAACGAAGAACATTCTGTTGCCTTGCCAAGTATGGTGATTGCAGCATAAAATAAGATGGAACGATGTGACTGAAACGCCGGCATGGTTATCATTATTCGACCTCGAAGCATGTGTAATTGGAAATGTTTTGTTGGGCGTTGGAGACAACAATATTTTGCCACTTGTTGGTGTCCAGTATGAACAACGGGTTAAAAGTCCATAGCAACCTCGCATGTTCTGCGCCCGAATAGTCCTGTTTGTTTAAGAATTACATAAACCTGAGTGATTTTCTGAACATTCCTCACTCTAGGTTCTTTAGAGACTTTAAGTTCGTCTTTTGAGTCTTTGAGAGGAGCACTGCCTGTTGTTGACGGCGCCGATAACCGTTCGAGGCATCACGATGCTAAACCAATTGCGGAATCTTTCGCAAAGCTATTCCCATTTTCTGAAAAATGTTAAGAAGGTTGTTTCTAATTCTTGACCATCCTCCATCTCCAACGGGATTGAAATCGCCGCGAGGCATACTTTCAATGCACCGAGGGCTGGATACGTTAAGATACCGAAGATTTTTTCAACAGTTATTGTATGTGGTATGGTTTATCATATACTCTCAATGAGCGTGGCTTAAAATTTCGATCAACAACAAGGGTTGAACCGGCGACACTTCGGTAGATGACAATCAATGCTATTGCACTAGCCGCAACCTGCCTGTTATCTAATAACTCAACTGCTATAGAGCTGCTCAAGTGTGCTCATGACTGCGCCCTGGCACGAAACATAAATGTGCGCCTCCGCGTCACTTACTTCAATCTTTCCCGTCCATTCGATAAAATTCATCACGGTTGTTCACTAGTTATGGCTGTAAGTACAGCTATAGGACTAATCATGTTAACTAACTAACTTATGCTAATTAGAACCTTTGTTAGCATATGTTTTAGGGTATAATGACGGGAGCTATTTTAATCGATACATTTGGCAATGTGCCGGACAAAAAGTTTTATTCTTAGTCTAATGTATAACAAAGAGCCGGCTCCTTAGAATGTTCAATCGGATGTCAACAAGTGGTGGGGCACCCGTATTGACCCGCTGAACCTGAGGTAAGGTGCCGATGCGCTGATTCACTAGAAGGTTACCAAGTAGATTCATTGTTACTTCTGTCGTATTCGTGGAACGTCTACATTCATGTGTTTTTACTGGTGCTGCTTATACCAAGTTGGCGGAACACTTGCTGTCAGTGCGAGATTATGTTACTTCACATCAAAGTATATACCAGTTACAATATAATCTTATTTTACTAAACGAGCCTCCGTTTGAATGCATTTTTGCAATAAACTTAACGATGCGTCTCATTACCACAACGAGCGCGGGACTTCATAAGGTGGGTTGCTAGTAGCTGCAATATATTAGGATACCAGACTCTATGCGTTCACCGTATCCGAGGTACAACAAAAAGTCCAATTTATAATTAAATATTTTACATACTCAGCAACAAAGTATCTAACTATTTTATTGTGATGAGCCATACTGTTCGAATAACAGGTGTTGTGTAACTTACGTCATCAGTTGTTTGTGCATATGCGTATATTTCGCATATTATCGGAAGCTCAACTAATAGCTCCTCATTCTTGCATTGTTGGTTGGGGTACTCGTTAAGTAGAATGTATTTCTGATTCAAAATATATATATATATATATATATATATATATATATATATAGTTATGATTTATTAAGCATTTACAATACGTTTGCACACTTGGCAGTGCTCGCCTAATTTATATATATATATATATATATATATATATATATATATTTATATAATGTGCTTATCTTCCGTATGATGGTTTTTATCAATAACTACATGAACTACAGAAGCTGTATTTACATTGTGTGATAAACAAAATTCAGAGGAGGCGTTTCTCTAAAGTTTGATCACTCAAGGTAAGTACAGCTATTGTTGTTCATGTCGGTATGTACAGAAGGTTGTCCAGACTCTATACTGAACAATACGGTCGTGTATATATCCAAGCGCAGAGAAGATATTCTTATGAAGTGCCAAGATGCACTTCTTGAAGCCTTTGTCTAGGATGAAGTGACTTTTCAAAAGCATGGACTGGCATTAAATGGCACTTTTAATGAGGGGATGTCCAAAAGTATTTCTACAAATTATAATGGTCAACATGGGTTTATAGTCTCGTTGTAATATCTGGTAGGGGAGTATCATTGCATTGAGAGTGCAGGTCTGTATTAGGCGAATTCCGAAGAGACGGAAGAGGGTGGGGTTCTTTTGGCCTACCGTGATTGGATAAACGCATGAGTGATCACATATTGGCAACACAACAAGCGAAGGTCGAGATGAAACTGCTCGACTTGTGCGGACTGGCTGTTTATGCTTGGGATTTCTCGATCATCAACCGAACCTGAAATAGGTGTTTAAATCATGGCTTTTGAATGACGACACCCTTGGCAAAGCACTAGAAACCGTCTTGAAAGATGTTGGTCTTGATTGGATTGACTTTAGAGCATGCACCGGGCCTTCCTTGAGTGATCCGAAGTGCAAATGTTTGTCTTGTCGGTGGACCCGGCACTCTAGCTAATTGAGCCGAATTCAATATTTTTTTTCACGACCGCGCGCCAAATGAAAGCAGAAAACCTAGAGCATTTAGAAGCACCCCTTATAGCCAATACCTCGAAAAATAGTCCGACCATGGCGTGTGAGCCGTGTGACCTATGGTGGAGCTCAGGCTCACAAGTCTCGACGCCTATTCAGCCCTGAGTTTGCTTCGGAGCAGCATCTACACTGCTCGAATACAATACATGTTTTGTTGTTGTTACTGCCGTGATGCCGTGGCCTTCTACGGCGACCTAGGTACTTTTAAAGAACCTGCAGCACTGCTCCTATCGATCGGCTCTCGGTCGCCCAGCAGATATACTTTCTCGAGCGCGCCTTCTGGGACCAATTGGCAGCCTTGCCGGAACCAATTTTTCAGCACTTCCTTGACGGTGTCGTAACCAAGAGTATTTAAGAAAGGCCGGTGATATGTGGGTAATACGTCTGCCATCACACATTTGTTAACGAGGCAAGGCTGAGGGTGGACTTCGTCAGGTTAAGCTTAGCCGTATGCGGTCTCTGAACAATAATTTATTCCGCATCTCTACTGGCAGCTTTGCTCTATTCCGCACGCCTACCTGGGGACCTAGTAACGGTTGAGAAATTTCCATGATAGAATACAGATTGTTTTGTTTTCTGAAAGTAAAATATTTATGTAGATTTCGACGGCCGTTCACCATTTTATTCTCCAGGAGTGAAATTGCAGCATTGGTCGATCTGAAGGAAGGTAGTACAGTGATGAGCGATTTGTATACCGCAGAACGCGGATCAAAGGTTTGCATTGCGTTGACTGGAAAGAGTTTTTTTTTGTGAAATGGTAATGAGCCTAGGCGATGTCTCCAAAGACACAGTGTTGCCTGCGTATGCATCACTTTGAGATATGCATAGCACTGACAAGAACACGGCTTTAAATTCCATAAGTATGTGTGTCCTAAACTTCTCGTCTTTTGCGAGGACCCTAATCAATTTTATTTTACACAGCGCAGATATTACAGCATAGCTTTTAGATGCAATACAATCCAGATGAGGATGCCACCTCTTATTTTCTTGGAGAACAAGCCCCAGGCACTTAGCTGTCTGCAAGAGACCAATGAGCCCTGTCTTGAGTGTTAGGTTGTCAGATAATGCCAGTTGCTTCGACGATGCACGAAAAACTATGAAATTCGTTTTAGTAGCATTCACAACTAGTCCGAAAATTTTAAAAATGTGGTGTTATGTTGTGAACATTTAAAATCGACTGGTGCAGGCCCGTATATTCTGCATCATATATATATATATATATATTTACCTGTCACATGCTGTGCATTTATGACACATACGTCACGGGTGCAGGCTACCTATACGTGGTGAAAAGGCTTTGGACTTTGGTTTTAACACAACCCCTATCCTCAAACTGGTTCCTATCAGATAAAATATTAAAATAACACTTTTTTTGTTTTGAATTGATTTAGTTGTTTCTTGTTACCCGCTTCCCTTTATCAGGCATTTTACTAAGCTCATTGCTATCGATCTTCGTTTTACTTTGCAATTGACTTCTATCCTGCGAGGAAATCGTCTTTGTCTGTATGTCTAGGATGACAAGTTCATTTGCTCTCGATGAATGCCATGCCTGACAACCATAAACTCATTGTGTAACTACGCGTGTTTTATATAGCTCCAGATCTACTTCATGTTTTTCACACAAAATACTCTAAGAATCCAGTTGCATACTGGCGAAAATCGACGTAATTGTGTGCAACTTGCTTTGGCTAACTGAGGTTTGATGATAATCTTACCTATAAAAGATTTTACTTTGTTTTTATGCTAGCGCTACAGAATTTCGTTACAATTTATTTTTCGTATATATATTTTTATAAATTGTTTTTCTTTTTTCTTTCGTTTTACTTATTCTATAAATAACTTAAATAGTGGAATTTCTAAAACACTACTTTGCCGGCAGCCAGTACTATCTTCCTCATAACTTGAGAATGCATATGTAACCTCATTAATGAAGGTACGTTCGGCTTTCTACAAAATATCTTCTGCACTATTTTTATTATGTCTTTCGTTATTAATACATCCATGTCTATTTCATCATGAGTTGTTTCGTCGCGCAGCCGAAAAAACCCTAATTGGCCGTGTGATTTGGCTATACAGTTTGTTCCAGTAAACGTATTTGACGTTCTATTGCCTTTTCTAGCGCTCGTTGGAGTTTGCGTTAATCTGCTGTTTCCATCCTCAAAGTGGTTATGAAGGCCATTAATAAAAGCAGTCATGCTATCCTCTCCTCGCTGCTTCCGACGTGGAACCAGCATGCCCACCACAAGTTAGTCCCCCCCCCCGTATTTTACCGTAATTTTTCGACTTTAAATGTTGATTTTGTTTGTCTCCGATCGTTCGAAAACGTTTGGGAGCTGAGAAAATGTGTAAGTCTGTCGAGAAGGTGCACAGTGGGACGTATTTATTCGACTCCAGAAAAAGGTTTCTATAAAAGGGAGTTTGGAATGCAGAAATGGAAAGAAGCGATTTCGATTATTAAGTATGCACGCGTCTTCTTGCCAATTCCTCTATTCGGTGTTGGCATACCACTTATATATATATATATATATATATATATATATATGTGACAAATCTATGTCATTTTGAGCGTGGGAAGTATTTTGTTGTTTTATTGTTTTATTATGTGTTTTAATATTTATTAGGATTTTACTGATATATATATATATATATATATATATATATATATATATATATATATATATATATATGTGCTCACGGCTTATGGCTGGCTTAACTGCTGTTGCGTATGCAAAACTTAGTTGGCGAGACCTGCCCAGCGTCCAAAGGCGGCAAATATGCTTGCAGCAGCCGAAGCAGAGGGGAGAAGAAACGGGAATCTCCTCGCAGGCGTGGGCGACCGACCAGTCCCCAAACTGCGTAGCGACATGAAGACACGACGCTTGTTTGCTTCTGCGTCGAATCGTTCATTCAGTCATATTACTACTTTTATCACTGTCTTCGCCGCCGCGTTCTGCAAACGGATTGCATTTGCAACGTCGGTACACTGTCTTTGGCGCCACACGTTCAGCAGTAAGGACAGCAGTCCGGGTACGACAACAACAACAAAAAATACACGTGCAGGTGGTCGCCTCGCTTTGTGTCGATCGTATTCCTTAAGACCGTTCGTCACTGAAAAGGTGACTGCGCCCTAGAATTCTTGCGATACTACCTGCCATTCACTTGTTGGCCAGACGTTTGGGAAAAAAACAGGCCAAAAAACATCAACACTCTAGGACAAAATGTCGCGTCCCGGAAGCCCAGCATGCGAAAGCCCATTGCACTGGTATGACATCAAAGGTGAGTTCAGTGGCCGCTGTACTCAGAACGACTTGTAGACGTCGCTTGCTTGCTTGCTTGCTGCGTGTGTATCACGTCCAAAGAAAATCGTTTAAGCAGTATGTCTGAGAAAGTTCATGGGTGTCCTGCAATACCGATCAGGAACCGATCAGCTTTTCATTACCTATGCTGAATGTAACCCTGAATGTAAATGGTTCATTGTTTATTGCATATGAGATGCTTAATTCACTGCAGCACTGTTGGCGCACAATTATTGGCGCAGCTTCAGTTGAAACGTACTCCAAGCATCATAAATAGTTATCAATATTCAATAATCTTTACATTCTTCTAGTCCTAGATCTCTCCTAACTTCACCTTTACACAGTGATATTTTTATATTTTTTACGCAAAGTTGGTATAGTCGGAAACAATCAGAGACAACGATCTAACGTGCGACTTGTTTATGTATATATACTTGAACATTAACTAATCTATATATATATATATTTATATATAAATGCCACTTATATAATGCACGTAAATCGACGTTATCGAAATATCCTCGATATATCTGACGTCATATTTGGGATGTTCATATATATATATATATATATATATATATATATATTGTACGTGAGCTTGAAAGCAAATCCCGTGATTGTAATGGTGATTTCCAAATAGGTTAATCATCATTTTTGGATTCGTCAGTGGCATTGTTCAGACGTGGGGTGAAACCAATAGCTAGTTACCAATGGGATACAACTAATATAGGAAAATGGTTAGCTGGAGTAACTACTAGATAGAGTCAAATTATTTTTCTTCATAAGCGTCGTGGAACTGTCGAATACTTGCAGAATCAGAATGGTTAGGGTTTTAGAGGAGCACGTAAAGCTTTAGCATAACAGAGGCGCTATTATTATTATTATTATTATTATTATTATTATTTAATATGTCTTAGAGCAATACAGTTGTGAGGTGTGAATGTGTATCCTCATTATTTTATAGTTTCTTTCTTGCTGTCGTCAGCCCGTCACACCTAATATCGACGCGGCGTTTCCTCTGCAAACTGCCAATGAAAGCAGCTGCCTCAAAAAGTCGCCTTCGCGTGCATCTCTTATTATTATTATTTCGAAAATTAGGATAAAGATAGACCGTACTTGTCGGAGAGCAGGCGGAAAGTATATGCATCTGGTAACGGCGTTTGAAGCATAGGGCTTAAACCACGCTCTGTGTCAAATCATGTCCACGATGGTTTTCACGAGCCTCACAATGAGAGTATATGTGTGTGATGTCAAATGAAATACGATAGGTAACATGCCGCACAATGTCCCGCGGTTCGACAAAGGGGTAATTTGTTACTGTAAATAACTTGTGACTCAACTAGGGTATTAATAAATAAGTAAATAATAAATATCCACGCTCTGATACTTGAAATGTTTGAAGTATAAACGTTTGGAGCCGATAATGATTGATTTACTATTCGCTTGACATGTAGATTTAAGTATACATGTCACACTTTGACTCTCAGGGACGTCTAGAACCGCAGCATCCACATCACCAACGTATCATCCCTTCGTCAATACCTACTGAATAAGTGTCTTCTATTGAGGCAACTTCCTCGTTGTGATATCGATCTGAGCCTTTTTAACATTTGATCCTAAAGCTAGGGTCTCCAACAGGGTTATATCTCTGATTCCCGAAAGCTATACGTTATTTATAGTTTCTACCATTTGGCTTATTACCTTACCCTCGATACTGTGTCCCCCATATATTTAGCTAGCCGTCTCCTAGTTTTCAACACCTTTGCCCTGACTTCTGCTAATAGACCACTCCGGCTTGGATTATCGTATGCACATTCTATATCGCCCATCCCGCTTTGTTTGAGCTCCGTCATAGTCCCATTGCGCACTTAATTGTGCCATTGCGCTAGTAAATTTACAAAAACGAGCGTTATGCCGTGTAAGTTCAGTTTGTCTTTTCAAGACAATCTCGAAATCTACAAGGTTGAGGTAAGGTTGGCTAGCATTCAAGATTTAGCATTATCAATAGATGATAAGCATTGGCTACGGTGTACTTCGTTCATTCGTGGGAGCTCGCGTCGAAAATTTTGTCGTCGTCGTGGGAGCTAAACGCGACAGCGATTTTCGAATTCGACATGTCTTGTTGCCAGCGTTCGGTGGGCGAGGAGAAATAATGTGAAGAAAAATAATAATAATAATAATAATAATAATAATAATAATAATAATAATAATAATAATAATAATAATAATAATAATAATAATAATAATAATAATACTAATAATAATAAGAAGAAGAAGAAGAAGAACAAGGAGAATATAAAGAATCAGTTTGCCAAGCTTTAGTAATTCAGCGTGACGCGCACCGAGCGTATGAATGCAATGATGACAACGAACGATCTCCAGAGAATGTTTGACCATGAACGAAGTCTGAGTGAATTACGACCAAATCACAGGAACAGTACGACTTATTGCAAGACACACACACGCACATGCAGACATCTATCTGTACGCGCGGCCAAAATTAACCGGCGTCAACCTGAGCAGTCGTGGCGGTAGCAGCTCCGGCAACAGCAGCAGCAACAGCAGCAGCAGAGGCAAACGATGGGACTGTTCACCGCTTGGACTGCTGCTGTTGATCTCGGCAAAATTCGAATGAGAGAACTGCCGAGAACAATCAAGGCCGTCGTCGGCTGACTCAAACCGAGCAAGCTGGACGAACGGCCCGACGGCCAGCCCACACTGATCCACTCTGCTCTGACCGTATGTGGGAATTCGCTTGCTCGCGCGCTGAGTAGTAGTACTACAGCAGCGCGCTGTAGTAACAACAACAGCAGCCAGCCGCCAATGCGTTGTCGTTGACTACTACTACTACTAGAATGATTCTTACGACAAACTTGCTCATCACCGGACTTCACTGCCAGCCAGCCAACCAGCCAGCCAGAAAACGTCCGCCGACAAAATCAACTCAGCTGCTGCTGCTGCTGTTGTTGGTATTGTTGCTGAAACAGTACCGGGACCCGCCTTCGATGTCGGTCGGTGCAAACGGACTAACAGCAGCAGCAACAACAACAACAACAACAACAACAACAACGACAGCAACAACAACAACAACAACAACAACAACAACAACAACAACAACAACAACAACAACAACAACAACAACAACAACAACAACAACAACAACAACAACAACAACAACAACAACAACAACAACAACAACAACAACAGCAGCAGCAGCAGCAGCAGCAGCAGCAGCAACAACAACAGCAACAACAAAGGCCACTGGCCGATGTTTATCATCGCTATGGTTCAACAATGAACATTTTATGCTGTCTGCGATTTTGCTGAGATTGTTTGTTGTATTTGCTTTAGTTGTGGTTAGTAATAGTTGGTAATATTGTTACTGTCATTGGCTGGAATGCTTATATTGGCGTTCTGTAGTTATGGCTACGGTAATGGCCTGCCTCTGTGAGAGACTATGCATTCGTTGACAATATGTGATATTATTATCATATTGATCTATCAACGCTGAAACAACTGATTCCATACCAGCGATGACGACTCCAATTACAATCACCGTTGTGATAACAAAGCGATGTTCGTAGCCGCTAATAGCCTAATGGCTGACTAAGCGTGTACAATGTCTATAATCGAGTATACCTATGTTTTTCGGACGTAATTGTTACCAAATGCTATACATTTCCTAAGGCGGTGACCAATGTTTGCCAGTTACACCTTGACGGCTTCAAACAGCGACTCGCGTGAATCGAATTGTCTTATTATAAAATATTTTTTCATTTACGAATAGGAGAACCATCGCACGCTGTCAAGTCACGTGTATAAGCTGCGTCCTTCACCAGATTGCTTTAAAATGGTGCGATAAACGTCTCATTGTTTTACAATTATTTAGTAGGCATTCTGTTCGCTCGTCACTATGCTACCTACTTCCTGTTTGTCTTCAATCGCCACAATTTTAACCTTGGAGAAGAAAATGGCGACTATCAGCCTGCCAGTCTACTGTTGGCATTTAATTCTGATGGGTAGAGATGCTCCATTACCTGAGTGCTGCGAGTCCTGGCACTCAAGTAGAGGGTCATCGAAATGTACCATTATTGAGACGGCTGGCTTGATCTGACCGTATCGCTGAGCGTTCATGGTTAAAGTCTCCTCTAGCGATGCATATGTTATGTTTGAGTTTTCGTCAATTGCAGTGTTCGCACGGGCACATTTTCATCATCCGTTGCGGTTTTTGGACGTCCGTAACGTGAACTAACGGTCTATTATCGTACAGAGTTGAAATGTCAATATTTCACGCTTTCTATACACACTGGACATAGCAGCGGTGTACTCAGTAACTAACTCGAATCGTAAATGATATATACATTAGTAACAATAGTGAAGCAGCGATCATACTATTGTCTGTACCAATAACATCGTTAACAACGGCAGCAGGAGCACAGACGATAATGTTAAGCATCGTGACTAGAAACGACGGCTACAACTGTTCTGTTGTAGTTTCCTGTATTGGCTGGCACTGGTACTACGATCATGATCTAGTCTCGCTTCTGGTGCCACCACATGCCAGGGGGTGCTGAAACCGGTCATTGAGAAGCGTCATTCACTGCGCTGTAGGGACGAGTTGTAACCTACAAGTCTGGGAATACCGTCCGTCACCGGTCCTTATTTGGTTTTCTCATATTCACTCGTTTGGCGGCACACTGGCCGTGTTAAAAATCCAGTATTCTGCTGAGCTTACCTACCTGTGTGCTGTGGCTTCAGAAGCTGTTCTTTGTTGAGGTTTCAAACTTTGAGCTATTGGTCATAATAGACATATGTCAACTACTTATATTTGCTATGTCGCTGGAGTTGAAGGTATGAGGGTGACTAAAAAAGGGCTCAACTTTAAACGAAGCCTTACGCTGCAGAGTGTTTAAGCACTGCTGCTTTGAATCGAATTGTATACGTAAATATATGCGCACCTATTTCTGCTAGTTCTTCATGGTGCACTTTTTATATATGGAGTCAGTACTACTTATATTCCTCTACTTTATCAGTATACCATTTGTGTTACCATCTCTAGTGATCGAGAAATGTGTGATATGTGTCTCAACAGTAGTGTAGACGATTCTGTTTCCTAAGCTAACGTATCTAAGCTAGTTTGAGGTGGCTCGCTGAAGATTTCCGCATTGACCAAATAATTAAATTTAGCTCTGTTAAATTTACTTCTGGCTTATATGACACTGAATACTATGTCGTTGTACTATAACTGTTGACGGTCGCTCCCATCGCAACGCATACACAATTTAAAGCTGTGTGGTCAAAATGTTTGACAAATTGGTGTATTTTAGTAAATCTATAATCTATCACAAAAAGTACAGTAGCTCTGTCCACCCCCACAAACCACGTGCATGAAGTGAACGACAAACTCGGGAACAAACTTTGCTGGTATTGCTTGAATGTGCATTCAGAACAAAATGTGAATGTGCACTCAGTAAAAAGTGAATATATATATATATATATATATATATATATATATATATATATAGTACTACTGCTAATTAACGGTTTGGTTATCTGCTCTGCTTTCTCTTGTTTGTCGGTTGCTGGCCGTATCGGCAGACCCATCGGATATTCTGACACACGATCCCGAGGACTTTATTATCGGCGATCGAGTGTGGGTGAACGGTTCGAAGCCCGGCTACATCCAGTTCATCGGCGAGACGAAGTTCGCTCAGGGTGACTGGGCCGGAGTTGTTCTAGATGAGCCTATCGGCAAAAATGACGGCGCGGTGGCTGGGCACCGCTACTTCCAGTGCGAACCGCGTCGTGGAGTCTTCGCGAGGCTGCAGCGCCTCACCCGATACCCCACGACCGTGGCAGCCATCAACGCTGGCCCGAACGACTCGACCCTCATTCAGGAGTCGCCAGGCAAATCCGTCACGACCAGGGTACGTCATACTGTTCGGCGCGAATCATGGACGCGGGACTTTATGCTGCTACTGTGCTTTATGAGAGATGATCTTGAGGATTTTACTCGAGAGAAAAGTAGTTCGTTGTTGGCTGGTTTGAAGATGTATGTCAGAAATTCAAGTTAATGTTTTGTTTAAAAATAAAAGTTGATAGTAGGCTGTGTGGGTGTTCTGGGTGTGTGACAGAACAACACTGAGGGATATAGAACAGGCTTCGTACAAGATATGCCAGCGTGGGAACGTCTTTACCAAACGACTAGTCTAGGCCATACACAGGCATTGTTTACTAGCTGACTGATTGATTCTATAATTTTCTAGTAGGTCATAAGAAATGGGTCCTGGCGACAATTATCCAAGGTGCGCTAGTATTAGCTGGTAGAATGCATTGAGTCTAGATCATGTGTCTCCTCTTTGAGACGTGTGGACAATGTATTAAAATGAGGATTTTTGCTTTTCTTCAGTTTACAGGCCCTTGATGATTGGCCGTTTCAGGGATGAACGGTTCTTTGAGTTTATGTCCCAAATTATTTTCTCTCTCTCCTCTCTCTCTCTCTCTCTCTCTCTATATATATATATATATATATATATATATATATGCATATATATATATATATATATGCATATATATATATATATATGTATATATATATTTGTTTTCTCTGTATGTGTGTCTCGTGGGTGATCTGGGCTGTTGCAATGAATAGGATCACGATAAAGATCGCGACTGCACTAACGACATGTGGGTTTGATTTCTTGTTGTTGTTGTTGAATAATGGCGTCGTGGGCATCTTGGCGTGGAATCTTGGCGCGTCTGTGGCCCGCGATTGGTTGGTGCGTCGATCCGCTTCCACCGCTGCCGCCTCTATCATTGTTATCGCTGCTCTGCGGTTACTGCCACTGCTGGTGCGGTTGCAGACGATCGTTCGGCCGGGTTCGCCCGCGATGACGGGTCGGACGACGCCGAGCTCGCCCCGCGCCGTCATCACGAACACGGAATCGGTGGCGGTCGATCATGGACTGCGTATCGGCGACCGCGTGATCGTCAACACGTCGAGCGGCTTCAAGGCGGGCGTCCTGCACTACATCGGCGCCACCGAGTTCGCCCAGGGCCACTGGTGTGGCGTTGAGCTGGATGAGCCCACCGGCAAGAACGACGGTTCGGTCAACGGCAAGAGGTAACGTATCGTATGTCGACGACGACGGCGACAATGACAACGCCGCTCACCTCAATGAAGCCCCCGCATGAGGTCTCCTCTCCCACATCCTCCACCCCTACCCTCTTGACTTCTCTATCAATCTTCCATTTCCTCCTACTTAGTGTCTGTTGTTATTGCTTGCGCTGATGCGATTGTTGCTACTATTGTTTCCGCTGCTTTTGTAGACGTTGTTTTTTTAGTGGGAGGGTGTAACGTATGACCTGTTTTATTGAGACATTTGTGATCCCCGTTGTTTCGAGATTTAGTTTTGATTATGGCCGACTATAGTCCACTTTGGCCATTCACTGAGTCTAAGTTTGAATCCATGAAAGCTAGTAAATAATAGACTCTCGATGATTTCTACGCTCGATCTCGCAAATGCAACGCAACGGCTCTGCCACTAAGCCTACCCTTACTCGATTGAATGTAATGAGACGTTCATAACATCGCTCGACTAGTGTCTCATCATCCATCTCTATTTTCGAACTAGTCATACGCTCTAATGTGAAGCAGTGTGGATTATATCGTGTTTTCTTCCGCTGGCAGTTTTCTAAGCACGCACGAAAATGCTTTATGCACACCCAGCGCAGATATCACTGTCCGGGCGTGCAGAAGCAGCGTAGGTAGTGTGGTGCTTATTATCTACCTTACCTAAAGTGTCGAGAGCAGTCTTAGCAATATCGACACGTCGAGACCACAACATAGGTTAGGCGCTTGAGCTGGCCGACTGTTGTCAGTAGTCGTTGTGTTGTAGCGAAATGTATTCGCTTCGGTACGACGTTCGACTCGCGCGACCAGAGGGTGCTCGCCAAACCTGACCAACGAATGCGGTTGTTGTCGGCGTGACTTGGCGTCGTGCGGTTGCAGGTATTTCACGTGTCGCCCAAAGTACGGTTTGTTCGCACCGGTGCACAAGGTAGCCCGCGCGGGCGGCAGCACCACGACGACGGTTCACACGACGACGCGAACGACGAAAGTGACTTCACCGCCGCGTCTGCTCTCCCGCACAGGTAGCCGGGAGAGTATAGCCAGCAACGTCAGCTCGACCTCAACCTCAAGCAAGACCTCTCTTACAGCGGCCAGACAACTTCAGCAGCGCCACGGTCTCAAGCCCCGACTCGGGGTGACCGCGCTTGCCGACAGAGCCGCCGCTGTGGCGGGACACCAACAACAACAACAGCAGCATCAACAACAACAACAACAGCAGCAGCAGGCCTCCCAGCACACAAGCACGACAGGGAACAGCAGTCAGGTTGGGCAACGACAGCAACACTTGATCAACAGAAGGAGGTTGCAACCGAGGACGAAACAACAGGGAGCATCGCCGCGGGGCGGGACGACATGCGCCGCTTATGACCGTGGGCCGGGCTACGCCAAGTGGCGGCGGAAGCAATTTGTGGCACAGCTAATTTGTGTCGAATGAGTGTCACATTATCAGTATCATTCATTATGATGATAATGATGATGATGATGATGCCGATGATGATGATTGTTATTATTAGTGTGGGTTTAGTCAAAAGAGATGTTTTTGGGGCAAGCTTTTATGGCAAACCTAGTCCCAATTATGTGCGTCCTTAGCTTCTAGATTGGATGTCACTAAGATGGGCTGTTGGCGTGTTGCACGTCATCTTCACAAGTGATGTTAGTATTGGATGAGTTTACTCGAATGCGGTGGGATAGCTTGACAGTTAGAACCTAAGTCGTACCCTAAGAAACGATGTAGTTTTACAATAAGCGTGTGTAATCTACTTTAAAGTTTGCGAATTCACCGTGAATAATCTCTTTGGCCAGCAAGTGTGTACGCGTAGTCTCTGCTTATTTTTGAAAGACCCTTAGGGAACATCACGAAGTCTATTTCAAACCTATTTAGGCGTTGCAGTTATTTGGATGGAGTAGCCCGAGGGCCCTAATCCGGTTTATAGTTTCGTAAGTCTCAGTTCTCCGGCCCCGCCCCGCGGCCTCGATGTCTCCTGTCGTCCCTTCCCTGACTGGCGATCAACTTGTCATTTCATGCTCATGATGGACTGGTGGTGATGGTGATGAAGGCGTTATTACTGCCGTTTGGTCGTTGCTACGAAGGACATTGCTGTAGACAGGCAAACATAATCGAGCATTTGTTATTTGGGATGTAAGAGTTGATGATTGTTGATGTCGACATTGAGTCATTTTAGTCATCTCCTGTTCAGTAACATATCATTGCCTACCTCTCAGCTACAGATGACACTGTCATGATTGCCGTTCGCGTCATACCACAACACGACGATTTAACACTAAATATTTGAGAGCATTGACACGAATGTCCATACATATGTTTAGATCGTCAGCTCCAAAGTCTGGTACCTTCACACTCATAAGATTTCGTACTCACGTTCTACCAGGAATATGTCTGTCTGTCTGCCTGAGCCATCTAATTAAGGGGTATATTCTCTGTCTACTGTTTGTAGTGTTGTGCTTTTTGTAAGCGTTTGTTGTAACCTGTTGATCTTTGTTGCCTTCCTGTGTTGCTCTGCTGTTCGTTGCGGTTTGTTGGTACTGTTGTTGTTGTTTTTGTTGTTGTTTGCTTTTAGTTTGGTTGTTTGTTGGATGTCCCGTCAACTCACGCATTGCCAAATAACAATCTTTATCACACGCTTTTTGTCGCTTCATTTTTCCTTCCATGTGTGATTATGTATGGCCAGTATAAACGGCCTCTTGTCACGTTCTCTAATGTTGCATCTCTGCTGTTGTTACGTCTGCGAACGGATATTTTCTTTTCATCAATACCTAATATAGAAATATAACTTTACATGTTTAATCTGTATCGCGCTTACGTTTTCTCGGAACACCTATGTGCTAATCTCTCTGTAGATGGTGAGAGACATTACACGACCACTAGAGAACTAACTCAGCTTGCTTTTGCTGCTGTGAGTGTTGTGTTCCCTTTATGTTTTAGTTGATTTAATCGGTTTGCTTGGTTGCGTTGCTCAATTATCGCTCTTTGTTTGTTTTATTTCAGTCTATTAAGATTAAGTCGCTGTCGAACAAGCATACTGCGCTCCCTAGCCAGAGCATTCTACAAGTAAGTATCTGCGGTCATATCGAATCTGTACCTGATACATGACTGTATAATTTATTTTCGTTTTCTCTGAAGAGAACTTCAGACAACGCGTCATGCCTTGATTAGGTTTTGACAGACGTTTTCAGCTTGGCCGAAGGGCGAGGTGCATAGACCACGTTCTAGAATATTGTATATTTGGTTTGTTTTAACTTTAAAACTCTTTAATAGTCAAACGTCCTGGCATTTCGTGTTTGCTCAAACCTAAATGATCTCAGTGTATAAGCTTAAAACGTCTTAGTGTATGACCACCATGGATTAATCTGCTAGAGTTTCCAAGCCGTTTATATCTAAGCTATGTAGTAACAACTGTGTGTGGCCGAATATCTAGCCAAGTGTTCGATTGTTTTATGGATTCATCTACTGGAGTTTTTAAGCAGTTCAAAGGCACATCGGTTTCCACGTACGTAACTGTGCAGAAGAAATAACATTCATTAATTTTGAATAAAGTAAAATATTTGGATTCGTGGAAGCTGCACGCTTGCTGCAGCGCTATGGTCTTCAGCTTTGCGGTAAATGCTTCGAACAGAGGCAAATCTCGTATGAAGTGTTGTTAAGTGGACACCTGTCTTCTTTGTACACGGTTACTTTTCACACATTGTCTTTTCAATACGCGTTGCAAGCGAATGGTGAACTAAAACAGAAGTCAAAGTTCTGCTTGATTTCGCCATTACCAGAGGCGTCTGCCTGAAATTCGCTATTTACAGCGACTGTTATTAACGTATCTACCATATTTATCAGTCAGCGTCGTCGTAGATCGTTAGTTTCTACACCAGTGTAATGCGTACTATCATGCCTGGTGACAAGTAATGCATAAACTGGTGGATAGCAAGAGAGCACGGTTAGACAATGCTCGCAAGAAGAACGCGCGAAGATGCTGCGCAACCTCAATGATGCTGACCGTCAGGTGGACGATTGCTCGATGCACCTCATTGCAGGTATACCTGGCCATGCGTGTATCGTATATGTTTTCGAAGACTCAGTGCAAGACGTTTCTCGAGAGTCTCAACCGTAACCAGCTCGTGTTCTCCGGTTGATGTCACCGAAAGCGACGACTCGACATTCTGCTGCAGTGCTGAAGCCCGTCTTCCTCAGCCCTCCCGCTCCCTTCAAACTCTAAACGTTCAACCTCTCCATATGATGGATGCGTTTTCTTTAGGGTTAGCGGCTTAGCAAACGTAGAAGCCTGTCTGTCAATCTGTGTGTCTTCCCATCTGTTTAATATCCTCTCTATCAGCGCAGTCCCACCACGTCCTCCGCCGGATAGGAATGCACAGATGGCGGCGTTTTTTAAATTGCCCTACCGCCTTCTTGGTCGTTTAAAGACCAGAAGCAAACAGAGCAAGATAAATGATAAACATACACCGGTGCAGCTGTTGGCGTCGGTGGCTGCGTCTATGTTACCTATAGTCGCTATGACAAAAGTTGATTCTTCCCAGCAGTTTACAGACAGCACTCTATCGAAAGCAGTTCATATTTGCTTTCTTTGAATCGTATGAGTTGAAACGTTTGGTTGAAAACACGATTATCGGTAATTTGTGGTGTAACCTATAAAAATCTAAAAGTACGTACATAAAAGGCCTTTCGCTAGTAGTGCACCACTGTCTGCCTTTGGTGCGGTTATTAGCAATGCCAATATAAAAAGGTTTTTGCCTCTATTAGGTTAAGAGCAAATTGCATAGGGTACTACTATATGCTGCCTTCATTGAATTCACTAATTGTTCGCTTCAGTGGTGCTACAGTTACACCAATTTCCGATAATTACGCTAATAACAGACAAAAGCAAAAATGATTTGTAAACTATGTTTAATGAATTGGCGTGCATATTGCTTAAGGTATTGTGATTACAAATAAACATGCGTTGAAGTAATGTTTTGTTAGTACAGTCATCTGCGTTGTAGTACTTGGACATATTTTATGTTGTATTTGACCAAATTTATTGCAAACAGCTTTGCGGTAGAAATTTGACCGGACATATTTAGACGTCTCGTAATCTGTGATCATTGTGAATGTTTTAATACTTCATTATAGTCGCTGCGATTGGTTTCTTTTCCGAAAACTAGGCCTTGCGTGAAGATTATTGACCATTAAATGAGCCTTTCTATTCAGAAAGGTCATGTTTTTGGCAATTAGTTGCTCATGCGGTCGTTCATATATATATATGCAATGTACCTTCACGGCCGCTACATCTGTTCATACTTACTGGCTAGCCAGCTCCTACATCGCTTTATATATATATATATATATATATATATATATAAATATAAAATATTGGGATGATTTTTTAATCAATTACAATACGTCTGTACACTCAGTTCGCTTCAATATATATATATATATATATATATATATATATATAGATATATCATTTGTCACAAAGTTATTTCAAATGTATATATATATTTTTTTTCTTTACACCCGGGCTGTTGTTAGTGTGATTATGTTACATCAAAATGTTTCGAGCCAACCATCAATCTAGCATGTTGCTAGTTCTGCTACGGATCGAACCGCTAAAGATACCGCGATGTGGTATCTACCACATTTGCTCCAGCACTGTCTGCATCGATATCCATCTTATGATTCATGAAGACCCTCCACGCTGCACAGAACGTGATGAAATCGGTGGGCTGCAAACGCCGTACTTAGATGTCGATTTTTCATCCCACTAGACCCTTACCCAGTGCTTCTCATTGCCGCTGTCCCATAAGTCCATATGTTCACTTCACAAATCTTGGTCTGCCGGTTCCGCATATAAACGTTAAAGGCGCACGTTTTTTTTAGATTATTTTGCTTTTGTCCCCGTACGCAGTGCTATATCCATCAAAAGGCGCCGTATAGAAAGCCGATTATTCGGCAACCGAATGAGATTATTGCGGTCCATCCACTCTGCCGCTATGAATAAAGCTTCGGGGGTGACATAACTCGGCAGAGGTACGTAGATATTCTCGTCTTCTTTAGCGCTTCTACGACTTCCTTCCTGTTCATCGTGTTGAAGGTGGTGTTAGCATCCAGTAGGTTCAGAAGCACGAATTCCCTCGTTTTGGGAGTCATCGCAATCTCCCGACTCGCTTATTCTAGGACCCTGCCAAGGGCTTCGAGGGTAGATTTTCAGAAACCATACTGCACGCCTGATAAACCTTTTTTGATCTCGATTTACTTGGTCAATCTGTTGACCATTGCAGTTTCAAGGCTCTCGTCCAAGGTGTCGAGGTGACAAATGGGCCTGCAGGCCGAAAGACCTCTCCTTTTTTTGGGGTTATGGAGACCAGGCTTGCTTTCTTTCATAGTCTCGGTAGCCTCTCTACTCTAAGCAGTTTGTTGGCGTTTGGAGTCTGGAGGATCTTCAGCCATTGCTTAACAAATGCTTGGTTACCACAGATGCTTACTCGTGGATGTCTTGGATGTTTGAGTATTGTAATCTTGCCAATCCAGCATGTGGTACCTTGAGTTGCTATTGTTTACCAAGAAACACTCGCACGCTCGTGATAAGGTGCGCCATCCCGTTCTTTCTTGCCATTCGTCCAGCGTATTGTCAAATTTCGTAACTTTCCTGCGTTTTATCTATGCGGCTATATTTTGGGTGATCCGTCCTTGGCACGGATCAATAGCAAGTACGCTTCCACTGCGCTGTAAATGTTTTGGGCAACTCCGGTACATTACCTGATTGGACTCTCCGCAATAATCCGTCTATGAACCTCTTCGTTGACCACCACGGTGTTCGTCATTCCATACTCACTTTGCTTTAATTATATTCTATGCTATTCTACAACACTTGTCCATTTTTTCTGGAGTCTGATTTTGTATAGCTTAGCTCATGGTACTTTCTCCAATTGCACTAGCAAACATCTTTTAAGCTCCCCTGCTCTTATACTACGCGGATTTTCAGGCTACAGATTCCGGTCGTTTTACTTCGGTTATCTCTTGACAGTTGTCGGGCCATCGTGACTTTTTCGTGCCTGTTTTGACCTCTTTCGTTTTAAATGTGTGCTAGGTTTATATCATTTGCACGCACGCTTCGATAGTTTTGATGGATCTTGTGGTATTCTCGATTGCCCGTCTTTCTTTATTATAGTTTCAATTTTCTTAGTTAGCTATTCGCATATCAACAAAATGGGTTTTTAATTCATTTTAATAATTGCGACGCTCTCGCTCGGAGGTACGTTTAGAGGAGCTCACGTGCCTTATATCTCATTGCCGATTTGCCGCATAGAAGATCATATCTGTCAGCAGAAGTGTTACAACTACTTTGAATATACTTATATGTATACACCTGTCACTAAATATTGAAGTGTCAGTCTTGAACACTATCTGTGTGCTCCTTGCACTTAAACTCCTCGTTACGATGAATTTTCTTTAAAACATGTAACTTTTCAATAATATCAGTTCTGCTAGAGCCGAAGATATTTAGAGGACACTGTTACCTTCGAAGTATGCATGCTGCGGAGACATCGCACAGAAGGCATGTGACCTATTCTTTTGGTCAAATTCAAAGTGCAACTAAATAGAGAATCTATTAGATGGATCCATAAGTTCGTTCAGATTTTTCACCCATTTTTGAAGACATATGTCATTACAACGGAAAGCTTTTATTGAATGCTGTATTGCCCACTTTGTGCAACTACGTTAGCCCAAGGTTTAGGTAAGCTCACGATTCCATCCCAGCAAAAGGTGGCGTCCTGGCTTTCGGTAATTGTCTATATACGTTTTTACACCTTTCAAAGGATCGAATTCTTTGCTATTAAGGGAATTTTGAGGAGATCGAAACACATGATAATCCCATGGAGCTAGGTCAGGACTATACGCAGGATGTGGCAAAATATCCCTTCCACATTCTATTAACTTCTTGTTGGTGAGCAAAGACGTGTGCGGTCTTGCGTTGTCGTGGTGGAAAGTCACTCTTCGATTGTTCGCCAATTCCGGCCGCTTCTGGTCAATTGCCCTCTTTAAATTGTCCACTTATTGACAGTATGTTATCGTATCGATCGTTTCGTTTGGTTGTTACAGCTCATAATAGATCACCCCCTTCTCATGCCACAAAAACCTTATTATAATATTCCTTGAATGTGTTCCGGGCTTGGCAGTTGCTTGGGGCTCACTCCTTTTTAAGCCGCGCCTTTCTGCGGACAACGTTCTTATAGAGTATCGACTTCTCATCCCCTTCCACCATGGTACGGAGAAAGGGGCGATCCTCGTTCTTTTTTAGGAGTCGATCGCACTCTAGCACACGCTTCTCCAGTTGGCGATTGTTAAGCGCGTGCGCCCCATACGTCCAACTTGCTGATGAATTCCTCGGCATGGAGATGCCTTTGAACGGATGTGTAGGGTACGTTGACAATGGCCACGATCTCGCGCAGCGAGAGGTATGGGTTTCGTTCGACCACTGCTGTTAATGCGGCCGTGTCCTCTGTCAAAGGCCGTTCGGGCCGGTCTCGGTAGTTAACGTCGTAGTCGCCGTTCCTAAATCGGACAAACCTCTTTTGAACTGTCCTATCCGTTACTGCCTCTCCGCCATACACTGTACATATCTTAGTTACGACTTGGGCTGTTTTCTTTCCATTTCCATCATAATTTTCTTTCCAGAATTAATGTTGCATTCAATGGCGAAAGTCTGCCATCTTCACTCCAGCGTTGCAGTTTGCGCGAGTAAGCCACGGTATAATACAACGCAGGGCTGCTCTTACCGCCATAAAAGCAACCCTCTTCCAACAGTTTTCATCCTCCCCCGGGGCTGCGCAGTACATGCAACTTTCCGAACAGACTTATGGATCAATCCAATATAGTTTAGAAGGTGGTTGATACCGCACTTGTGTTTTTGTCAATAGTAAACGTGCCGTGAGAATTCCATAATATCTAGAGGCTGAATATTTTGCGATCACATCTTATGTATATATCGGTTCTCTGCTAATATCTACACAAAAGTAGTAGTAGTAGTCGAGCTTGGTAGCGTGGTGCATTCGTCTGCGCCTTGCGACCGGAGGAGACACATAGGTGCGCGGGTTCGAACCCCACCGTTGCACGTTTGTATTTATGGGGGTCCGTCTATGAAGCAATGCGAAAAGCAGTCCCGTGGATGGTAAATCTTGGCTGAGGATCAGTCCGAAACGTTTAATTTTTTGCGTAGTAATGGCAGTATGTAATCGTTTTCCAAAGCATAAAAATATTTCCAGGCATCTATGCACACACAAAAGCTAGAACTCAACAACTTCCGCTATCGAATGTTGTGTTTGTTGTCTGGATACTTGCTTTTCATCGACCTTCATCCTTGCAGAAGGTTTTTTGCTTAGCTGATCATTTGTCCTCGATATTTGTAGACTAGTAGACTTGGTTGTTCTATCTTTCAGCCTGTGCACCTATATACTTTCACAAAGGCACAACTTGCTAGAACGGATAATTTCGAGGCAAAAAATACTACATAGCAATGTAAATATTTAACACGCATCTGGACTATTAAGGTTATCAATTAAATTTAGAATCAAAAGTGAATCAAATAGCATTTGAGAAACATTTGCCCGTTGTATATCGATAGATGAGCTTTGCAATATAAGTACTTTAAAATGCTGTGGATTAAGCGATAATTTTTTTTTAAATATGTAATCGTATGTATACTTGTTATATCTCAAGATGTTGTTCAAAATGATGATTTGTTGTGAGGTGCAGTATGACAGCAATAACAATGTGAGCCAAGTAAGTAAAGAAAACGTGAGAGTTATTACTTTCGAAGAAACTACGCGCGTATGGCGTACAATATTTAGCATTGGGTGACTTCAATGCCGGGCGAGCCGGAATTCAAGTAACGTTTTGTCAGAAGGAGAAGAAGAAGAACAACAAATACAATAGTGCGGTTTTGCCATTGAACGCATACAGTAGTATATTTAGATGCTTCACTGTTTGACTCAATTTGACTGATATAACTCCAAATCAAAATTCAAAGGCATCGTCGACGCCTTTCACGGCGACGACGGCTGACGAGACAAGACATGTTTACGTACGAATCTCTCTGGCTTTGGTGGGAGGGCTAGCATGTGTCATTCAGTGTACGTGCCAGCGCCAGCCCATATAAGTACATCAGTACCTCGCCTTTACCACGATTTGGGGGACATCGGGGACACAGAAGTGACTGGGACCGACACAGATCGACAGATATGAGAGGCGCAAGAGCCACGGGTGCGTTAGACAGGTGTAGAGTCAGGTGTAGTAAGAGATGTAGACATAGCAAGAGGGGTTCTTCTGCTTGCGATATCCGCCGTCTCCGTGTATGCGTGTCTTTGACTAAGCGCACCAACAGAAACAGCGGGCCGTGCTGTTCGGCATGATGCTTCTGGTGCTGGTGTTGGCGCTGCTGTTGCTACTGATGACGCTGATGATCATGTTCTAGAAAGGTAGCTGTTGTTTCTGCTGCGGCGTTGCTCGGCCTCCGATGGGAAATGCCAGCAGAGGGCTCACCATTTGTTATTTCGATGGGGAACTGTCTGTTTTCTGACTAGCAGATTATCGCCGGCCGCCGCCGTTACCGTCGCCAGTGAGCGACCGAATAGGGTCGTATGCGGCGATTACTCATGGCTGTACTGTGGACAGGTATATACATGCATATATATAAATATATATATATATATATATATATAAATATATATATATATATATATATATATATATATATATATATATATATATATATATATATATATATATATATATATATATATAAATATATATATATATATATATATATATATATATACATATATACATGCATGTATATAAACGTACACACCAACCAACAAACAGTCAGACCCACCGCCCCCCCCCCCCTCCCTTCAGCCCTACGTCCCTCTTACGCAGCTCACTGCTCACCCACGCGACGGCAACAACGGCACAAAATGATACTCGCTAACTTTAGTCGGCGGTGGCACTCTGGGGCGCCACCTGTCGGTATTCTAATTGTAGCCAGCCAACCAGCCATGCGATGTACGTGAAGCGTACACGTACCACGCAATTTTGCATGAAACAAACCGAGCTTTGCGAACGCGCCCTGTACGGCGGACACCGCCGGCAAAACTATGAGTGCCGGTACTGAGGTATCCCACGCACGCAATCGTCGCGGTCGGTTTCGTCTTCATCTTCATCACGGCTGCACGCAGTGCTATCAAAGAGCCGGGGCAACCAACGCCTGTTGCTGAACAAGGCTTTCCCAACAGCGGCAACAGCGTTCGTAAGAGTTGTCACCGATCGGCCACAACAACATAGCAACAGCAACAACAACAACAACAAGAGCAAAAACAATAACGACAGCGGCCGACAATTGTGGATATCAATCCCGTTGGTGCAATTCATCGGATTTCTGGCCGGCTAGATTGTACTCAAGTGCATGCACTTCCGTGCAGCAAATAGTTTTTTGACTGTTGTAGTTGTTGTTGTTGTTTTGTTGTTGTTATTGTTGTTGTCCAAGCCCCGCCACGCCCAGTCGTGTTGTCGGGTCCTGTTGTATTGTTGCTGCATCATGCCTTACGTATGCAGTCAGTGCAGCACGGGTAGAGCTTGAGGATTGCCGACGCCGAAGGGCAAAGACACGTTACTACAGCAAATACCACTAGCGGTACGATAGGCCGACTGCTCGCATTGATCTGCGTCGTGCTGTTTTTGCGCCGTGCTGCTTTTGCGCCGGAAAGAGACAACGAATAAACCGAGCTGTGTTGTACGACCATACACACGTATACACACCACGTACACAGGCGCGCACGCAGATAGAGACTCTTAGACACCACACACACACACACAGGGACGCCACGTGGGGGCGGCACACTATCCATCCGACACGGCTGCGAACGCAAAACAGCGCCTCGGCGAGTTTCTGCGTCTTCTACTGGTGCCGCTGGCGCTGGTGGTGGTGTTGCAGCTGTTGTTGTTGTTGTTGCTGTCGTTGTTGTTGTTGTTGTTGCTGCTGTCGTTGTTGTTGTTATTCTTTGTGCCGCCAGTGGCGCCGCGTGCAGGCTGGGGCGGCGCGTCACTGCCGTGCTCACGTCGGGGGTTCTTTTTTTGGTGCGCAAGCGTCAAATTAGTGTGTCGAAACGGCTCGGCGTATCGATCGGCCGGTCGGCATCGCGTAGACGTGGCGATTTGCACAGACGAACGGCTGGGTCGTTAGCGTCAGATCTCCTCTTAATCTCGTCCTTATGCTAGTTGGTAGTAGCCGACCAGCCCAGCTGAGTGTGCCGCTTTGGATTGACGCCGCTTGTTGAGCGGCCCTGGCGTCGTTTCGTCTCGGCCCCGACTCGAATGAGGGATATGATGAGAAGTGAGTTGACGGTGCTCGGCCAACATTGTGGCCACAGTCTGTTTTACGTGCAGGAATGAAACCTTTCCAAATTTAGAGTCAATCAATCGAACAGTCTTGCACACGTCTATCAGTGACTCACTGCAAGAATTCTTGTCGAAGACGTGCTGACCGGTTTGTCGTCGCCTTGTAGCTGGAGGCCGGAGTGTGCAGCTTTGTGTCGTACTTGTGTCGTACTCGGCGTGCTTACATCGTCTCGCCTCGAACTTTTTAAATTGTAGAGTGTGTCTCGTGTGTGGTGCGTGGATCTTCGCAGTAAACCCAAGATGCCATTCGACTCGGACTCAATGCGAAGGAATTTCCGATTCAAGCCTATGGTGCGTTGCTATGTTCTCTCGCTTGTAACGGATCAGATCATTGTTGCCACTGGGACTAGGTTTAGGAAAGGTTTTACGGTCATATTCGTCGTACTGTGTGCCACCGCATTCCGTCCGATGTGCAATGCTACACCTACGCAAAACCCCACTAGGACATTAGCATTAATCGGCCAAGTATCAAAGTGAGTTGTAACCATTCTGCCGCCTTCCTGTAGACATATTTGAGCAATGCTTGCGTCATAAACACTGGGCACTGTTTGCCAAGTATAGTATTTTTTGTTGTTGTGGTTGGGAACAGTGTTGCCAGACGCAGCTTATTTGTCACGGTAGTTTACTCGGCTGCGCACCAGTTTCGGACTGCGGAAAGGCCGTTGGCCGCACGATAAATCGGCACCTTCAGGAACTGCACAGAGGTGTTCGCGCCCCAGCGTTTGCTAAACACACGCTAACAACCAAATGCACGCTTTTGGTTGTTCTGGCTGGCTGTTCTCATAGTCTCGAGTGGGAGGACATGTAGTCGTGTTGCTTGCTTGTCCTTGGTGGTCGAATTGGCGCTATTGAAGGTTTCCCGCAACACGCCTGTCTGTCCGACGTCTCGAGAGACCATCAGAGATACACTCAACCGTCACACAGTCAGACGTACAACCAACGAACAGCTACAGTTTATTGGCGACCGTTTCTCTACTCAACTCCTCTACTCGATGCGGCCATGGCGAGTCTCTCCGAGTGGGCGTTCTTTAGAGAGTTTACCGATCAAATATGGGTAGGTAACAATTTGGCTAAGAATAACCACTTTTCAACAAACAACTGCCTCTATCATAAACAACTGCCTTTTATGATCACAACTATCTCGGCGAAAATCTTAGGCACACATGAAAACGAAAGCTGGAAAGCTTGGATCTCATTCCGGATATGGTTTAAGTCTGTGACATGAGGTCACCCCTTTGATATTGGACAACCTATTATTTTTGAAACGGTAGCTTTCTTCGAACGATGTTTGAGGGTAGAAAAAATATCAAATATCCTGCAGTCGTTACTGGAATTAACGTGAATATGTAGTTTCGTTCTGTGGACGTTTGCTGGTTGTAGACGTACATCTATAGAAACAAATAACAGGGCAACATAAGAGGCATTTTCCTTGGGCTACAAAATTACTGGCTACAAAAAGTTAGATGTTCAATATGTGACATTTTATTTATAAGTAAATAGTTTTCTGAATTGCTTAAATTCAATGACAAGCAATCCATGCGTGTCCGGCATGGCCCCTGTTGAATGAAAACAATTTGATTTCTAAACATGCATAGATTCAATGATATATCCGTTCTCAGATTTCTAGCTGTTATTCTTTTCTTGGTAGCAAGCGACAAGCATCCAAGTGCTACAGCAGGTTTCTCTCGCACAGTTCATGCGGGGTCCACACATCCGTCTTGCCCACATAAGCGGAATATCTTTGGAGTATCTCAGACACTTCTTTGTGACATACCAACAATTTGATGGATGTTCTAAACTGCCGGAAGACCAATTTATCTGCGCCCACCACTAAGGGGCGACCTAAACCCGATAACACTTTCAAGGCCTTCGTACCAGCAGGTTTTTAACCGTTTCTGTAGCGTATAGTTTATTTGCATAGCTAAGGACGATTATACGATGGCAATCAACTCAGCGACATTAGTCAAGTTTTACCGATCAAGAACTTCAAAGCCAGGTCGCGAAGTACGACGAAGCTTAACCAAGGTGGCATTGTACGACCCCGTTTAGGTGTGTATGCGTGTTTGCGTTTGTGCCTTCAGCAAAACGCGCTGGCGTTAACATATGCAATGCAAAACAAAGCTGGATAACAAGAGCTCCACGAGAAGTACTCAGTATGCATATGTCAACTTTGTGCTCTCAGGCGTGTTCCAAGTATCGAGCGCTTGCCTGTCTAGCCCTCTTAGACAAAGATCGCTGCACTGCCTTTTGCGAATGACATGCCGCGAACGGTATACAAGTTTATTATTATGATGCTACGTATACTCCCTATGGGTGAAATAAATTATTGTTGTGGTAAAAGACAAATAACTATAATACGAGCTTTTAAACCGAACCAATCAAATAGAACTGTAAATAAAACATAGTCCGACCTATGTTATATTCATAGCGGCATTTAGGGGGAGAGGGGCAGTAACACTATAACGAATGCTCTGCTCTGTTAACGAAGTTTGTTGGGGTAGATGTTACTCTGTAGGAGACACGGGTGTTTATGCTGAGGCAACTGCTGTACAGAAAAGTGAATTCTAAGTAGGACTCTGTATGTGCCAACTTTAATTTCAGGACGCATTACGTGAGAAAGAGGAACACATCGAACAGCTGCTAAAGGAACGCGATCTCGAACAGACCGAGATTGCCCGCGTTACAGCGCACCATGAAGAAGCTGAGACCAAACTCCATGCTCTTCAAGGTAAGCGAGCAGCACTCACAGGAATTCTTGTATGTATAGCACAAATCTTAGACGGAGTCATGCTTAATGTACATCTTGGAATATAAGCAACGGGATTAGGTGTGTGTTCCAGCCTGGGACGATTCGTTTTCTTAACGCACACATTTTGCTTGGTCGATCACTCATTCAAAGTTGTGTACATGAGTTAGTGTGTTGAAAATTATTGTGCCATTGGCCAACATAATGCTATGAGCAATCGGAAATACTGTAGTGTGTATATATGAATTATATACACACTACAGTATTTCCGTATTATTCCTCTCGCCCGAGCAAACAGAATGGCTTTTCTTCTAATAACGCATGGTCAAATGTTTAGACATAATTGCCTATTCTAAGAGGTCCCGTAGAGACTACTAAGCTGTGCCATATAGTCAAAAATAATTGATGACACGCCAGAAATTGTGGACACCTGCCTAAACAATTATGATGATTCAAAGCAGACAACTGTGCCACAGATGGAACGAGTATGGGAGGCGATATTTTCTGCACAGGCTCAGGTCGACATATAGGCGATGCTTGCGTGAACCGAGTATCGATTACGAGAAACAGCAAGAAGCAAGACTTCTGGAGACGAATGCTGCAACACCACATCTCTGGTTAAAGCGTTCGAGGTTACCACAGACAACTGCCCGATTGACCCCGCTTGCTTTAAAGGCCACTTTCGTTCATCAATAAAGGCAGTTTTTGTTAATGGGTATCGTTCCGGGATTCATTTCCGCAAACTTTGCAGCATGTAACTTGACGGAGGGCTAATGGAGGAAAAGTTCTGTGGACATTAACAAGCATATTAGCACAACTTGTGCTCCGACGGCTTCGTAGAGAATTCCACTCTGACCTAGGTATACCTGAGCTGGAGCGACCTGTCGACGGCGCGAAATCTCCGTTTTTGAAGAGTGTTATGAGGCTACACAAAACAGCTCAGAACCGTCTTGTGTAAGCGCTAAGTGGATCGGTCTACTTTGTCTGGGAATTACAAGCGAGGTTATTCGAACTTCCGCAAATGACAGCGTGTGTATAATATAGCGGATTAGGAACAGAATGGCGATAGTGAACCCGACGTTCTTTTCGAACACTGCCATGATTGACAGCGGAATCGTGGAAAGCAACTACCATGCCCGTGGCATTTGTTGTTCGCTGCCTCATAACCCATAATTTTTATCATAAGTAAAGTGCCTCAAAATGTGTTGTCATCAGCTTGGCAAGCTTTGTCGTCGGGTGTGATCAACTGTCGGTTGTCACGGTGTGTTTGTGTGTGTACCCCCATAGCGCCGTCTCTTAATGATCTTAGCTGCACGAACTCAGGATGCAAATGTATTGTGTGATCTTTTGGCTGTATATTTGTGATATGCTGATATGCTATGAACGTCCGTAACGTCCACGATACATTGTTACGGTTCAATTGTGGTAATACGACGCGATTGTAAACCTATGATTTGTATTATTGCGACATCATTTTGTTAAATGATTGCTTGTGTGAATAAGGTCATGTTATGTTGCATATGCATACGATGTTGGCATAACAAGAACAAACGGTTTCTGAACCAAGATCAAGCCTGAATTGGATGCTTGCGCAGTCAGCGGTATTGGCACACTTCTTGTTTCGAAAACAAGAAGTTTGAATCTGTGAGACTAGCGAATTGCAGTGCACGAGAAATGTTGTCGCCGATAAGCGTCGCTGGCTTTCATCGACAGGTAGATTTTAGAATTTTAAGGCAGCTTGTGCAGCATAACAAGGTTACCGCCTATCTGATACTGATATGATAATATGGGCTGTTCAAAAATAGAAACGAATCAAAGGTTTGATGAGGGGTCTTATTTATATTGCTAAAGCTTCACGTAAGGTCTAGCTTAAGGTTGCCCCTCGTAGCTGACGTAACACAAGTAAATGAGCTTCTATCCGGAGGGTCTAGTGAGACGGAAAACAGATATCATATTTCTGACGATTTTAGGAAGATAACCCCTGAAAATTGCGAATTTACTGGCGGTCCTCAGCAAATATATATACGAGGGGACCTAGGTTATTTTTGACAGCCGCGTAGTAGAAAGTGAGTTAAATCAAATCCACTGGCTGATATCGGCATCTTTGTTAACGTTTGGGTGCAGTATTCGATGTATGTCAGAGCCACAGCAGCAGTATAAAAAAATTGGGCTGCGTACTGTTTTTTGTACAACCTACAGCAAGGATTAAGTGCACAAAGGTGTTTCGAAAAGCCTCGGTTGACCACTGAAGCTAAAGCCCTATCTCTAGGAGATGTGTATAGATGGTACAGAAATGTTTGAACAAGACTGTCCAATCTGTGCGATTTCAATCCGATGAGTCTTATTAAAGACATCCCAAAACGACAACGGACAAAGAGATTATGGCTTGTGTTAACTCAATAGTATATTATTATTATTATTATTAGTGTATACTGCAGAAGGCATGCTAAAACTTTTCACTGCGCTCACCAGGAAGAGCTCTAGAGCGTCGCCTAAGCGGTTTATCACGACGACGCGCCAGCCCACTGGGCTGAAAATACTGAGGCTTTCTTTTCCATATCTGGAGTCGCGCTCTGGTAACACCCGGTCACATTATCCATCCGGTCATTCCAGATGACGGCCTTCAGGAATACCAGCCGTTCCTGCAAACCACCGGCTATCCCCAGGGCGATAAGCTTAGCCCGCTCTTATTCTCAGTCCTACTCAGTGATCTGCCGGGCCTTATCGGTGACCACTACCCCTGTGTCCGCATAACTCCCAATTTTTTTGAGAGAACTAATTGGGAAATGCGGAACGCACACACGGTCACCACTGCAGGATTGTACTCAACTGCAAGTGTGGGCCGGTAATGAAGGGCTCCAACCCACTAAAAACCAGTCATGTCCACCTCCCCCCCCCCCCGCAGGGAAGTGCTGTTAGCATAACTCCCTATGCCGTTGACCTTGTGGTATATAGTAGAGTGTTCATGGTTCTGAAAAAGCCTCTGGGGATGTTAGAGACATACAGCAAGCAAAATGGTTTAACGGTTACCGTAGCGAAGACAAAGACTATGAAGTTCAGATCCGGGGGGACTCTTGAAAAGAAGTGATAACCTAAGCTTGGGTGGGGTTTCTGTAGAATTTGTATTAGAGTTTACTTATCTGAATGTTAAGCTAACGCAAAACGGCACATATTTCTCGGCCCACATATCTCAGCGAATTAATAGCAGCATCATCGCTATGACCTCAATCCCGAAAGCTCTCAGTAAAGACATTAATCTGGGAACACTTATCCGCTCAGCAGCTTAACGCTGTCGACACAGTGAAGTAACTAGCTAGTCCCTTAAGAGAGTTTTTGGCCTCCCTAAAAACGCACGGAACAGGCTAACTTATAGCCTGTCGAGGACGACGCCGTTTATCGAGAATCTGGTAAACCGCTTTCAACTTCCGACTATCGTGTCACTGCGAGAGTTCCGTAGGCACTTTGAGCAGAAAATGAGATAAGTAACAGAAGCGTTCTACAAAACGTCGGCAATGTTGGACAATACATGGATGGAATCGCTCTTCGAGCAACGTCACGTTCTCACCCGCTACTCCGTCCATGGGTTCCACCACAAACTGTGCCATCGCACTGGGTGCCATAACCCTTCCGAGTTGCGGCCTCGTCGGCACTAAATGTCATCATGAAACATGTCGGTCCGCGCCAGGTATCTGGGTGTTAGGTAGCTGACATTTTCCGGAGATGCATATACAACATATTCTATATATGTCAAAGATTAACGGAAACGAATGCCGTTTCCGAGATTTAATAAACGCGTGTATTGTAATGTAATAAATAATAATAATAATAATAATAATAATAATATCAACTGGCCTTACGAAGAATGGCTTATAAAATTGCCATGGCTGTGAATAAAAATACCATTGTGACAGCGGTCTCTCCTCACCAAGTTGGGGTTGCCATTAGAGGAGGAGCAGAAGCCACCGTGCATGCTACGCGTGCCTTTTTGCAGGCAGAGGGCCCGACAAGAGTGCTAGTTGAACTAGACTTTCGAAATGCGTTTAATACATTAAGAAGAGATAAAATGTTTGATGAAGTACAAAAGAAGGCTCCAAGACTCCTACCGATGGTGTGGCAGGGCTACAGAAGTGCGTCAATGCTTGCTTGGAATACAGATGTAACCATAGAGTCCAGGACCGGTATCCAACAGGGAGACCCACTAGGGCCAGCGCTGTTTTGTCTGGTCTGGTGTCAAGTCTACAGAGCCTCTTTAACGTCTGGTATCTGGATGATGCAATCTTGGGTGGTCCCGCGGACGCTGTGGCGAAGGATGTACAGACCGTACTACAGTTCGAGGAAACGGGAGGGCTAACGCTCAACGCCTCTTAGTGTGAGGTTACAGCGATAGGAGGCAATGCGCAAGAGCAAGATAAATCTATACAAACGATCATGCAAGCACTTCTTGGAATAATTTGCACGACACAAGAGGACCTAGATATTCTGGGTGCTCCCGTCATGTGTGAAGGAATCCCACGGGTTCTTCGCGCCCACGCTTGACAAATATGCACCCACAGGCGGCCCTTTGTCTGTGGAGGCACAGTCTTGGGTCATCAAGATTTAACTATTTGTTGCGAGCATCCCCGACCTTTACATATACCGAAGGCCTCGCTGCTTACGACGAGACTACTAGGGATATTCTGGGTGAGGTATTGAACATTAGTTTAGAGGAGAACTTATGGAAAAGAGCAAGCCTTCCAATAGCCTTCGGAGGCCTTGGTATTAGAAGGTCCATCGACCTCGCTGCAGTGTGCTATGCTGCATCATTGAATCAATTTGGCTCTCTAGCGGAATCACTTGTTAATGAAGATGCAACAATCGTGTTAAAGAAAACTACCATGTTGGCAGATGCGACGATGAGGAGCCAACTTGACCCCGGCCCCCTGAAAGAGCACGTGAACCAACATTTTCTCGACGCTTGTAAAAATAAGAAATCATCAAGGGATATCATGGATGACCTTACATCACCAAGAGAACGTGCCGTTTTTTTAGCGGCTCAACATCCTTTCAGCGGGGACTGGCTCCAAGCACTGCCCTCCCGCCAGCTTGGCACCATGCTGGACCCCAACTCCTTCCGCATGGTGTCAGCCCTTGGGATAGGCGCGCCCGTCTGCCAGCCTTTCTCATGTCTTTCATGCAGCCAATCTGTTGACTCTGATGGTCTACATCCTCTAAGCTGTCTAAAAAGCCCTGGCAGACTTACAAGACACGCGGAACTCAACGCCATAGTAAGAAGAGCCCTTAGAAGGGCAGGGATACCATCCACACCCGAGCCGAAAGGTCTTTATGGAAGTAGTGAGCTACGACCGGACGGGGTCACCATTCCGCTATGGTCACATGGTAAAAGCCTTGCATGGGATGTAACCGTTTCATGCACAGCGGCCTTGTCGTATCTACGTCACAGCGCAGTTGAATCTGGATGGGTTGCAGAACGCGCGGACTCTGAAAAACGAGGAAAGTATCTCGAGCTGTCAAGGAGGTACCACTTTGTACCCATTGCATTGGAGACACTTGGGCCCATTAGCACAGGTACGGCGAAAATCCTGAAGGATATTGGAAAGCGTATAGAAGATATTACGGGTGATCGACGCGAGGCCATGTTTTTGAGACAGATGATGTCTTTGGCCGTGTGTAGGGGGAACGTGGCTTCTATCATAGGCGCCATGAATTGAGGAAATCAGCAGAGCATCATGAAATTGGCTTAAACGTTCATACCTCATAATTGTAAAACCGAAAAATATTAATAAATGATAATAATAATAATTTAAAAAAATAAATAATAATAATAATAATAATAATCCATTCGGAGGAAGCACCCAGTGCCTTTACATTATCCACCTGACTTGGCACAGTGCGTTATTTTGCTCTATCTGAAAGTAAAAACATTAAGAGAAAAACGTTCTGTTTCACGCGAATCGGTGCCAGCGAGGTTGAACAGGAAAACGTCGAAAAGCGCGTTGTGGAGTTGTACTTCAATGCACGAATTGTATGCCTTAAATATGTAAAATTAGTGGAAGTTACTTCAAAATTTACATAATAGTCTTACTTCCATAAATATATCAAAGCCTACGTATATATAGTCGGAGGTGGATTTTGGCGGCTAACGCACCATTGTGGGCGTGCGAACTGCAAACAGGTTAAATATCGCAGGTTCGAATTCTGGTCTTGCTAAAGGTATTACTATCGTATATGCTATATGTCGTGAATATAAACGTTGTCCTGCTGTTGAATTCCTCTGCTGACGAAATCAGTAACAATAACGCAATGACCATGGGAGCGTAAAGACTCCATCGTGCCGCTGGCATAGTGATTGTCAACACGCAAATACGTGTTATGTATACAAGTATTTTTAAAAACAATGTTTATTTATCATTCATTAATATTAGAATACAGCTGGCAAATATTACGAGGTTGTATGCGTTATGGCATATATATATATATATATACACACATACAGAGGGCTACGGCCTCGGCAACTGTGCCAGACACTGTGCGATTTCAAACGAACGGAGAAATTGCCTTCTGCCGCAGATGTTTAAGGGGAAGGGTGATACTTCAAAGCCTGAAAACTACCGCGGTATAGCACTAGTCAGCCAAGTGTATGAGGTTCTCACATCGCGTCTTGTCCAAAGATTCTTTTTAGGTATTTACAAGGATTTACTATCAGGACAAATGGGCTTCTTCCAGGGCGATCGGCTGAATGACTTATAGCTGTATTAGAATGACTTACGCTTATGTTGATTTTAAAACAGCTCTTGATACTGTCCCGTGCATATATATATATATATATATATATATATATATCCGTTGTGAGGACAGTGCATTAGTTATTGATTTTGATTGTGAATTGCAGTCGAATATGCCAAAGCATCGGAGACGGCCGCCGCGGAACAGAAGGCGCTGCGTCAGTCGTTGGCTGAGTTAGAGCGGGAACGTGACGAGTTGAAAAGGAAGTTGGAGGACTTCCAGTTCGAACTCGAAGAGCTCCAGATCAACAAAGCCGATGCTGAGCAAGAGCGCAAAGACCTTGCCCAAAAGGTTCGGTTTCTTTCACTCCTCGATTGACGTACTCATTGTTAACGACAGACAATGTGTCAGTCCTGTGGCAAAGATTGCGCGTATAAAAACAGAGATCCTTGTGAGATTAAATAATCTAAATAAGGTATGGCAAGTGTTAAATATTTATTACTTAAATGTCTTCGAACTTAGTTTGTCAATTGTCTAGGATACGCCTAAGCTCATTGTACGTATTAGTAACAAAATGTATGTATTTCGCTAGTAGATACCTTCTGATTGGCGATATCGATATTTATTTAAGGAGGTAATAAGGCTAAGTTTCAAGTAGAGCTGCGGGTGTATAATGACGAGTTAAGCTAACAAAGCACCTTTGTCAATTAAGTCTAGCAACTTGAGATTTGTTTTTGGAACAGGTGACTGAGCTGGAAGAGGCACTGCGGGAAAGTGCTAACGGGAATGGCAGTGAAAATAGCTCAAGTCAAGCGAACCTCAAACTAGTGGAAATCGAAGCCGCACATCGTCAGCAGATAGACGAGATGAAAAGAAAACTCGAGGATGCTCGGGGCGAGCTCAAGGCGATCAAGGACATGAGGGTATGAACTTGTACCTCAAATATAGTCCTTCACTTTTTTGTCGCTTAGTTTAAGAGCTTTCCGATGCTATCAGATAGCTTTAGTCTAGTTGATGTTGATCAGACTTTATTTAGTGAGTTCTTGATTTATGAACAAAGGGTTGCTACTTCTCATAGCAAATACACAATCGTACTCATCATTTTATCTGCATTATTTTGAACTCAAATCGGTTTAAATAAATTTCATCAAAGTGTCGTTACATCTACTTATATTGTTTTGGTGCCCATTTACAGCAGAATGATAGTCGTTCCCAACAGGAGACGGATAAAGCTATAGTCCTAAAGCAGGAACAACTTAAGACTCTTGACAACGAGTTAAGCAAGAGCAAGAAGGAATGTGAGCATCTCCGTGCGAAGGTCGATCAGCTGGAGAATGAGCTCTTTGAGATGGCCGAAAAAAGTCAGGAAATTAAGGCAGATGAAATCGACGATTTACGCAGTAAACTTCGAGGTACGTGCGGTTATATGCCTTAGTAGCATACAAAAATTCGTAAAAATAACATTTACGTAACATGTGTGTTTTGCTTACTGAAGCAGTAGACATGGCTGGCATTAATCACTCGGGGTTTATTTGATTTTATTTCTTACAGAAAGTGAAAAAAAGCTGATCGAGGAGCGCCAGTCCCTGCTGAAGACTCAAAAGGAGAGGACCGACCTCCTGGCCCAGTGCGACATATTTGAGACCCAATTGAAGCAACTTCAGCAAACTAACGACCATTTGCAGGAACAACTCACGAACATGACTTCTGATCGCGCGCAACTAACCGGCAAGCTCGAAGCGGAACTTGATGTTTTCCGGACGAAATTACAAGGTGTGATCTAAGGGCTAAAAGCTGGACAAAGCATAGTTATAAGTAAAGCAAGGTCCAATGAAATACGAGATCATCAGCCAGGGGAGGGGGTAGCTTCTTGTATATATATATATATATATATATATATATATTAATGATATGTTGACTTATTATTCGCTTGACATGTATACCTAAATACACATGTCACCCTTTTATATTAGGGGCGCTTAGAGCGACAGCATATTTATTACCTACGCATCCATAATATCAATGCATTCTCCAATACCTACTGATTATTTGCGTTTCACTGGAAGAACCTCTTCTTTGACTGAATATCGATCTAGTCCTTTCTAACATTTGGTTCTAAAGCTAGGGCTCCGACAACTCTATATCTCTGCTACCCTCTAAAACTGTACAATATTTTACAATATGTTCAACTGACTCATTACCTAACCCACAAGCTCAACATTTTTTACTTCTCCCTCCCTATATTTAGCTCGATTTATCCTTGTATTCAGCATCTCTATCCCGGCATCTGTCAATAGCTCCTTCGCTCTTGAATAATCGTATACTCATTCTACCCCACCCATTTACTGCTTTTCCATATATATATATATATATATATATATATATATATATATATATATATATATATGTATATATATATATTTTTTAGACGCTGAGTTAGGTTTGGCCAGGGAAAAATCATCGCTCGCAAAACTTCTTGACGAAAAGGACAAGCTTGAGTTCGAGTTCCAAGAGGCGCGTTCAAAACTCGAAGACAATGAAAAGAACTTGAACAGCTCAAACAGCTACGTCAGCCAGCTGGAGAGTGAGAAGAAACGGTTGCAAGATGACCTTGAGGCACTTCATAATGAAATTGCTGAAAAGGAGCTTCGAGCTCTTGAAGGTGAACGGACAGCTGGTAGCATCCTGCAAGGCAAGTGTTACGGCGGAGACCCTATAAATTACTCACTACGCGGAGTATTCTAATTCCTCGCATTGGCGTGAGAGTCTGAAAATATGGCAAATACTCGTATTGTACCCATAGGAGCAGTCAACATGTTCCGAAGCTTACCTGCCAAATTATTTCTTACCCATGTGTACTCTACCATCTTCATTTAGATATTTGGTTTTAGCCGCACTAGGAATCCAGGTCTACACGATCTGCCCTTAATTAATAAACATATATTTCCTTAGATTAGGAATCAAACAAATGCGTAGGGTACTGTGGAAAAAGTATCATTCTGTACTTACAGCCCGTGAATAATATTTGTTTTCTCTAATAAAGTATCCTTACGGCATCCAATTTTAGACAAAATTGCTGAAACGGAAAAGCTACGATGCCAACTAGTCGATCGAGACGATAGAGTCTCTCAGCTTACAAAGAACATCGGCGATCTTTTAAATGAAAAGACTGCTTTGTGTAACGAGCTCGAGACTCTTCGAACAAGCTTCGACGTGGAAAAGAAGAACACGGATGTCGCTTTGAAGAAACGTACGTCATCTACATTCCTTCATAAGGCCTATATAGAAATGCAAGCTTGCTCGCGATTCAAAGTGAATTTGTTGTGTTGTTATTAACGCAGCTGAACTAGCGCGGAATTGTTCGCGGATGGACTAAATGCCAACATTTTGGTTTCAGTGGAACATGAGCGGGAATCGCTTCGCTTTGAGTTAGAAAGCACATCATCGGGTCTGAACACCGAGCTGGACAACCTTAAATCTCTGCTGGAGCAGACGATTCGAGATGCTGACGCAGTTCGCGTACGTCTTACCACAACTCAGACTGAACTCGAGCAAGCCCGGGCACGCGAGACAAAGATGGCCTGCGATCTGGAGAACGCCCTGAGCACACGGGTATCTGCTGACAGTGAAGCGGAGCAACTTCGTGCAGAGCTTCAGGACATAAAAGTCCGCTTTGCTGACATGGAACGCGAAAAAGCCAAGGCCGAACGGGACCTTGAGCAGGAGGCTGATCATCACAGAACACTCGAGCAAAAGCTTGTCTACGCTGAAACTCTTCTGGCGAAGGAGCGAGAGGTATGGAATTAGTTCGTGTTCGTTGCATGGGTTGACGTTAGAAAAGCAACGTAGAGACAACTAGAAAGTATATGCGTACAATGTATTCATATTGTCTCTGATTATAGAACTTTAACTGGTGCTGTGGCAAGAGCTTTATTTATATATTGCTTCTTGGCCCCTAAAATGAATTGTTCTATTGAAGCGTATGGACCGATAAAGGAGTGACACGACGAGTTCGACGTAGGAAGCATGATGCTGATACGAACTGTTGAGAAGAAATGAGATACACTGTTGCGAGGCGAGATTGCTGAAATTGCCCCATTTCTGTTATATCCGCAGGTGGCCAAGAGACGCATTGAGGACGTGGAGGAAACGCTGAGTCGTGCACGAAGAATCGCCGAGACTCAGAATAGCGAAAACCACGACATTCTTAATAAGTTGCACGAGGAAAAGGACAACCTACAACGACAAGTAGACCAACTCCGGAAAAGTGCCAGAGGTCAGCACCCACCGCTTATTTCCTCCCGTCCAAGCCATTTGAGTAGCGATTTATAATTGACTAACATTTAAACAATGTTGTTAGTATTCATTTTGTGAATGTATTGCAATGTGGGAGTTTTTTTGTCACGGCTAAAATTAATAAATTGCTCGAGATTACAGTTTCTGTAACATGTGTGGATTCGTAAAGCGCAGATCCGTCGGAAAGTGCGTAATGGTCGATATTACCGTACACAGAGCACTGTTAGTTAAAAAGGCTATAATCAGCGACTTATCAAATTGCTGCCTTGGTACAGGGCTTCGGCTGACTGAACGAGAGTTGTAGTTGCACCACTGCTTAAGCACGTTGCACTCACTTTTGCTGCGTATTGCTGCTTGCTTGAACTGGGCTGGGTGCCTTGTCTAGACGAGAATGAAATGCAAAGTTAGTGCCCACTTACTATCGTTGACATGTTAGGGCGTCACTCCAACAGAATGATCACGTATCTTGCGCACAAAACAGATTCTCAGGACCAACTGGATGAAGCCCGACGCAGCAGTGCGACTCTCGAGGAGGTCAACGATCGTCTTGGTCGGGAGCTGGATGCTGTCCGTAAGCTCATCGAATCAACGGCCAGCGATAAAGACCGTAACGTCGAGAGACTGCTTGGCCAGTTGGAGGATAACCGGCGCTACGAGGACAAACTGCAGGGCGAGCTTGTTGATGCGATCAATGACGCCGAGCGCCTGCGAACAGACCTCTCAGATTCGCAACGACAATTAGAGGACCTGGTATGTATTGTCCTCCAACATAAACTTCGGCTGATGTGCCAACCAGACGCAATCGAACTTTAAATTACGCGTTTTGAAGTTAAATGTTTTGTACTAACTATCGTGTATTCGTTTAGATATGAGCTTAATTTGTGTTTGTATTGTCGACGTTTTCATTATTCTGTTCACCAATTTAAACGTGATTGTATGTCGTATTACTTTTATTTATTTTGAATTTTTGTACAACACTACAACATCACGTACAGCATTTATTGCGTGGCTTGTCGGCTTGTGGCGCTATTGCTACAGTAGAACACGATTCTCAATAATCAGCGCTGCACATCGTTACTGAACGAAATTTGAGGCTATGTTTTTACTAACACTATTATATTATTACTATTACGTGGGTAGTATATTAGATATTTACTTATTTACTAATCTATTGAAGAGTGAAACCCTAGATTCCCGATTCACCATGATCTACTATAACACAGCCGTCGTTGTGTTGTAAGCAGATTTATGTCTCTCTCTCTCTCTGTACGCGAGACATCTCCGCTTGCTGCTTGCTTTGACGGCCAGCTGTGACAAAGTGTGAACAGCTATTCACACGAACACTTAAACGTAGCTGCTTCGAGCAGGCGCACCGGCTAGCTTCTTCAGCATTGCAAGGTGCACAGTAAGAGCGACAGCAGCAGCAGCAGCCTACAGTCCCTACCCGTGTCATCAAATCACCGGCTCAGCAAAAGTCACAACGCCACTCTCGCTTCTCTCACCTTGGCGTGATTTCTTACGCAATAAATCACGCATCAACGGAGTCCAAACCGGTTTCATTTTGAGCGGATGACCAATAATGGCTGGTGATTATGCACTATTTCACGTGGCATCCTGCGCGTACCTGAACTACTGATTCCGCTACACACCCAATCACTTTTTCGCTCACTCGCTGTTTATCGACGGCCCGGGCTTTGCCGGCCACCGCCACCATGCACCTAAAATGGTTGATTTTTTTATCAGATATCTGCACCTTGAATCTTTGCGATGATTCCTGAAGTCATCTTTCTGTTGGCGGATCCACGTTTGTGTCTGAATTCAGCGCGTTTAATTTCATCGTCCCCTTGAAATATCTGGAAATATATATATATATATATATATATATATATATATATATATATATATACGCATACGGCAAGAACATCGACGTGTTTGGAGGTTTTATTAAAAATACTCATGTAGGATGTGAGGCTATAATCGTACTTGTTTTCGCTCTGAGCAACTCGGAGGTCGTCTTATTAATTATTTTGGGAGCTGGCCGGCGGCCTAGGCCATGAACCCACGACCTCCCGAATGCAAGGCAATTGCTTTGCCACTAAACCGCCTTGCTCAGTAAAAGACATATAGACAACACTCAGCGAACTAGTTAAATTATTAGATTATTCTCAATTGAATAGACTTTTTAATTTGTTAATACTAGTGACGAAAGATTTTTACCAGGTGTCGGTATGCTGCGTCTGAGGCTGTGGAGAGATATTTTAACGTAGATAAAGATCAGCAACTGTTGGCAAATATTGCCCCCGCTAATGGATGATTCTTAACGTAGTTGTTGCGAGAAATTTACTGCACTTAACGGTATGTGCGTACAATCGCTACATGTGATACGTTATAGATAGTTTGCAAAGTTTGCCAGCGTTACTGTACTAGCATAACCTTGCCCACTGACATTTTTTTAACAGAAATGCGAGCTCAAGGCAAAGTCGGAACGGCTGAGCCGAACTGAAGAATCGCTGCGCAAGCACGAGATGGAACGGAAGGAGCAGGTGCTTTCGTTCAAAAGCCAGATGGAGGGTCTCAGGAATGAGTTCGACAGGTACGTTTTACTCAGTCGGTCATAGTCAGTCACTCCCGTGTGGTAGCTACCTAATTCGTCTATGGGTGCGGAACAGCTTTAAGGCACAGGCTGCAATGGCAGCTGATCTGATGAACATGCGAGGTCTTATGCGCATTTTCATCATTCCTGGCAAACGTATATTATCGGGATCTGTTATATTATACATATATTTTTGTTGCTAGGTTTATTGTTATATATATATATATATATATATATATATATATATATTGTGATGATTTATTGATCATTTACAATACGTTTGCACACTCGGCAGTGCTCGCCTCAATAAAAATGGCGGTAAAATGGTGTCACGTGAGGTTAAGAATCAGCTGTCCGTGTTCTTGCTTAATGGTAGCCCCCGCTCTTGTGCGAGCGGTATATATATATACCCCTGCCCTACCGAGTGCTCCCGTTGAAACTCTCTTAGATGACTTTGTCGTCAGGATCTGCGTTGGCCTCCGCCTTGGAGTCCCTCTAGTCGAGGAACATGTGTGCAGCTGTGGCGAAAAGGTCTCACCTCTTGGTCACCATGGCTTATCTTGCATCCGCAGTTTAGGCCGTAGGATGAGACATGCTGCGTTAAATTATACCCTAGCCCGTGCTCTAAGGTCTTCCGGCTACCCCTTGTGTTCTCGAACCCGCAGGCTTGTACACAGACGACTCTCGTCGACCTGATGGGATGACCCTAACAGCTTTTGAAGGTGGGAAGACACTTGTCTGGGACGCTACCGTGACTGACTCTTTAGCACCTTCAATGATCAGTCACGGCGCTACCCAGGCTGGTTATGCTGTTTCGCATGCGGAAAGAAATAAGTGTCGGAAGTATGCACATATTGGAGACTCTATGGACTTTCGACCTTTTGCCTTTGAGACCTTTGGGGGCCCAGGTAAAATTACTGAGGGAGTTATTACTAAGATATGCAAGTGTCTCAGATTGGCTACGGGGGACCCACGCGCTGGTGACTTTTTTCGGCAAAGGCTTTCATTGGATATACAACGTGGAAACGCCACGGCGGTGCTTGGCACCTTGTCCAGGTGGTCTACACCAGGCCTGGACCTAGGGCTGATGTAGTTTGTCGTCACGTTCGCTAGGGGACAATTGTTAACCCCGTTACGAGTTAAATAAAGTATTCTATATATATATATATATATATATATATATATATATATATATATATATATATATATATATATATATATATATATGTTTGATTCACCTGTCGCATGTCCCTATCAAACCTAAACTCTCTTAGAACAGCAGTTATAATAGCATGCATTCTATGCTGTCATATGGTTATGTTATACAGGTATAGACGGACGCTCGAGGTGCAACTCGACGGCACGAAAGCCACATCCAGCGAAATGTATGTCATTATAAATTTTCAAAGCTTTTTGCAGATATTTAAGTTTTTAGTTAGTCATATGTAGTTGAGTAGTGTCTTCATGGCCGTTGAGATTTTTTTGGTAAATCGTGAATATATATATATATATACGATCGTGAATATATATATATAATCGTGAATATATATATATATATATATATATATATATATATATATATATATATATATATACTCGTATATATAGTTATGGTTGTCTCTATGATATTGACTGGATGAGTAGCCGTATATATATATATATATATATATATATATATATATATATATATATACGTCCATATTAGAATTATAATGTATATATATATCTAACAACAATTTTATTGATGTTGGTGGGAAACAGCGAGGGACAGCGTGAATTGGTCGAGGAGCTCCACAGGCAGCTGTCGCTGAAAAAGGCCGAGTCGCAGCAGAGCAGTGCTGAAGTGACAACACTACGAATGCGTATCGCCGACCTCGAAAACAGGTACGCGGATAACTAACTGTTTACTCCTCAATTACCTGAGCACTGTTGCCTTTTTCGTAGCATTCGCGCCTGTTATTTTATCCGCATCGGTCATCTTTTTATCGTTCGTTATTACTTGTAGTAAGCATACTGTTGGTGTTGTGTGCATTCGTGTCACTTTTATTCTAACCACTTATTGTTCATTTTATTTCCTGCTATCGTTAGGTTTCCACATTGTTCTCGCGATGACGCTAACTGTTACGGGGGATGTATATTAAAGGTGTTCAATCTGTACATGTGTTCTATTGCTGCTGCGCTGCTGTAGTTGCTGTCACGGTTTTTGCACTGTTGTGTTGTCTGCCCTTACGTTGTTTGCTTATTGATGTTATCTTTACTGTTTTGTGCTGCCATTCTCAATGGTGCCCTGTTGATTGTCAGCAATAGAAGGTGGCTTCAGATTAACCTAAATTGAAGATAGATGCTCCAAGACTGGGGTAGAATGTCAACGAGCCTATCTATTAGGCAGGCTGGTGGCCTGTTAAAGCTGGTTGTCGATCTGACGCGTCGCAAACGGACAAGAGACCGTGGAGGATCATCTTGTGCACTACAAATTTCTGGACGAAGATTAGCTTAATTGTGTGTGTATAATTGTGGGTTGGATCGGCGTCATTTCCTTATTGAGACATTTGTGTTTTCTATTTCTAATTTTTGTCGTAGTTGATTAAGAGGCACTTAAGCATGTATATTGTCTAAATTAAGAAATTGATTCGAGGCCACGATTTTTGGAAGGCAAGGCTGCGTCACTATTCGTAAATAAACATTTGGCACCTGTCATTAGCTAGCTAGACCATTTAGACTTGTCTATATATTTGTTGTGTTGATGGGCTGTTTCTAAACGCTGACAGTTTGGTACTGTAGCATTATTGGTATGACACATACATGGAGCGTTATATATATATATATATCTTGTTTTCGTATGATTATTAGTAATTTATCTTTGCTTAATTGGGACTGAAAAGGTTCGCCAGCGGCTACTATATCAGATATGAAATATGCATTAATTAGGACGGATTAGTGTTTCTCAACGAGATATATGTGTTTTTACAATAATGATGATCACAATGGTAACGTTCATTATACGAAATTATATGTATTTCAGCAACCTACAACTCATTCTTGGTGTATCCATCTATTATGCAATTTGGTTTATTTGGCATTTTATGTTATAACTGGTACCAACCTCCCTCTTTATCATTTATCTTCTGATTAAAATAACTCGGTGTCCTAAAAGAACTGCCAAGAAATACCAAATATCAGGGCCACTTGAAGAACATTACACTATAGCTCGTGTTCGTTGCATCGACTTTTACGTGTAGGCAATTAGGGCATTTAATGGTAATATATATATATATATATATATATATATATATATATATATATGGCTGTACTGGTCTGCGCCGAGAATAGGGGAAAGTTTAGTTAACAAAGTAAAAGCCAACGGAGATGATTCGTTTGCCACGTACACGTGAACCAATGAGTGTTATCTTCGTCAGTGTGTTTGGCCAGCCTTCTACGAATGGCCCACTTGCGTGCTATGAGCACTCATACCAACAACTTTTCTGCCTAAGCACATTGGTGTCTGGCAGAACCATGCGCAATTAATAGCATTCACTCTGCTCGAGTTAAAAATGCAGCTACTTCACCCATGCATAACAATAAAGCGAATAAATATTAATTCGACTATGGGGAGATTAGGCTTAATGTGCTAAGCTTAATTACTGACTACAGTAGTGGCGTAACAATAACTGCACTATCGATGCGTCGGTATCTGCGCGAAAGCACTTGGCGTGTGCAATCTGTGCCAACGCCGCTATACTCACGAGTCCTGGCTCACGTTTCCAGCATAGCAGGCAAATATGTCAAACGTATGCATTTGCTTTGAACACGTATTTGTACAGGGCATATTTAGTATACATCGTTCAGTTAATGATGATTCTATGGCAGGTGAATGCTTAATTGTCTGATCACGAATCGACATAAAACAAGCAGCAAGTATGGACTGTCTTGAGATACTATGCAAGTGCAGTTTTGTTCCACGATTACACCTGGCCCTGACAATATGGCGAGCATCGCCGCTTTGTTTCACAACGCTTTTCTATGGAAAGAACGAATGTAGTTGTTGGACGTGCAAACTACTTTCATATCCGAATAACATGTGTAGGCGCGGGAAAAACAATTTTAGCCATAATTTCAAATAGGCTAAATGAGGTCAAGGTCTACGACGGTTCATTCGCGGCTCAATACACGCTCACAACGCCGTGCCAAACTTTACCACTGCACCAATCGTACTCGAGAAGCGATTTTTTTGTCACTTTTACACGGTACCGCAAATTATACGAGTTGCGTTCTCTTTTGGTTGTAATTCGTTGAAATACGTTGCTATCGTTGAAGCAGTTTTGTTTGTTATGATTTTACGGCACTTGTTGATAGGTTCCCAACCAGCTGGCTTTTGCTTGAACACTGGATGACCGAGATATTTTGTTTGCGCTTGTGTAGACACATGAAAGCCTTCATAGTGTTTCCTTTAGCTTCTCACGTAGTTTCACAGATAAAATTTAGACAATATCGCGGTTTCACCAATATTTCTAGTAAAGTTTTGCTGAAATCGTTTTCATTATTACAAGCAATTATAGCACATGCTTAGCGTGTAAGCTAAGAATAAACCGCGGTCATTGCTCATTGCTCGTGCTGCTGATTGGATCTCTCCGTGCCACCGCCCGCATATTGGTTTTCCTTGGTTTTATTGATTTGCTTTGCTTTAATGTTGTTAAGTTGGTTGCTTATGTTGTTGCCTTAATTGGTTTCTGTTTCGTTGATGGATGATGATGCCACCTGCTTAACGACTGCTTTTGCGGGCCGTGCCACCACGATGCCGCGCGCTGAACGATCGGCGCTCTTCTTTGTGTTCTGCTTCCTCATCAAAGGCTTGAACGACAACAGAGCGAACTGGACCTCATGCGGAGGACCGAATCCGGTCGGAATCGGTCCCGCTCACGGTCGCCTACAAAGGTATGACACCCAGTCGGCGCCCGTAGCTCTCACTTCTACTCTTTCTTGTATATGTCTCTTCCTCTCCCTTCATTCCTCTCACAATACCTGGTCAGACGATCTAACGAAATTTGCCTACGATTCGGTTTCGTGGGACGCCTAGATGTTGCCGTCATCCTATACGCCTATGCCGTTGAAAATGTGTCTGGCGCTTAAGATACATCTTTCACTTTTGGGAGGCCGCTCAGATTAAGCTATACTTTATTTCTGCGTTTATTTTTTCTCACGACGCTTTCAGTGCCTTTTGCTTTCAGTTGGTGGTAGCCACCTACTAGTCTTCATTTTACAAACCTATAAGATATCTTAGCTCGATAGTTTCTGCAACAGTCACTCAAGGGACACTCGGGACAGTCAGTTAGATGCTTGCTAAAACTCGGTAGGTGCAGTTTCTTGAGAATTAGTTATAGCTAGTCCGTTGCAATGTTATAGGATATAGTTTTGTTTTAGGTTAGAGTCGCGATAGAAATGGAATTAGGTACGCTGCTGGGCTTCAACCCATGATCCTACTGGTCTGTGGAATGACTGCGCGTCGTGGTCTCCATCTCAAATCACTATGATTCTACATGTTATCGTATCTCGCACACTTTCAGTCTCCGTTGAGCGGTACCACAGCAGCCCACGATGAGGAAAAGGATGCACAAATCGACTTTCTAAATTCGATTATCGTCGACATGCAGCGCAAGGTTGACGAATACAGGGCGCGCATTCAAATCCTCGAAGCAGTTGATCCCTCCGACATCAAAAGGATTTCTGCGTACGTATTTCTACGGCTTCGGAATTACTAGCAATTGTGGGTTTGATTCCAACGTGATGCATACAGCCTTTGGCGGCGATTCTTAGAATTTGCAGATTTGGGGTTGAGGTCCTGAATAGAGGTAGAAATAAATATACAAAGTCAATCATCGATAAGTTTGAATCTAACTAAGTCATTTGATCTAACGATCACGATCATGCGAAAATCGTGACGAAGAGGTCCTAGACTCTCTGCGCTCTGGCTGCAGGTTCACCGTACGGGATTATCAATTAGAATCAAACGTACTAAAAGGCCTATAAGCTCTAATTTCGTTACCTTTATCTGCCGAGCATTCTAGTCTTATCATCACTATGTTTGCAAGGCGCACACACACAGTTTTAGGTCCTTCATTAATAATCGTAAAACGCTGTCTCAAACTATGAGACAACAATTAAACAAGTATTAATCAAATAGTGCCTCTCAAAAAGTATTGCTGCAGTGATAACGGTGTACCCGATGCCAGAGTCGCCGATTTCATCCTGTGACGAACCACCCAATATATAAGATAAGATAAACCCAAGCTCTACTCTAATGGAGTTTTAATACGTTATTTTAGCATTGAAAGATTCTTGTTCGTAAACTTGGATACAATGTTCGCTCAAGCAGACAGACAGCTTCAGTACATTTTAATAGATGCCAGATCTTCCGCAGTTAAGTGTTCATTGATAGTGGGAAAAATGAATAACTGTGTGAATTCGTTAATAGCTGTTCGAATCGTAGAGGACCAGAGGTTGGGTCTGTTTATAGATTACATTTTTTCACAGATATACTCCCTTATGTTTTGTATATTAGCTCGCAATGTCGTGTTCACTGCGTCGGATGTTCTAGATCAATAAAATGACGTCGGAACACTTCAATTTTGCCGTTTCGACAAAAACATAATTGAAGAAATCCCTAATTTCCCCGGATTTGATTCATTATCATATACACATTACAGTAGTCTTACAGTTTGTACTTGGCAATGCTTTCTGTGCAAATAGTTACAAACATGTAAGATTATGCTCCGTTCTCGGCCAGTTAGAATCCATGTAGTGATTGTACAAAATTGGTACTGTACGCCAGTTGTCTTGCGAGAGAGTTCCAATACTAATTTGGCTTACTGCTGCCTCTGATAGGAATTCTGACAGGAATACTGTCCCGTAACGATGCTTTTTTTCTTATTCGTAGGTCAAACAATGGGAATATTGGTGCATCGATGGACAGGCCGGCTCCTCGCGGCCGCGCTTGCCGCGTATTCTGCGACATTTGTGAGGTGTTCGACAGCCATGAGACGGACGACTGTCCGAAACAGTCCAACGATACCTTCGAGCCTACAAACCACTCGCATCACGCAGGCGGAAAGGGTCCAAGCAAGCGTCCCTACTGCTCCAATTGCGAGATGTTCGGACACCTGGAGAGCGAGTGTGATCTCGAGGAATTCTAGAAACCGACTTCTGATCTATGCTCCTACAAGAATCATAGTCATATTTATTCTGAACCTATGTGACAGTACGTGGTATATTGTATTGAGATAAAAATACATACGATGCCTTTTAGCTCTTTGCACAAAATCATACATGGGTTTTCAATTTCGCCGTTTTCTATCATAAGTGTGTATGCGTAATCACCAGATGTTTACCTAAGTGTCACACTGAACGTATTTTCATAGAGTTATCCCGAATAACTTTGCCGTAATATGGGTAGATTTGTACATCAACGGACTGAAGCGATAGCATACGATATTGTATCGAAACTGATGGGTGCTTAAGTGCACATGTTAACTGAAATACACTGGAAAACACGATAGACAGTTAAAGATAGCCAATTATGTTTTTTCCTATACTGCTGCTTATCAGCTTACGTAGCCAACAAACTGGTCGATTTCAAAGACATTAAATCTATATACACATTGAAAGAAAAATAGCCTCACCCACCACGTTGACTTGAGACTTATTTTGTACTCACACACTAGCAATACCATATTAAAAATGACCACTCCTTTAAAAAGACAGCGAAATTACCTTTAAAACATGACCAGTATGTTAAAGCGACACGTCCCATTGTCAGCTCTATAAAGCAGTGAACTGGAAAAACGCTCGGATATGCAATCTCGGCTTAATCACGTCCCTTTCATTCCTAGATATCTTATATCACACACATATTGAAGTGTCTATCAAAATGTTTCGTGTCAGTCAGCCAGTGAAATGTTTCAGAAAAATAAAAGTCAAGAACAAGTGCTATAAAATCGACTCCACACTAAGGAGAGCCGCCAAGGCTCAAATTAACGTTTTGTAGCTTGTCAACTGAATGTGAACTAATCCACCATTTGCAGAGTCTACCAGCGGAGTGCACTAACTCATGGGCTCCTATCGGACTGCAGCCCAGTTAAGCCAACAGTTCTGTAGTGCTCTTTGGGCCATATCGGCGACTTTAGTTACGGCGGCGAACTTGACGAGTTTGGAAGCTATTGTACCCCAAATCGTGGTTTGGAGTGCAATACACCCTAAGAGAGATCCCAGGGAAGTATTCTAGCGAGGACTAAGATTGCCTTGGGTGGTGGTGCAGTTCGCCCAACTCACCGGTATATATATATATATATATATATATATATATATATATTAGATCAGCTTTCGGTATTGTTAATGGCATTACAATACACGTGTTAATTAAGTCTCGAAAACGGCATTCGTTTCTGTTAATCTTGGACGTATATCGAATACGTTGTATATGCGTCTCGGAAAAATGTCAGTGACCAAACGCCCAGATAGCGAACGCTGACCGACATGTTTCGTGATGATATTTCGTGCAGATGAGGCCACAAAATATGCAGTGACACTCATCGTTAGGGTTATAGAACCCAGTGCGATGGCACAGTTTGTGGTGGAACCCATGGACGGAGAAGCGGGTGAGAACGTGACGCTCTATCCATATACCCATGTTATCCTTACAGAGAGCTTCTGTGGAGCCGGAATTGAGGTCATGGCGACGATGCTGCTATGAATTCGCTGATATATGTGGGCCGAGAAAGATGTGCCACTTGAAGTTAGCTTAACACCCACATGAGTAAACTTCAAAACAAATTCTACATAAGTACCACCCAAGCTATGACTATCACTTCCCTTTAGGGGGTCCCCAGATCTGAACTTCATAGCCTTTATCTTCGATACGTTGATCGTTAAACCATTATGCTTGCTGTATGTCTCCAGCATCCTTAGAGCCCTTTTTAGAACCATGAATACTCTACGATATAACACAAAGGTCATTGGCATAGAGAATTATCCGAACACAGGGGTAGTGGTCATTGATAAGGGCCGGTAGATCACTGAGTAACACTGATAATAAGAGCGGGCTGAGATTATCGCCCTAAGAAGAGGGTGGTTTGCAGGAAAGACTGGTATTCCTGAATGCCTTTATCTAGAATGACCGAGTTTGCTTTCAGGATAGCTGCCAGCATTCGCAAATCCCGTGGGCCCACGTTCGCGGCGGCTAGCTTCTCCATGACATCTCCATCCCTGGGGGCTGTGTCAAACGCCGCCTTGTGATCTACAAATACAGCGTACAGTGTTTGGTGCCTGACGGTGACTGAGTACTTTACGTCGTCTAAAAGCTCCTGGGCGGTCATTGTCGAATGTCTGGCGCCCAATCCATGCTGTTCCGAGGGTATGATTCCTCTTGCCTCGAGATAAAGCTAAGTCGGCGTGTCAGAACGCATGGTAAATTCTCGTAGATGCAGCTTTTCTTGGCAATGCTTCGCCAAGAGGGTAGACAAAGCGGGTCACCTTTGCCTTTGGCAATGCCCTTTAGCAAGCATTCCGACCAGGTTGCTGGAGTTTCACCAGATGTCCTTTACTTTCGCCCTAAGCAAACAGTTAAGGGGAAATACAGCTCTTCTTAATAAGTAATTTCTACGGGATCTTCTGAAGCTTCGCGACTCATGAATAAGACCTTAAAGCAACGTTGCCGCGTTGAACCTCGATCGATAAGCGCTGCAACAGGTATTCGTTAGCGCCAAGGTCTGAGTTGCAGCACCGGCTAAGTTCCTTAATAAATTTCATAGATTCCAGGTCAAATACATGGAGCCAAAGGTCTCTAATCGGCTGAAGTATATTGCAACGCTAATTCCGTGTTTTTCGTCAATTTTCGGTTTTCGTTGAGTCGGGCGCCCACACCCACCTCACGGTACGTATGCTGAGCGTAGCTTCTGCCCTGTGTATATGACACCGTAACATCTCAAACGAGGAGACGACCACGTGTCTACGGGGTGAAAGTTATTCCGTCTGTCCTCAGCTGGCTGAAACGAGACACAACGACCCGATCCACAGATCCTTGCGTTATGTGCTCCGGCATTGAATCCCACTGGTTGGGAAAGTTAACGAGAGCTGCCTGTCTGCGTTGAATCGTCGATCCAACTATCGGGTTGATGGCAAGCGGCTCTACTTCGGACAACGAGCCCAGGTAGCAGGTTAGGGCGATATCGGCCGCTATGTCTACCCTCAAACCATCAGCGCCAATGGGAAGCGCAGCTTGAGTCCAAGACCCAATATTTAAACTCAACTTGTAGCAAGGATTGCAGGGTCCCTCGGAGAACCTCATCAAACTGCTGTAGTAGGTCGCGTCTCCCGAAAGCTGGTGAATATCGGAGTTGATATAATATGCCGAGCGGGGAGAGACTGTCTCTCAGTTAGCGCACAATGCTGGGTTGGCGTCTAGGGCTATAAGTCGCCGGCACCATCGGTTGCCGTTCCGTGAATGGCGCACCCAGTAGTTTCAAAGTGTCTTCGGTCACCTCCCTATTGTTTGATAACAGCTCCCTTGCCAACGATATTAGGTAGAGCCAGAATACCTCAAGCTTATCGTCAGTTAGACGTAAGCCTGATTTAGATTTGAGTGCTCTGATTCTTTGGATGCCCTCAAAAACTGTCGGCCCATTACCGCTAAGGTGGCGTCGTCGAGACACTAGCCTGGCTTGGAGGCCGCAGATGTCGACGCAGAATAGTCCTGGACCGCCAGGGGCCATCTGCTGCACGCCACAGTATTATTGTATGGTTTTTGGCTGTCAGAGGAGATCGCTGGATAAACCGGTACATTTGACAGACGGCTGGAAAAGTCCCGGCATTTGGACCTCACGGCGTTTAACAAATAGTCGCAGCGCATCGAGTTAAGCGGCGTTTTGAAGTTCACTTGAAAACCGGCGTTTTGAAGTTCAGCTCCAGAAACCCCTCTTGGCCACAGCGAGCCTAAAGGAAACCCCTTGTAGAGTGTGCCAGAGCGATGATATTTGCACCGAGAAAATTGCAAATATGAACTCTGGAAAACGTCCATTAATCGCTAGAGTTACAAATCGTACAAGGGCTTGCAGATGTGGGTTGCTGTCGTCCTCATGGGCACCAATGAGATGTTTCCAAGCAACCAATGGCAGCTGCTGATACGTCGTCTTTGCTTTGCGAGCTGTGCTTGCGCGCGAGCTGAGAGTCTGCAGCTGGGCTGACCAGGTAAGTTTATAGCCATATGAGGCTTATAGACCGCTCTGGACGCACCACTCTGATTCCAACATTCCCGGCTCCCCGAATATCTGACACCGTTTAATAGATTGCGCTATTATTCCGAGGAGCCTTCTTTTGGCTTCCGACGCTCCCCCCTCTCTGGGCATCAGCCAAGCGGGATTTTGAGACACCTGGTGAACCTTTCCTTCTATATAGCGTAGCTAAGCTGATCCCGTGAGGCCCTTGTTCGGATTAACTTTAAGGCATTTCGCGTCCCGCTTGAACTCGTATTATCACTTTGTGCGTAGCCCCTTACCTGCATGGACGTGTTAGAAAATGACACTCCTTTGTCTAAATTAATTTTAGTTTGTTGTACAGAAGTCCTCTCGGTGCGCCGCGTTGCTCCTCGGAAGGCAGCTCTAGTATCTGGAACCCCCCGAGACGAGCCGTTAGTAGATTAGTAAGGGATTTATAAGAAGGACACGTCTGGCGATGCCTCTCCGTACGAAGTATTTATTGGATGGCCTTTTCTTTCGGGATCACCATCAATTCCGCTTCGTTACAGTTGGATGGAAGCTTTGCGCTATGCATCCAGTTGGATGGGAGCTTTGCGCGATTCCGGCAGAAATTGCCGTCTCTTTGGCAGCAGAGTCTTAAGCGCTGGTCGTAGCGTTTCCATAAAGCTATTGCTCACTACCTGCGCTGATTTCTTTGGAGCGAGCCCCTTTAGGCTCTGTTTTATCCTTCTTTTTGGAAGCTCAACTTATGCTCCCAAATTCCTATCATAGAGTAGGAGTAGTGTGGTGTCATTTTCGATCCGTGATAGCGGGTTAGACCGGGGTGCCTGCTGGTCTGTCTATTCGCACTGGCAGGGCATGTTCGCCATGGCCAGCGCGATAACACTGCTGCAGTGTACGTATTCAATTCAATTCTAAAGCGCATTTATTTTTTTTCAAAAGGAGACATTTGTTTACATGTGCTCCGCACAAACATTTTTACCGTTGACATGATTAGTTCTCAGTTTCCAGGCCATCTGCCACTAAAACATGTTATTTACACGATCTGCCTTGGCAATTCATTTTGACGACATCGTATTGCCGCTTCCAATATTCTAAAATATTTAGATACTTTAGGTGAAAATTTAAATTATAGAGCAACTAAATATGGTATTACAACTTTCGTATTAGAGTAGATGATTAGATGACTAGTGTGATATTAATGCTAAAATCGCTAGTGTGGGTTTGTTTCAAACTAAATACGGCCCGGCACAGACATATTTATTTCGTTAAGTACACACCATTTAGAAACCACCTCCATCGTACTATGTAGTATTTATCGTCCATCATTTTAGATCATCGACGCAGGTCATTCCTCCATTTTTATGTTGCAGTAACAGGATGGAGGATCTCTTTTAAGCTTGGATCTAGGTCCTCCAGGTCTTTGCTTCGGCTTATGGTGCACCGGGATGGTGCCGGGATAGCTGGGTTGGTAGGAGCTGTGTGTACCTACTGGAGCAATATGCCAGGCCAGGGTCACCTCTACGAAGGGTTCCCACTAAACCGAAACCGTTCAGTTTAGCATATCTGCATTCTCTTTCGACGTGATGGGGGACCCTTGCAGGCGTAAAAGGGTGAGTCGCCTCTTTTTTCCGAAAACTCCTTATGAAGTTTCGGCTCCAACTTTCCAGCCGCTAGTCACTTCGCAGATGAAGTGAACGAAATCTTTCATGATTGTTTTCAGCATGTTTGGAGGAAGATTTTCGACCCGTTTCGCTGCAAACGGTGCGTCACTTTGTTCAACGCCAAGGCCCTTTTTTTGCTCGTAGGAACCGTTCAGGTAAACCAACTTCCAGTTATCACATAGGTCACAAACAAGTCCGTGTCGCCTCTTGGACCTCTTAGTCGATGGTTGGTTTACAATATTGCGCGTACAGAGAAAGCACACATTTACATATACGTATATTCATCACGGTTCCAAAAGCCGAATCAACGGAACTGCTCTATCGCATTGTTGAAAGTGATATAAATCGAACTGTCCCCCGCAGAGTTTGCACAAGCACAACGAGGAAATGTCATGGAACTTCCGTCGAATACAGATCTTCATGTGGAAGTCATATACAGCAAATCGTGCGATTAGGTGTCTATTATTCATATGTGACTACTAATAATTGCGCTTTCACGAACAGCACATAAATCCTCAACAAATAGCCAAGACAACGCTAGTAAATAGACTAATCTGTTGAGATTAGTGCGGTGAACTCTTAGCGCCATTTTCAGAAAAGTGGCCTTGATTTGGTCAAGCGCCTTAAAGTTTTACTTCGATAGATAAGGCCATATCACCTGTACTTGTAAATGTTTATTGACCAATTAGCAGGTATTATATTTTATTACATTAGACGGTTTCCAGAAACCGGATTGGAGCATTCAAGTAAATTATATGTTGTGCACTGATGGCCGCAACGTTGACAAGTGCATGATTCGTCAGCCTCATGGTGGCCAGGGCGAACACAAATTTTATGGCGAAATCTACGAATAGCGAATCGAAGAGTAAGATGACGATTTGCCATATTGGGATCCTCCCACGTGTCCGAGATGAGGGCAGGCGTCATAAAGAAGGCTAGGTCGACATCAGCTAGTTTCGCTTCCCAATTATGGATGTGCTGCCTAAATGCCTCAGTGTGAGGCAGGTTGAAGCTTCGCTGCAATGTCTCTGTGAAGAGTGGTGTTCCAGCCGTTAGGTAGACAAGTCGATTGCGGCTTGTTCTATGGACACCCAGGGTACGCTTAAGGCATGCAGCTTTGAGTCTATCGAGATCAGCGAGGTTCGTTGTGATGAGGTACGGCCATATCACTTGTATCCCATACCCAGCTGTGGGGCCTATTTTTATATCAAAAAGCTGTAAGGTTGCCTGTAACGACAGCCGCACTGGTATTTGAATACTGTGAAATGCCATAAGACCCTAACAATTCTTTCTTTGACATGTCGCGTAAAACACAACCCAGTGGTTGTTAATTCAACGCCGAGCCGTTTCCCACACTCCTACAATCAGCCTTCGGAGAGAATTGAAATTTTCAGGCGATTTTTCGAAATTGAGGGCCAGCAGTAACTCGGCTGTACGAGCGCTTCATTTATCATTTAAGTGAGCTGTGCAGTACGAATTTTCCAAGCCGCTCCTTTTCCATCTGCCTGTTTCTTAAAGCACAAGACATCGCCTGTTTTAGGTTTAGTTTTGGCCGCCTCCTTCGTAGTGCTAGGTGTACCGGCTTCCTAGGGCATCTTTTTCAGCCGACCTTTAAGATTGTCGTACTTGCTGAGGAGCTCCTTCTTCTGCTTTGAGCCCCTATGAGGTCGTCCGTAACCATTTCTATGTAAACTGTTGCTTGCCCTTCCTCGAGCCACCTCTTCGCATCGGTTAGAGCAGCGGGCTCAATGTCCAGCCGCGTGTTCGGGTACTTTTTTTTAGCAGCCTAAGGCTTCGGCTGCGTCCAGGATTTTGCCAAACGCCTCATCGAAGTCTCTCGGCGGGTCACTCGCTTTGACGTTTACGCCGCCTTTGCTCTTCTTGTCTGCCTGTCTGACTAGCCAGCTCCAGCTGCTTTGCAAAATATATACATCAGTGCGAATTAGTACAGCAAACGTTTGTACCGTACAGTTATACATAGTTGGGTGTAGAGCAAGCAAATACAGATACCTAGTTGAAAGGGGAGCTCGTAAGAAAAGACAAGGCACATAAGAAACAAAGGGCGTTATCACTTCAAATGCCGCCTACATAAAAAAAAACGATACGATACGACGAGATGTAGCTATATAAATTATATGATGTAAACTTAATTGTTCTACCTCATTTTGTAAAAGAAGAGTTTGGCGTCTTCGGATTCTGGCCGCGTACGGCCTGGGACAAGTTCTCGTAACCAGTTAAAAGCAGATAATGTTAAAGACATTCGAAGTAAATGCACAAACAGAATTTTCAAAGAAGCTATACACATTCCAAGTAAATGCACAGACTAAACTGCAGGAAACTTTCAGTGCAGCATCCGTGTGTAGAAAAAAACAACACGTAAGGGTTTCCACCAGGGGAGATTTCAATTGTCCTATGAACGTTAACGGACAAAACTGACAAAAGTGCAATGGTTCTGCATCAACAACGAAAATGAAGTTCTTGAAAAAAAGGTCCTGGGAAAGTCGCGAGTGGGAGCTGCTGCCTTGGACAACAACACAAGTGGTTAGAACAGAAAAGAAAACGGTCGTGCCCAGTGGAAACCGGGCGATTAACTAAGCACGCGGGCGTCTGGAGGCAAAGCGACTAGAAACAATATGATAAGAGATAAGCATCTAATGCAAACAGTAGCACAGGCACCACAAAAAGCTCTTATTGGCAAATTCCTGAAACCTGGGAAAACGCCTATCGCGTGGAAGGAGGGTACCCCTGTTGTTGTTGCACCGAAAGGGAATAGCATAGAAACAGAGCCGGAAGCTTGGATGGAAATACCACTTAAAAGTTGCCTCCATGAGATATTCTTAGCGATAAAATCAAATTACTCGGGTACTACCTATAAAACAAGAAAGCGAGTAGAACCACATGGATTTGGAAGATGGAGGCCGACTCATACGGCACTGCGCCAGTTGCTAGCAGATATTTGATAAGATATCCGAACCGAGGGGACCGTTACACGCGGTACTTATAGATCCTAAGGCCAGTTTTGGCATATCGCTGAGAAATAATTAGAAATAAGAATTGAAGAGAACTTAGCCCTGAAAGGGGTAGCAGTACGGGGATTGTGGAAAGAGTAAGGTAAGCCAAAGGAGTTGCCTAGAAGGACGAACTCAGCCCGTTGCCTTTTTAACTACTATTGGGAGGGCCACCTGATCGAGTGCGGCAGGAGTGAACCCGAGAGTACGCAGATACTCTAATGTACGCAGATGACACTGCGATCTATGGCAGCAGTTCGTTTATTTATAAACTGGGAGTGAAACGACTGAGCAGCATTAATTAGGAAAAGCTAGTAGCAGTTAAATTTCTAAGAGCTGGCCTATTGACGAAAGACGATGTTCGTTAAGCTAGGGGTAATGTGGTAAATTTTGTAAATAAATGAACTTATCTGGGGGTCACTATAACGTCGAATGGTAGCAGGTTAATTTGAGCGGCAGCAACAAGTAAGAACCCCACGTGTTGTCAATACATACCGCGTCCGCCGTAAAATACTTCATATCATGGAAGGGAAACTTTAATGACACAGGAACTACAGTCCCGATGAAGTTTACCTACGATCATCGGGAGTGTTGTAGGTGCGCTAGAGGCCAGTGAGACATATACCACGCCGCAGCATGTCCAGCAGTTCAGTCAATAGCGTAACTAACAAGATAGCAGAAGGTCCAGGTATGTGAAATAAGCACTACTGCCTGATGAATATGCTTATAACTTACCCAGCCGGGGTGTTAGTAAACCATAATAAAAGTTACTCAAAAGCATATGGGCTGTTTACGGACTATCGAACAAGAACGCTAAAATCAAAAAGTGAAGGAATCTGGATATGATGAGGTAGATTATGTTCTGTGGCCACTGTGCGGTCTAGAACATAAAACAGTGTATCATATTGCAACGAAGTTAACCACAGCGTAGCAACAGAACTGCCAGTCACGGAGACGCCGATGGCTGGTGACGTCAGTAGACCAATCAAACACCCAAGCCGATGTGAACCACAACGACCTACGCCGCCGATAACTGACGACGTCAGTAAGCCAATCAAGCAACGTGCAACGTGACGACCAAGGAGACCACTAGGCTGCGTGCTGATGACAACAGGGCACGTGCACCACCGCCGACCAATCAGCGACGTCGAAGATTTGAGTCATCCTTTTAACATTATTACTATACGAACGCTACGGCGACCGCTTGACCAAATAAATAGCCCGGGAGAAGGATGCCAGAAACGCATTCTCCGTCCGGTAACTTTGCGTGTCAGGCTCTACGCTGTGTGTTTTCACTCATTGCCCCTAGTCGCACTTGTTGTAGTAACCGCCCTGCTGCGCCTGCATCCCCCAGCGAACATAGCGTGACGAGACAACGTTACAATATTATCAGACCGTATGCGCCCTGAAAGGGCTTATAGTGTGCTTCTTGTTAAGACGCACGTAGTTAATGAGAAAATTTTGTTTCCTTGTGGCAAAATCACTGTTCACGTCGTGGGTTCAACTTCAGACCCAGCCAAAGCCGATTTATAACGAAGTGAGCTATAATCAACCATGCCAAGAAAAGGAACATTAAAAGCGAGAACATGTCTCAATATAAAAAAAAGACTCATTAGAACCTTTTCCCCTTATATATATTTATATATATATATATATATATATATATATATATATATATATATATATATATACACACATAGCTTAGTATGAGCTGCTCGTATTCCACGCAGGCCGCATCATCAGTAAATCCTTCATATTACCAACGTGGTACAAATAGAGAAACACTAAAATAGAACACAAGAAGGCTAGCAGGCGACCTTGTTAATATTGACAAGGCCGCTTATGGTTCATTGATTTATTGAGTAGAAACATCCAGAGGTTGGTATGTATATATAACGGCAAGTAAACCGTATGACTTGATAACTGAATCACTATTTGTCAAAATCACACACTCACACTTATATATATATATATATATATATTCACTACACTAGATTTTTCAGCGATTTGATTTGCTGCATCGTTTGACTGACGTTTGCTGACCTTACTAATTGGATTTGCTTGCACACTGTAATACTTGTGTTTACTACCACTTTTATTTTCACTTAAAAAGGGTATGCAACACTGGAACATTACTTGTTGATATACGCTATAATGATTTGTCAACAATACTTCCCCCGGCAGTGCACAAAAGAACCTAACAAACTCTCGTGTATGCAATAACGCAGAAATATTAACATGACGTATCATTTTGTTGTGCCTCTTTCTCAATCGAATTTAGGCTTGTGTTATGCCTATCAAATACTGACCAGTTCAGCAGCATATAGCATCTCTGTGAGCTAAATAGGGATATACCGAGCAGATCTCCATTGGGAGACTAGATGTATTGCTTAAGCCTCTTACCACTAATAGAAATATACCACACTATTCACTGTCGCCGTGTAGATCTAATAAATATTACTACTATAGTTTACTGCCAGCTGCTTTTCCTCATAGATATCCCTAAAATATCCATGTACATAACAAGAAATGATGAACGCCTGAAAGTTCGCCTAGCTCATTTAGTGGCGCTACCTATGTTTGTCACCTTTGTTCTTCACCTAACGAATCCAACATTGAGCGTCGGTTCAGGAATTCGGGCCTTCTTGTGAGTGACTTGGCTGTTCAGAACGTTTCGCAAAGTACCTGTCTCGAAACTTCGCACTGTGAGCAGCAGCACCAGGAGACACCTCGTATGTGTGGCCCTTAGGATCTCTCACCTGTTCATAAACAAAGAATATCCGACACGTCTACTTAACCGTATATTCTGCACACCGCTATAAGGCGATTCTTAAAATTTGGATATTTGAGTGGTAATCATAAGTACACATAAATATATAATTATTTCCCTAAGTATAAAGCTTTACAAGGTTCATAATGAAATAGTAAACAGGAACTATTTGTATCGGCACACAATGATAGCAAACTTACAGCCATTGCGTTTTCTTCCATAGTCATCAAATCTTACTATGAAACTATCAATTTTAACAAATATAGATAACTTTATATACACAAAAATGTAAAAAAAAACAGGCAAAAGTAAGAAACCTTTGATCAGTTCACTAGTTTCAATACTCCACAATTATACAGTAGCGTAATCCGTAAACTATAGCTGAATGCCAAAAGCATCATTTCCTAAGAGCATCTACTTTAAATATTAGTAAACGTTTGCATTCACGTAGAAACTCTGACACATATATTAATCCATGAGTGCTAAGGGACGCCCTGTGCAGCATGCAGACGATTTACCTATTTATTGAACACATGCACGATATATATATATATATATATAAAATAGCTCTTTACAGGGCTCTCACAAGTTTACCTCATGCGTGCGCTATGCAGCAAAAAAGCAGCTTCAGCAAAGCTATGGAAAATCCTCCCACGGACCAGAGGAGAAACCGATTCTCGGTGCCGCTTCTTAGCATCAGTAATAGACAGCATCATGTTACACGCCGCACCCTTATGGGAGCGCACAACTACAAAAGCTACAGCACGTCACCTCATTAACAAGACCCAAAAAACCTATGGCGCTTAACATAGCACAAACAAGGAGAAGACCTGTACGGCTTCTACAGCCGTACAGGTCTTCTCCAGACAAATTCCCTAGAACCAAAGAGTTAAAGAAGAAGTTGGCACCAAGAAACCCTTTAACAAAAGGCCTAACGGAGGGAGCACTAATCAGCAGAACCGACACCCTAAGCAAATTGAGCCAGCAATGGGAAGCAGTCCAGGAGACAATCTCAATACTTTCTGATCTCAAAAGATGGTGCAGCCTTAAATACGGCTCGCTTACCTACCCACTCGCGCAACCGCTAACAGGCCATGGTGGCTGTTTTTAGCAATACCTATGCCGCATTGGTAAAACTGACTCCCCAGTATGCCGTACGTGCACCTCAGGGAAGGCGGACGATTTAAAGCACTGCTATGAATGGTGCGCCTTTTTCGACACTGAGAGCTACTGTCCCGGAACCTACGAATGCACAACCTCCTGACGTGCCAAGCCCTTGCAGAGGCGCTTCTCAAAGATCACAAATCATGGATTGTAAAAAGATTAGCAGAAAGTATCTCCGAGGCGTAGATAACCGCCGCATAAAGCCGAGCAGCCTAAATGGCAAGAAGAGTGGCCAGGTGAAGTAATCTCGAGAAGACAGCACTGCGGCCATCCCCCGGCAAAGGGCAAAGAGGACGACTGGATTTTAGTGGGTGCCAGTCCCACACTACCGTGGCTTTAATAACGACGCCCGGCGTGCATAATGCATTTCACCAATTACCTCTATAAAAAACGAGCTCCTTCCAATAAAAGGTTCTCGATTCTCTGAGCTGATTAAATGATTCTCTGAGCTCCTAAAACAACCGTGAAGATAACTTCGCTTTTTAAACCTTGTTGCAAACACTATCAATCATGATCGTGATTAACAGCTAGTGCAGGTGGTTGCGTTGTTGACCTAAGAAATCAGTAAGCGCAAATTGGTACCATGTAATCAAGTAAACGAACATTATTGGATATTAGAGATTATTTAAAATTTCGTACTGAGCTGACGTAACTTCATACAAACATCAGAGCTATTCTTGGTATTTCACAACGCCTCACTGAACATTCCAGTGATCTCATTTACCAATGACATATTTGCACAAAGACAATGATATAAAAAACAGCGGATTCAGCACTCAGTATTTTCCCCTCAATATTCAAAAGACAAAGCGTTTTCTGTTTAATTTAATATGCTTTTTTCTAATTTTTTTTCTAAAGAGTTGTGCTAAACAAGTGCTACACCAAGCCAAACAAAATGCCGCTTACGCTCAGGCAAACCTTTTATCGAAAAGACACATTGGTATTGAATTGTTATCGCCTGTTTGTCTTGTTTGTGCCCTTCGAGCGAAGCTGTGTCTATCATACATGTCTCGAGTATTTTTTAAAAGCCCCTGACCGACTGCAAAACCAATCGATATGAGCTTTTGTTGTGTATCATACAAAATAATGACACCTTAGAACCAATGCCTTAAGTGTAACGTTATATTTTAAATGCCCCAGTTCTGTCTGTCTCTCGGCTCAAGTTACTCAAACACATTTTGCTCAGCACTTAAAATTTCCTCACCCTCAGAGTCATCATTAATATCCTTAATTGAGCAGACGAAAAGCTGCCGCTGTGTTCGACTAGTTTAAACTAAGAAATCAGATGTAACCCTGGGACGAGTTACGACCGGCAAATTCAGTATCATATTACATAAATAGTACTCTTCTAGTAATGCTCACGCGACTCAACGATTATGGTCTGAAACAGACCACAAATGCATATTATAAAGAAAAATATATAAAATTAGACTATACAATTAAGCAAACCGTCAAATTATGCTTTAAAAACTGATAACATTTAAACAGCAAGTAGCCTTGATGCCAGAATTTATGGCCCTTGTGCCATTCACATGATTAAATAAGTACAAGCAGGTCCAATTGATAGCCATTAACCCTAATGTAAATTGTGGACGACCATGAGGCATGTGACAGATAAAACGAACAACGATAAGAAAGACAATCGAAAAACAAACTAAAGACGAATGGCCAGGCGACTCGGATAATTCGTTTTATATTGGTCGGAACTTGCTGCAATAAAATAAATTGCAAGTTACGCCTATAAGCCAAAGAAGTCAAAGTAACTTGAAACGAAATCAGAGGAAAGAGCAAGCGAAAAATAATGCCGAGCCCGCACGACTTATCCTTATGGATGTACTTCTGTACTTCTATAAAGAACGTTATTGGTTGACAGGGTACAACCGTCAACCTTTAAGTTATTATATTGAGCGGTGTTTTTCCGAACGCGACGGGATGTCATAGTCATATATTAAAATTAATCTGATTATATATATATATATATATATATATATATGTGTGTGCATGTACAAAACCTTTTCATAAGTAAGAAGTATCCTCGATGAGTGACTTGTAAGTCTCTGCTCAGAGGCGCACACAAGTCGAAGACACGGATGTGAGGGCAAGGCTGACAATACAGCCGTTGAATGTAGGTCTTGCACGCACACAGGCTCGCCTCCTGCTGTATGGCCGTTGTGCTCATTTGACTGGCGGTTCGGCTGATTCTGTTGAAGCTGTTGCTGTCGACATTTGTTGATGGCACAGAGGAAATCCTCTCGATAGACAGGCATCCAAAACACCAGGCGCCGACCCAACTGCAGTGATGCAACAGCAAAACGCATCAAATCCGAGATGACATCCGGCAAACTGTAGGAAACTTTCGTGGGAATGTGTTGACTAGCACTGTAACAGAAGAAAAGAAAACACCAAAACAAACGGACGAATTACACAACTTGTAAAGCAAATGACACCATCAAACGGTCAAACGTAATAGCACGTTACATTGTCATAGGTGTGTTACCGCATTGTAAACCGTGGCCGATAACCTTACATCTAAATAACCCTTCAAACAAGCACAGCGCGCCTATCCGATTTCAATGGTAAAGTTGATCACAGAAGCCAACTGGAACTGCTCGACTCACCGTTATTCTGTGTCGCGGGAGTACTGCGGACTAGGTGGGTGAAACTATGGATGTGACAGAAAATGTATCGCTAACCGGCGCTCACGAATAACTGCACTTGCTCCGCTCTTTGTCTGCATTTGGATTATCTATCTTTATAGGAAAGACAACCATACCGATTAATAAATTAGAGTACAACGGTCCAGGCATTGCTATGGACGCCTTGGGTTCCCTTACGAACCTAGAACTAACGACCGATGCCAAAGGCCAATTTCTGCTGAACCTGACGTGACGTCGTTAATGCACATCTATTTGCTTCATTTGCTCTCTAAATTTAGTTTCCCTTACCCCTAACGGCGTAAACACAAAATTGTGCTGATCGGTAAAGCCAGCCAACACTATATACGCTATCTCAGATTCGAGAGCACTCGTATACGCGACGTGTAATGCACATGTTCCCTTTACTGTAAATAAAGCTTAAGTGTAAATTATATATATATGAATTCTATATTTCGCATTATCTTTTGTAAGCATTTTTGGTCAAGTTGTTGAAAGACATCAACTACGTCCTCTACGTGTATGTCCTTTCTTAGCATATACATATATATATATATATATATATATATATAAGCATTTGGCACACTATGAAACACAACATGTTGCGGCTAGCCGTCATAACATAGAAACAGCTGTGACGAAAGGTTGTTTATCAACATACAGATGACCGGGAATGTTGTGGGGCGATGTCTTGGACCCAACTCGTTCGGTGCTTTCTCGAATTCCGTACGGGGGATCAGTCAGGATGGCGTCAAATAACGGACGCCAGTGAAAAACCGGTCTTGACGAGTCCCCGACTACCACGTCAAGATAGCGGCCTGAACATCCGTACTGTCGAAGGTTCGAGCGGACACTCTCGCCTTCTTTTCGTCGTTGCTCGTTGTACCTCGACGGTTTCGTTCGGCCATGTAATAGCATAAAGTCAATGTCCATGCCTACAACCGAGAGCAGCCCACAAACCACCGCCGATAAACAAAGAAACATGTAAACATAATCAATCGCAAAAACTAGCGCTTATTTCATTGTGTCCTGATTCGCATACGACATACTGACCGCCTGAACATAGCTGGCCAACTGGGTACCTTTCAAAAAGCATTAAACGATATAGATGTGCAATATAAGAAGACGTGGTTAGGGACAGCTCGGTTACAACTGACATTGGCATTGGGATGGCACAGCCAACAACTAAATAATATTATGTGATTTTACCACAACAGGACCAAATCCTCTGACTGGGCTAAAACAAAGAAATTAAACGAGTTTTTAGTGAACACACTTAATAGCCCGCCGTAGGTTTGAAAATTACAATAATAAAAGAAAAACATAACGAACGGGAAAAGATAAACAAACTAACTAGAAATTAAGACCGGCAGAAGAATCATTCTGCTAAAAACAGTTTGACCCAGTATAAAGGCACGGATATCACTGACGTGATGTGTGCTGCGAATGCATACATGAAAATAGATACCTCTAGAATAGTGGGTAAAGCCGATAATTTACAAAATAGACCCCTCGGAGGCAGGATGTTCCAAATGCACAACATACATCGAATAACATTGGCTAATGGCCAATCTTCAGGTGATATTTATATATATATTTTTTTTTAATACTAAAAGTACCTACCAATGACGTATGCTTTGTGTAGCGCTGCCGCAACAAGGAGACTGGCGGAGCCGACAAAGGGATCATAAACAAGGTCAGCATCTCGAACCTGGGCTATGTTCGACATAAGAACCGAAAGCGTGGGATCCATCGAAGTGTTTGCGATAAACTCCCGATTCTTTAGGGATAACCGAGTCACAAGCTCCCTTTGACCCTCGGCCACCTAAGAGCAACCGACAAAACACAAGTTATTAATTTGCAATTTTTCAAAAATTAAATGGCAAATATATTTCAATTAAAATTCTTTATTTCCCATTAAGACCTGGTGCCGTGGGCACCGTGGTAGCGGGGTTATGTCGGTGTTACTATATAGAGAGAGAGGGAGAGAGAGAAGCAGAGACTAAGGCTAAATGCAAATAAGTTAATAAAGATTAAATGTAACGCATATAGTTACGGTTAAAAAGAAGTCTAGCGCTAAGCTGAACATGAAAAATTAAGGGCGTCATTCGAATTCAGCCAAAATTGAACCAGCTAGCCGTTACTAATACACACCTGCCTGCCAAAGAACACCTTGAAAGGCTGATTTGGTACGCAATTGCTCTCCTGCCCGTAGTACTCGATGATGTGGTAGGTCCAGGTTGGGCGTTGGAGGTCGATTTCACCGTTAAACGGGAGGAAATCAAACAATTCCATCTTGGCGATCTTGTCACATCGCGGAATCTTTCTCTTCCCAAACGCTTCCACTTCGAACCTGAACGTATCACTATGCTATAATACCATCAGTCATACAAACAAACAAAGGTAAAGTGAGGTATATAGTAAGGATAGACGCACGAGTATTTTCATACACAAGCACTATCAGCTACTGATGCTTTCTCCATATGCTTACGCCATATTGCCTAAGGCAATTCAGCGATACTTCTTGTCTATGCAAATATTACGAATTTACCACTGTAACGTTTTTACGTTCTCGGTCAAGAGCATAAAGATAATATATTGTGGATACCAGTTTATCATCCAGTGAAACTATAAATGGGGAATAGTCGTGCACCCTACCCACATTGAAACATTTGTGATCCTCGTCTTGTTCGGTCTGAGCCCTATTATAATCTAGCGAACCCAAGACACTTTCGTAATCTTAGCGGTGCTCGATGTAAGCAAATCAGCAATTCACAAAGTCCTTTAAAAACCTGAAACTACTTTTAAGGTGAATTATTAGACACCTATTTTTTAAATTAACCAATAAAAAGTATTTAAAACGCAAACGCATATCCTGTGGTGAATGTTGAGTTTTTACGATAACACGAGAAGAAGCCTTTACGGGCCCGATGCTTCAGACTTTGCCCAGACTTAGCCGAACCGAGAAACCCACGGAGAAGGTATCGCTGTGATGTTGGTGGGATATGAAAAGTATCGTTACTTAGGATATGCTCAGATAAAATCAGACGTCTACTATAGACATCTATAACCGACAACTACAGCATGTTTGAAAATTTACAATTGACTTAACCAAATTTGAAATACAAAGATAACACGCCCGCATAGAGTAGATAGGCCATATCTCGTCAAAGCAACGGTCGAACATAATTAAATTGACCAATTCTCCAAAAAAACAATCCTGAACATTTCGAAAAAGGGGTGGAAGACCAGTTTGCTTCCAAAAATCAAGACAGAAACAAAAACCTTTCTTACCTAGACCGAAAAACAATTTATCTAGGTAAGAGTGAAAAATAACCTTCGAAAAATTACACTATATACTATCAGATTTGTATATGTTAAAACCATAACTGGAAACCCTCATGAGTATTCGACTTTCCACAGATTTATGTTGTTTTACCTTAGACGTTCATTGCACATGCCTAACTAATGCTTCCTACATCACTTCGCAATCCTTTCACTGACCGGCTCGATCTGTTTTTCCCGTAGTTGGTCAACGACGTCCTGAAGAGAGTCACCCTCAGCCATGAGTTCGCTCACATGACGAATGAGAATGCTTCGCGAGCAAATTCGGACGAGATCTTGTTCATCCTCGCAGTTCACAACCAACCATGGTCGCTCCGTGCCCGATTCACTAGAATTTTTCGGCAAACAGCAGCCCTCGATTAGCTTGTAAAATGCTTTGTAGAGCGGATATATATTTCCCAAAAAGATCTTTAGTAACAGTATCATCTAACCCGAACATACTTTATATATATATATATTTGGGGGAGCTTGAAAATCAGAATAGCTTGACTAGACGTACGGTAGCTACAGAAAGTAGAGGTTCATGCAAAGGTTTTAGCATTTAAAATGTCGCTTAGAAAGAGTAGAGGACTCAATTCAAGAAATCCTGCCTTGAACATCCGGTCTATTTGCGTCCCTCTTTTAACGTTACAGGGCATATAAGTATCCCCTTAATATAAAAAAAAACAAGATTGGATTTATAAAATCAAATCTTGCTTTTGAGGAAAAAGCTAAACTCAGCGGAACCACGGCAATCTTCTGAAGATTATCAACTACGAACGACTGCTTACTGCAGAAATGACTAGTTGTTAAGATGCGTTCACTTTACTATGCCTGTTTAAAATCTCATGATGAAGACCAAATAAACATGAAAGTGCCTACATTAAAATTCCGTCTCTATTTGCCCTATCTTACATATGTATTACATTATATTTCGCCATTGTTACACAATTCAAATTACATTACACGTGTTCATTAAGTCTTAAAAACTGCATTCGCTTTCATATATAGAATATGTTGTATACGCATTATGCGGAAAATAGCGCCGACCCAACATTCAATAAGCTGGCGCTGACTGACAGGTCTCGTGAAGATATTTAATGCAAATGAAGCCATAAAATGAACGGCAAGACTTATCGCAAGAGTCGCATGGAACCCAGTCGCATAGGATATGGAACTCTATGGCACAGTTTGTGGTAGAATCCGCATACGCAAAAGCGGGTAAGAACGTGGCGCTGCTCGAAGAGCGGTTCCATCCGTGCATTGTAACATTGCGGGCGTCCTGTGGAAAACGTCTGGTACTCAAACCCTTACGGCACGCTTGCAGTGAAGGCGTTAGCGGGACTGAAAAAGTCTTATCTTATTATATAAGACGGCCTATCACAAACATTTATATTAAAAGTTCGAGTGTGCTACGCATATCACATTAAGGTAAGCCACATTTGATGCGATGTTGCTGACAGCGTGACTTGCCTAAGCTCCATACAGCTGGATTGATTACATTACGACCACTTCACATACTAACTCAACAATATTGGTCGGAGCCGAAATAAGTATACTCTAGACTGCAAACGATGCTTTTCGACAATCGTGAGCGCAGGGGAATAGGAGGCCCACATGCGAATCACGATGATACACTTCATAATTTCTCGACTTAGCGTGAAATCGAAACGGACTAGCCGCTAGATCTACTATTAAGGACACCGGCCGCAAACCTCGAGGGATAAGGTTCCTAATTGTACTTTTGATAATATTATTAATAATACTTATTTCGGTGACTTCCTTCATGATTAGATTGCACCAGAGTTAAAGCAATTGCCATTTGACAATATTGATCGACTGAAATCATGATGCTGTGCTTGCTATGAACTTCGGACGACAGCCACCAATACAGAATCCAGGATGTTCAAACCGACCATATCAGAAAGATAATAACAGTAATAGATACAAATCCTGCGGCGTGGAAAGTTCGTGACACGTTCTTTGTAGTGCATATATTTATATGTCCACAATGAATATATGTCCGCAGCATCTGATATATATATATATTTTTTTTTTTATAGAGGTAACTGGTAAAATGCGTTATGCACACCGGGCGACGTTGTTAAAGCCTCGGTAGTGTGGGACTCGCACCCACTAAAATCCAGTCGTCCTCTTTGCCCCTTGACGGGGGGTGGCCGCAGTACTGTCTTCTCGAGATTACTTCGCCTGGCCACTCTTCTTGCCATTTAGGCTGCTCGGCTTTGTGCGGCGGTTATTTTCGCCTCAGAGATACCTTGTGCGAATCTTCTTACTAGAATCCAGGATTTGTGATCTTTGAGGAGCGCCTCTACAAGGGCCTGGCATGTCAGGGGGTTCTGCAGTCCTAGGTTCCGGGACAATAGCTCTCGCTCAGTGTCGAAGAAGGAGCACCGCTCATAGCAGTGCCTAACATCATCCGGCTCCCCCGAGTTGCACATGCGGCATACAGGGGAGTCAGTTTTACCGATGCGGTGTAGGTACTGCTGAAAACAGGCACCATGGCCTGTTAACAGTTGCGCGAGTGGGTAGGTAAGCGAGCCGTGTTTGAGGCTGTACCATTTTTTAAGATCAGGAAGTATTGATCTTGTCCAATATCCAGGATGGCCCGGCTGGATTGCTTCCCATTGCTGGCTCCATTCGCTTAGTGTGTCGGTTCTGCTGTATATATATGTATATATATATATATATACATATATATATATATATATATATATATATATATATATATATATATATATATATATATATGTGCCACAGTCCCTGGCAATATATTATTGTCGTTGCACATATACGCAATAAAAACAAATTAACATTCAATATATTTTCCTATAGAGGCTTGTAAACCCGCAGTCCAACTTAGGTGTGAAATACAGGCTCTCAAATACATGAAAAGGGGAAGGTGACTGGGTAAATTACAAGGAATCCACCGAAAGCACTGACGGAGCGTCATGTATATTAAACTTCAATGTATGAAATTGTCTTGGAGTCTATTATATCCAATTATTATTCAATATGACTAATTAGCATTGAGCATTAGCCACAATAGCCGATTGTTGCGAATATTAATGACTAACCCGAAAGTGACTGTATGCACATAAGCTACAATTTATTTTGTAATAATAATAAAAATAATCAGCGGTATTAAGAAAGAGCTGGCCTAGTTTAAGAATAGAAAAAAAGCATATATATATATATATATATATATATATAATTATTCAACACTTGATCTGTAGTTTGACTTTTTGTATCTGCATTTCATTTCAGCAATATATATATATATATATATATATGTGTGTGTGTGTGTGCGTGCTCATTGCTGAAATGAAATGCAGATACAGAAAGCCAAGCATCAGATCAAGTGATACCGTGTGCACATATCGCATTCAGACCTGTGTGCGCTACTAATCAACTAATAGCAGGCCAGCTTATGAGTAATGATTTTTAAGAAAGTTATTTTTAATTCTAGATCCTCCTCCGCCTCCCACGAGCTTGGAATCGCCGCAAGGCATATCCTCAATACACCGAGGACCGGACATGTTGAGATATGTAGGGTTTTCCCAATAGTCGTTAAGGCAGGCAGTTCGGTCGTTGATTCAAGGGTATCGTTAATCATCTATTCCCAATGAGCATCACTCGGAGAAACTCGATCATCAATGGGAATCAAATCATCAATCGATCAACAATGGGAATCAAACCGGCGACACTCCGGAAGATGACAACCATGACTAGCGCTCTATGCGCCCCTCTAGACCACCTCGCCACACAACAGTGGATCAGTCTGATGCAGTCGTCATGTGTATCTATAAAGCTATCCGCCTATGTATTTATCACTTTGTCTGTCCATATTTGTCTCTCTGTGTACTTATAATTTTATATACACATGTCCGTTTATGTATAATTTTCTCTGTCTTTGTGTCTACAGATGTGTCTGCCTATGTATCTATAATTGTGTCTTTTTATGTATGTGTTAATTTGTTTATCTCTGTCTCTATCCATTTGTCTGTGTATGCATCTGTCAATGTATCCTTCTATTATATCCTATCTAGCTATCTTTGTATTTATACATTTATCTGGGTATGTACCTGTACGTGTATCGGTTTATGTATTTATGCACTTGTCTGTCTACGTATATATCAATTTGTTTGTCTATGTACCTGTAGATGTATCTTATGCATCTATCATATTGTCCTTCTATGTACCTGTAGATTGGTCTGTCTATGTATCTATCAATACGTCTGTCTATTTATCAACTTATATGCTTATGTATATAGGAGTTTGTCTATCTAGGTATCTATAAATTTGTCTGTCTCTGTATCGATAAGTTTGTCTGTCTATGCATGTATGAACTTGTATGTCTATGCAAATTTCAATTTGCCTCTCTGTCTATAAGTTTGCCGATCTATGTATCTATAAGTGTATAAGTCTGTTTAGTTATAAATGTGTGCATATTAATTTTTTTCCTATGTATCTATCAATTCGTCTTTTTCCGTTTTTCATGTCATGGCTAATTTTGAATCCACTCCGGCATTTACCTTGTCTAAATTGGACACCATGCAAACCAATTTAAGTGGCCGGTCTGGGTCTCGAACCCAGTCCTCCCGAATGCAGGGCAAAGGCTTTGCCACTAAGGCATCTTGCTCGGTGTGGTTTTCATTCATTTTCGGTGGATATTAATTTGTCTTTCTATGAATATTTACGTTTGTCTGTCGTTGTGTCTGTACGTTTAAGTGTCCGTGTATCTATAAATTTGTCTGTCTATGTATGCATAAGTTTATATATGTCTATGGATTTATCAATTTGTTTATCTATGTGTCTATGAATTTATCTGTCTATGCATACATCGATTTGTCTCTCTATGTAAATATAATAAGTTTGCTTCTCATGTATTTCTAAGTTTGTCTGTATATTTAATTATCTTTCAATTATCTGTCTGTCTAAGCATATATAAATCAAAAACAAAACACGGGGAACACAGATGTCTCATAATACAATAAAATAAAGAAAATGTATTACCATCACCCCCTCCCCCCCGATTATCATTATTACCATTATTATTGTCTGTCAATTTGTCTATCCAAGCATCTATCAATTTGTCTGTCTGTCTGTCTTTCTATGCACCTACTATATTTATTAACACCCGGGCTGGGTAAGTATGTTTATGTTACATCACAGTGTTTCGACAACAACATATCGATCTAGCGTTTTGCCAGTTCTGATATGGACCTATTACCAATTACTATCAATAATCAAACTAAGCACCTACTACGTCACTCTGTGTTCATATATCTCTCTATCTAGCTACCTCTCATCGGTCATCCAGAGTCGTCGGCCTTCAAGCTGTCGGCCGACGAAATTAAGCCGGGTGGCGCCGAAAAGCTCGATCAGCGACTCGAGTTCGGCGTGCCGAAACTCGACGTGTTCGTGGGCGAACCAGATCAGGTAGGGCCGGCCTGCAACCGGCAACGACGACGGATTCCGATGCTGCTTTGTTGTCGTCGTCGTCGTCGTTGTCGTCGTTTTTGTAGCTGTTACGGCCTCACCGGCGGCTGCAACTGGACCAACCCCAGAGACGGCGGGGGCGCCCACGGCAGCTGAGGCGTCGGGGGCTGCAGCAGCAACTGCAACCCCCGACGACGCCGATGCAGCAGCTGCAGCTGCAGCTGCCGCAGCTGAGGCTGAGCCGGCTTCAGCAGCCGCATCGACGGATCCGATGACTCCAGCCCCGGCGGGGAAATTGGCCAGCGACCGGCTTATCCAGCCGGCCACTTTCTGCTGTGCTTCGCAAATGGTGACGCCGGTTGTCGTCGTTGACGCAGAGAGAGACAGACGACGACACGAAACCACTGACGAGCTGTTGCTGCACCACCACCACCAGTCGAGAGCGGAGCAAGCAAGCGAAGAGCAATAGCCGCGGTAGTAATGCGCGCACCAGCGTCGCATAGGAATGTAACTGAGGCTGTAGTGGTTCGTTGGCAGTTTCGTGATCCGTTCCGATGAACGTGGCAGATTCGTTCCGATGAAACACTCAGCCGGCGACGAATTCACACGCGCACGCAGATAGATACAGACACACACAGTCAGTCACCCATTCACAGCAGCAGCAGCTCAGCCGCGTGATTGGTTATGCCGGCACGAACGAACTAAGCTAAACAGCGACAACACGCATGACTGTGACTCATTATCGCTCATGCGATAATACGAACGCTAATACGCACGATTAAGCAATACACCGGTTCAGTCGAACGACCTCATCATTATCAGCATCAACATCATCATCATCATCGTCGTTGACATGGTGCATATCGCTCGGCGAATCTACATGATTGACCTCGCTTAACTAACAACAACTACCTGTCCGTCCGTCAAACATGTCGCTGGACTACGGCTACAACAAATCAACGCGCGTTCACCGATCGATCTTGCTCGTACTGTGCTCGATGCTTGAGCGTGGTTGATAGAGATTGTTGATTATGTTGTCTGGTCGACAACGATGGCGTTGTCTGGTCGAGCGCAAATCCGCAACGCCGCCTCTGCCGTAAACGCCACACCTGCATGAATCTTTGTTTCCCGCTGGATTCGAAATTCGAACAACAAACACCGCACGTGAGTGAGTGAACATTCAGATACATTCAATAGTATCGTGTCAAAGGGCTGCCTCGAAAACACTCTCTGTTCGGCTGGTTTGAATTGTGCGCGCCTTGAGTTGTGACGTCCTGCATTGCTGCACCGCAGACGCTGCCGCCATACACACCCTCACGTTACTACACACACACAGAACAGGCAAATTAATTGTTCAATTTACTGTGTTTTTACCGGATTTAATGCCAGAAGATTCTATTCTTGGGCCGAGATGGTATACATTATACATATTATTTGTATTATTATTATTAGTAATGCTATCCTTATTACATGGAACAGCCAACTGCTGCTGTCCAGAGCACATTCTTAAGCCACGGATAGACAGATCACAACAACGTAGGCAGCTAACGACGTCGCGCCTGCCGACGGAATGTCGTTTCGTCGTCTGCTCTGTTTACAAACAAACAACACACATACAGCCAAAAAGGCTAAATAAGACTTGGAACCAGAAGCAGCCTGTTCGGGGCTGCGCCTCGTTGTATTCGATCCATAATAACACTCTTTGCCTTACAATAGTAGCAGTAGTAGTACTAGTAGCAAAACCAGTGTCGAATAGTCGTTATTCATTGTTGCCAACCAGCTGTGTGTGGTGTGAGCGTGTGCGTGAGTGCAAGGTAACGTAGCCTAGGCTAGATTCTAGCCTAGCGTTGTCTTGGCTAGTCGAGTCCAAGTTTAGTCCCGTAGTATTTGCGCGCAGCACACATGAGCGTACAAACGGAGAACAACGTCGTGGACGCTTTGGCGACGGCTGTCGAAGGCACCGCCATCGCCAAATCGACGACGTCGAAGAAAAAAGCCAAGAAAGTGAAGCCCGAACGCGAGGTTGACGCCAGCGGCCTCACTGAGCAGCAGCAGCAGGTGGCGCAGGTCGTGCCTACCAAGGCCGGCGATACAGTGGATGACGGCGAAAATGAAGACGACGACGATCCCACCGCGGCCAATGAGACCGATAAATCGAACGGTTTGGCCAAAAAGAAGAAGCGGAACCGCAAAAAGAAGGCTGGAGGCGGCGCTGGAGCTGGAGGTGAAGGTGGAGGCGGTGGTGGGCCTGCGAAGTCGCAAACCGAACCGCCGACGGTGCCCATCACCGAGCTTTACCCCGATGGCAACTATCCGCAGGGCGAGTGCGTGATGCACCCCACCCCGAAGGACATGCCTGCCGGCGACCAGACGGCGAAGAACCGCTTCACGTCCGAAGAGAAGCGAGCGCTCGAAATGGTCAGCGAGCAGGAGTACCGCGAGATTCGGCTGGCCGCTGAGGTGCATCGCCAGACCCGGCAGTACATGCAGCGCTACGTAAAGCCCGGCATGTCAATGATCCACATCTGCGAGACGCTTGAGGGCACGGCGCGGCGACTCATCCGCGAGAACAAGCTCGAAGCCGGTCTCGCGTTTCCGACGGGCTGCTCGCTGAACCACGTCGCGGCGCACTACACGCCGAACGCGGGCGATCCGACCGTGTTCAACGCTGCCGACGTGTGCAAGATCGACTTTGGCACGCACATCAACGGGCGAATCATCGACTGCGCCTTCACGTGGACGTTCGACAATAAGTACGACCGTCTGCTGGAGGCGGTGCGCGAGGCGACCTACGCCGGCATCGCGACGGCCGGCATTGACGTTCGCCTGTGCGACATTGGCGAAGCCGTCCAGGAGGTGATGGAGAGCTACGAGGTCGAAATCGATGGTAAGACCTACCCAGTCAAGTGCATCCGAAATCTGAATGGCCACTCGATTGCGCCCTACCGCATCCACGCCGGCAAGACGGTGCCGATCGTTAAGGGTGGCGAGCAGACGCGCATGGAAGAGGGCGAGGTGTTCGCCATCGAGACGTTCGGCTCGACGGGCCGCGGCGTTGTGCACGACGACATGGAGGTGTCGCACTACATGAAGAACTTTGACGTCGGACACGTTCCACTCCGACTGAGTTCGTCGAAACAGCTGCTCAACGTGATCAACGACAACTTCTCGACACTTGCGTTCTGCCGCCGGTGGCTCGATCGGGTCGGCCAGACCAAGTACCTGATGGCTCTCAAGGATCTGTGTGACAAGGGTATCGTTGATCCCTACCCGCCACTCTGCGACATCAAAGGCTGCTACACCGCGCAGTATGAGCATACGATCATTCTCCGGCCGACCTGCAAAGAGATCGTCTCGAAAGGAACTGATTACTGAGCAGCTGGACGGAGGCCTGTTCAGCTCGCTAGCTCACCTGCCCGCCCAGGCATCGTGTGAAGCCATTCAGCAACTCTAAGATCTATATATATACATACATATATATATATATCCTCGTTAATAAACTAAGGAGCTGTTCACAGTTACTACTTGATTGCCATATATTTGCACACAACTGGAGTTCAGATTCATTGGCTCGACGACTATTAGGAGTTCAATACAGCATTGATTTACAGGATTTACATTTATAGATGATCTAAGAATCTTTCAAAACGCAGCTAAGCGCAGAGTAGTCACGTAAGGAAGTATATATATATATATATATATATATATATATATATAATCAAGCAGTGCCCTGAAACACTGTTTAAGAAGGCCTTAGACTTAAAGGTTCGTAATGTCGTACTGAACAATCGCCGAATTACTATCAGGAAGATGTTTTATGAGTCAGAAGATTAGCGGCGAAGTTGGTTCCAAAAAACTTTGAATATCCAGCAAGTGAATGCCCGTCGGATAATGCCTGAATTGATCCTTCTAGCGGTAGCAGAAGACCCTGAACTACTTCAGAGAATGATTACACGAAACAAGTCATGGGCGTATGGGGTTACGACATCGAGACCACAGCCCAATCCGCCCAGTAGTGCTTTCAAAAAGAGTGTCGATCGAAAAAATGCAGACAGAGCACATCCAACAGCCAGGTTCTTCTTTTCGACTACAATGGAATCGTCTTCTACGAATGTTTGCTATTTGGTTCTACGTTAATAAGGAATTCATTTTCGCACAATCCGCAAAATTTTAAGAGGATTGCACCAGAACGTCCGACGCAGGAGGCCTGAACTCCGAGCAAACAACTTTTGGATCTTCCACCACGACAACGCACCGGCGCACACGTTGTTACTAAGTTCGGATTGTTTGATGAAAAACCGATTTCGATATTTTCGCAACCCTCCATATTCGCCTGACCTGGTTCCGCATGGCTTTTCTTGTTTCCACTGGTAACATTTTAAAGGGACAACATTTCGAGACCATAGATGTACAAAAGGGAAATTGTCAGGAGTAGCTCAACTCGAAACGAACGATGCGTTTGAAAATGCTTCGGGGAGTAGAAAAAAAAAGTGGCAGAAGTGCATTGTAGCGGGCAGGAGCTATTTTGAAGAAACAAACACTTCGGAAGAATAGATATTCCTTTTTTAATATGTATTGGAACTTTTCGATTTTCTCTCGTATATATATATATATATATATATATATATATATATATATATATATATATATGCCTGTATATGGAGCACACTTCATTTTTTTTAAACTAAAATTGCGAATTATAGTCGGACGGCACTAAGCCAATATTTTATGAAAAAAATCGCCTTCGCCAGGCAATGCACAGTACATAGAGCATGCGACAATCATAGAGGACGTGAAGCGTGGTCATTCATCATGGCGCGATCAATGACGATCACGGTGATAATGATAATCATTTATTATCTTTCCATTTTATAGTAGTTGTCTTGTTGCAATGCAGAGCTGGCTTGCCATTGCAAAACAATCAAACGTGATACAAAACAAACGCTAAATGCGACAAAACAATGATAAGGCTTGGTCAGGTATGAGATGATGCAAGCTCTTCCTAACAGCAGCTGTTGGAAACGGCCCCTCCCCATACGCAGTCGCTGCCCTTGTGGAATGCGTACGTTCATCGGACACAACATTTGCCATCTGTCATCTAAATGCAGCCACTGACTAACTCCTATCGAGCGCAGGCATCTGCGTCACGTACGCATGCGGTCTGAAGCTATAGACAAACAGCACTAATTACGAAATGTGCACAAGCGCGCAGTGCAGTTATTATCACGGCATGAATATCAATAGTATAGAAGTAAGAAAACAGGCATTAGGTAATATATTTGAGAATTTATTGTATACTCTGTCTTGTCGCCGAGGCAGCAGTATAGCTATCGAAGTGCTAATACACATCCACTCCACTCGTCAAGGATAACACTGACTGATTGGCCACTACAACCACGAGTGTCTCAACTGCTGCTCGTTGCAGTCACATTTTTAGCACTGAAAGATTTGCTGTTCACCATTATCATCTCGTCCACGCAGAATAGCGTATTTTTTGGCATAATCCATATGGGCGAGTGCACAGACACTTTTTGGCACACTGCTCCAATGTACAGTACGATAGACTGGCTTCGCCAGCTGTGGCTTCTCGGCGGCTCATCTATTGAAGTGACCGACATGTGAGATATAGTAGAAAAATTAAGATAACCACTTCCTTCTCCTAAATATTTCTATTTTTCTCCCTCTGTCGGTCCCTTTAATCTCTTCTTGTCTGAAGGAGACACCAAGTCCTGCTGATAGGAATTATCTTAAATATAGTGTCCATATATATATATATATATATATATATTGCTTGCCCTTGGCTGAGGCGAGGCGCATCTCGCAAGAACGAGGCAACTCTTCTGCCTGACTTAACTGCCACTGCCTGTCATAACAGCCATTCTGCTTCCTCAACAACAGCCTTCGCATAACCGTCTGTCCTTTTAACAGCCCTCACGCGCAAACTTACAGCTACAAAGCTACAGATACAGAGTCACATAAGATCACACAAGCAGCTACCACCGGCTGCCTATTCAGTTGGCTAGCAGGATGAAGCAGACACTCTCGCATATATCAGTTGTCAATGAGAAGACTTCACATCGAACGAGGCCTCCTCGCGTGCCGCGCTTCGTTAATCCTGCCGCAATAATATCTGTTATATACATAAGCACAAGCACGCACACACCAACATGTGTGCATGAGTGCAGGAGCAAGCGCACTTGGAGCACGCATATTTTGATTACACTTGTTTTCGTCTGAGATCATGGAACATAGTAGCAGTAGGCGGCCATAGATGACCGACTGATCATAAATGATACTGAAGAGTAGTCTCGCTATTGGTTCTGTAGTAACATTCACACCACACACCACATTCGACGTCGGCCACCAAAGCCACAACACGTTCCGTTGATTGACGTGCATGGCCTTGATAACCCAGTCGAAGGTTTATAACCGCACCTGGTTAAATACTAAATCGTTACTTTGCTTTACGATTTAAAAACACTCCCGCAGCCTGAAGATGCAAAGTTCCGCAAATGTTACATATCAACAAGCAACAGGAACATGCTTCACTCTAATATTACCAGCATGCATTCTATACGCTCTAATTAGTTGAAATGCACGTGTACAACATTATATATATATATATATATATATATATATATATAAGCGTCGAGAAAAACATGTGGACGCACTTAGGTTTTAACATAAAATAATAGAGATGTTGAATTCTACTTTGTCTCCTATATCGAGTATTTAAAGATGGCATCGGCCACGCAACGCGGCGTCTTTCCAATATAGTGTGGAAGTATGCAAAACGTTAAGTTAATTTAGAGTTAGAGGGAGAGAGAGAGATATACCAAGAACGGAGTCTCAAATATGCCCGTCACAGTCAGGCCTTTTCCCTTCACAAAAAGTCACTGCGTGTTGATATCACGTAATACATACGCAGCTATTGTCTCGGACTCCCACCTTTTTACAGTTTAACTTTCAAGTCAACGTATAACGGCGTGCGATATCGTTGGATCATGTGTACCAAACCTTCACATGATTCCATTGATGTACGCCTGCACCGTCAGTGCAGAGTGGCGCGGCGTTCAGCGATTGCCCCACAAGAAGTGCCTGAACAGGTTCAGATTTTGAGCTATAAAGCTTTCGCCGACCGTCACATTAATCAACTTGTTTGAAGATTCCGAAACGCGTGCTCCGTTTTGTAAAAGCAGCGCTAACGCTCGCCTCCAAATAATGTCGCACGTGGCGGCGATAAGAGCTCGTGTGTATGTAAAACGGTGTCGCACTTGGCGTCGTCCCAAGCTACAGACAAATGTCACTTTTGTATCAATAGACGTGTGAGCGGACGGGCAGGGGAAAGCTGCCGAAAACCGCCCACACGTGCTAAATCTTCACGACAGGAATGACTTAGAGAGTACTTAATCAAGACAACATTCAGCCTGCGCCGATGGCGAAAAACACTTGGCACGCTAACACGTTCGAGGGTCTCGACCCACTGACGGCAAACTCACACAGAACTAGTACGTAACGCAATTATCATATATATATATATATATATATATATATATATATATATATACTCGCTTTACATAGACAAGTGGTGAGCAATCATTGGCACTAATGCCAGCCACGTCACGGCATTCGTCGGATTCTGGATACAGCTGGTCCAGTTCAGTAGGAAACATTCCAAGGGGAAGAAAAATGCAATGTTCAAAAGCCTACTGAAATATAACCTGTGTGAGACATGCGTGTTAGTGTCCCGAAATTACAACTAGCATCATGCGACGTCTTGTTAACATTTTCTTGAAACGCAGTTCACGACAGCATGGCATCAATGGTCTTCATCGAACAAGAACCCTATCATCGCCTTTCGACTACAGTCTGTAATTAGACGGGTCCTGTGATTGCTTGCACGGCTTGATCAAGATTCCATCCGGTGGTCTCCAGTACAGCCTTCGTCTCGGAAAATGGTATCGCGGCACGAGATGTCTGTCCGCGTGCCAGAAGGCCTCGAAGTCGAGCCAGCTTAATAGCTTTATGCACGTTCCACCCGGCGACGTTAAGAGCAGCCAAACAGTCATCTGAAGGTAAATTTTCGCTAGCTAAGACTTTTTGCATAATGTGAACTTCGTCCGAGTCCGCCCCGCGTTCCCGGCCCTGTGTACGCTTCGCTGCAGCTCGATGAGCGCTAAAGTCGAGAAGGTCTTCGCAGCTAACATGCCGATCGAGCCTCTTTTTAGGTTTCGCTCCTATCTCGCGATACCCTGCAGCCAAATCTATAGCATCATCCGAATCAACAACGTCAGGCATGGAGCACTGGCTGACCGATTTTTCATTACTATACGCTGGTAGTGCTCGGATTAGAGGCTCATGTCGTAACGGATGAGTCTCGGGTCGACAGGGTAGACTCTCCGACGAGCCAAAGCATTTAAGGGTGCGCGGAAGAGATTCACTGCTTCGAGATGACATCCCCACGAGGCTAATTGACGCGAAAGAATCTGGAATCGAACGTAATCTTGGCAAAGTTTGCGATATGCTCTTCGATTCGGGTTGCCTGATAGCTTCTGGCTGTTTGACGTTCACCTCATTGTTGTTAGCATCCGGAGGCTCGTATCCCGGAAGCATAAGTGGATGGATTCGTCTATGATGACGCAAGCTTGTAGAGGTAGGGACGGCAATTTTCGGCTTCGGAGGAAGTGGGGGAGGTATATCATGTCCTAGGACCGAACTTGTTGCGGGCAGTGATGGTTGTGGCCCCGCAGTTCGGTCAGCAGGAGGGCTATCTTCAAGGGAACAGCCAATCTCGCCCTTTTCGACAAGAGCGGAGTACACGTCGCTCACTTCTCTTGGCAACGCATCCTGCAGAGGCTTACTGTAATCCAGTAACTCGGAAAAGTTTTTTTTATCGTGATACGTCGACTTGGTGTTGAAGATGAAAAAGCGGGGACCGTTATGCTTTCTTGTGGGCGTAGCCAGAGGACTGCTCTGCTGTCCTTGCTGAAGGCTGCGACTAGCCATTTCTTTTGCCATATGGATAGCTGTGTCAAGAGCCTGCTCGTCATTGGGCGATATTGGCTTAACGATATGGCCAGGGCTACGGTTCTTAATGAGTGGCCGGGTATCCATGACGGTCGATGCCGATGACGTGCTTCCCTCCTTAGGTGGCCATCCGGCGCCTCCAACGACAGTTCGCGCGTTCAAAGTTCCAGTATCAGTCTCCTCCATGCCGCGAAATACCTGCAAGGCGCCACAAGTGACGGAAGCAACATTCATTATCGTATATAGAAACACGGTCAAGCCCGGTGGCGTGGTGCACCATTGCACATTTGTATTTATGGGGTCCGTCTATGAAACAATGCGAAAAGCAGTCCCATCGACGTTAAATCTCGACTGAGAATCAGCCCAGAAAGTATTTTTTTTATATAGAGACATGGTCACATGTCCGAGAAAACTACGTAGAGCTGCGTCAGCTATATTATTTATTTCCGTGTTCATACTAGGTTGGCTAAATATAAGTTTTCATTGCTCTTCTGTTGAGAAATTGAGCATTAAGATCCGCTAACATGTGAGCCAGGATTAAGGCGTACATTTGAGCGGCAAGTTTAACCCTGTAAAGGGGAACATGTGGGCGGTGATTAATAAATAATGTGACTAATTTCAGCTACAACGCCTGCCAATACGCGTCGATTACGGTGGATCTCTTAGAGATGATACTGTAATAAATCAAGTCTGTTTGCTCGCCCTCGAAAACAGTCTCACAAAAAGCTTTATTGAAAACGACACCAAATACAACGAACAAAAGCATCTGCATCTCCGTTTAATCACTACGATAGTCCATAATATATCTTGTGGTGCGTCAACCCACCTCGTTCGTAAAAATGGAAGGGCTTCTGCTGAGCATATATTAACAGTTTCTCGGCATATTTTCGAAGCCATTTTCTACTACTACAGCAGACAAGCAACGTACCTGCCTGGCGTATGACAAAATGTATTAATATGAATTAGCCTCTATCATGTTTACGTGTGCCCTAAGAAGTAAACGTTTTCAGCGTAACATATTTGAGCGATTGTGTCTAGTAATTTCGTATGTGCACTTATAACCCCTCCACTTTTGATCAATGGTCATCTGTTTTTGACTACTTCGCTTCTCCCTCAGTACATCTATAACACTTGAGGTGCCTTAAATATGGATTGCATCGTATGTAACAGGCCACCCAATCAAAATGATTTATTCACGAGGCTCATCGGCGGTCGCTAGGAGAGAGAAAAATTCTATAGTACGCTCGACTTTCGCCTAATTGTACGATGTTTATATTTATTGGTGACTCTTGACCTTCTGCGATCGCCAGAAGCCTCAAAGTCGCTTAGTTCAACAACCCAAAAAATATGCACTACGCCGTATGTCGTGACCTACGATTTAACATAATCTACAATTTAAAGTTAGCAAAATGCAACGCTAGCCATGAGTGCTGGCTTTGGATCATAGCGTGAAGCAGTGCGGCAGACTCGCATCCAACTAACACGCTACCTTCTTCTTGGAAATCTACTATAAACCGCTAACGCGTAACTCAGCTATCGCAAGGCGCAATAATACAACTCAGAATCCCTAGCCTGGGGCATTCTAAGCTTCCTTAAAGAAGTCAAATGGGTCGTATAGTCGGTTTGTATTCTTCAGGCAGACATGGCCACTGGTTAATTGACTAGCCACCCGTTAAAGCAAAAACCACTGTTAGGTATTAAGCGGCTGCGCGCGGGTTGAGTAGAACAGTAACGAAAAGGAGCACAAGCTCCGCAACTAGGGGAAACACAAAATCTACCACAACATAAATGGTGTAGCCTCAGAATCTCATCCAAGTTCAATAGAATCTAACCGAGATTACGGACGCCGCAACGCCAAAACCACGTCAACCGCAGTAGCTATGTATCACTGCCGTTGTCTATCTGTCACTACTTCTTCGCATTGCCCACAACTATGTTCCGATTTAATCGTGTACATGGCATGTTCGTTTGTATATATATATATATATATAAACATCTGGCATTCGGTTAGAAACCAAGCAGAACCTTAACCACAATCGAACAACTAACTATTCAAACGTATTCTCAAGGAAACGTCATCGAATGTTCTAACGGAACTAGTATCATGAATACGAGCTAACGTTTACTTTAATGACGATACATACACGATGGTTCAATTGAAGCAATTGTGGGAATTAATAAGAAAAAAAAAAGGAGACAAGGAAGAAACAGTTCCACGTGTCTATTGCGCATACCTCGTCACAAAGTGCCGGGCCCATATCGAATGGACTAAGGTCTTCATCGCTGATTTCGTGGTACTCGTGGCGTAAAGGTGGCCAAGTGGCATTCGCGGCTGCGGCGGCGGCGGCCTGTTCATCGTCGACGGGCAGCGCTGGCGCTGTAGCCTGTGTGAACGGAGGCGTATGAGCGGTGTCCTCTGTCAACGACTGACGCAGCAGAGGCGTCATGTCGGAGCTCGAGTCTCTTTGAGGACGGCGGGTTTTGGCCTTCGCCTGTCGGCCACTCGTCGCTCGCTGCATCGACGGCGACCGCAGCTGATTGAGGTCGAGAAACGGAGCCGTCGCCGAGGCGCGAAAGTACCCGACCGTGCCGTGACAGAAGCCCTTCCAGAGTTCGGGCGTACTCTTGTCCAGCACGATAATTAGATCGCCCTGCTGAAACGGCAGTGCGTGCCGCTGCGGGCGCGGCGCATTCTGCGAGCTTCGACGCGCCTGTACCTGATCGGGAAGCGAGCTCTCCATGAGGCCAACGAGCTGCGAAAAGCTGGGCCGGTGGCTCGGCTCGTGCGCCCAACACTTGAGCATGATCGCGTACGTCTTGCGAGGACATGCGTCGGGCATGGCCAACCGCTGACAGTTGGGCTCATCGATAGCCGCCAGGATCTGCTGGCCGCTGTATTCCTGCCAAGGCTGTTGGCCGTAACTGAACATCTCCCATAACGTCACGCCAAAAGCCCAAGCGTCGCTGGCGGACGTGAATTTTAGGAAATTAATCGACTCCGGTGCACACCACGCGATGGGCAGCTTCAGATTGGCGTTGAAGTTTGTTTGATAGTAGTCCTTTCCGACGCCGAGCGCCCGGGATAAACCAAAGTCGCTAATTTTCACGAGGTCTCGCGCAAACACCAGCACGTTTCGTGCCGCAAGATCGCGGTGAATCATGCGACGGCTCTCCAAATACGCCATGCCTTTGGCAATCTGATGACCAAATGCGCAAAGCGCCCGCGGACAGAAATGCATGGCCATACCGGGCTCTTTCAGACACTCTAGCAGTGAGCGAAATGGCGCCAGCTCCGTTACCAGCAGTAGATCCTGGCCACCGTGCACTACGCCGTGAAGTTTCACAATATTCGGATGCGACATGCCGTGCATGATGGCCGCCTCCTTCAGGAAGTCCTGCGCATTCGAGTGCAGTCGCTCTCGGGCGAGGCATTTGACGGCCACGTGAACACGCTGTTGGTGGTTCATCCAGACGCCTTGACGCACCACTCCGAATTCGCCGGCGCCCAGCTGTTCGCTGAGAATGATGTGCGAGCGCGGAATGAGGTGCTGCGGAAGACCACTCGGTCGATGCACTTCGCCGTTGCCCACAGCGTCGCCGAACAACTCGTTGTGACCCGTTGTCCGTTCGGCCGGCGCCAGCTGTCGCGGGCCCATGAGGAACTGGCGGATCTTGTCCAGGTAGCCGCTCGTGCAGAAATGCTTGTCAACGTGCCGGCGCAGTCGCCGCTGCTCCGTCTTGCTCATGCCCAGATGACGGAGATGGCGTTCGTCGAGCAGCTTAAGCTGTTCGGCCGAGTACACCTGCAGGCCGAGCACACCTGCGCGGAGCGGCTCATAGTAGTCGGCCAGTTCGGCTTCGACGAGCAGCTCGTAAAGCGTCGGGCTGGGATCTGCCGAGTTCATGCTGCTGATCACTAGTCGGTCCGTCGTGGTCGTGGTCGTCGTCGTAGGGACATCACCGCACTGGCGCATGTGGACGATGACGACGAATTACTTCTACTGCCTCTACTACTACTACTGCTACTACTACTGTATGCCTGCCTGCCTGCCTGGCTCCAGTGGCTATCTCTGCTCGGATACGCTTGTCCTGCATGCAGTATGACGACATGTATATGCGCCCCCGCACATGATTCAATTCGAGGCTCAGTGGCCTCGTTTATCTTCGCATGGCGGCGGCGGCGGCGACATCATCGCTCGGGCGGGCGATCGATCGATCAGAATGAACTGATTGATGATGAGCCGCCCGTTCTGTCCGGAAGCAGGCAGGCAGACAGCCAACCGCACAGAACAGCACAACACATCGCACTCACACGCGTCCAGATGCTGCTGCTGCTGCAGCAGCCCGATCTTCCGGGCTCCGCCGTCGGCGTTCCAAACAACCACACGCACACACACAGCCCCCAGTATATGTAGTGATTAGCATGCACTAATAATGACAACCACCAGCCCCATAACAACACCAACAACAGCAACAATAACAACAGTGTGATGGAATGCTTCATCAACAGCTAGCAGAAGACAAGTAAGTCTTCTTCATTCCACAGCAGCAGGTTCCATTTGCACGGATGATGTCGATGAGTCCACGGATGTTGTCGGTATGTTGTAGACGTAGGCTAGCACGCAAACACAATCACACAAACCGCAGCAGCAGCAGCAACAGCAGCGAGTCAGGTTATGACCGGCTGAGTGACTGTTGCCTCCCATGTTTTGTTGTTGTTGTTGTTGTTGTCTGTGTGTTGTTCTGAGAGAGTTGAACGCCCGCCCGTCTGCCATCGCCACTTGCTCCACCAAAGCTCCGACAGTAGCGCCCTCTGGCGGGATGCAACTGAATCGTGTTATAGGTAACAGCTGTGCTGTGCTGCCGCTGCTGCTGCTGCAGCAGTGAGCTATTTCTTCAATTTAGCGTTTATTTCCGCACACTTGCTAGCTGTAAAAATATGGATCCCAAATCGAATTCTTCTGCGTACGCATTAGAAACGTATATATATATATACATATATAAAGTTGATTACAACATTATAGGCTCCTATGTAAACTCGTGCTATACTTGACTTACTGTTTCTCGTTGAATAATCAAAAAATCTATTCACTAGAATGTTTTTATTACCTAAAATTACTTAGATTAAATACACACATAATAAATATACTATATTGAGTATACGTACTTAACGTTTGTGCTAAAGTGCACTTACTTTATGTTTATGCGTTAAGTGCACCGCCCGATAAAGTCCGCGATTTTCGATTTGTATGAGTGACATAACTGATTTTGATCATATTAACTGAAGTACTCAATTCCGCGCATGAATGACCATTTTGAATCTAACAAATAGATGAGTCCATTATAGTTGAATGTATTTTGTAATTTTATTTACAAATTAACTAAACGCGCTAGTCATTCACGGGCTAGCATAATGCGCCGTTTGGCAACACTGTCCACCAATAGTAAATATGCATTTGTATCCAACATGAAAGACACCACTGCCCTTTCAAATATATACATATACATATGACATCTTCAACGACAGTACTTCTTAAAACTTAAGGGTAGATGAGTATGTTATTTATTACAAGTGAACATCCAGTTAGATGCAAAATTGAGATGTTTAAAGTAGCGTGGTAGATCGTATAGAAACCGGGTAAATCCGGACCACTTTAACAAACGGCTTAGTTACTTGAACTGCCTCAATAGTTTAATGATTGCTTGTAAACCGTAAAGTTCCATTCCTTGTTGCCGAGTTGCCTTCGACGTGTTTTTAACAACAACAAAACGCTGTTCTAAGTCAGCGTTCACCCACTAATATATTTATCATAAAGTCTTAATCGGCTTTGTTTTAATTTAAGAGTCACATTCAGACTTAAATGCACTCACAATTAATCATGGTTATTCAATTTTCGTCAAGTGTATCCAGTAGGGGCCGCCCACCTATTAAACAGGACGCTTTAGCCTAGTGATATAATAGCCTAACTGCGTATATTTTTCCATTCATTTCGATTCCCGTATATTCTTCTGTGTCCGACGCTTTATCTATCAATCTATCGATAGTCAAATCGATTCAACCAATAGTAATGCATTCATTGTATATATACTTGTAATATAAAACACACGCACAAATATGTGTGATATGTGTGTCAGGGTCTCCCAAATTCGCCCAACAAACTCTGATACTCTGAGTACAACTTAGCGAAGAAATATTTTTTCCAATGGAACAAGGTGCGGAAATGCCTTCTTTTGGAGTGAGAGCGAAACTACCAAAATAGTTGTATCGAGCTTTTTATCCTGACGTATCTTCACAAAATCTGGGATTGCGAGAGTCCCAGTCATCCTATCGACAAACCAATCATACCTGAGTGTTCGAAAAAAGTTTGCATTCTGTTGTTGAATTGCATTCTGTTTTAGTTTAAAGCAGAACAGATGTTATATTGAAAATTATTCTAAAAAATAAAACTTTTTGCAATTCTTATATTTTGACGTTCGATTACTATTTTTTAGATGACAATTCTACCCCTCGCTCCATGAAATAAATTATTTTTTTGTCGAGTTGCCATTGGACCTCAAACTTTGATGAGCGAATTCTGGAATACCCTGTATGTATAAAACAAGGGAACGCCCGATGAAACTATTTGGCCATTAAAGCGAATATCGTCTAAAAGAAAAATAAAACATATTTTACATGAATTGTGCCATCTATGTTAACAAGTTGTGTATAAACAAGAAAAAGCATTTAAACGAAAATAGGACATACTTTTCCGCGTCTCTAGCCCTTTTGGCAGAGGCAGTCTAGGCATACAATTGGTATAGCAAAGAAAAAAGACATACAACAGACAGGGAACGCAACATATAGACAGGCCACCCGTAAAATCGGAACATATAATCAAATCATTAAAAAAATTTAGCACCAACAGTGCCAGTGACCAAAGTTGAAACGTCTTTTTGGTACAGCATAAGCATTATCTTGTGTAAATTCTGTGTTGCTAATTATCTCACGCTCTTCATAAAAAAAAAAACAGGTACACCGCGTAATGAGAGATACCTAGTCACGCCGGTTCCAGTCAGGTGTTGTGACGTTGCCAAATCTCTCGGCATCTAACGACAACGTTTTAACTGCGACAAAACTGCAAAAATTAAGTGTACAATCAGGAGTTTCTCCTAATGACTTTGGTGAGTGTCGATGAGAACAAATCGTGAGCATCGTGACACGACCAGTAACAGCTGAGTCACGTCAAACTATCTGTTAGCCTGGAAGCTATTAGAGGTTGCAAATAACATTCTCGGCTTGGTTAAATCAGCATGCTGCTTCCTTGAATGTATCTGCACATACGGACGCGCATGTGAACTAGTGACCCACGGACTAAAGATTCAAAACATCCGCTAATCAGTATGCACGGCCGTAGCGCCGAGAGCTCAGATCATCATTCATCATTATAACAACAGTAACGAGTAAACGGCATCGACGAACTCCACACTCAAGCCATCTCGGGTCAACAATGGCGGCAAAAAATTGAATCACCGGCGTTCCATAACGAGATCGTCGCCATCGGCCCAACTGGGATCCTCATCTTCTCCTGGTCCTTCCTTGAAGAGGTGATGAAAGCGTTCGAACAGCAGCTCCTTGGCATACTCATACAACTCGAGGTCAAGATCGTTTGCCTGACGCACTGCTGCCTCGGTGCGCGTCGACCATGAATTGACGCTTGCGCCAGCACTGCCTCTGCTGACGCCGTTCTTGAGATAACTTGACAAGCGATTGAAGCGACGATTTGGGCGCGACCGGAAATGAACCCCAAACGCGGCTTCAAACATACGCTGCGACACGTTCGGGAATTCGGCCAGCCCGAAAAACGCCATACGGTGAAGATTGTTTTTTGCACTATGCAGAAGTATCATGTTACGCTGAGTCTGGCAATACAACAAAGACAGAAATCATGAACGGTTATAATGTTAGCAAAGCAAACGTTTATACTAAGGCGTAAATACTCGAGACTATAATCCCGCTGCTATGCTTCCCTAGAAAATCTAGAAATATGTCCCAAAATGTTTAGCATTGTCAATAAACAAAGTGATATAGTATACCTATTTAGTATACTGCTAATAATCATTCAAACGTCGACGCAAAGTATGCCCGTCTTTCGTACGGCGATACGGGCTCAAACTTATCGTGCCAAGGTATAGGTGAAACATGCCTCTTAGATTTTGCAGGCGACAACAGTCACCTAAAATATTTCGCTCCACTATTGTATATTGTAATCTCTGCTACCCAACCGTCAAGCCTTCTAATGAAGTTGGCTATGCCCTTGTTAACAGATTAGCAAGATTCGTAGCATATGCCATAATAACAGCTACACGGTTCTCTATTTGCGAACGTCCTGTTACAGAAGCTGTTCAGATAATTAAATTTACTAATACTTAGTCTAGTGTGCAATATGCTCAATCATCAATCAGTTGATGAGTACGACTTAATTGTTAGGTATGTATAATGTGTACTCAAATAATAGATGTATTTAAAAAAATATTTTATCGGCTTCGGTAGCAAGTAAGTAAGAATAAGCAACATTCGGATGTTATATATCCATCACACTGGGTAACATATTTAACAAATTTTCGAAAACCTATTATAGCGACTCGATCCAGTCAGAACACTATGGTGTATCGTAAGGAGGTCTCATGCACCGGTTAGCACTGAGTGGCTATTAGCTAGAGGTCATGTAAAGTTCATAGCAAACTTGAGCGCTCGCGACTTGTCCACACAACATGCAAGTTGAGCTCAAATATAATTAAAAAAAGCTGTTATGATATGATGATGAAAAGCCTAACGTGTACACGTTCTCGGGGGATAATTTATATTCTTTATATATATATATATATATATATATATATATATATATATATATTGGCAAACTTTTAAAAATGATATAGTTCAAAGCATCGCACGCTCTATGTTATGCCATATTAAGAATAATCATCATTTATTTATTGGACCATATGTATGGTATGTATATATATAAATCATTGTAATAAAACACATGTTTATAGATAAGTAATAAAATATCATCTAGCTAACTGCGTAAGAGAAATAGCTCTCTGACAGGTATCGAGATGGTAGATAGGGCACGGCTGGTTACATAAACGGCACAAACAGCCGACATCAGGATCGTGGAAGCCTCTTCGATGGCAGAGTTTATGGTGAAACCCGTGAAGTGAATAGCAGATCACGAGATGTCGGTTGGGTTGTAGTGGTCTCTGCCAGTTCTGTGTGACCATTGCTGGCGAATTAAAGAAGCTTCCGGGAACTGCTCGAACTTTCTTCATAAAGTTTTCTCTAAACTGAATAAGAGCAGCGGTTTCTGAGAGACGGAATCTAGTTACTAGATCTTCTACAAGTGGTTGAGTAGAAGTCATAAGGTAAACTAGACGGTTTTTCGCATTTCGTGGCAACTCAATGGCTAGCTTGACAAACGTAGGCTAACCTTATCTAGTTTTTCTAGCTGTAATAGGCTGAGGTTTTCCCATATGATGTGAGGTGTTCCCTGGATGCCGTAGGCCGCCACCGAAGCAACTTACAGATCAAAAAGTGCTTTTAGTGTTGTCAGAGATAATTGTTGGAGCTTTTCAATTGTAGACATCGCGACTAGACTTTTTCTGATTCGTTCGGCGATGTGTTGTCTAAAGGTTGTGCCCTTCATCGAAAACTTAACCCCAAGGTAACAGAAGGTGTTAACGAGCTCGACTACACCAGTACTGAGTTTCAAGCGATCGGACCGAGCAAGCGGTCCCCCAGGTCTAAATTTGATAGCTTTTGTTTTCTCGGCGTTAATATTTCTCTTATTCTCGGCCGTTGTTCTCGCAGTATCTCTCCAGGGTGCGTATGCTTCGCTGCAACTCCAGCTTGTCACGACTGTACATGACGATATCGTCAGCATATAGTATGATGCCGACCGTATCGTGTTCTTTGTGAATTGTTAGCGGCAGATTGCTAAGAAAGGTAGAAAAAAGAAGAGGGCTAAGATTATCACCTTTAGCATAACCTGTGGTCTGGATAACAGGCTCATGCTCACAGATCAAATCGTCAAGGATTATCGGGTTTGCTTGAAGAATGCTGGCGATTAGGGTTAGTATCTTGGGGCCAACACCTGCATTGGCGAGCTTCTAGAGTACAACATTTCGCGGAGCAGTCTCAAAAGCGGCCTTCAGATCGACAAATAAGGCATATAAGGCCTTGACTTATGAAGGTCCAGGCTTCTTTTCCCTTTGGATAATAACTTTGTGCATGCTGTTATGACCGACTTTCCTTGACGGAATCCATGCTGTTTTTGTGGTATTATGTTACGGTGATGAAATAATATAGAAAGGCGTTTTGTGAGCACCGATGCCAGAATCTTATAAATACAACTCTTCTTGGCAATGCCCCTCCAGAATAGGACATCAGTAGGATCACCCTTTTCTTTTGGGATGACCTTAAGAATGCACTCCTGCCATGCTTCCGGAACATAGCCCTCATCTAGACATCTATTGAATATTGCAAGGAGAATAGGCCAAATATAAGGGGTGTCTTTGAGGTGTTCGTTTCGGACAAGGTCGGGACCGAAAGCTTAATTCCTTTTAGCTTGGTCAATTGCCTCTAGACCCTCGCTGTAGCTGACGGGTGCTTCTAAAGAAGCTCCTAGAGCCTTCTCAAATTCCTCGTCAGGTTCTGCTGCAACTGGGATTTCCCGGGGCACTGTATTGGTAGAGGCACTGTATTGGTGGCAAACATGCCCTCGAAATGTTCACGAAGCACATCTCCAGGAATTGTGCAACTGCGGCACACTCGCGCTGTCTGAGCGGCGAGGTAGGGTCGTTCCTATGCTTCCATCACTAACCGTTGTTCCTGTTTTATGAAGAAATCTTCCTTTTTTTGTTGACGTAAAGGACCGATATTTTTTGCGCAAGTCTATGTAAGCGTTCCAAGTTGACCTATTTGTCCTCGATGCTGATAGCAGACTTAGCAAATGTTGGTGAAGTTCATAACATTCCTGATCAAACCATGCGGCCAATTTCCACTTGAAAATCTGCGATTTGCTGGCTGACTTCACCACTACCGTTGAAACGAAGTCAACGACATAAGATAGCGGCTTGGACTCAATGGCTTGAGGATCCCACTTCGCGGTGCTCTCTAAGAGCAACTTAATATTGATTTTCCTAGAGACACCTTGCCTGCTAGAAGTTGTAGCTGGCGTAGTCAACGAAACATCAATAGACCGAGCACATGTTTCTTTAGACCTGTAACCGTCAGATATTCATACCCTTTGAATACCACATTATCTTTCAAAAATTAAGTCGCAAATATGTCAATTGTCGACGTCCCGGGACGAGCTTGCGAGCTTTTGGGTGTTGGGTCACTACATATCCAGAGACCGTACTGATGGAGAACATCGATGAGTGCAGATGTTCTCGGAGACGATACATCAAGGCGGCAATTGAGGTCGGCAGCAAGTATGACTGGTTGATTACTTGGCACTCTTAAGAACGTAGAACAAATTTTCTCTAAAAGGCCTTCGGTCGAATATGCGGTACTGCTTCTACTGTTACTACTATACATTGCCACGATTATAAACTGACGCGTGTCTATGACCACATATATGCTAATACCAGCCTAACAATTTTCAAATGCCGGCTCAGCAATACAGAAACACCACCCGTTGGCCTTCCGGCTTCGTAGGCAGTGGCTGGGCAGTGGTAGCCACAAAACCTCAAAATGTTTCGTAGCAAATGTTTCCGTCAGTCACGAACATCAAAATGTTTCGTAGCAAATGTTTCCGTCAGTACTATTGCATCTAGACCGTGAAAACTGCCGCTAGATATAAAATCCATCACCGAACCTACGCCCTCGATGTTCCATTGTGTGATGCGAAGCGTCGTCCTATTACTGGTTGAACGCGGGGGCGCTTGACCTGAGATGCCTCGTAGTGTTGCAGAGCGGCTTCTATATACTCCATCATAGTTTCCCGAACTGGAGATGGTCCTTCCGTTTCGTGCTCACTCCGCTGGGCTTGCGAAGCTTGGAATTGCTGACCGGGTTGCGAAGTTTCCAGTGGTAGTTGTTGTCGCTGTTGTTGCCGTTGTTATTGCGGCTGCAGTTGTTGTTCTTGACGTTGCCACTGTCGCTGTACTTCTCTACATGTTGGACTCTCGGAGAAGCATGTCCCGCGTTGGTCTTGGTTTCTTTTGGCAGTTCTACGGCCCGACTAATTTCGCCTTCCTTCTTCAGTTTCTCTTTTATTTTCTCCTTGACTTCGCTTGCTTTCTGGCCAGCACCTACTGCTTGTGATATTTTGAGGTTGACCAGAGGCGCTTGAACAGCCGCTCGGAGCTGCATCTCTGGAATTTCGAGAAATCCCGCAGCGTGCTTTGCCAATACATTTCCAATACGCAAGACTGTGTCTGTGTCGTAGTCATTTGAGTTAGTCACCCGGAGCTGCATTTGAAGGTTGGTGACGGGGACGTACTTAATTAAACCGAGCGTTTGTAGACGCTTCAGCTCGTCATTCGCACCCTTACACTATCTTAAAAGTACAGGCACTGACAGCATAGTTAACGTTGCAGTAGGAATGTCTTGGCTTAGCCACACTGCAAATGAGTTAACAGCGGAGATTAATTCTTCGCTTTCAAAGTTAAAGTAGTCCCCATAGCCAGGGTGGTAGATCAACTGGTGCGTGAATTTGCCTTTTTCTTCTAGAAGACGTGCACGCATATCATTTAGGATATCTGGCCCCGACTTCTCGTAAAAAGAAACGACATCTACCTTAACTTTTTTTGGCACCACTCTTCTCATTGTCTGCTGAAGCTGCCTGGCAGACGAATCCCCAAATAGAAGTACCCTTTTCGTAGGTGGTAGTGCTGCTTGATTAGAGTCCATAGACTCGTGTGGCGTCTTGGGCTGCTTTTCTAGGCATTGTATGCGCTGTTCTAGAAAGGCCATACGTTGATAAATATAGCTCAAAACAGCCACTAATGCCGGTTGGGTTGCAAGAGAGTCTAACGCATGGTACATTACATGTGCAAAATCCACCGTTACTTTTTCTATGTTGGGCTGATGATAGAGAAGACACCTGTAGATATCTAGTGACTCCGTGAGAGTAGTCACAACTCTTGAGGCAAGCAACTTAAGTGGAAGTTTAATTGGCAACGACAGAATTTTGTGAATTGTGCATTCACCACCGCTTCGGGGCCACGGAAGCAACGGCTACGCACCACTTGACCTACTTGTGCTGTAGGCGCTGCAGGATGTATTAGCGGCTGTGGAGATTTATCCTGATTCGCCATGGAAAGCTTAGATCGCGGATAATTGAGATAAATTAACTTTCAGGATACGAACGATTATAATTTCTAAAATGGATATAATAAATAAAACGCAAATAAAAAGAAAAGTAGACACCGCCACGTTTCGAACCAGGGACCGTCAAGTCTTAAACCGCCACCTAACAGATATGCTGCAGCGGCAGACGTCACTTGGTGCCAGCTAAGCGCTACGCTCCACTGTGAAGTCGATAATCAATTGTAGTGTGCTGGGAAAATAATAAAAATTGAATGGTAATTCCAGATTTTCACACACTTGGAGTTCACAGCACACAAACGCAAATTGTACAACATTTTCTGGTGGTCTGACTGTCACAGTCCGTATAGCAGTACTGTAATATATCGTCGCTGGAATGGAATGTCCGGTTGTGGATGTTGAAAACACTGCGTTTCCAAGGCAGTGAGAGTTGTAGAAATTATCCACGAGACTCGGGGAACTGCACTTAGTCCGTTACGGTACTATTCACTTTGGTGACGCCAGTGAACCATCGATATAAGCTACATAACACGGACCGCAACAAATTCACCTCCACCCATAAGCGTTGACCAGCTTATATTAAGAATAATGGAGCATACATGTTGTTCCTAGACTTGAGATACTGACGCATGTACCACCCATTTTTTTGTTTACGCATATGCAGATTGTTAACGCATGCACGTGATAAACGAAATCTTAGCAATAGTTGTCAGTAGTAGCAGTGGTAGCTTGTATTAGTTAATAATAAGAACGAAGCTATTAGTCGTTTAGTCGTACTAATGTCATTTGTATTCGTCTAGCATACTAAGTTGTCCCATCTGTTTGTGTTTTATCTGTTTCGAAGAATGTCTGGTAGCTTCGAGCAGTATTATGCAAATGCCTGTAGTATTAATTCCTACTGGAAACATGATAAACACATGTGTGCCTGTCACCGCAGTATGTTCTACCAGCATATCTTGCACCGAGACCAAACCAAACCTGTGTTAACTCCTTCATAGTTAATGGCTAATAATAACTCACTCAAGCGCCCACCATGAAGATAATTTAGAAAACGACTCATCTTAGACTTAAACCCGCGACCAAGCGATATGATATTGGCCGGCAATGGCGTTGCCACAAAGCCTACTCGACTACTTAGAAATTTTGAAAATAATCGTGTTGGCACTCATACTACAGGATATTTCGCTCCATGTTTACCTGGTTCATGGCAGCCGTATCATAACAGCCAACGAGACGCAGATCAGCAAGCATTCTTGTCTGTCGGTTTCGTGCGAGGTTGTCCTTGCAAAGGGCAAACTCCTCGAGTGTGACGTCCGCCGGATTTCTTCCGCGGAAGCATTCCTGAATGTCTGGCAGAGAGTGTTCTTGCCCTCCGCACAGGTGCCGAAATGGTCTTGGGCCTCGTTGTTCGATATACCGCAGCCATTCGCTCCGGAAGCGTCGAATTGGCTCGCGCAGAATGGTGGTGTACATATACCTATTACAGCGACAGAACAGTACGATACTAAGCTGAGGTCACTATTACAAGCTCAACACAACTGCCGCTAAGCCCATAAATAATAATAATAATAATAATAATAATAATAATAATAATAATAATAATAATAATGCCTACACCAGTTTTTCTAAGACAACTTTACCTTCTTTTGCATGAACAAAAAAGGAGACATCGAGACAGGGAGACAAAAGAAGTAACCCACAATTTGCAGTAACAACGTGAATATTTCATTATTGAGAACGCTACAACCGATGCCTGTGTCAAATCACGCATTGACTGAACGTTGAAATCACGATCCCGTGGACTGTCGTATAGAAATGTCGCTGTAACTATAAACTACTCTCGTCAAAATTGTACCTGGCTACGCATAACTTCATACAAATGCACACTGTTTGCTTAAATTATGCACGAAATGCCCTAACAAAATATGTAAAAAATCTCTTGTAATGGTATGATCTAAATCGTTTCTTATACGGTACGGAGACAACCAATTGTCTGCCACTATTGCAAGTGATACTAATTAGAGACACATTATCGACACTCAAAAACACATATGTATTTAGTTTTTTATAACCCCTAGCTAAGTAACGAGATATTTACAGCGACGGCTTACACCTTTGTCAATTTCGCCATTTTTTAGCAAACCGTGGGCCATCGGACGGCAAAGTACCTATTTCACTTCATTTGACGTCGTATACATATACATTCATCAAGAGGCTCGTGAAAATTATTGATATGACGCCGCGTCTGGTGGCGTCTGTTATAGCCCTGGGTATATAAATATATATGGAAGAGCGTTTATGACATTTACCTTCTTTTAACAGGCTCGCCATGAGCTTCATCGAGTGCCTTGTCGACGCAGGCAGTCAGTTGAGTCCAGTCGGGATGTACCCCGCAACGCCAGCCGCCGCTCAGCCGAGAAAAAAGCCACGGGGTGTCATCAACCAGTGAAGTCGAGTGGGCATCGTAACCGCTCCGACAACGACATTTGGATACCTTTCTTTTGCGCTTATCAGATCTTCCCGCAAACAAACAAACCACGAAGATTCAATTATTAGCACTCTAGCACCCTTGTGGAATTTCTGTACTTCATTAGAGTGTAGGCAATTACAAGCATAGTGGTTTCGTAAGAGAGAAAATGTTCTCCGCTCATATTCATGTATTACTGTGCGTGGTATCTTTTATATATATATATATATATATATATATTCATTCATGATTTATTCACCATAGAATTGGTAGTTACAGTCACTATACAACAGTGTGGTCTAACATTATATAATCCACTCTGGCTGTTAGGGAGGTTCCGACAATTTCCTTACATACAAGCATGTGGTACCGCCCAATATCGGACTGTCCACAAAAACTACATACGCATTCTTCAATGGTAAAACAATTTGGCTCCATGCACATAAAATGGTGGTATCCGTGCCATGTCGTTCGGCACACAATTGTGCGATTCCGTTGGCGGCTTCCTTTCCATTTATTAGAACAAAATGCTGGGCCATCAGTGTAGTTTTCAATGGCAAACTGTATGTTTCTTGATTCTCTGAATGTTCGGTAGGAGTCCAATGCTTCTGTGTTGAACGGGACCTTGTTGAGAACCAAGTCTTCCGTGAGTGTTCTCTCTTTGCACAGTTCAAACGCTAGTGTGGCAGATGCGTTTTCAGGCAGTCCCAATATACGTTTGACAAAGCAAGCCTTCACTCTATCTAGGACTTTTAAATCACTCGTTGTCAAATGCGGTCCTATGGCGGGTAGACAATATGTTATGGTCGGAAGAAGTTTGATTTTAAAACAGTTCATTGCTGTTTTTAGGTCTACGTCGCGTAGATCTCCTAGTAAGGTGATTGTGGCCGCCGCTTTTGCCCGTACTCCGTCAACATGTGTACTAAATGAGAGCCTTGGGGTTAGGATAACCCCTAGGTAAGTGAAGCTGTTAACCACCTCAAGCACTCTCTCGTTTATTTTCAAGCGATGGTCTCTAGCAGCATATGATCCTCCTCTGCCGAAAACGCATTACCTTTGTTTTATCTGTGTTAATCGAGCGTTTGTTCTGTTCACACCATTGTGTAGTCCCGTTGAGATAAAACTGAAGATGATTTCGGGATTTTGCTAGGATAACCAAGTCATCTGCATAGAAAGCATGTGGGGCTTTGAGACCACGGAGCAGATCCGAGAGTCCAGTCACGTACAGAATGAAAAGGAAAGGGCTAGCTGAGTCTCCTTGGGCCACTCCGATTGTTTGTGTTACGGGTTCTTGTACGTAGTGATCGCCGTTTTTAATCGTTATGACGTCATATGCTAGAATGTCATGTAAAATGTTAAAAATTGCACCCTTTATGTCAAAGCTTGATCGTAGAGTGTTCAGCAGACAGTCCCTTGGACGACAATCGAATGTAGTTTTAAAATCAATAAAAGCAGCGTATGTCATTTCGTTCACTGAGCGGCGATATGATACATGTTTTACTACAAATGAGACCGCATCTGACGTAGACCGTCCCCGTAGAAAGCCATATTGCTCCGGCGGGATCTTCTCCTCGGTGGCCGAGTACAGCCTGTTAACGATTAGCGATGTTAGAATCTAATAGAGCACGCTTGTGAGTGCGATGCCTCTATAGTTTCTCGGGTCAGTTGGGTCTCCTTTACGCTTGAAGATAGGCTGCAGAAAGCTTTGCAGCCACTCGACGGGTATTTTCCCTTGTCTGAGACATACATTGTATAGCTTTGTTAAAATTGGACAAACTACATTTACATTCTTCTTGAGGTGTTCATATGCAATAAGATTTGGCCCTGTCGACTTCCCATCTTGTTTCTGCTTAATAGCGGCTTCGACTTCGTTTTCGGTAAAGTCTGTAAAATTATCATCGTCACAGGCATCTCGGTCTGGCAATGCGCACTCTTGTGTCAGTAGTCTTCTGAAGTGATCCACCCAGTCATTATCGTTTATCACTGGATTTAGCGACGTTGGTCTCCTCAGAAGAAGCAGCCACGGCTTCTGCACGCTTCTGTTATAAGCCGTACACGCTGATCTTCTTCGTAACGCAATTTTTTCTCTCTTTTCATGTGCGTGAATTCCTTTTTCATCTCTGCTATGCGGCGGAGTGTTGCTGGTGACCTATTTTGAATTGAACAGATTGCGTGCTTCATTTTCCGGCATTCCTCATTAAACCAAGGCTTATGTCTCTGGATTTTTGCCTTTACGTTTGATTTCGCAGCGAGGAGAATGGACCATTTAATTGTTCTTTCAATTTGGTTCACGTCGTTGCTGTGTTCAGCTAGCTGTAATGCTTGTTCCAGTAGGTGGCTGTTTAGTGAGCGGTGGACGTGCTTAATTTGGGACGTGACCACACGTTGTTTGCGATGCAGTTTGAACTCGACCTGAGAATGTTTACGATGAGCCGATGGGCGGATAGTGATGTCAAATATAGTATCTATCGTCTGTGATACTGATGAGAGAATAACATCAACCGCGCTGTATCCGTTCCAACTAATATATGTAGGCTCTGAAGAATTACTGTGGATGGCCAGTCCAAGCTCATCAATTCCTGTTTTAAAACAAATTTTTCTAAAACTTTCTTTTGTCAAGTCACAATTAAAATCTCCACCTATTACTACATTTTTATTCGCATCTGTGCAAAGTCCGATACAGTCGCCAATGTCCTGTATCACTTGATCTACCGCCTTTTCAGGCGGGAAATAAATACAGATTACGTAATAATCGGTGAGCTCTAGTACAATGTGTCTGGCAATGCTATAAAGAAGCTTGGTATTCTCCGTTGTTCTTACTCCTATACATACGCCCCATTTTGGTCTTCCTCGTCCCTCCGGCTTAATTGCCAGTCCAGTTCAGTTTCACTTCTGTGTCTGTCCCTATTATTCGACATACATACTCTTTGATCGCGTCCGCAGAGCGTGACAGTTCTACGCGGCTAACAAAAAGTGCTTTAACACGCGGACGATCTGGTACGCTATGTGCTTCTACAGCTCTTAGCTGAGTCATTTTGTTCGTGCCCGTCGACACGTGCATTTTACGTCCGCCTTTTCCGACTGTGTGCCAGGGAGGGTTGTGTGGAGTATGCACTTCGTTTGGTGTGCCGACGACGTTGTAGTGTTGGCTGAGACGGAGACGCCGTGGAGTAGGCACGTCGCGCTTCGAACGTAACTGCACGTTTTGTTGCTGTTGCTGCTGCTTCGGTTGGTATCTGTTGATAGTCGGTTGGTTGGCTCGGTGGTCAGATGTTTTTAGTGTTGTTAGTGCTGTGCTACTTTTGCCCAGGATCTTCCTTGTAAGGTCGTCGATTTGTTTCCTAAGTGCCTGGAGTTTCGCTAGGCACTTGCACGGTGTGGTGCTGGCTGGAGTAGTGTTTTTGGCAACGTGCAAGGAGACCTCTCGCCAGAAGCATGACTTGCAGTTTGTGCTGTTATTTTCCGGTATCTGGAAGGAACAGTGTGTGTGCAACGGTTTGTTGCAACCCTCACACACAGTACGTTCTCTAACCTGAAGGATTTGTCCACCGCAGGTAGTGCAGGGAGGTCCGGGGTTCGTCTCGATATCCCCACACAAAAGCAACAGTGCTAGTAGCGCGGTTGCCCTTAGAAGTCGGGACTTCACAGGCCAGTGCCGGGGTGGATGAATGGACAGACTCACCATGCTCAGTAGTGAATCCTGTAGTTAGGGCCTCAGTGATGGCCTATATAGAGCATAGGGGTTGTCACCATCGCGTAGTGACTCGTACTGTCTATTAACGGTCCAATTTTGGGTACAAATGTAAAATACCATCAGAGCGCACAGAAAATGCGTCCGCACGGGCGCCGCCATCTTGAAGACTATGATATATATATATATATATATATATATACGGTAAGGGGGTCAGACAAAGCTGCTGTCCGTTGTCATCGGATTTTTTTTGTGTGCATAGAGAGAAGTGTGCGAACGATTAGTAGAACGAATTTAGGATTGCAGATAGTGGAAAAGGGTGTATATATCAAGACGCCCGTGCTGCTGTTTGCTGACGATGTGGTAGTGTTAGGGCGGGGCATTAGCAAAGTTCAACAAATGTTGAATGCATCTGGAGAAGCGGCGGAGGAGCTGGACATGACGTTTAATGAAACTGAATGGAACTGGATTATAAAAGTCAGTGCAAGTTTTTTGGGGTGACAATCACTACAGGGGATGATTATTTAGAGGAAGAAGGCGGAAGGAGGAAGAAATGCAGCTAGGTGTAAGGGCCACTGGGGGTTCAATATATATATATATATATATATATATATATATATATATATATATATATATATATTATTGCATTGGGTTGCCGTTTCAATTGCGCCCGGGAGCTATTTGAGGGAAAAGGGGGGTGTCAAAATTTATAGAAAAGGTAGTACAAAGTAAGCTAAGATTTAGTATTAGGACTAAAAATGTTACAAATAAAAGATAAGCTAAACAGAAGCAGCTGATGAAGACGGCGCTAAGGATCAAAACCAAGTGGGTCATGAACAGATGCCAGAGCAGGGATGTTGGATAAAAAGATACAAAGAGCTAAATATAGTGAGGGGCAACGTACAGAATATCAAGCATGTGGGCTAAGGAATGAGTCAATCGAACATATTGTTAAAGAATGTACAGCCTTGAGGAGAACAAAGATATACCCTTTCGGAGGCCCTAGCTTTAGGGTCAAATGTTAAAAAGGACCTGGTCCATAATACAAAAAAGAGATTGCCCAAATGGAAAGCAACAACTCAGTAGGTATTGAAGGATACATTGATTATATGATGCGTAGGTAACATATAATTCGCTTGGCATGTACACCTAAATACACATCTTACTCTTTTATATCAGGTGCGCTTAGAGCGGCATATATGTTACCTACCTATATATATATATATATATATATATATATATATATATATATATATATGCGTGTTTGTGTAAAATGAGACATTGCATGCGCATTTCCTAACCTGTTCTTTTTAAAGCACGTGCATGGCTTCTCGGCGATGTCCAAATCTTCAAGTAAATGCTTCTCAAAAAAATTGGCTCCCGCACATTGTATCTGAATGAAGACGATCACATCTCTTCCGGTCCAGTCAAACTCATATTTTGTCGTCGCTGTGCCAGGTGTTCCGTCTAACAACGCAACTTCATGACGGCTTTCATCGACGTCTGGCTGCCGGGCTCTATAAAATTATAATCATAAATAGTAGAAACAATGACCACAGCGATCAGTCAAAATAGCACATCAATCAGCACTGTCGAGAGCCCTACAAGTATTTTTAATTGGATGGTCGTCGCCACCAGTTGATTTTGTTAATTTTTCAATGGTGCTTTCGTCAGTGATGTGTCCATTTAAATGATCGTTGTAGTCATTAATGCCATCGCATAGGAAAGGTTAATACGAATACTTCCCCACTATAAAGTATAACCGCAACAACTTTAAATATAGGGTGCTAAACGAAAACATGACAATTTGAGTTTGATCCAAACAATAAAATAGGATAGTTAAATCCTGCAATACTCTTAATGGAAATTAACGAAAGTGCCACTGTCTTCTAAGCTTAAACGTGTATAATCACGCTACGTTGGCAGATCCTGCCTTTTCTCCGTGGATGAGTAGCGAGTAGCGGTAGATTTACTATTAGTGTCTCTTTATTTATCTACTTATTGTGTGCGCGAGTAATGCCTGTCGGGTCCAATCGTAGACTTGGCAAGTGGAAACTCCCACCTACAGACCGGCTCATCATCAATTTACTCTTATTACTATTGCTATTATTATATTCACACACTCTTTAGCAGTGGGGGGGGGGCTTAATTGAGATCACAGAAAAGGCTATTATTGCTACTATTGCTCAGCGAGCATTTATCGAGACAATGAACGTGCTGGAGCAGAAACGGGTTTTGTGTCGTTCGGAGTACCTCAACAGAGCTCCTCCAAAGCGCAAAAGCCTGGACACGATCAATCGAGTCTGTGCGCTGCTCATTTATGACGCATTACTAACCGCAAACGAATCATCGGCTTAGCCAGCTGGTCGAGCAGCACTCCCTGATACAGGTTGCCAACGAGCAATCCACAGAACAGAGCGGTGAAAACGGCCACAACGAGAGATCGACGCGCCACCTGACTCCGGCTGGCGCCCGTGGTTGCCGCCGCCGCCGCCAGACTGACGGTCATCGCAGCTGATTCGCCCGGTGGCGAAGATGTTCGTCTCGACGCGCTGGTCGTCAGACGCTTCGCCGACGTCCGAGTTTGTGTCGTGAGCGCCGAAACAGCGATTGAGCCAGCAGCAAAAACCGGAATGCTGGTCGCGAAACCGTCAAACCGCGATGGTGGCGGTGGTGGCTGCGGCGCTGGTGTTGGAGCAGCGCTGTCGTGGTCAAGCTCCCACCACCGTCCATTGGACGAACGGGACGCAATTAGCGACACCTGAGACTGGCGACGTGGTGAACCGTCCAGCAGAGGACGCGAATCCATCATCGCAGGAACGGCCGTGCGTGACCGCCTGCACGGTGGTCCATACGTGCCAGCAGCGCCAGCGGGAAACAACAACGGCGCTGCCAATAATGAATGAATGGCCGGTTGTCGTGGGAGTCCTGCGGGAACTAGTGAAGAGGTGGAGGAGGAGGAGAAGGAGTAGGAGTAGGTAGTTTGCGGGACATTTTTCGCCTCCTCATGTTGGCCTGTTCGCGCGCCCGTCCACCGATCGTGGTGAAGTTGAACAAACGGAGCGGGTAGAACAAGGCAACTTCATTTATTTCGACTGTCGTTGTTGTTGTTGTTGTTGCTGCTGCCGTTGTTGTTGTTGTGGGGGCACCTCATGACGGCTATTTGAATTTGACATCGAATCAGCACTTATTCACATGTATGTGACTTTGTATGTACGTATGCCTGATTGCGCGACATAATAACCAATAGAGGACCAGAATAGCTTAGCACCACCCGAGCCTTAGAACAAGATCGGAACAGTGATCGTCAGATGTTTTTCGTTGTCGATATCTTTCACGCTAGTTTATACTTCATTGGTCAAAGAGTCAGTTATAATCAGATGGACACGCTTAGGCATTGTGCACCGCCAGTTGAAAGCACTTTTGTGGGGACAACAACAGCAACTTCTGTAGACATTCGAATCCGACGACCCAACAGCTTCGGTGGGAACTGTAGGAACTATTGTGGAAGGTTCTATGCTGTGTGTCGGCGGTATGGGATGAAGTGGAGAGGTCCAGGCAAGAAAGGCAGGCGGCTGAAGTAAACATGAGGATGGCCGATGGTTTGTAAACACTGTTGAGCAGGAGGCCTTTAGCAGGAGCCTTCACCTGGTTGGCGGTGAACCGCAACCAATAAAGTGTAATGGTTTGTGGGCTGGATCTTTCTTTTATCGATAGTATTTGGATGTATCAGTGCAAAACCCCAAACGCGCAGTAGCCTTACAGAATAATCAAGTTACGTTCATTCTGTATGTTATCAACAGAACGCACTTAAAAGCATAGCCCTGTGTGTTCCCAAACCTACTAAGCAATGCATTTATTTAAAACATATAATTTGGATTTACTCTAGATATACCGGGCTGAAAAGGCCCCTGACGGTGTTACATCAAATGAAGTCAAACCAACCTTTGCCCACTGGGAGTTTGGTACGGCTTGATAGGTTATAAGTCTATTGGCAAATATACTCTAGCTACATACCTATACACTACGTAATAGTAAGCAAATTATCACGTTCAGCGCGTTTTCATTAAGATGAGAAATAAAGATCATATCATCGGTTTGAAGTTGTGTTGTTTTTTGTATCGAATACATGAGACGAGTCTGCGAGACGTATCCTCCGTAATGGCCTGTCGATCAATTGGTCTCTGCTGCGTTACCTCGTTAGATAGTGTCCATTAATTTACTCGTCTATTCATTAACTTATCAATCGTCTCCAGCACTTCTACCCATTGATCAATTAATCTATGTATGCGTCCCTTTTTGCGGAGACCACGAACCAAACCGCATATACACACCCGGTAGTTTGGATAGTGTGGGACGCTTAAACTCACTTAAAGCTTGGCCATGATGCTCCAAGCCACAAAACCATAGGAACATATGTGGAGCGACGTCAGCGTGTTTGTCTATCTATGTATCTATCTGTCTATTCGTCTGGCGATATATGTATCTGTCTTTCCAATAATTTATTTCGTATATTATAAATTTTCTATTCGGTCCGGGGAACCCTCCAGAGATGGCAGGTTTCTTCCCACATTGGACCCTTAGTAAATGTGCACACGTTCGCAGGGACCCAATTGTCATGTTCCCACCGTTGGTGATTAATTACAATGAATGCCTCTTGGTGGTTGGTGATTAACTACAATGAATGAGGACCTCTGGATGCGAGATTCAGTGCAACCGCACTACAAAAATATTAGCATTTTGCCGTTCCCAAAACTTATAGAATACTGTCTCGTAGTTGAAATTAAGCGTATATTCCTTAGAGTGCATCCAAACTTAAATGGTCTGACAACATCAGCAACACCCATATCTACAAGGGGTAACGCATAAAACCTGCTTACTCTGTCACACGCCAACTCCAACCAGTCAAGGCTATCAATCAGAAACATTGGGGCCTCCGCAGACAAAGTCCCTGCTCAAATTCAAATGCGATCTCAAAGAACATTATCTTGAAACTTTGGTATCTGGTTAAACGTGATACAAAAATACAACCATGTTGCAATATATTGTAAATAGGTGAAAATGGCTTATATAAATTATACATTGTTATTCATAAAAGGGGCCCCGAACAAGCTATGCGCTTAATGGAGCTTGAAATTAATGTGTGCAATTATCTACACAAAATGTCAATAAACAAACAGTTGAACAGTTGAATAAATGTACAACAATTTGCTGTTTATTTCGATCGAATGCGTATCTTCATCTTTTCGTTCCTAATTCTATCACCTCTTGCAGGCAGTCTTTTCCCTTAGCCATGCTACTTACCGTTCGTTCTACCAAACCAAACTATTACTACTATTCGAGAAAAGCAGACTGGCGTAGAGAGACACAGGCGAGAGAGTGAGAGAGAGAGAGAGAGAGACATTGGGAGAAGCAAAGCTACGAGGAGAAGAAAGCCTTGTGAAGACTAGATGTGACCCTGGTAACCACTACCAAAGACGCAGCCACGCGTCCGCCGCCGCCGTCGTGAACCCACCGCCGGCGGAGGGAAAGAGGAAGAGGGAAAAAGGGGAGTAAGGAGAAAAGGAAAGTGGGGAAGAGAAATCGACTATCTGACAGCCAAGTCAAACCAGCTGGACGACAGTTTTATTCTGCCTTCCAGCTTTGATTGATGATTGGTCGATGGATTGATTAATCATTTAATCAATCAAAGTAAGGAAGAAAGGAAAGGAGAGCAACGAACGTGTTCGATGATGATTCAACGCGTGCCAACGCTAAGCTAAGAAGACAAGTCGGTCAAGTTTAAACATCAACAAAAACCACTACATCAGCAGCATTAATATTGCTATTGAAAGTGTAACACCACCACCACTACCGGCAGGCAAGCACAGAGTCCACCTGAGAGACAACAGCCGTATGGAGTTTTTTTGTCAGCTTGTCGCGCATATGCTTCCACCGGCCGACGACGACGACGACGACGAAGACCACAAGCAACGTCTCCGTCTCTGTCAAACACGTCTATTGTCAGCAACAACAAACATTTGCCGAGGCTACACTGCAAGTGGTAAGTGACAACGGTAGTAGTAGTAGGTAAGTAGGTAGCGTTGTTATAGAACAATTGTGGGATCTACCTGTTTGTTATAGGACAAGCATAGGATGCCATCATCACGGTAGGTCATCGAGGGACGCCTTCGTAATGCCGCCTTTGCATTCAGCCGCCTGGCGAATGATGGGTTGCGTCAATTGTCATTGTTAGACGGCCTGTTGCTATTGTTGTTGTTGTTGTCGTTGCAGTTGTTGTTGTTGTTGTCTGCCTGTGTCATATTGTTGGTCTGCCTGACATGCTTGTCAGTGACTGAAGTCACGTGCGTCTACTACGACAATGACGACTGCTATACGAGACAAATGCTATGAGGTGGTGCTAGTTAGTGGTGGTGGGAGAGAATCCGGCAGCAGGGGTTGTTTTGGATGTTGTCACCCCTGCGTCTACCTCATCAGTCTCTGCTAATAATTCGACTGGGTGTAATTGTCCACCTGTCCGTTGTTGTTCTTCCGTCTTGTTTATCTATCTGTTTGGCTGGCTGGCTAGCTGGACTGCCAATTCTGCCGTTGTGTGCCTGTGGCGTTAACGTGTTCGCGCGCTAAATTCTTCACTTGCTCATCTCTCCGGTTCCTGGCCGGCTCCGCTACACTCTCCACTCCACTCCGCTCCACTCGACTCCGATCGTTTCCGTTCGTTCCGCGGTCGGTTCTTCTTTGTTGGCTGTCGTCTGTCAACGCAAATAAAGTCTCTCTCTCTCGCGTTCTCGCTCTGTTGCGGCTCCATTCGGTGGTTGGGTGAACGCTGGCTGGCTGGCTGGCAACTTCGTTTTGAGGCAACAGAAACCGGCCAGCCGCCACGTAGAACAGTGAGTGGGGTGAAGTCGACTTAACTGGATTGGATAGTGGACTAGATGTACTAGGTGGATAGAGTAAGTGCGTGACGCTCTTTTGCTGTTAGCTAACTAACTGACCCAACCGGCCGACATACGCTGCAGTATATGCATTTTTTGAGAGCCTCGACGCGTCTGTGACGGCGACGACGGCTGTTGCGTCACGATATATACGATTTCTGACAACGAATCTCTGTGCTCAACGCAGCGGCGGGAACGACGACGATGACGGCGGTGGCGGTGGAGGCGGCAGCAGCAGCGGCTCACAGTAGCAGCATATGGTTGTTCTAAGAGAGAGAGGTTGCAGATTGCAGATTTGCCGTGTTGCGTACGGCGCCGTTACTACTCCTCGCTCTGCGACTAGGTGAGTGGATGGGTGTTTGAGTGATTCATAGAGTGGCTGAGTGAAGTACGCGGGAGGGTGAGGCGTGATTACTTGGTGTGGTGTGAAGTACGCGGGAGGTGAGTGATGGCTTGAGTGAAGTACGCGAGAGGGTGAGGAGTGGTTACTTGAGTGAAGTACGCGAGAGGGTGTGCGATTACTTGAGTGAAGTACGCGAGAGGGTGAGCGATTACTTGAGTGAAGTACGCGAGAAGGTGAGGAGTGGTGACTTGAACGAGGTACGCGAGAGCGTGAAGAGTGATTACTTGAGTGGAAGTACACGAGAGAGTGACTGATTAATTGAGTGAATGAGTGCATGATTGAGCTAACGGAGAAAGGGTGGGTGGATGGGTGAATGTGTGAGTTACTCAATGGGTGAGAGGAGAACACTTTCCCATGATGAGTGCGCTGTTACAGCTGGATTTGTGAAGGCTGGGGCAGCTGAACAAATCAGCCACTGCTTAGAATAATGAACGAATTCTGACATGGCGTAATTGATTGATGACAGCACTCATGGAATGGTGGAGGAGTGGGCCATGATTCTTGTAAGCCGCTCAAATCATTGTAGGTTTGTCTCCTGGGTTCATTCATGGGTGTTTATTTCAACTAGCGAGCGAATGTTGTGTCACGCGTCTGTCTATCTGTCTGCGCGCCAACTACTACTACTACTACTATTATATTTTTTTTCTACTACCGCTGATACTAATGGTAGCGATGGTGGTGTTGGTGTTGTCACTTCGGTACCAAATCATACATTTGCCGTTGCCTTTGATTGTTTAGTTATCTGCGGTTAGCCTTTCTCGCCGGCTCGTTCATGCCACACAAATAATCTAACAGAACAAATTGGAAGCGAAATCAACGCATTCGTTTTTGTTACCATCGTCAATAGTATTACTGTTGAAGAAGCACCAACAGCAATGAAGTGATCGAATTATGGATAGTAGTATGAGTAGTAGTTCCACACACTCGTCACAGATCATCCTCATAATCCTCGTATATCTGGATGCACTACATCGGTCACATAGGCTAGTTAGACAGCTAGTTAATTAAATGCAGGCTCAACTCTAGTGGCAACTAAGCGTATTCAATAAGAAGTTGTCGCAATATATGGTTAGAACGGGAGTCGTTCTGTTTCTATAGTATATTTAACGTCTGTATGTACCAGGTCAAGCTGCAAAAAATAGGTATTTATGGATTTGTGAAATACTTGCCTAAGACGCACTTCGGGGGGTTGCGCACACCCGTGCAGAGTTCGACCGTGGTTGGTTAGAAAGGATTTAGGTCAATCCGCAAAGTATACCTAGCGCTTAAGCAGTTTTGCGGTATTATTTTGTTTTCGTTTAGTTATATATATATATATATATATATATATATACGTATTGAAAACGTTCGGGACTTTGTGGAAACCGGCAGCTCTCTGCAACACGCTACCACGGTCGTTAAAGCTGTGTGTGCGGTCTTGTGCTGGAGGCCGAATCTGAAGCTCCTGCGCTTTAAGAAACACAACCTGTTCTAGAGAGAGTATGTCTCATGAAATAGTTTTCAGAGTCCCATCATTATTCTGTACTACCATTGACATTTTCATATAGTGCTCCTAATAGTAAAAGAAAGATGCTGAAACACGATTTAGAGCCGCACGCTATCCATCGAGATTGCTAAACAAACTCAACACCTTTACTGAAACGAAACGGAGTTCTAGTATAGAACTCATAACATTAACTGACCGTTCTCAGTAGAACAAAGAACTTGACAGAACGACATCTGCAAACCGCTAACAGTCAACGGACAGTTATTTTTTCCTAACAGGGAGCAGCGGGAGTTTGAAGACTCCTTTCCTTGGGAGGCTTGCCCAGAGCGTATATGCTCACACTGAAAAGAGGTTGGTCATCACGGGGGATTTTAACGCTGCCGCCGCCGTGGATGGCCAAAACTAGCTTGATGGCCCTCAACGACGTGCGGGTACCCCCCACCTTCCGCCGGCAAAACTAAACGGCATTCATCGATCTTACCATAGTTGGCAAAGCGACCCTTTTCTCTGGCAGTGGAGTGGGGCGGATAGGGAGGAGACGATAAGTGATCAAAGATACATCCGTTTCACTCTTACGGCCCCTACAGACCCCACCCCCAAAGATGCTAGGTAAGGAGGCTGGACAGGGACAAGCGTTGCGGCGAAATCAATGAGGATGGCTGTTCACTATGAAAGAAAAGGGTAGACGAGCGCCAGTTCTCTGCCCTCCTTATCTTGGCGTGTGAGATAGCGGGCGCATCGAATGGAGGCCAAGCGGACGGGGCCACCATACACTTAAGTACTGTGGCACGAGTAAATCTCTCAGGAAACAAGGGTATGTAACAGGCATAACGGGGGCAGACTCAATGACTTACAGTTGGTTAGCAAAAAGATGAAACAGGGGGAAGGACCAGGGAGTGATGGAAAGCAGTTTTTGTTCAAGCCAAATACCAACTGGCTGAGTACAAGGCCTCCCGAACTAGAATTCAACGCGAACCCGGATGACATCCCAGAGGTCATGTTAGAAAAGATCGAGCGGGTCCGGGAAGAACCCTCGGCCCGGAAGGCCACGAAGCAGTGAAGGTGTTCGTAGGAAGGTGGCCGAGGGTCTTTAAGGCACTTGTGACCACGCTTCTAAGGAAGGGCAGATTCCCGAGGATCTGGAAACGGGCCAGCCTTGTAGAGTGCGTCGGCGTTCCGGCCTATCAGCCTACTACAGAAGGTCCCCTTCTACTCTCTAAACGAGAGCGAAGCCAAGAGGACGCTACCGGTTGCATAGTACGGATTCCGGAAAGGCCGGCCCACTTTCCGAGCCCGAAGGAAGGCACTGCAACGAGTGAGGGGACCACGGAAACTTCAAAACGAGGAAATTCGTACTCCACGTCCTTCTTGGTGTTATAAGTGCATTTAACACAATGAGCTGGGAATTATTGGAGGCGATGAAGAGAAAGGGAGTTTCCGCCAACCTTCGACTAAGGTTGGTTGATAACCGCCAATTACACGGAGGTCACCAGGGATATTCTCGGGTTTATCCTCTATACAATACTTACGGGACTGGCGCATGTGAAGTGTGTGATAAAGCCCGAAGGGTCTCCCTGAAACTAGCGTGTATTCTGCCAAGGGCCGGTGGATTGTCGGAAGCCAAAGGGAAACCGTTAGCCACAGTGGCCTAATCAACGGCGCGGCCCCGGACAGGGTGTACATGGCACTGCAAACGGACGGCGAAAAATTAGGGAGCACTCAGGTCAGCCCAACGCACGCTGGCGATCAGGGTAAGCCGTGCATACCGGACGGTTTCGGCTGAAATCCCCTGGTCCTAGCCAAGATGCTGCCATGGGACCTGCTCGCGGGGGAGAGAATCAAGTGCTTCCTACGGAGATGTGGACTTGGCCATGACCAGGAATGCCACCATCGCGACCTGGCCGAAGGAACGGGCGAAACCCGGGGTGAAAAAGATTCTGATGCCAGACCTCTGGGTATGGTACTACTGACAGAACGTTGGGGTACTGTACGATGCAGGTACTGACAGGACACATTACTTTCCTGAGCAATGTGAAGAGGATAAAACGGCTAACAGTAACAAATGTGTGACGTGCGGCTCTGGCAAGTCAGATGTCGTACAGCACAATATTCTGCAGTGCGGGGCTCTCAGAGCTTTACGGGATACGGGTTCCATTGCCCTGAAGGGGCCTAACTGCTAACAGCTCGTCGACTACATGACGATAATGGCGGAGGCGTGGAAGGAGGCAGGGGGGGACTCAGTAAAAAGCCCGGAAAGAGTAATTTGAAGAAACAAAACGTCAGTGTTTCTCGTGAGTGTAACTTGTAATTTTGTTTTCCTCGTGAGTGTAACTTGTAATTTTGTTTTTCACGCTGTTGTAAGGCACTACAGTGGGGGCAGCTCGCTGTGCGTTACGTTAGCTGCTATTATGCTCGTTATTCGCCGCAACCGAGTTGGTGGCGTGCAGAGAACATTTTGTATGTGTGGTACGAACGCATTTAAATAAATATTACTGGGCACTCCGTTTAATGGCGTGCAGCATGATACTTACACAGGTCTCTGTAAAAACCATGTTAAAAAGGGAGTACAAGTAAAAACACACAGGTTCTTCTCAAAGCCGAGGTTCGTAGTTATTTGTGTAAGGCAGGTAGGTAAAAAGTTGATAGATAACTATCGTAGGTAAGAAATTTGATTGGGCGATTGACTTTACATGGCCATCAGTTTAAGGAGTTTAGAGGACGCTTAGTTCCAGATAGATATCCAAGGTTCCTCAACAGTGGCAGAGTGTGATTTGTGCTGGCAGCATTGTTGCATGCTTATCATCCATTCTCTATGAAAATCGCTTTAAGAGAGCGATCAACAGCAGGGATCGAACCGGCGACACCCATGTAGATGACAACCAGGACTAGCGCACTAGCTCTCTAGACCACGCCGTCACTCTGTACCTACGAGCAGGGCTTCAATACTGTATAGGAGATAGATCTAATAGGTTAGGTTAGTTCCTTCCCTGTATATCTGTAACAGTTTATATGCCGACTACTACATAACTCCTGTTTTCACTTAACATAACATATAAAAAAATCACATTTATTTTCACATAACAGAGATGTGTGTTACAATTTATCATGGTCATATACATTGGTTCCTAGGCGATTAGTTACATAAAGGGATTTCGCATGCGCCCAATTAGCCATCCGCCAAGCAAACAATTCGCTTACGAATTTCTAACGGGCCGTGGTTTTGGAGTGATTGCTCCTTGATTTATTGAAGCGTACATCAAAAAGTGCCCTAGCAATTCACGACTTGCTAGTTGACGTAAAGTAGATATGTTGCCCTGCTCGAAAGCGAGTCTATTCTAGGAATAACACCAGCTGACACACTTCGAGGGCGCCTGAGATGCAAGCGCCTTAGGCGCTTAGATATTAATCTTCTAATGGAATTAGGCGGAACTTTTTGCGATTGTCTATTCGCGGAAAATAATTATGAAACATTCTCCATCACACTATATTAATCGATATCATTATATCGACAGGCTATACAACCGGGACACGAATGTCGCTACAAATCGTGCGTCGCTGTTTGTCAAAAGACTTAAATTGAATGCCAGATAATGTGCCCTATGCCATATGGGGCGTAACCGTCACAATTGTGGTAGTTGCTTGCAATTTCACTCACACACACATACACACACAATGTACATATATACGAGCACGAAGGGGCGCGGGGTTCTACCATGAGCGGTTTATGCAGCTGTTGCAGGATGACAATGAGGACGCCATCGGGTTCGTGGTGAGCGTGGCCCAGGCGGGCGGAGTGGAGTGTGCGAGGTGGGTAGTTGGCTAGCGAACGAGGCTTGCCACGTCTGATCTCGAGAGTTCATCGGGGCGACGGTGACGGCGATCGATGAAGCAGGTGCGGTACACGGCGCTTCCGCTTAGCGGGGGCTATCTGCGCTCGCCCCAACGGCGAAAACCACTTCTCCCGGCCAGGTGAGTCGCCAAATCGAAATCAACCAGAAAATCGTCTGCCTATCGTTTAACGGTTTCTCTTGGCTCTTCTTTGTGTGTGAGGTTATTGGCGGGAGCCGGATAGAGAAAAGCCAAACACCTTTTTTTCTAGCATTACAGAAATATATATATATATATATATATATATATGAGAGAGAAAATGGCTATGTTTAAGCTTAGATGGTATGCCATGTTGAGTAAATACCAATAATCGATTTGCCTACCAACTAAATCCTGTATGATGTCAAATTTCGCTCGGTTCAATATTGTTTTTTTTTAATTGGAAGGGGAACATTTAAGCGTATCAAATGTGCCAGTTTAGACGAGAACTATATATCCTGTCCACTACTTTACGCAAGCAAAACATTTGTAGTAGAGGAAAATATGTGGATATCTCCTGTGACGGTGGGAAGCTGACTACGATATTGTTGCAGGTACACTTTGGTGCTTATGCTGTTCTGGGCATTTTTTATGCTGTACTCGTTGCGGGTCAACCTCTCGGTAGCGATCGTGGCTATGGTGAATCTGACCGCACTCGAGAGCGCCTTACCACCGACCATCGACCCGCTATTGGAGACGTGTCCCCGTAATATCAGCCAGGAAACATCAAGTAGCTCACGACCCGTAACACTCGACTACGTCGGCGAATTCGATTGGGACGAGAATACACAAGGTTTGCATAGATAACACAAGCAAGATACTGCACAGATTAATAACTAAACTAGCGCATAGATAACACAAACAAGATAGCTGCACAAATGAATAACTAAACTAGCGTAATATGCTTGAGCTGATCACATTGCTCAGATGCTGTGACAAAGAGAGCACGCATAGAGGACCCTCGGATCGGAGGGCCTTTGTCTCTGATTCACGAAATTTCAATTTGGTATTAAAACGAATCGTACAAATTCAAAAACACCAAATATATGAACCCGTTTGAGCTCAATATGTGCACTTGATTGGCGACGCCGTCGAGTTATTATACCATACGATTCTTTGGAGAGACAAGTATAGTCGATTGTGTAGTCCGGTTTCACGGACCGAGCCCGGAGTATGCGGGATCGTAGTTTGTCATGTTGCTGCTAGGCTCACTCTGGTAATGCCGAATCTGTTACATGCAACCGATCCGAGTGATTGATGAATGTTGACTGATTTCTTTCGGATCGTTCCAGGCATGATCTTAGGTGCCTTCTTCTACGGCTACGTGTTAACTCAGCTGCCCGGCGGCAGACTTGCAGAGTTAATCGGAGCCAAATGGTTGCTGGGCTGCGGTATCCTGTGGACTTCGCTTCTGTCGCTTGTCACGCCATTTGCTGCGCGCGTCGGCAACGCCCGGGGCCTGGTGTTTGTACGGGTTCTGCAGGGACTCTGCGAAGGGGTGGTGTTCCCATCGTCGATGGCGCTGCTCAGCCACTGGGCGCCAAAACACGAGCGGTCGCGAATCATCTCCTACAACTCGATCGGCACGTCGATGGGCACCGTCGTCACGCTGGTCGTCACCGGTCAGCTGTGCTCGATGGAGAACGGCTGGCCAAACGTGTTCTACGTGTTTGGCACGGCCGGCTGTGTATGGTTTATGTTTTGGGCGCTACTCGTTCACGAGCGTCCCGAGTCTCACCCGCAAATTTCGAAGCACGAACTCAACTACATTCAGACGACGCGCGGCTACGTGGCTACGCACCGCGGTGACCTGCCGTGGCGGGCTATGCTCACGTCGCCTGCCGTCTGGTCGCTAGCCGTTACGATATTCTGCGGTAACTACGGCTTCTATTTTCTGCTGATCGACCTGCCGAACTATCTCAGTGGCGTACTGCACTACAAGATTTCGAACAACGGTTTCCAGAATGCTGTCGTCCACTTGTCGTGCAGCCTGAGCATGCTGTTGCTGGCGCCGGTTGCAGATTCGCTTCGAAAAAAACGCCTCTGTTCCACAACGCGCATCCGAAAGGGCTTCCAGCTAATTGGTCTCATTGGGCCGGCTATCTGTCTCTCGCTCGTGCCTTGGGCTGGCTGCGACCATACCTACGTCATCACTCTCCTCGTAACCGGGATGTCGCTTTATGCGTTTACCGTTGGCGGGCAGAATCCCATGCCACTGGATATGGCACCGAACTTTGCCGGCACACTCATGGGCATCACGAACGGATTTGGTAACCTCAGCGGAATGGCAGCACCACTGATTACAGGCTGGCTCATCCAACATAATGACACGCTGGCCCAGTGGCGAAAATTATTTCTGCTCGCCTCGGCAATATACTCGTTTGGTGCCGTACAGTTTCTTCTGTTCGGGTCGGCGGAGCTGCAGCCCTGGGCTGCGCCCGCCGAAAAGGTCGACCTGCTCGAAGACGAAAATATCCCTAGTGATCACGAGGCGCTGCACCTTACGTAGGACCTTAATCATTACTGGCCAATATCGAAAAAAATTGACCTTTGATCCAATGTGGATATGGTCAGCCCTTTTAGTCAAAAGCATCGGAGCATGTGATACGTACCATGATAATTAGTGATACGTATCATGATAATTATTACACACATTTTGCACAAAAATGTTTTTCTGTCCTGTATTATTTTACTGTGATCAGACCTATGTGTTTATAACGTACTCGCTAGCATTCTCCGTCACGTATGAAGTGTTGTCATTGTGGCCATGCTTGAGGGGACATTGCTTGTAATATAATATATTTCACCGAAGCACTTGGTGGTAGGAAGTGCAATTGTAGATATCTGCTTTATGTCAGTGTTGGTCTTTTACTGACTGGTCAAGCACTGGTAGGATCGGTACGTGAGTGCTGGTGACAGAGTATGAAACGAATAGCCTCTCAGCTTACCTCAGTTTGGGTTGACTGGGCTTTCCGATAAAAGTACCGTGTAAGAACCCAACACTACGGCGTCAGCCCGCCTGCAAGCAGTGATAAAGTGCTATTGGAAATGTTCCAGTGGTATGGAACACCATATATATGGGCATGTAGCAAACTGAAATATCATATAGTTCAATACCGTGTTGCTGCGGCACCTTTCGACTACGAATGTGCCCAAAACGTGATCTTGAGCATCTAAGGTCTAGTAATGTCTTTGTGCATCACAATATTTTCTCATGATGTATTTTCTTCTACGAGAGGTTGTAAACGGTTGAGGATGTCATCCACTGTGTGTGTTACGAATGGCTAGCGAACCGTATCTTTAAACTAGAGTTTAATCAGTTGGGAAATGTATTGAATTTCTTAGCAGTGCATTCCGCCTTTATTTGAGTGAAGAAGTTTGGTGAGATGATTTCCCATCAGACTTAGGCGAACTTGTCGCGGGTAATCGGTCATCTACTCCCGGCTGGAAGGGGGCGCACGACAGGCCTTACGACTTGTATCAATGCCGCTGATTGCCTGTTATCACTAAACTAGATGAGTGAGATGTTGAGTCCGTTGGTCTTACGGCGGCGTGTAACGGCAATGTGATCATGCAATGACATATAGAGTGGAGTGGAGAGAGACTTTTGTATGGTGTGGATATATTCAAGAAGAAGTAACATACAGAGAAGTAACACGCTATTGTAGCTAGTGTATTGTAGGTATGCACAGTGTTATCGAAATGATCATGCTTGGACTTATAGGGATAACACCTGGTGTCTATTGACTGCATTTTATCTCACAGCAATGTATTCCCATACACTTTCAGTGGAGATCTCTGATATAAGGGTGCAAATACCGGTTTTGAAGTGTGTGTCAATTGTCTGAGACACTTTAATAGAAATGTGATACACGACTAAGTAAAGCGGATTGCAGCTTGACCGTATCGGCGTTTTCTGGTACTAGTCAGTTGTAGACAGCGTTGCACTGAAAATAGCAATCGCTATTTTGGGGTGCTTCCGCTACATATATCATTTACGATTAGAAGTGATTGTTGCTACTCGATTAAAGTATATATATGTATGTGCATGTATATGTACATATATATATATATATATATATATATACTACTTTGTTGGAAACTTGTTCAAATGGACACTAAACATCACGAGAGGCCAGCCCGGAACACAGCATGGCACAATGAGAGCTTTCGTGCATTATTTTAAGACGACTGTGTTAAACAATATATAATATTATGTGACAACTTCTATGGTAAAGAGGTCGTCAGTGATTGTGGAATTATCTTTGCGGGCGTTGCGATACTCGACGGTACAGATTATAACTCGGCCTTAAACACAATTGTTTCTCATCAGTAGTATAAGCTAGTAATGACTTTGGGTCGCTTTTTCTTTTAATAACACAAGAACATGGGTACGTAGCAAATGACGGACCAATCAAGTCATGTCGAACCTTTGTGATATTTGTACTTAAATAAGACAAATTGAATAATACAAACAATCAATAATACAAAATAAAAACGGTAATGGGCTGTGTAATTACCGGTAAAATGCGCATTCATAAACATGGAAAGGGGGAAAGAGAATTACACGTGGTATGCAAAAATAAACTTACGTCGATGGGGTACCTGCGAGTTTTTATTGCACCTTAAATGACGAAAAATATTAGCTTCTGATCTGACGATTCTCTGTGCCAGAAAATAAGAGAAGAAATGCGGCTTGCTCACACGAGAACTCGTCCTCAAGTGTGAGCCTCTAACCAACTAAAAACAGTCACCATCCCATCACTGACCAAATACTGTTTATGTAAATAGCCCCAAACATCGGGGGGTGGGGGCTTTCCCGAAGGCCTGAAAGGCTCCCATAGTGCGGCGGTTATTTGCCATAGATTTTGTATATATAGGCTGAGGCGGACACTCCTTTGTATATATAGGCCGAGGCAGAGCTGCCTCGGAGAGCCCGGTCAATGAATATTTCGAGATACCTGGCCGTGTTACAGATGTTGACCTCTTTCTTGTTGAGATGCAGGTGAGGAGCGGAGAAATCTCTGCAGCCCGCAAAAATAGTTTCGCTCTTGGCGGGGGATAAGGCAAGCGCCGCTTTCTGCATCCAGTGCGCAACGTTCCATAGGAGGGGGCCACATGAAACCTTCGGCCAGGAAGCCAAGCAGGCATTTGGTGGTAGAGGGTTCGTCAGAATCAGAACAAGGTTTCCAGCCTTCCATCTGTCTTCGTGCTGGGATGCAGTTTGGGCCCGGCGCCTTTTCTTGCTTGAGATTTTCCGACGTCTCGTGAACTCCCTGTCGTGTTACTGTCGGAGCTTGCCTCTCTTCAGTCTTTGGGGTCCCCAGGTAGGGAGCGCGGTTATGAGAAGGATGTAAACAGCGCTGAAACCCCGGGCTAGCAATGTCCGAATAATAACTTTATCAATGAATCGAAATATTATATAACTAAGAACTTTATCGAATGCATTTACAGATATCAGTGTATATATATTAAGTCCAACATGCAAGCGTACATCGGTAGAGTGTTTTACCGTGATGTACTTTCACCTGGTTCACGTAAAACGAGCTGTGCACTTCCTGTGCCTGGCTCGCGTTGTTTGCGGTATCGTTGCTGCCTAGCAATAAATCAACGATTATCGCACAGCAAACCTCAAAGATGGTGTTTTCTTGCGGTACCCAAAACCTAGTCAGTAGCGTGTACATTACATTAAGTGTCAGAAATCTTTTAAGACTCACCGCCAAAACCCACCTTCGGAAACTTTTTGGCTAACAAACGACCAGCAGCCTCAGACGTGAAAGCTTAGTGGTCATCGAATCACCCATCCTTCAAAGAAGAACGTTCTGTCAACCAAGGGATAATATCGAAGCAGAAGTGTCTCAGTCTGTCAGATGTTTGCATGGCCACTGCAACTTGCTGTGTGGTGAAGTCCAAGTCAATCCATGGGGGTGCAGAGCTGTGCGAAACAAAACGTCCCATTTTGACATTAGGATCCTGATAATAAGGGCGTTGTTTCTCCAAAGACACCGACCGCAGCCAGTGCTATCTGAGCAGAATAGCAAAGACTAAACTCCAATGTCGCGCCGTTTGCCGGGATGGTCATGGTGTTAAAAAAGAAACAGCAATTCCAAGGTAGGGACCGCGCCAAATCCGTGGAAAATAGTAACCCGCATAAGCACTGCGCGCAAGGTGGGGAATACTTTATATAACGTTTTTTGTTTTAACAACACACTTAAATGTTCATTACCAATTGCTCTAACACAATTTCACCTTCAGTTAAAAATACTGAATATCATTAGAGGAACAAGATAATCTCCCCTGAGATAAACGGACCTAAACATTGTAGGAATTTGCCCGTAGGATTGCGAATAGCAAAACATGGCTTTGTGAAAAGGAATGAAGTAATTATTTATTTGATACACAATCTACTCTATGTCTAGCCATAGATGCTTCATGTATGTCGGCGGTCTCCGTTTCCGCTGTTCTGACAGAGCACCATTGCCGTCTCCTTATTCAACTGGTAATTTCGAATTTTCTACTTATATCCGGCTACAGTTTACCACATTTGTTTTATCTATCCTTACCGTGACGTCTCATTACATGTACCGTCAACTTTTTATGTATTCCCTCATTCAGTATTTTGCCGGGTTTACCGGTACAAAATACTCAGTTGGAAGTGCCATTGTGCAAGCCAACATATCGATAATAGTTGTCATCATGATATCATCCTCACACATATAATCATAGTAATGGTGTTCGATTAAACACAAACTCTACATTAATCATCCGCAAAGTACGTTTTTCGAAGACTATTTTTACATTATAAGTCGCTTCCTGCAGATGATAATTTTCAAACCCCGTTCAAGTCTCTTTGCTCTCTAGAAGACAATCTAACCGATGCGTGATATTGGTTACATAGAAGTTAATTCCATTATTCCGTAAGTTTATTTCAGCGCAATCCTAACAGAGAGGTAATATTGTCACCATCATTAATTACTAATTAATACTCAGATATTTGAATCGTAATTATTATTATTATTATAGGTGTCAATATTTACATAACCCCCGTATATATATGCATATATATACGGTATCCGGGTTTGCTTCATCCTCATGTACTCGATGGTATGAACGACGACTCCCACACAGGTTCTACTGTTTTGTGCTATTGATAGTGCACGACATTATGTGAAGAAAAATCGGCGATAATAACTATCAACACCGACTGCTTCCAAAGTGTTGCTACTCGCTACTCATATCATTTTGTCCTCGTGCAGAGGAAAATTACGCTTATTCGTATATCGTGCGTGCTGCACCTGTACCACAATATCATAAATAGCCGTCGTACTAGTCCCTCGACGATAATACCAATAATAAATATAATTGTAATAATAATTATCGTCATCATCGTCACAATAGCAGTAATGGTGGAAATAATAATAGTAGTAACCACATCAATACAAATATGGATTGGATACGGCATAAGGACGAGGATCATGATCATAATGGTGGTGGCTAGTCGACAGGTGTCACGAAATAGCAGTACTGCGCAGTGTTGCCGATGCTCGGCTCGTGTCTGCATTGTTTGCTCGATAGCCCCGTTGTTATTACAATCTATATGCCATCTTCCAATTCTTCTCCGTCCAATAACCTTGTGCTGTTTCGTTCTGTTATTCGCATTTCATTTTTGTTTGATACAGCCGGTACTTGTCGCTCTCTGCTAAGGAAAGAGCAGCAATTTTAGTAGATCGGTGTACGTCACAGCGCACTACCTGAGTATGTATATATAAATATATGTATGCCAACTCACAAAAATAGATTTACCCCCCCGAGTTCTCTGTTTTTCTTCGACGATAGTGTTGCTCCGATAGATAGGATACATAGATGGTAACGTTCTTTGTTTTACTTGTGCATGCAGGCAATTGCCCTCTAGGGCCTGGCCGAAGAGCAATATTCTTCAAGGCGTAACCGAAGCCCGCATGCATGTGCAAATACACCCCGGTGACGTGGGCACCGTTGATAATCCGATGACCCACGAGAAGATCTTTTAGCGAGAAAGCCGTGAGGAGACAGGTGTCTGTTTGACTGCCTCTCTCTCTCTCTCTCTTTATCTGCCTTAGCGCTGCTTTGAATTGGAACTGCCGCCGCCTCCTCCTCCCCCACCACCTGGCAGGAGACCGGTCGGCGTAATCGAAATGCCCGCTCGACTGAGCTGGGCAGCTGCCAGCGGGTTCTTGGCGAAAGCCTGCGCGAGCTGCAGCGCTGCCGCCTGCTGCTGAAGAGCTGCAGCTGTGTACACCTGCTGAGCCTGGGCTTGAGCCGCTTGTGCCGCCTGCGACTGCTGTTGCTGCTGGGCGGCCGCCGCCGCAGCCGCCACCTGGGCCGCTTGCACTTGTTGCGCAGCCGCAGCAGCGGCCGCCGCGGCTTGGGCCTGCGCTTGGGCTTGAGCCTGAGCTTGCGCCTGGGCCTGAGCTTGCACCTGGGCCTGCTGTGTCGCCACGGCGGCGGCGGTAGTGGTGGTGGTCTGTGTGGTTGGTGGGGCAACGGCTGGCGGCGGGCCCCCCGGTACGGTATTACCGGTTAACTTGGAGAGAACTAGCCGTTCGCTCATCTGCAGACGCTGGGCGACCGGCGGAATGCGAGCAAGCGTTGCAGGTAGACGGCTCACGTCACTCTTCATGTCGGAGAGTAGCTCCTCGAGTTGATTGAGCACTTTGTGCAGGACAGCGTTCGCCGGCTTGTTGCCTCCCACCGATTCCTTTGACAGGTGCTGGTGTGACTCTGCCAAGCACTCAAGTTCGGCGAAACGAGCATTAAGTGCCATGGCAGGATGTGCGGGGTCCTGAGTCAGATTGAGGTAGGCGGCGCGACGCAGCTGTTCCTCGATGACGAGCGCCTGCTCCAACAACTTGAAACGACGAGCGAGGAATTTGTTTTTGATGTCGAGAAAGTTCCCCTTACCTTGCTCGCTTTTGAACGGCTCATTTATGATGGCAAATGCTAAATCGTTCTGGATGTCTTGCCAGCGGCCGTAACCGTGCTTAACGATGCCGGCCAACAGCCAGTAATCGTGTCGACGGTGCCAAATTTCGAATTCCTTACCCGGACACGCAGCTTCCTCATTCTGCCAAAGCGTGTGCAATTCAGTGAAGCCTCCGTCAGCCACATTGAACATGAACTTCCTCTTTGCAATGGATTCCGAGGGCAAGCCCAGTTTGGCAATCTTTTCCTCAAGCTCGGCCGCGGTTTCGCTCTCCAGTTTGTCCTTATCGTTTTCCTTGTTTTCTCCACTGTTTGCTTTTTCGTCACTCGCCTTTTCTTCTTTCGATTCCTCCTTGATAATATCCGTCTTGGTGTCACCGTCGGCCTTGGCCTTCTCCTCCTCTTTAGGCTTTTCTTTGGCCTCATTTCCGACTTCCGTAGGTTCAATCTCCTTCTTGGGTTCCACGTCACCCTTCTCGGGCTCCTTTCCAGCCTCCGCCTTGTCCACCTTTTTCTCGGCCTCCTCGTCGTCAGCCCCTAAAACGGTTGTAAATAATATACGTTAGGTACCACGTACGTGTATGTTAAAGAGCGTTGCTGGAGAAAAATTATGTGTTCTATTAAATTGAGTTAGCTAGTCAGTTAGTTAAATAAGCGTGTGTGCATTAAACAGATTTTTTTAGCTGTCGGTACTAAAATAATTTCCACCTCAGTTGAAGTACATATCGTATCTTGAACCATTATGTTATACATAGAAGAGACATGTTCTACGCGTGTAAAGTTTCACTATTAAGGTTATTCCCTAGTGCAACTTTTGCAACGCAACTACCGGGATTTTTAAACTACACTTTAGAAATAATCCAAATAACGTACCTGCTTCGGTAGGTTTTCCATCATTTTCAGTCGACGCGTCACTTTTGACTGCGACCAAAGGTGTTTTGTCTTTTTCTTGTTTCGAATCCGCGGAGATATCTTCTTTATCCTTCTGCTGGTCTCCCTCTTTGGCTTTTGCCTCGGCCTCCTCGTCTTCCTTTTTCTTGATTTTGTTTAAGCCTAGCTCCTCGGACGTCATGCTGGCCACCCCGTTAATATGCTCGAATTCTTGCACCTTTTTGCGTATTAAGGACATGACTCCAATGCGAGTAAGGACATGTTGCCGGCTTAGTCCTTCACGCGGAACCCCATCGGCAAACGTTTCTGAGTTATCCGCACCGGGCTCACAGAGATGACGCATAAACAGCGATACGTAAGCTTTGAAATTCTTCTCTGATTTGCCCCGAAGGTCCCGCACGAGCCACTGCGAATTGAAAGCGTCCTGTGGTGGCATGCCGTAGCGCATAATAGCATTGAGAAAGGCTCGCCGTTGACGAGCATTGAACCCGAGAACCTGTAATGAAAATAGGGTAGATCAAACACACACATATCGCATACATTTAGTTGCAATCGCGGTTACTCTTTATTATACTTGTTACAATTCATGTTAATTTATGTTGTTTTCATCATTTATTCTACATTTTAACCAAATCTAAAATGTCGTGTAGAACGCTCGCTACTACGGGAAGATTCCGCATCACTAGAAATTTAACGTACAAAACGCACGCAATGTACATCGGTCGCTGGCGGGATTTATTCTGCCTGTTCGGCTGCATTGGTGGAAAAATTATTAAAAAGCCCTCCCATATCCGTGTGTTTACCTCGATGTTGCCGTTGACCTTGGCAAGCAGCGGCGGGAGTGGGCGATCCTTCTCGCTCTTGCGACTGCGGCGTAGTTTTTCCATAGTGCCCCCCTCTTTGTCGTCAAAGTCATCGTCGTCACCGTCTGTGGGCATGCTGAAGTCCGAGTTATAATCGGACATCTGATCGTTCCAGTTGTCGTCCATTTGGCGACCTCGTGCAGATCCGCCCTGTTCAGTGTCGTTGTAATTTACTTGACGACGCACCCGTTTGCCTTTTCCCAGTTGACCCGAGATGATTTCCTGCTGCTGTTCATAGTGATGCCGCAAAAGCTTCTCCCAGTAGGCTGGGTCGGCACTCTCCACCTCTTCCTTGATGATCTCAGTTTCTGGCTCTTCCTCAGCGGCATCCTTTTTGACGTAAGCGGCGACCTTGAATGAATCCAGATACTCGTTGGCTGCCATTTCTTTCTCCTCGATGCCCTCCTTGCTACGATCAAGAAGCTGGCCTATGGCCTTATCGTCATAATGAATGGCATTATCGTCTCCGTCCTCATCCTTGAACAGTTCTTCTGTGCCAAAGCGAAGGATATCGTCGAGCTCCTGCTTGGACATGGCCGCATTGCCCTGGCGGCCCATACCGGGACGCACCACAAGATGAGTGAGCATCATCTTCTTCTTGGCAACTTGTGTAACTCTCTCCTCGACGGAGGCACGTGTAACGAACCGGTAGATCATTACCTTATTCGTCTGGCCCAGACGGTGGGCACGCGAGAACGCCTGTATATCATTGTGCGGGTTCCAGTCGCTATCGTAAATAATGACAGTGTCAGCCGTGGCCAAGTTAATACCAAGGCCACCGGCCTTTGTCGATAACAGGAAGCAGAACTGTTCCGCGTCAGGCTTATTGAAGCGATCGATAGCTTCCTGACGCATCGTGCCGGTGATGCCGCCGTCAATACGCTCGTACTTGTAACCCTCCCCCTCGAGGAAATCCTCGAGCAGGTCGAGCATTTTCGTCATCTGCGAGAATATCAATACACGATGACCTTGCTGTTTCAGCAACTTCATCATTTTCTGCATGACAATCATCTTTCCGCAGGACTTGACGAGGCTATTCACCGTAAACGCTCCATTAGCTAGGCGTTCCGCTTCGGCTTGCGCGGCCGGGAATAGGAATGGGTGGTTGCAGCATTTTTTAAGATCCATCATTATGTTAAGCAATGACACCGATTGGCCACCTCCTTTGATTGAGAGAGCATCATAGTTGCGCGTAAGTATCCATTTATAGTACTTCTTTTGAATGGGACTGAGCTCGACGCGGACAATGAATTCGCTCTTAGAAGGCATGCCCGTTAGGACGTCGGCCTTGAGTCGTCTCAGTAGGTGGCAGCCCAGCAGGTCATGCAGCTTCTTTACCTGCTCCTCCTTAGCGATGTCCGCGAACTCGTTCAGGAACCCCTATTTAAATAAGTGAGAAATTGAGCATATACAACAGTAAACATATGAGTACCTTAAATCATACATGTAACAGTATTGTGTCTCAAACTACGCCTGTAATTAATAAAGACATACAACAACCAGAACATCCAACACAATGTAAGAAGGAAGAAGTCACTCACTTGCAAATCATGGAAGTTTGCCGGAGACAGGAAGTTCATTAGATGAAACAGCTCCTCGAGGTTGTTTTGGAGTGGTGTTCCCGTCAGCAGGAGCTTGTAGCGAATTGGGTATTGGCTAAGCACCTTAAAGAACTTGGACTGATTCGATTTAAGTCGATGAGCCTCGTCGACAACTAATACATGCCAATCGATACTACCCAGTAGTGCTTGGTCCATCGAGATCAGCTCATATGATGTCAGTAGGGCATGAAATTTGATTGGAGCATCTTTTTTCATTTTAAACACTTTGTTCGAGCTCCTAACGGCCTTCTCCTCTAATGAGAATTCGTTCTCGCGAATCACAGCGCGCGAATCTTTATCGCCAACGTACGTGACCACGTACATTTCAGGCGCCCACAACTCAAATTCACGCTCCCAGTTGATAAGTGTGGACAGTGGCACGGCAACCAGAAAAGGCCCGCGTGAATGACCCTCTTTATAGAGCGAATACAGGAACGTGATCGTCTGGATTGTCTTTCCGAGACCCATCTCGTCGGCTAGAATCGTGTCGGTACGCTGGCCCCACGAAAAGCGCAGCCAATTGATACCTTCAAGCTGGTAAGGATGTAGCTGGTTACCGTTCTCCACAACGTAATATGGCTGGCCTTCATATTTCTTTTTCGGATCGTTGGCAGGCTTTTCAAATGGTGGCACTGAGTATCGACCAAAAGACTCCGTCTTCTTTTTGCTCTTCGATGGCTTACTACCCGGCTTCTTATTGCAGACGTTTTCTGTATACTCCATAAGCGCGCGGAAGTCCCAGTACTCTTGAACGAACTTTTTCATGTCCGTTATTTCAAACTCGTCGCCGTTATCCTCCACCTCCCATGTACATGCCGAATAGTCTAGCTCGCGCCACTTGATTAAGTACACATTTTGTCCGGCCCGGTAAGTTCGATGGTTTATGATCTGTAATGTCAACGCATAATTGAGTTAAATACAAAACAGGCGTTCTTAGCTCCGTTGTACTACTGCATTAAGAATTAATTATGGTCTTTGCTGCTGGTAAATGACTCCTGTTGCTAAAACTAATGAATTGTTGGAAGCGGCGTAAAGATAACAATTGCTAAATCAATTACAAATGCAGGTTTGATACTAACCCTGCTAATTTCAAGCCATTCGGGCTTGATTCCGTAGCGGTAGTATTTCTCCTCTAGTTCGGCGTAGTGCTTGTCGCGTTTGGCCAGTGAGGACTTGTGATTAGGCAGGTCTTCGGCTGGCGGAGGCTCGTCCATGTCGTTCTTGCGAGAATAGTTCCGCAGTAACGACGGATGGAACACATCAAGCTGAAGCTCGTTGACCCACGAGCAGTGCCAGTAAGACATGTCGTGCCACTTGATGAAGAACAGACGGTACCGCACCGGCTCTCGTGGCTCAGGCTTCGTCTTTTTCTCCTCCTCGGCCGCCGCCGCCGTCGTCGCTGCTGCCGCCTCTTTGTCTGCGCCCTCTTCGTCTTTACTTTTTTCATCTTCCCCATTGTCTTCTTTCTCCGCCTCCTGGTCTTCTTCTTCTTCCTCTTCTTCGACCTCTTCGTCTTCAATCTTCCACTCGGCCCACTTCCATGATAGGATACGCTGCACTCGGCCCTTCAGCGGTTCGCACGCACAGCGCGGACAGGTCCATTTGCCCGTTGGCGCCCGTGTGATAGGCGGAAACACACAGACGAAGTGGTACGAACCGGGACACTGGTCACAGGGTAGCAAATCGCCTCCCTCCTTACACACACGGCAGTACTCCATATGTTCGTCGGCGCCCCCACCATTACCGCCATCCTTGTTCTTGTTTCCGCCCTTCGATCGGGGCCCGGTAGCCTCCTGAGCATCGGGAGCACCACTTTCTGCGGAAATTCCCTCACCCTCACAGCGTGGGCAGCTCCAGCGTCCCTCAGGAGGCTCCTCGAGCTCCGGTTCCAGACAGACGAGATGGTAGGCGCGAGGGCAGGTGTCGCACAGGATGACCTCACCACCTTGTTGACAGACCTCGCAGTAGTCCTGATGGTCCGTATCGTAAGCGTCCTCGTTGTCCGACGAAGCCTTCTTACCACTGCGTTTTGGTTTAGCAGCTGTCGCGCTTGTGGTCGGCGCCGGCTGCTTGACAGGCTTAACGGGCGCACTGCGACGGACGCGTTTCGTCGCCACTGCGGCGGCTTCTTCAAGCGCAGCCTCGAAATTAGCGTCACTGTCGTCATCCTCCTGAACGTCGGCCTCTTCGTCAGACGACTGATTTTTGCGCCGACCAGACACACGCTTTCCACCAATTTTAATTTTGATGGCAGGAACCTTCTCTTTCTTGGCAGCTTGAACACTTTTGCGTCCTCGCTTTGGCTTGTCGTCGTCTTTTTCTTCTTTTGTCTGCTGCTGTTGCTGTTGTTGTTGCTGCTGTTGTTGCTGTTCCTGTTCGAGCAGTTCTGGCTTGGGGTGATTCTTAGAGAAGTCCGCCCACTTTGCAGACATAAGGGCAATGATTTTTGCCATTGCCGCCTTCGGGTTGGCCTTTTGTATCAGAGGTCGAATCTTCATCGAATATACCTGTGAGGGAAAAGCGTTCACACATGACTGTGACAACTGTGTATATAATAGTTCCAAACGCACACAACCAATAAGACTACAAAATGAAATAACTTGATAGCCATTGATTCTTAGTGGCTTGCGTTGCCCACAAATGTAAAGAAAAAAATTACGAAAAATAAACATATGTGTGTATCTGGGCAACTAGCCGACTGTCCAGACAAATGTAATTCAGAAACCCAAACGATCGTAAATGATACAAAATACAAATGTTCACTCTTCGAATAACCGATTCTAAATGACTTGCCCTGTTTGCGATCTTTCAGTCTAGATTTCGTGCCGATCACCATGCTGGCGGCGCCTATAAATCTATGCATACCTTGTAGGAAGTAAGCTCCTCGTAGTCCTCATCAGTGTACTCAGTCATCGCGTCGACCATTTGAAACTCGTCAAGTATCTCGGCCACAGATTTTGAGCCCGCATCGCCATCATCCTGCACGGGCGTGCTTTCGCCACGACGCTTGCTGTAATTTCAACAACAATGTCGACGTGAGTAAACGATCGAAAACCTTAACCGTAAGTGTTTTGTTTTGGTTTTGTTCAATAGACGAACAAGCGTTGTTTCCTATTGCATCACCTTTCAGCATTGTCAATTACATTACACCCATTGCCCATTAAGTCTTGAAAACGGCATTCCGTTTCCGTTATTCTTAAACATATATGTATAGAAACATATATGTTGTATATGCATCTTCAAAAAGCGCCTCTAACCCGACACCCAGATAGCTGGCGCTGACACCGACATGTTTTATGATGACATGTGGTGCTAATGAGTGCACAGAATGTGCAGCGACACAATTTTGGCGTTTTGTGGTCGCCTCGCCCAGAATCAGCGTACAGCTTCCGAAAAGCTCAAAAGCACGTGTCAAATCGACGACGACGACACACGACGCGCATACGATACCTTGGCTTAGCCGTGTACTCCTCATCGCTCTGTTGGGCGGCGTCACTTTCGGGCTTGCTGTTCTCGTCCTCGTCGGTGTTGTTCGCCGCACGACTGCGGCGTTTCTTCTTTTTCGCCCTCTTGTCTCTCTGAGCGGCTTTGCGCTTCTTGGCCTTGCGGCTGCTGGTTCTGCGTTGTCCTGCAGCCGATTCCTCCTCTTCGCCGGCCTCGTCGTAATCGACGTCGGCAGCGGCTGCGCCGGCATCTTCAGCTCCCTGTTCTTCTTCCGAGCCACCTAGCCACACCACAAAACAACACAACCAATCAATAGATCAATCAATCAATCACTCAATCAATCAATGCAATCATCTATTAATCAATCAACAACAATCCGCTTAATGTGTTACGCTTAGTACGTACGTCTACAACGATCACAATATAACATATGGACACACAGTAACAGTTCGCTTAAACATATAGATGATTCATTACGACCGGCCAAATGATAAGTGTCGAAACACTGTATTGACCAAGTGATAAAAGTCGAAATGCCATATTGAATGTTTTAAATGTACAACATCTGCGAGTTATTGTTTTGTTGTAGTACTTAAACGACTAAAAATGATGCAATGATGAAATTATTGTGATGTTCTCTGCATTTTAAACGCAAGCGTTTCTATACCTCGTAGAATAGTACCACGTCTCACTTGAGAAATGAATTGATTGTTGCTTGTAGGAAATGTATTACGGCTGTAATGTGGTACTAAATACAAAATATTAAAACACAATTTTCATTTTTTTTATTAAAGCTGTAGATTATTATTGTTTTTAATTAAACATATAAAAACACATTAGCAATATTAATCACTAAACTGATTCATTTCGCACTAACATGACGTTATAGCACTCATATCCAGAGAGGCGCGTAGTGTATACACATGAATCAAACACTCCGATTCTTTGAAAGTCTTCTAAAGTCAATCATGCCTATTTCTCTGTCTATGGCACCATCCGGCGTAGTTCTATTCGGACGCGGTACATAACCACCTTTCAATGCAACTTTTGCTAATAATTGCTTATCTAGGTTAAAGTTATTAATAATAAATTAATTAGCACAAAAAAACGTACGGTCACTTAGTTAGTAAACAACTAAATCAATACATAGGATAACGTCCACTACTAACTGTAATAGAGTTCTGGTCACATTTCGTCGTTTGGTGCTGCCAATCGCGGAGAGGTCAAATAAATCGATTTTAGAACAACGTACCGTTCATGAACAACGATTTTAGAACAACGTACCGGCAATGAAGATACGTGTGCGGCGGTGGCAAATGAACGATGGTGCTACGGAACAGAAGTGTCACTCAAAGCTACCTATCTATATCTATAGTAAACCACGATCAGCTACAACAACACCATCATCATCATCATCCCGGTGCCGGTGCTGCTGATGCTGCTGCGGTAAAGCCACCACCCGCCACCACCATTAAGACCATCATCATCACTATTCTCCATCCCCTCATCTTCTCCCCCCTTCCGACGGCGTGCCTCATTCTCTCTTTCGCTTTGCTCTCCTTCGCCGATCATTGATGACGGCACCAGCATCAGCAGTAGCAGAAGCAGTAATGTTTGTATATGTGTCTGTGTCGCTATGGGTGTGTATGGTTGTGTGTGTGTGTGTGTGTTTGTGACTAGAATGGTTCGAGCGCCCGGAGGGAGGGTTCTAGCGGTGGGGAGGCGGGAGGGGGGGGGGGAGAAGTGGGAACCGATTAGTTGTTGGTCGTTCTGTTGGCCCGTCCACGCTCGGCCATCCTATCCTGCATGGTGTCGGCTCATGTCACCATTTCTATATAGTTTCGTCTCGTTGACGGCCGTGGCGGCGAAGGCGACTTTTCGGTGGCGGCGGCGGCGGCGATGATGATGGTGGCGATGATGATGATGATGATGATAATGGTGGCGGCAATGATGATGATGGCGGCGATGGCGCCGGACGAGTGCGACCCGAGCGGTGGCGGGTTCGTTAACCCGCCATCACATCCGCACACCGGTGAGCGTGTGGAGACAACAACAGCCCATCTTGTCCCCACATGCTTGCTCACCCACACACACACAGACACAAACATCATGCTAAGCCACCACCCACCCATGGGCACAGACCCCTATGCACACATCACTAAGCTCATGCTTACGTTCAAGCGTAGACTACCAAAGCCACGCACGAAAGCACGCGCGAAATAACTCTTCCTGCCTCCCGCTCGTCCACACTCTCACGCTGGATCAGACCCCGCCCTCCTTTTCTACCCCCAGTCTATCTATGTATCTCTCTTTCTCTCTCGCTGTGATTTTCCTTCACTTGAACCCTTGATTCCCACCTCATCCAAACCCCCATCTGGTTAGTCCCGACTCAGTAGACGTGAGGTCTGTGCTTCCCCTTCTGCTTCTGCTGTTCTGTTGATGTGTTTCTTCAGTCGGCTGTCGCACCAGACTAGATGGGACTGCCGCCGCTGTTTAGCAAACAACCCAGAACAATCCAGAATAACACTGTCGCAGGGGTGCTTTGGTTGTCATCTATCTTCTCCGGTTCTCATTCTGCTCCGCGAGAAGTCTTCTGCTACTCGACCGACGTATCTGCTACTCGAATTCCCATCTCTATCCTCACCTAGCTCTCTTTGGTTGTCGCTAAGTACAGCTTTAGCACATCAGTAACTCGTCTAACCCCACTTATTCTGCGCAACATAGACAACCTCGAACAGAGCAGCTCGGCCGCTCCCGGCCGCTCGAAAACGGGAGAAAAATAGATGCTCTCCACCTGGGTCGGTGAAAATCATCAACCATCAACCCGACAAACTAGTCTAAATTGACACCGCTGTCCGTATATATATATATATATATATATATACATACCGAGAACAAGATGCATTCGAAATGGGTTGCATAAAGCCTCGACCGAAACAAATCGTGTAATCTGTATCATCTCCAACAGCAGTGCATAAAACAAATATTGGGTCATAAACAATACATTCATACATATATATACAAATGCACATTCGTGTTATCGACATCCTTACGGTAAAATGCGGCGGACATATCTGACAGAAGGGGCACGTTGCCAACCGTTCCTCTTGCACTTGTGATTGCACGGTGATGCACTAATTCACTGACAACCTCTTGTGTACCCGATGCTGAATTAGATACTTGCGTTTTACCTAAATCGCTTATTCAACCGGGCGACGACTAGTTAAGCATGATAGTACCAATTAATTCACTTGGTTGGAAGCCGTAACAATCCGGTAAATCAATAGACCTAAAACAACCTAACGACGTTAGCAGTGAATCTGCAGAAGAAACAAATGCTTCGGCAGTGAGGTGGGGAAATCGCTATTGGGCGACACATATCATAATATGTGAGCATCTGAGATGCAAGAGTTCAAAACAATAGTTCCTTGACAGTTTGAAATCTGTACGGCGCGCTAAATATAGCGAAAACCGTCGGCTTGCCATTTTGGCGGCTCTGTGACTGCGATTTTTGAAGCCCTTCGCAAGTTTTGCAGGTACATAACACATACTTAAGTAATACTTTTGAAGTAAAAAGCATTTCTTTATTAAAATTATTTAAATTACCTATGCAGTAAAGGGCTAGTATTGGGACATTCAGCGTATGCAGTATATCATCATTTGTTTTAACAAATGGTTTACCGAAGAGCATACGGAACTTTCAAATGCCCGAGCTTTCCATACGGTTTTTGAAGCCTGCACGCGTGTTCACAGGTGTAAAGCAGAGTAAAGTTTCAAAAACTACAAGAAGACGAGCGCCTATCTCTTAACGCGTATCGTAATGAAGCATTAATGTGGATGGCCCTGTGTCGCTTGGAGCCGTCGGCGATCAACTATAACTGTAAATCCTATTTCTTCAGTCTTACTGATCGACTGAGAAAGAGACCAGCCATTTATGAGACCAAAATGCGCAATTTGTTTAGTATTACCAGCGAATGTATTCATTAATTAAAAAATCACAGACTAAAATCATATATATATATATATATATATGTATATATATATATATATTTATATAATTTTAGTCTGTGAATATCAATCGTAGGTAATACTGTAAAATGTACCATTAAGCATACATTTCCGCCTTGGCTCTGCAGTAACTTAGCACATCTAGTTAATGGCAGCCAGGCAAACTGGTAGATTAACCACGATAGTATCAGCTAGTCTGACGCTTAATAATAAAATGGCACCGCTCGCACAGCAACAAAGAAACGCTTTCTTTCTTTCTCTCTCTCACACACATAAGTACTGACGACACTAGTTGAGTTGGTTTGTGAGGCTATAATTACTTAGTCAGTCAGGCTGTTCAGGTGTTTAAACAGTGTTTGAAACGTTATACATGCTTAAGTGTGACGATCGAACACTTGTCACAGCAGCAACAGACAGCATTGCGCTATGAAGAAGATAGCAGAAAACACAAAGTATACCCACATATATAAACGTATTTCAAAGAAGAGCTTCTTACAATTCTTCCATCACTACTACGACGACGACGACGTCTACGAGTAGAAGCTTTAATGCATCGCAGTGATAGAATAAATCTACGCTTCTCTCGTAAATAATCGATGTTGTCTTCGTGTGGAGATCAAGAGAATCAAGAGAAATCAAGCAATTTATTTATGTATGTTTTAGTAGTAGTAGTAGTAGTAGTAGTAGTTGTATAGCAGCAACAGTACTTGTGGCGGTCATAGTCGGAGATATATATCTAATGTATAGGCAGAGAAACAGACAGGCAGACAGACAAGTACTTTTGCTGCTGCTGCTACTACTACTATAACTACTACTACTACTACAACTACAACTGCTACAAATACATAAATAAATTGATTGATGGAAGACAACATCGATTATTTGCTAGTGAAGCATAGATGATTTATTCTATCGATACGATGAGTTCAAACTTCTAAAAAAAAAACCTTTACATTACTTTTTTTTAGCAGCTGCAGCAGCACCAGCATCAGTACTTGTGGCGGCAATAGTCGGAGATATATCCAATCTAATGTATAGGCAGACAGACAAACAGACAGACAGACCGACGGGAAACGAGTGCGGCCGCCCGGAGAAGAAGAGGAAGGGGAATGGGGGGGGGGGGAACTGAGCTGAATTGAGCTCGGGATGGGGGGGGGGGGGTGGTTGGGGGGACGCAGTGGCCGCCGCAACCGATCACTGCTGCTGCTCCAGCAGCAGCAGCGGCAGCCACCGGGACCGCCGCCGACGCGGCTGTTGTCGGTGGTGCAGCCGCCGCCGCAGCCGCAAAACCGGAGCCCCGCGGCGCTAGGCCTAACAACAACGACGACCACAACAACAACAACAACAACAACAGCAACAGCAACAGCAGCAACAACAACAGCAACAACAACAACAACAACAACAACAACGATGAAGACGACGACGAGCATGGCCGACTCAAACAGCAGCAGCCGCCGACGCCATCGCCTCCGCCGCCGCCATGAAAGCTGGAGCTCGGCCGGGAGTTCGCACCCCCGGCGACTCAACGAAGGCAACGAAGACAACGGCGACGACGACAACAACGCTACCGACCGACCGACCGACCGATATCTGTATCATCTGTGTGGCGTGCTGCTCAGATCAGTCTCCGAACAGAATCGTACAGCGCTTCTTTTACCGCTACACGGTTTGAGGAGAAGGAGGAGGCTGAAAATCTACCGATCTACCGCTTTACGAGAGACACGCACACACACACTAGCATGCCTCAGACTCACGTACACAATGTAATTTATTGAATGATCTATTGATAGGAGGATCGGTTTTGAGTTTTGTCGCAATTTTTGTCGCAGCGACGACAACAGCGGCGACAACAACGACAACAACAACAACAACAACAACAAGAACAACCCATCAATGTATCTGCGTGCACTATTCGTTTGCAAACTCAAAACCGATTAAATTACCGTCTTAAATAAGCTAGTAGGCGATAATGGATGACAATACATCCCCTAACCTCTTGCAATCCATGTACAAACTAAATACCGAAATCCTAATTCAGAGTGCGCAACTACCGTTACACGTCTAACGCACTAAGCCCGAAACCTCTGGGTCACTCAGTCGTCAACATTGTAAGGCCGGCTTGGGGCCTTTTTCGACCGGCGTTTCGACGTTTGGCGAATACCAAATCAGCCGGCTACCGACTGTAGACAGACAGCAATTCACATCAGGCCATATCTAAACGGCAGACAAGAGAGAAATCTGAAGATCTCTTTTACTAGAGAGACACAACTTCAATGACTGATCATTGAATCCATTGAATCAATCGAACGAGTGGATGAGCCCTCGCACTTCCCACAGACCAGAAACAAGAGAAGATGACTGACTGACGCCATTGATGTAGGCCATTGCAAGTAAATCATCATCGTCATCATCATCATCATCATCACTGCCACAAATGATCGTAGACACTCTGCCACAAATTTAGTTAGTCGAATTCATGTTCGTTGTTCATATAAACAGGACCGAAGTAGAGTTACTGTCGAAATAGTCGATGTATTTGTGTTGGATAATAAACGCCGGCAAGTTGTTTGATGAATCAAAGTGTTTTTTTCTTGGCTAATTGTTTGGTGTCATTTTAGGGCAGAATGAATATCAGTCGTTGTTGTTGTTGTCGTCGTCGTCGTTGTTGTTGCCGTAATTGTTGTTATTGATAATGGCGGTGCGCTAAGTCTAGCGACCTGTCCACCGGCTATGAGGTTGTGGGTAACAGTATCAATCATTATGAGCTGTAGTATTCATAAAGATATATGATGTTTCATTCATAGACATTAGTCAAACCAACACAGATAAATAGACTTGTCTTCACTATACATAGAATGGTGAACAAAGATTGTTCGTTAAACGACAACAACAACAACAACAACAACAGCAGCAGCAACAACAACCATCCAGGCGAGCTCTTCTAATCCACAAAACGATCTGTGTCTAAGGCGACTCGGAATGACGACACCAACAACAACATCGATCGATAACAACGATAATACCGGACGCTGCCGGCTATGGTCGTTGTCTATGGATGTGATGTGAGATGATGAGACCTATCGACGATCCGACTCCTGACGCCGAACGTGACATGTCGGCGAGCTCGTCGATAGCTCTTTTTCTCTCTGTCTCTCTGTCGATGATGATATATTTTCATTTAGGCTCGATGATGTTGGCGTCGTGTTTGTCTGTCTGTTTGTCTGTCTGTCTGTGGTGTACTGAAAACTTACCGCTGAAATTCTCTTCGTCGAGTTCGGCCATGGCGGATGCGGCCCGTCCGGCAGGCTCGGTTGTGGCGGCTCGAAGTCCTGCCGCTGTTCGAAGCGGCGTTCGGCGTTGATTTCTCGTCAAGCCTTTGCTGCTGCTGCTGTTGCTGATGTTGTTGTTGCTGATGTTGTTGTTGTTATTGTTGTTGTTGTTGTTGCTGCTGTTCCCGCCGCCGCAATCGCTGTATTTTGGGTCGCCGACGCCGCTCGATGATAGATCGACCTGATGTGGATCTATGCTATGGTGGTGATGGTGTTGGCGGTGATCAACGACTTGGGAAAGTCTGGTGATTCGCCGGCGATCTGTGGCACTACTGTTGCTGAGTGTTTCTGCTCTGGATTCGTGTGATGCTGGTGTTCGTCGACGGCGTAATCGGCAGTGTGGTGTTGGTGGTGATGATTCGTCCTCTTCGGCCGTGGCCCGGCCGGCTGTGGTCGCCCGTTACCTACAGCCGGCTCCTCTTGTCTAGGCGCACTGTTGTCGATCACATTCGCTGCCGACTGACTCTGCTTGCTGCTTGAGAGTCCTGCAGCGGTTTGTGCTGTTGTTTCACTACGAGAACGAATTAATCAATCAATCTATCAATCAATATATACAATGTCATACTACAAGTACGAGTTTAAGTACGAGTTCTAGTCGGCAAGTTCTGTAGCTGCCGGTTGCTGCGTTGATGGCGGTAGCTGGCGGCAATTGTCGGCCGGCGACAGATCCTCTCATCGATCGGCGGCGCTATTCGATGATGCCGCGCGTCTGCTGCGCCGGCACTATATTCTTGTTGCTAATGTTCTTCTTCTAGTTTTTCTTCTTATTTTGGTTATTCCTTCAGCTGTCGTCGTCGTCGTCGTTGTCGTCGTCGTCGTCGTCAAAGTCAACAACAGCAATAACAGCGTCGGAGGCGGCGACTCAGGACGCTGAGCGACCACCAACCGGACACACGGACGGACATCACCGACACGGCCGACTCAACTCGAAACGAGGCGGCGTCGTTGACGGCGTTTGCCGCAACAACCACAACACTGTTTTTCACACTGATGCCAAACACTAGTTTCTACCACCTCCACCACCGCTAGAAAAACTACAACGAACACAACAAACCACCGTAAAGACCGGCGTCAGCAGCAACAGCAACAACAACAAGAAGAAGAGCACAAGTTCAATTCAACAACACATGATGATGATGATGGCGGTGATGAAAATGATAATGATGATGTTGTTGTTGTTGTTGCCGCTGCTGCACGGCGGTACTGCCAATTCCACCACCAAGCAGCCGCAGCACTGCAAATTACCCTATCAAGTATCCAACAACCGGGCAAGCAAGAAACACGGTGGTGGACACAGTAGCGTCAGACGACGACGACGACGACAACTACACCACTAACAACAACTGGAACAACAACTGGAACAACAACAACAACAACGACAACAGCGATCTTCTTCCTGCACTGTTGCCGCCAGCACCACACACCACTTAAGCGATAACTTTGTCGCTGCACTACAAATCGTTGTTCAATTTCCGATGCTGCTGCTGCTGCTGCCACCGTGGTTGTTGTTGTTTGTAGGCCCGCTAGGCCGCGTAGCCGCAACCGACCGGCGCTAGCTACTGTTGTGCTGATGCAGCTGTACTGGGGACTGTATGTATGGTGGACTGAATCGCTCGCTCGCTCGCTTGCTTGCTTGCTTGCTTGGTGGTGGTTGACCGATCGACCGCCCCGCCACCGACTTCCGACCGCTCACTGCAAGCAGGCAAGCAGTTCTGACTGAACCACCACCACCACCACCACTGCCGCCGCGTCGGCTGCCGCTACCGCTACCGCTGCCGCGTTTGCCGATGCCAATGCAAGCAACGGGGGGCGGGGTGAGACGGGGGCGGCGGGAGGGAGGTAGGTAGGGGACGTCATAGACAGCGGTGAGTGACTGAATGGCTGGCTGGATGGATGAATGAATGAATGAATTGCCGGGTGGCCGGACGAATGAACGCATCGATCGATGAATGAATGCATGACGCATGCATAGAGGCATCGACGAGTGCGGTGGTGGCCGGCAATGCTGATCATCAACAGCATCATCGCCATCATCGGCGGCGGCGGCGTCGTCGTCGTCGTCGCCGTCGCCGCCGCCGCCAGCCAGTCTCGCACGTTGGTCACACACGGTCACAGCACAAGCTATCGCCGCCGCCGCCGCCACCGCCACCGCCGCCGCACTAATGTGGTGCCGCTTGTTGTCGCGCCGGACCTACGACCCACGCGGCCGGCCCACTCACTTACGCATTGTTCGAAAAAAAGCCCGCGAAGATAGAGCAAGCGACGGAGCAAGCGACGGAGCAAGCGACGGAGGCAGGCGTATGTGGACAGAAGGGGTAGTAGTGTAGAATCATAGTCCCGGCGGTGCGTAGTTACTCTTCTCTGTCAACGATCCCGCAGGCCGGAGGGTCATCTTAAGGGGGATACATACATATATGTAGACACTGTCGTGCATATATTGTAGGGTTTTAGTGGGTATTGCCTTAAGCCTACGGCTCGACGCTTGCCAAGCGCCGAGGCTTGCTGGTGAGGACTTGCTGTTTGGTGGCTGAGTCCCACACTGTCCCACCGAGTGCGAGCGTGTTCTGGGGACAGCCGATCCCTGAATGCTTTTGCTCAGTCGTACGTAAATGTATTTTAAACCCAAAACCCCCTCAAAAAAGATAGGATCATAGTAAAAAAATATACCAAACTTAATCGACTCCCTGGAATGTGCACCCTGTCTGGCGTGCCTTTAAATGACAAATATGCGTGAGGCCTCACGGATCAATCGCAATGTGGGTAGCTGCAGTCCTGAGAACAAGGCAGCTTCCTCCATGTGTATCATGCGCAGAAGTAGCCCAGGTGAATGCACGTAGTACGTATCGCGTTTACTCACCTGTGAATGCAGCCGCTATGTATTAACTAACTTACAATTTATTTACTATTAGCAGGAGTTGCTGAATTCGTACTCGTATAGCAAAAACTCCGAAGTTTCAAATGCAAAAAGAAGTGGTGCTGCTTGATGGGGGTTAAACGATGTACTTGTGTGCAATACGTTTTTGAAGTGGAGCTTTGACCTCATATCTTGCTGCACTACGCATTGCACTAATGGCCTGCATATGTGGTGAATACCATCCGACTCTACAACTGGCAAATAACCTTCTTGTCGATATTCCCAACGGGAATAAGAAACCGTAACGGACTATACCAGCGTTTGCATGTCCAATCTATTTAAATTGCCATTGTTCTCGCCACGGAGGCTTACCAGGCTATTCCATATGAGCACCACAGCTTTCGTGCAAGGGATCCACTCTAACAGGCTGCGAGTGTCTGCTCGCAAAAGGTGTAATCTGCTAGAAACAAATGCAATTTGACGGACAGCATATGGAAAAAAGTTATTCATTTTGGGGTTACCCATGCGCATACCCAACTACATGTGCGCCTTATTTCAAAGAAATCTATCAGCATTTATGACATAAGATCTTTGGCTAGAGTGCGGTAATAGTGCGGGCTCTTCGAAACTGCGGTTTACAGAGAATGCATTGTATGTGTGATTACGAATGTGAATTACGAATGGCGAAGATTAGCCTTAAATTGTCTAGAATGATAGCAATGGCAGACGATGCATGGAAGGTGCTGCATAATTATAATCGCCACATGGTAAAACCCCGTGTACGCCGCATTCCATGAATCAAAGACCGATTCAGAGCGGGAGATGACTGGAGGCCATCCACTCGCCGCCATATTAGGAAAATGGGTCGGATAGTCTCGAATGAGATTGGCAATGATATACCTGGTGAATTCCCACTTCAAAGAATATCAATTTAAGTACATAGAGGAAATGCTGGTCTCTTTGTCCTCATCTGGTGGCTTGCCAGGGTTATTCTTGACGAAATTGTAGAGCATATATTATAATGTATAAAAAATAGAAAAATTCCCACTTTTGGAAAAAGCTCTTCACATACTTTATGATGCTGCTGGGTTCGACGGTAGTCATTGAATACTTTTAGGCACCCTGGGAGGTCCCGGTGGTCGGATAGAAGGAAGCGACACGTCGATCCCGAAATGTTCTTGTTATGTCGGCGGTGAGTTTTGACTAATGGCGATATAAGCAGGCCCGATGACCTTGTGGGGCTCCGAGATGATGTGATCTGCGGCTTTGACGAAGGGCGTGCCTGCTGATTGAGCCATGGAGACTTTCGTCAGCTTATCGCTGCCCTAGGCAAAAGTGCAAGGAGACCGCGTACGTGCAGCAGCGACAAAGACAATATCAAACCAAGCGGCGAGGTCCGACGAATGCGACGAAGTCGCTGTTTCACTAGATTGACGCTTAAACCGTTGGAAGGGATTGGCAAGAGCCTAATTGAGTTACCACGTCGACGCGTGTTCTGAGACAAGACCTTACGAAAAAACTGCGACTTCCCTGATATGTGAGCTGTCCCCATCTATATTTAAAAAAAGAGTTATTCCGGATTATGCTGTTTTTTTTTATAAGAGCTGCACAACTCGACGTGCAACAGTTTTTGTGAGGCCAGTAGCTTTAAAGCAATCCACCCGTCATGCTTTCGCGTACACCCTGCCGACTATCTGGACCGAACTTCCTAAAGAAATTCGTGTACTCACTCCAGTCAAATGATTCAAACGTGAGGTAAAAAATGGGTAACGAATAAAAAAATCTAGTCAAAACTAGTTACCTGTCAATAGGCTGAAGAAAGCGTGTCATGTATGTAAACGGGAGAAGTTTTTAGTGACTTCAAATGTTAGTTTCGTATGGGGTGAGACATGTGGAAGTATGAAATAGATAACGTTGGTGCTATAACACATTTTAAATATTTTTATATATGTGAACTTAAGAATTGTGAAATTGCGATTCCGTGAATAAACCTCAAAATTGAAACTTGCAAATTTGTTACCCTTGCAAGCCTATCTTTATCGAAAACGCGAGGTGAAGTTGTATACTAAAAGTAGCACCTAACATGTATAAGAGCCATATCTATAAACTTGCGTTTACACTATGCGTAATTGCCTTCTACGCACATATAATCAATCTTTAAATCGACGTCCGGTGAAGTAACTGAGTGAACTTGGGGCTCTACGAGGCGTTGGCAGACGGCGATATGGGTATTGGAGGATATATATATATATATATATATATATATATATATATATATATATATATATATATATATATATATATATATATATATATTAAGCTTCTCCCAATCCAGCGAGCGTTTCTCCCCTATAATGGTACCTTCAAGAATCTTGCGGTTCTCGGAGGATCATCCTCCTAGCCTCCATGAAATCTACCCTCCAACGGCTCCTTAATATTGCGGACCCCCTTTTGAAATCCCGAGGCCTTGAAATGAATACTAATAAAAGCTTTACTATCTCCCACCTATTTAATAGGAAGGAAGGTAAAGGTTTTATTAATACCGTACCAGAATTTAACGTTAGAGATCGGCAATTGCCAGCTAAAGGTATGAGCGATCGATGGGGATATCTTGGAGTCGACTTTGACAGCAATGGCAGAGTTGACTCCGCCAAGGATATAGTCCTTAATTTATTCAAGAGACTCACGATAGCTCCCCTTAAACGCAACCAAAGACTCATATTATTGAAAGACTTTCTCATTCCCCGCCTCCTATATAAACTGGTCTCCGGTCCCAGACCATCTCACGCACTCCTTAGCGACCTAGATAAAGAGATCAGAAATGTTGTTAAGTCGAAATGGCTCAAGCTCGAAAACTCGGTGCCGAACGCCTACCTGTAAACGCACACAGCACACGGCGGTCTGGACATCCCCTGCCTCCAAACATTTATCCCCAGGCTCCGCCTCTCCCGTCTGACAGCACTACAAAACTCGACGCACCCTGGGGTCCAATGGATGCTAAGCACCGAGCACTTTAATAAAGACCTAGCGAAATTAGACATCTTTGCGAGCGCTTGGGAACATCCATTGAGACCGCTACACAAGAGACCGATTGCTGGTCTCAACAACTACACAACACGTTCGATCTGGCACATTTTAAAAAAGCACACGAAACGCCCTTTGTACATAGATGGAATTAAATTATGCCATATCTATCTGGTAAGGAGTATTTAAGCCTACTAAAGCTCAGGATCAACGCACTACCAACACGTGCCAGATTGGCCAGGGAACGCCCGGGCTACAACAAACGTTGTAGGCACGGGTGTCATGCGCCTGAGACGTTGGCTCATATCGCTCAGATGTGCGATTCAGCACACAAACAAACTATAAAGAGACATGATGACGTCTGTGATCGCGTGGCACGTCTTCTCTGCGAGAGGGGTCATAAGGTGGTTCGTGAGCGAGTATTCCGTCGACCGGGCGCACCGGGTATAGCGCTCGACCTCGTAATAATAACATCTACCGAGGTCTGGGTTTTAGATGCCGATGTTTGCGGCCCGAACAGGGACCTCGCAAAAGCGCCGCAGGACAAGATCGTTAAATATGACGTCGAGTTCCTAAGAGCGGCGCTCCCCGACCCGCAAAAACCTCGCAGATTCGGATCCATTACTATCTCTATGAATGGTGTATGGGACTCCGAATCTGCGAGTACGCTCTTGGGGCTCGGCGTCGTGAAGAGGAATCTTATGGATCTTACCGTCTTAACCTTGCAAGGAACCTTGAGGATATACCGCTCGCACCGGGTCCATAAGAGCGGGGGCTACCATCAAGCAAGGACACGGACAGCTGATTCTTAACTTCACGTGACACCTTTTTACCACCATTTTTATTAAGGCGAGCACTGCCAAGTGTGCAAACGTATTATAAATGATTAATAGATCATCACTATATATATAAATATATATATATATATATATATATATATATATATATATATATATGTGGCACATGTAATATTTACCGATACCACATACTGCAATGCAAGGAAATAGAAGCTGGTTTGACGCATGCAGTAGTGAAAACCGTTATCAGCCGACATTTTAGGTAAATCTACCAATTTCTGGTGAAATAAACATATATATATATATATATACATATATATATATATATATATATATATACATACATATATATATATATATATATATATATATGTATATATATATATATGTATATATATATATATATATATATATATATATATATATATATATATATACATACATATATATATATATGTATATATATATATATATATATATATATATATATATATATATATATATATAGCGTTTATTATTTAATTTGATGGTTACAGGAAAATGTGAATAACTAACTATACTTGGGCTTGTAAGGAGTGCTACCAGTCGAGCTTATCCTCGAGGCAATCCCTAATTGTGCCCATAATTGCATCCGCGCTGAACCGCCGGATATATATACGAGGTGTGTTCAAAACGTATCGCGACTTTCGAATTTTCATGGGGTTACGTATATTCGAATTTCGATTTTTTGTGGCGTTATGTTGGTACTCATGTCTCTCACTTATGCCGACAAGCTCGGCCATTTTGAATGTTCACTTAATTGTTGACAGCTGCTTTGCTTGCACGTGTTTTGGATCGTCTTCGATTTTTACCTATTCAAAAAAATGGATCAAAGAACCTGTATCAAATTTTGTGTGAAAAACGAAATTAAGTGCGCGGATGCATTCCGAATGTTGACTGTGGCATACGGAGAAGCTACCTTGGACCGAAGCAACGTTTATCGGTGGTACAAAATGTTCTCAGAAGGCCGAGAAGATGTGAACGACGAAGAGCGTGCCGGACGCCCGAGCACTTCAACAACAGACGAAAAAATTAATGATTAACGATTGCAGGGGCGTGGTGCATCATGAGTTCTTGCCACAGGGTAGAACGGTCAATAAGGAATATTACCTGCAAGTTATGCGCAATTTGCGCGAAGCAATCCGCCAGAAACGCCCGGATTTGTGGAAGAACAAAAATTGGCTTTTGCACCACGATAACGCCCCTGCTCACACATCGTTGCTTGTGCGCGAGTTTTTGGCCAAAAACAACACACTAATGATGCCGCAGCCACCGTATTCCCCAGATCTGGCCCCCTGTGACTTTTTCTTGTTCCCTAAACTGAAGAGGCCCATGAAAGGACGACGTTACGCTACGCTTGACGAGATAAAGACGGCATCGAAGGAGGAGCTGAACAAGGTTAAAAAAAATGGTTTTTTGAAGTGCTTCGAAGATTGGAAAAACCGTTGGCACAAGTGTATAATATCTCATGGGGATTACTTTGAAGGGGACAAAATAGATATTCATGAATAAATGAATAATTTTTGAAAAAAACACAAAAGTCGCGATACGTTTTGAACACACTATGTATATATATATATATATATATATATATATAGGTCTCATGTACATTAGTTGTTTCTTGATTTTTTTCCTAAAGCATTTTATTTATTGGGGAGTAAATATAAGTATATATTTATTTCAAAAAAATATCTTGGAGCCCTGAAGACTTCCAAGTGACCGATCAATTGGTATTACGTGTGTGAGTCCACCAATTTTACTTTTGAATTCTGATGTGATTTGTTGCCATAGTAGCGGTTCTCATCTGTGCGACAATGAATGCATGCTTAGTAATAACTAAGTATGCCTTCTGCAGTACAACAAGTAGACCAAATGCAAGAAAGCAATAGAGCACCGATATGCTATGTGAGATGGTGTTTGTTTCACTTCGAACCAATCTCATCATAGGGTCGTATTACGTGCCTGTCAATGAACATCTACATCGACTCGAGAGTGCAGCAACGCGATTTGTCCGACCGATACCGTATATTTTTCACTGCGCTTCTGAAACTGAGAAACACTCTGAAACAATCTTTTAAAGAGCGCGTTGCACTTGTAAAATGTTCCGGATTGCCTCTGTCGTATAAAGCAAAGATGCCAAACGAGGGTAAGTTGCACCTTTACGATAACAACTATTTGCTAGCATTAAATAAGCGTACATCCATATATAAAATCAGTGGTCGGGTTCAAGGAAACGAAAACGGCTAGTTTTCGCACTAATGTACATGGTAGTCAATGTAATTTTTTGACCCGACGGTTTGATATTAAAGCGTGTGCCCGTTCTTCCTTACTACACCTTGTCGAATTCTGAAATTTGGGTTGCCCTCGAAAACATTACAGCCCCAAAATGCAAATAGGTAGCCACTCGGTCAGCATGCAATAGCACTGAGGCATATTCATATAGATTTTACCGTCTAGAGTGATGATATCACCAATCTTCTACCGATCTCTAGACTAAACCCAATAAAAATTTATTTCGATAAAGTTGCTCTTTTACGGGATGACGTGGGTGGCGAAGCCTCGTATGCGTTCATAGTAGGGATTATGTTTGCATACATGTAACAAAAGTGGGGTAGTTTAGACGTGTCTGTAACTGTGCCTTTGGCTGGCACGTTAAGCAGGGATGATGCTGTTCAATATCATCTGCTTTGACACTAGGGACGCGTAGAGAACTGACTTATCGACAAGACCACTTGGTTATCTCGTAAGTTAGACCAGTATAGAACTGGGACTATTCAATATGTTCCCCCAGGCGAGAAGCACAATGAGCCTTTCAATAATTTGCTGCATTATAGGCAGTGGTAAAGCCAAAATCTTTTATTATTATTATTATTATTATTATTATTATTATTATTATTATTATCTAGCACGGATTTAGATATAAGGTACACTTGCCAGGTGCCAGATGCTGTAAGGGGCATTATATGTGTTTTATTTACACCCAAGCTGGGTAAATGTGCTTATGTTACATCAAAATGTTTCGAGACACCAACAATCTAGCGTTTTGCTAGTTCTGTTATGGACCTAACTGCCGGACAAACCCAATTCCTGCATAAAATCCTCTTTAAAAATAAAAACCTCACCGCGTCAATTAAACTTAATTAGCCTACTTCCAACTTGTCACATATTAGTGGAATGCCGTATGTGGAAATGGGAACTATCTGTATCCCGAAAAATTAATTGCTGCATGAACTGAATGCACATTTAATTGCCGCAGCTGCGGTGGTGTGATTGAATGCTGCTACCGCTTGTTGATAAGGTTATGTCTAGGTATGTAAAAATTGTTTACAAATTTAATTTCTATTCCCCTGATTTAGAACACGTCACCCCTGGCCACACGGCCGCTCCTTCTAAATTTCATAGCTGCTGTCTTCCCCAGTTAACCTTCAAGCCCTTCTCATCCATACATGTAACTAGTCGATCCATAGCCTGTTTCACCCTGAAAAGTCTGCAACCAAAGATGACCACATCATCAGCCTACAGTAAGATCCTGGCCCATTTTCGGGTCCAGCCCGCCCTTATCCGCTCTGGTAGTCCACCCAAAAGTACGGACAACAGCAGTTGGCTCAGTAAATCGCCTGTTAGAGGTATTGTTACTCTTTCAGAATGGAAAACGCCTTTATTTACCGAATGAAGAGTGAACGGAGGACGCAGTAAACCCCGCAAAGTCGCCTTGTGGTGCGATTCCCTGGCTACACGCCTTCATCTCGCTTAGGAATACACGATTTCAATTTGCGCATTAACCATATAACATTAAAAACCATCTCGTGCAATAAACCATATGTTCGGTCTCATGTAGATGAAGCTCCAGATCAAGCGAAATTCACCCACAAGTGGCGTTACAAACTAATAATATTAGCGAATTTCTGTGTGTAATCTTTGTTTTGACTGTATTAAACAACTGCCGTTCAGCGTTCTGTCGCACACAGTTCGCCAATCATCAATGTTTAGAGGCTACATGTTTAAATTCGCTATTCCATCAAAGATACATGAATCTGCCTCTTTATACGTCCCTCATTCAGCCAACTAATTAAACAGTACTATCTTGCTTAAGCTATGGTGAAATGTATTCAATTAAAAAAATTAAAGGGGTTTACCATAACATTTCGGTTCTTAATGACGTTTTAATTGCATTAGAACTGTCTACTGCATTGCTCAGGAATGCTCAAGAATTTTTTTAGTAGCCTATATTAGAAGGGTGTTTATATAACCACATGCGTATTATCTCTTATCTTACCTTGTTAGCAGCGTAGTTCTTTTGGGGGGTTTCAGGTCGTGTAGAGCGTACCAGTAACCAGCCGTACAGCGACCAGTCACTTTTGCGCCATCTAAGAAGCTCCGATGAACTGAAAAGGGACCTCCTGGCCGTTGCAGAATACTTGGCCAAATGTGCACTTGTTGAACGTGTGCCCCCTTACCTCAACATTGACGGAGGGGCTGAGCGTAATGGCGCTGCCAAGGTACAGTCAAACACCCTCACACAGATCGTTCACAAGTAAGTTCGGTTGTGCCGCATTCTCAGATGTTAGTGATCGATCTTATTGAACTGAAAATGTTGTATGAGTTAAAAGAGGTTACATATACATATTTTAAGGTGATTTTTAATGAAAAGGCTGATGGAACGAGCCATGTGAATTTTAAAAGTGTAGTTCCATAACTGGTGCGCAATTGGAAATGCAGCTAACCACATTGCACACTTTGGGAATCCACTTGCAAAAACGATCGAAGTAAATAGTCGATCGTTGCTAAAAGCACACATCAATACTATTCTGCATGTACGTGACCCTCCTCGTAGCATCAGCTGGAATACATGACAAAGGCATACACACGAGGTTCAGCAAAAATTACGCACGTTACGATCTTACAATGAAAATACTCCGATGTTACAATGGGCGCACGTATAAATATTGTCTAGATTTAGAAATAAATATCACTAGAATTACGGCATTAGGTTCTTAAACAGCTAGACGTATCATCCATTGTGGCTAACATATATAAATAAATTGTTGAGAATGTCTTTGGAGGAGGTTGTCCCCCGATTTTTTTTTTGGTTTTGTCAAAGCTAGGTACATTCGAATTGTTTTATCACTTTATCCTTGCACTCGGTATGCAGCCAGCTTCTGCAAACTTGGAGAAAACTGGCAAATGTGTGGCATCTGTTTGTCTTTCCGTGCTATTTTCATCGACACTCTTTAGTGGCATAATTATAGCTTGATAATCAGCCGGTAGAGGTTCCGTATTTCTCGGAGCAGTTCGTCTGTGTTCGGTTATTTGGCATCGTGGGTCGCAGGAAATCGTGATTCACTCTTTTATTTATGGCGCCGAGTTCAGCTCGGCTGGATCCGACCAATGGCTAAAAGCTTGCGTGCGAAGCTTTGATCATAATTCTCATTGACCCCGTGTGTCCTCTTCAAGGGTTCTGTTCTCCATGGTGAAGCATTCACTTTCTCCCAATTTTACATGACTACCTCTCCTAATTGTCTTTCAGGCAGTCCGCTAACCAATTAACCTATTTTTATTAGTCTGGATATTAGTTGCATCGAGAGTTGCCTGTTTGCAGAGCGCTTTCGTAAAGATCCGCGCACTTCCTACCGGCTTTTCCACAATGGTCAGCCTTACGACCCAGCTTTCAACTTTTTGCCATTGATTGACGACAACCCCGTACTTATTTACATCTAAATTTTTCTGTACTTGAAGCATGTTGTCATATGTTGCCGTGTCGCGTCCTACTTTTCTTGGTTTCTCCTTTCTCGCCGATCTTTCCCTGTCGCTTTTACATTAAGTTATCGCGAGCCTCAGGCTGACCTTACGGGCAAGGTACTCGAGAAACTTTCGACCACTCTGCTGATCCCCTTGACGGTCTATATAACATGATATAGCCCTCGCGGTCAAGGTGCTTGTCGGTCTCTGCAATTTATTTTACGTTCCCGAGAGTTTTTTTCAATAATTGTAGAGTGCCATTGTCTTTTCACAGGCGCACGGCCACAGAAACCTTATTTATTGGTTTTCCACTATCACCTGTTTCTTGGATGTATCGAGAGATTACCTCTCCTATTCTCTTGGCCGTCTCTCCTTTTAGTCCGTCGAACTGAGTTAACATATTGCCCTACGTCACACTGTCGTCCTTTGACCCTCCCTTATACTCATAAGTCGTACCGAGCTTTTTCTAATGGTACTAGTTTTGGTGAATTTTGTGTCTGTGCATCCTTCTGGGCCAATTGATGGCCAACAAGATTGCACGGTCCCTCTCGCCGCCACAACCCTCTACATATTATGACATTAGCCTCATTTACCTTGTTCGGTTGGCAGCGAAAACAGATCTCTTTTTCCTGTGGCACCTGTCCAGTAGCGGTCTCTTCTCTGAAAGCGTGGATTACTTCTTCGTGAGTTTATTTTATTATCTTAACTTTCATTTGCTGTTCAATGACCATTTTTTGTATTGCTTTCAGCTCCTGGCTTTTAGCCCTAATGTCTCCCAGGAGTACGAAATTCACGCCGTTCTTCATCTTAAGGCGAACGCCTTGTGTGAAGGGTCGTTTTTGGCTTTTGTCGATTATTTTTTTGTCGGTTTGGCATTGTCGATGTAAACGATACAAGCTATTCGATAAGTGGACACGTGCTGCCACCAGGCTAAAGATTAGACGTTTAGCAGCACGCATTGACAGGCACTGGAGCTGTTGTAGAAGCGTGGCTTCAACTGTGTTTAACGCCTCAACTTATACGGCAATGAGCTCGTTCCAGTCGATGTGTGTAGTCTGTGGGAAGGGCGGTACTAGAGAAACGGCACGGGTTTAGGAGATCGAAGTCGCTCCATACGGCCATACGCCAACTGCTATCAGAAATTTGGGAACCTCACTGTTACACACAGTATTTCTATCTCAATTTCTCTGACCTAGCGCCAAGAAGCAAAATTATAGCGAAGATAGCCATGGAAGGGGTACCCTATCAATTGTGAAAACTTTCGGAGGCCATTCTTAATGAGAGTACAATGCACGGACAACAGTAGCGGCCGAAGGCGACGAACTCAGCCCGTTGCTGTTGGGAGCTACCTATGCTACCTAACCGAGTCAGTGAACCGAGAGTAAGCAAGTACTTTATTATGCAGAGATGACATTGCTATCTATAGCAGGAGTCTCTTTGCATGGAGACATTTTTCACCCAATGACTACTGAGCAGTCGAAAGTTAAGAAGGGGGCACGGGGAGAGGAGAATACAAAGACCTTGGAGGTAAAGGAAAAACAACTTCGGGGCGCCGTCCTGGCATTAAAGCACCGAATGGATCGCTTGGTAAACTTATGCGAAGCATACATTCTAACGAAGAAAGATGTTTAAGGAAGGGACCAAATAGCTGCCTAAGCTACTGAAAAGGCTACGCGGAACACAACATGAAAGGACAAGGGCACCATCATACCCCAAGAAGAAATTGGGCGCATAAAAACAGAAGATATGTTAACCATGAAAGAGGACAGAGTGGTAGCACAAGGTTGAGGAATCAGTGACACTCGAAGGACAGGCAGATGTCCTGAGACGGGAAAGGCCGGAAAAAAAGTAATTAAACCTACAAAGTTCATTCAGACATACCCTATGTCCTCTAAAGGTGTCTATGATAGCAGTTTTTCAGGGATGTTGCTGGGGTAGCTTGCGGTGCAATTTCCATTATTATGAGTAGATGGCGGTAAAGCTGTGGTGTTTAAAACATTTCAACACAGCTCATTGGCGGTCTATGCGAGGCTACTTAACGACGGGAAAGCAGTAAATAAAATAAAATAACGTTAAAGAAAAGGCATGTTGAAAAGGGCGCAGTAGTTGCCCATGATCCAGAAGGCAAATAGACAATCGTAGTAGAGGGCCCTAAATCCGCTTAAGATATTACAGATTCTCCAAGGCGCACGAGCAGGGCACTGGTCTCTGTTTGTTGTCTTCGCTGCGGCATGCGAGTAGACGAGTCCCTTACACCGGCCGCCACCTACCCAAGTGCTGATGAAATAAAGGGTCGCCGAGGCAAGAAAGGTTTCAGTGAAGGCTTGTTTTGGAGTGGGGGTAAAAGTTCAGAGTCGCTCTTCTTGTGCCTGGTCTGATATACGACCAACCGTGAACACCTAAGATCCACATAGGTGAGCACAGGGTTACCGCATAGACTCTAACGAACAATTTGCGAGGGTGTGCACAAACCTCCAAAGGATCTACACGATTACGGAGCTGGCTGAGTAGCAAAAACTGAAGGGCTGAAGGAGGACGGGTCGGACGAAGCAGACTTAAGACGAGCCGACTTCCCACTGGCGCGAACGAGACTCCGTAGACTTATTGCTAAAAGTAAGGTGCGGACATGAAGAAAAACGCATAGATGTGATAGACAGTGGCATATGGGTCTGTCGTACTGGATTGTCATGGCCAAGCTCCGGAGAACTCCCGTCGGATGTGCTACTGGAGACAATTCCTGCTCTCTTTCCGGCACATCCCCGGAGAGGCAATGAGCCCTGAAGGACATTTCAGAGGTACCGCTAGACAAGGCCAGAGGGGCACCTTATGGTAGCCAATAAATTTGCTAAGCGGTGGCCGAAGGTCTTCCAAACATTGGCCAACACCTGCCTAGAGAAAGAAAAACTTCAATGCTACGGGGAAGGCAGGCCTTGCTTGCTGCGTCTTTATCCCTAAGCCAGAAAAAAGACAGGCATTTAGACCTATATGCTTCCTTAACATTTTGGGAAAGATCGTTCTTGTCAATAGATTGAACGAGGAAATTGGAATCAAAGAAGCTTTCTCAGACGCCCAGTATGATTTCCCTAAAGGCAGCCTGGAAAGTAACTGTAGAAGTGCTGATAATATCGACGTACCTCTGCAGAACGATTTCATCCTACGTGGGTGAACGAAGTCTAGTGCAGAGAGACAAAGGTGCAAGGTTACTGCCGGCGTTTCACAGGGTACATCGTTCTAGCGCAGGCAATAACAACTACGCGGATAACCCTGATTGTCCTAATAGTCACAACGCGGACCAAAGCGGCTTTACAGGATACAGCTAGTCAAGCTTTACCGATGACCGACATGACCGAGGTACAATATCTAACAGGCTGGACGAAGATAAAGGGAGTTAATTTTTATGATAGCGGGCTTCCTGATATGAACTAGGAAAGAGAAGAAGTATCTCGGGGGTAATCCTTGAGTGGTTATCCACGGGCTTCACTCGAGCGGCACATGCTAAATATGTCGCAGTAAAGGCTCCGCCTTAAGCCTAGCACAGATTATGCTTATGACTGGGGGAGTATCAGGGGGGTACGAAAGCTGTTAGCTTCGATTGCCTAATTATCGACTCTCTACGCGGCGCCTGTTTGAGCGGGCTTGGCACTGCAAACGGCAACAAATAGGAAAGCACTAAGGCCGGCACAACGGACGCTAGTTATCACGGTTTGTCGAGCATTCCAGACGGTCTCTACCGGCTCCTCTTTTGATGATAGTACGTAGACGCTGCCATGAAACTAGTAGCGGAAAAAAAGCAAGGCCTTTTGAGTGGAAAATCTGAATCCCGAAAGCAAGATGTACGGGCTTTTCAGCCGTAAGGGGTCGCGCCATCAGAAAAGTGGTTGGCTACATGATGACCTTGACGGAAGCGTGAAGTGAGACGACAAACCTATCGCCAGAAGTTCACGCGACACCCTCGGGAGAGTGGTCGGGACGGAGGCCGATGGAGGTAGGTGAAGTAAGAGGGGAAGTGGAGCCAGGCCCTTAAGGTTTTGACGCATTCCCTGAAGACAGTGTAAGGATAATGGAAGGGACACTTCTTCTGTGGCTTTGGAGAAATGCTAAATGTGTGGAGGAATCCGGAATTTGTGAGTTTGTGAGTCCTACGGTAGTCACGCAGGCTGAATGATGATTGTGGTGATGCATGTACAGCATGCATCCCAAAACCATCTATACAAAAAATGCTGAGCCTTTTCAGCAATTCCTAAGGGAATGGCAAGGTTAGATAAAGGAAGCCATTTTTTCTAAATTTAAGCATTTAGAATTAAGCACATATGCATATGCAAATATGTACCTCCCCAGAGACCCGTGAGACGGCATTGCATGCGCCAACCGCTTCATCGGCGTGCATAGAGAGGATGAATTGTGGTGGGGTGGAATGTCTCTGCCGATTCTGTTTCCAGGTATCACCTAAATACCAATTGACTGACTGCTAGATGCATTGGCAATATTTGGATTATTAATGCAATTTCAGTAATTGTCCTTATAAGAAAACGAGTAACTATATTGAGCGTGAATGCTTTCCATACCGGCGTATGCGCTTTTTTAAAAGTATTATTAGACTCGCTGAAGAAGAGTTTGTGCAAATAGAGATATAACTTGATAAATGTAGTAGTGTTCTAACTATGATCTGAAAATATAAACGGGCTAGACTAAACAAAAGTCGTGTTTGTTTTATTTGTTCAATTGTGTATCCTTAGACGACACCAGAGGCTCAAGCCACTCGACGACTTAGTTTGAAGCAGGCCCGAAGTGACGACCGATGGACCGGTCTTATGATCATCTGTCAGGAGGTTTTTCAGCTTCTCATTAACAATCAACACTCAACTGTAAGTTCAACCTTGCTATATATATATATATATATATATATATATATATATATATATATATAACATTTTAATTTAATGTATACGCTCCATTGCCAATAATTTTTAGTAAGTATGACACGGATTTCGCAAAACTGTCGTGCGTTAGCTTATATATATACTGAAACCTTGCGCGATCCACCGATTTTATTTTATCTTTGTACCATTTGAAATCGGGTTCCGCCTTTGCGCAATATAGAAAAACGGCGTATAAACGTCACCTTCGTTTAGACACGTGCTCTTCATTTCTGATTGAATGACACTAATTGCGTCTAGAGTGCCCCTGCACCTCCCTAAATTAGATGCATATATATATATATATATATATATATATTTGGAATACAACATTGAATTTATTCAATAATTGCACATTTGCACACTGAGGCAGTGCCCGCCTAATATATATATATATATATAGCTCCTGTGTATTATGTTCTATTTTGACAAAACCAACAGTTTTAACCTAGTTAGATCAACAGTATATGACAATTTGGATATTGACGGTCTCCCTGGAGAGAAACATAGAAGATATTAAGGTATGGTCTTGTCTGTGAAACGCGTATGCAGGTACGGCGCATCTTCTATTTGTACGAGGATATGTTTAAGCAGCAAAGGCAAGTTGAGACTGCGTTGGAGGACCTATGCCGCTTGCTGCGCTGTGCTCGACGAGATCTTAACGTTCGCGCAACGGCAAAGGTGCAGTTAACTGTTCAGTTAATCTACGCCTACTGCGATTTACAGTTTATTGATTGCACCGATCAGGCTTTGTAAAAGGTTTTGTGCATAGCCTTTCCAGTGCTCACGGTATTTCTGCTAGGATAGTTTAATTCTGTTAAATTGGCATCGTAATTAAGGGACAATAGAGCGCGCCATTTTTTTTAAAGTTATATGATTACATCTTAAGTAGGTGTTATCCCTATTGTAATACAAATTGTTTATTTATTTCAGGGACTTGTGTTTGGTAATCTCAAATGGCGAACAAATAGCACAGCTGTTTGGTGCGACTGCTCCGCGAGGCCGGTCTCGATTCCCGCTGATGTTCGAAGCATCATCCAGGTCCGCATAAGATTCGTCAAAAAAATATAATTACTAACTAAAAAAAAAATATTAAAAATACCAGAAGCTCCCAACATATAGTATATAGAAATGTCATTCCTTTGCAGAAGCACATAATATGAAGGAAATGCAGAGGATATGTGAAAAAAGCTCAACAATACACGGGGAATCACCTCGAGCTTAATGCTATCAATGTCCTAAAAGCCCTATCCAGGGCAAATCTTGTCAATAAACGCCATAATGAAAATAAGAACAATCTTCACGGAAGCCAAACAGTTCAAGCGAAAACAATCGCTTACAAGAACGTGTTACTGTGCAGTACCTTTGATTAAGGGATGCAATGACAAAAGAAGTTCTCGACTCGGCCTTTAAGTGAACACTTGGTTATTAATACACATATATATATATATATATATATATATATATATATATATATACATATACATATAGCCTAATATCGGTAATCCATATTGATTGCCCTAACTGCTGCAGGATAGCAAAGTCAATTCACTAAACGGATTTACTGCTTGCAGATGGAAACAAACGCAAATACAGTGTTAGTCGTTGAGAAGGACACGGTCTTTCAAAAGCTTATCGACCAGGACGCCACCACTATCCTCTCCTTGAGCGGGTTTCGAACAGTTCTAATCACAGGAAAAGGTATGGCCTGGACTAATCATCTACACGTATTAACGCACTATGCCCAATATACAAGGCCATACACGTTGTACATATATGTGTTTATTTACATTAAAAGGCAAATGTCAAAGCATGAGGCTATATATGATGACTCGACCCCAAGCTAGAAATACTGTAGTCACGGCCAAACTCATCAACGGCAAGGTGAATGGCCTGGCAGGAAGCGATCGGCGTGTTACAGTGCGAATGCTCGAAACTACCTAGGAAGAGGGAAACGTAGGTTCGTCAAACAGTGGATAGCTGTGCTCAGGCATCTGGTGATTAGTTTTGATTCAAGACTATTTATACCCACAGTGTCGCTTTGTACCTTTTCTATTGAACTTACCCTATATACATAGCCGCTAGAAAATGTCTACAAACGCGCCTATGAAAAAGCGCGGTAGAAGAGTCAAAAGACCATAGATAAGAACAAAAACAAAGTGTTGAGTATCATATATATGCTAGTATATATAGGAGTATTAATACATGATGTATACATGATGTATATATATATATATATATATGTTTATCGCATGTTAAACAATGTTACAGTTGTGAGGTCTGAGCGTTTTATCGCGATTATTTTAAAGATTTACCTCATTCCATGGCGTCTAAAATAGATGCTGCGTTCTCTCTGCAAATGGCCAAACACAACGCCTGCAGACAGGAGCGCCAATTCTAAGTGCTGACATCATGCGGAAAGAGTTGTGATCCAGCATGGTTTCGAGCTGAGGCGAAGGTATGGCTTTAAGCTAACTCCCAGTGAAGGCATCTTGCCCCGATAAGAACACGGCGCGGTCTCTCCGGGAAACAAGCTCCTCTAAGCTCTCTTTGCTTCTTTTTTTTGCATTTGAATTCATCTAGGTTATACTGGCTGGTGTGTTTTTCTAAAAGGCTCGGGTCCTGCATGGTTCGGATAGTGTCCCGTGCTTCACTGGTTTTATGTCTTATATGTAATCGAACTGCCTCCTCCACTAACAAGGCTGCTAGCGGAGCAAATTGAAGAAGTAAAACAGCTTAGCTGACAAGGGCTAAGTTAATAACACGTATTATTAGCAGACCACCTTCACGTATTGGAAGACTTGCCCTTGGCCAGGTGTTTTCTTCTAAAGGGACGTTTAGGACCTCACTAAATATGTCTTTGCTGACGTCATTATACGAGATTAGTCTTCAGGACAAGGACATGTACGCAGTATGTATTTAAATTTTGATGATCCCAGGTTCTATCTCCAAAAGCACAGCGCAGTCATAGCATGAATTCTCGTCAGTCGTGGACGAATTTTGATAAGGCTATCTTTATTCATAGAGAGTGTATGTGAAATTCCGTCTCGTTTTACGGGGGCCCTATAACTTCTAAGTTGTTTAGCTTTACACGCGTGATACCAGGACGTACTTCTGTGACCTCCTGAATTGCTTCCTCTTTCTTCGGAAGCGAGCCCCCGACAGCAGCAACCCCACATTTTAAAGCATTTGGTATCAGTTTTCCATCTTCTTCAAATTGCAGCACTCTTCTTAAATCTGTCGCGATGAGATTCTAAAGTTTTCGGGCTGACCCTCAGCCAAGATTTAACGTCCACAGAACTGTTTTTCACAATGATTCATAGACGGACCCCCATAAATACCGGGTTTAAATCTGATATACCGAGATTGAATCGAGTAGGACTTAGCGAGACACCCTGCTGATTGCCTGCTTCCCCTGCAATGTTGGAGTGGTGCCCCAGGTTAGATGTGAGGGATCTCTGTAACTTTGCCAGAACATAGGCAGAACCTCTGGACTTTTTTCATCATTACATCCAGTATCATGTCCCTTCTTAACATACTGAATGCATTGCAAAACTCAAGTTTAACCAGAACCCTTATTTGGCCCTCAGCCTCCAAGAGGGCGCCTATAGCCTGTACTATCTTACGCAAAGTCAATCCACAAGCCATAAACCTTATAGAGTTGTCTTTTTGAGAGCTGTAAGACTCGCACCATAGAATACTGGTAGACAAAACTGCGGTCTGGCTCCGCTTACAACACGGAATGAGTGAATTGCCTCTAATATCGCCGAATTTTCGACGCTCTGACAATCCAACTGCAGGCTGTTCGAAGGTTTCTAAGCGCACCTGACAGGCGGCCGGTGGTGGCGGGTGTTTATTTCTTAATTCACGCTCTGTGCGGGAGTAACGCGGTGCAAATGTGTCTGATGACAGCAAGGCTCTTGCGGCCCAATAGACTCGGCTAGCTGAGCCGTCTAGTTTTTTAATTGGGATCTTTGTAACTCTCTTTAGAAGACTTTCCAGAGTTTTTTGTTCGAGCACTGACGCATTATCTTTGATTATCCTGGTTAGTGTGGTGTCATGATATTTTCTAAGTGGTAAGGCCAGACCAAAGATGGAGCAAACATTAGGCTATTTCAGCTTGCAAGATCCAGCTTTGAGTTAGAATTATTCAACGCCTTTGCGTAAGCTGCGGCACAGGCTTCTCTCGCCTTCCAGAGTATGAGCCTGGTAATTTTCAGATCTCGATTAAGGTTTAGGCCAGTGTTTCTAGGTTAGCCGATGACGAATCGCTAGAAGAAGTACGAAGGAGAGAAAAGGCGTATTGAATGAGTCAGTCGGTTCTGGTTGAATAAACCTTATATATTGATTCGGTAGATATGCCGGGGGATGTGGACGGGTCATGTGCGCCCGCAGGCTCTGTGAAATTCTCAAGGAGCGACCGCAGTGTGTGCAGATTTAAGGGATCTGCAATTGTGAAAAGTTCGGTCTAGAGTCTTCATCTGTACGTCGGGATAGGATTGCTGCAAAGTTGTTTATATTTAGTTTTTGTCAATACTCCTGTTTTCCGTATAAACTAAAGGCATTTTTAGAGCCGTCTAAGACGGCTATCATGAAGGCCTTCCCGGCCTCCGACTCAAAAAAATACAACTCTAATTAAGTTATGGTTCTCGTCTAGCCATTAAGATAGATGGGGCTTAAAGACCTTATATATCTGGAGAATTCCGTTTACGATATTTGAAGGTCTTTTAAATGTTTTTTTCTTGAAACTTTGACTGCAGTTTTTCCTGTTGCTTATTCGATGCTTGTTTCTTTGATCGGGACTTTTTCTAAATCTTGGTGGGGGAGGTGGAAAAGCACGGTCTTTTCTTGTGTGCATTAATTGTTTGAGTCGCTGTAGGTCGTGCGGCATTAGCGTAAGACTTCTATTCATCTGTCGAGGTTTTATTAGGCTGCTCTACGACTTGAACCATTGTGGGAAAATCATCCCTGACATGGAGACGAGCAAATACTTTCTCAAACAGCTTCATTATTTGTGCCAAGGAATATATTATTCTTACATCACAATTGCTATTGTTGAGATCATGGGTCCTGCCACAGTTGACACAACGGGCCTTATCCTTTCAATATTTTGTGTCCATTTTTATATTTGGTGTTCAGGGTGACCGCACCTTTTATACGTGGGTTCACATTGTTTTGGACAACCAGTAGCTTTACGTCCGTACTTATGACATCTACCATCATAAAACATCGCGAAGGAGAGGCTCCTTGCCTCCACCGTCCTGTGTGGCCACAGCATTTTTTCCCTTTTCTTGGCCTGCATTTTAATCTTTCAGATATTCAAGTAGATCTCCTTGGGTGAACTCGGGATTAACATCGGAGATTTGTAGATACATTAATATAATTATATATATTCAGTATTAAAGAGAGTAGATTAAGAACGAGAGGAGGGAAAAAGGGGGAGGAGAGAGAGGGAGAGAGAGAGAGAAGGGGAAGGAGGAGGGAAAAGAGAGGAGAGGGAGGAGAAAGAGAGAAAGAAGTAGGGAGGAGAGAGAGAGAGAGAGAGAGAGAAAAGAGAGAGATATAACATGGATTATAATAATATAGATATAGATATTGTGATAAGATTAGTATCTAGAAGATATATATATATATCTATATATATTATATGTATATTTTATATATTATTATAAATATATATCTATTCTCATTATATAATTCTCAGTCTCATATGATATTCTTATCTTCTCTTCTGCTTTGTGTCTCTACCTCTCTGGCAGCTGAGCCTCTCTCTCTCCCTGTTACAATCTACTGTCACGTACTACTCCCTGTGAGTCAGGGAATGAGCCCGGTTCCACTTCCTATCTCAAGCATGTGCGGACTCGACCCCAGGATGGATGATATCCCGCTGAGTTCCATACCTAATAAACGCATCTCCTCCTTAAGCATCACTCTTTAAAAGCCCAGATCTCTATGGAACAGTTTTATGGGCCATCAAGAAGTAGTTGGTTATAATTGGTTATAATAAATGCGTGAAATGTGGCAAAAATGGGTGGGCCTATATTTTTTTTCAGGGACTGTATATATATATATATATATATATATACAGTATATATATATATATATATACAGTCCCTGAAAAAAATATAGGGCCACCCATTTTTGCCACATTTCACGCATTTATTATAACCAATCGTGTAAATATCATAGTGATACATGCTCACGGAGTAGCAGCGGAGACTTCCATCGACATTTGAGGTCTCGGATTACTTTGAACCACGATGTTTCCACATTTGGCACAGCTATACCGCGAAAAAATTATAATGCCACTAGCAAGATACATGTCTTAACGAGTGAATTAAGCGGACTAACGGCGTTTGGGCTCATTTTACGGCACCCAGAAACTATACTTAATACTCAGTGAACTTCCCATTAAGTCGGATAACCTCAAAAGTGCGGTTTTAAACAAATTTTAAATGACGTTTTGCAAGAGCTCGTCCCAAGCCTCAAAAATTGTTTTTTATCGGTGTAAACTTATTGTTCGAGCCAGCTCCACACATTCTGGATCATATTAAGATCAGGTGAGAGTGCAGGCCAACGTAGGACCTCAATGTGACGTTGGTCGAACCATCTTCGGATCAGCCTGGCGGTGTGAATCGGGGCGTTATCGTGTTGAAAAACGAAGTCTGGCCCCCCATCAGCTCAAAATGCGCCGATTGCTCTTTTAGTAAATCTCTATAGCACGTCGAATAAACACGACCGTCAAAAACGCAATCGACGACTTTGTGTGATACCCGACAGCGGCCCAGATCACCACTAAACCGTCATCTGAGTGACGTTTTGACAAAATTCGTTCTTCTTTGCGGACATCGTGAAAATAATAGTTAAATCGATCCGGTTTATCAAAGTTAATCTTTTTTCATTCAAAAAGAGCACTCTGTGTCACTCAGTGATCCATGACATCGTATCGTGGGCGAAGACGAGACGAGCTTTCGTCGGTCAGCGGTCAATCGTTGTTTTTTCTTGTGTTTTTTTCTCGTGAGCCAATGTGTCTTCCTGAGGAAATTTTGCACATTTCGTACGTTCGTTTGCACATCGGCCGCCGCCGCAATTGCCCTAGCCGGGGGCGCAGAGTTCGACACTTTCTTCAGAATTGCAGCTCGCTTCGTTCCGAAATGGCATTTGAATACCCGGAAACATTTTTCACGGCGTTATTTGTACCTAACAAACTAAAAAAATAACTAAGTTATTCACTGCTTGAGTACAACGCACCAATCGACAGGAAATTTCGCGATTAGAGAGGCCGATGTCTTTATAAGCTTTGATATGGGCCTTTTCGTCACTCATGGGGCGCCAACCTAAGCCTATCGTTACAACAAAGAAAAAACTTCTGGTAGGAGGTGTGCCTTTGTTTCTGTCGAGCCGTGAAATGAGCCCAAATGCCGTTAATCCGCTTAATTCACTTGTTAAGACATTATTCTTGCTAGTGGCATTATCATTTTTTCGCGAAGTAATCCGAGACCCCAAATGTCGATGAAAGTCTTCGCTGTTACTCTGTGAGCATGTATCACTGTGATCTTAACACGATTGGTTATAATAAATGGTGGTTCCAGCACGACGGAGCGCCACCGCACTAAACCACTCGGGTGCGCGATTACCTCAACTAGACCTTCAAAGATCGGTGGATTGGCCGGGGCGGGCCAATCGCTTGGCCACCGCGATCGCCTGATTTAACAAGTCTCGAATTTTTTCTTTGGGGTCACCTCGAATCGTATCGAATCATGTGAGGAGCTGGTCACCAGAATAAACCTTGCTGCTGATGCTGTTCGAGCAACGCCAGGCATATTTAAAAAAGTCCAACAAAATCTCTTCAGGCGCTACCGCATGTGTATAGATGCTGGCGGAGACACGTTCGAATCGGAACTGTACGAAAATAAATAGTAGTGTGTTTTTTTCTAGAGTTCTGACAAGTGGTTTATCTGAATAGGTAATTTATACATGCACTCAGTCTCGACATGCCCTCCGAAAGATCGTATTTACTCCGCAACCACAGCTCGCATTGGCAGCGCTCGTTTTAAGCGCTGTAAGTGGTTGTAGGGTTATGATTTTGAAGTATTTGGCATGAACGCTAATAAAGAACTTCATTTTTGGCGAATTCTCTTCTAAGCGACCATGTCGCTTCTTCTGACCGGCCTTGTATATTTTTCAGATAGAGCAGAATTCTGTCACGAAGACGTAGGTGTGCTTAGTTTCTGTATAGGAAAACTGGTTGTCTCGCAACAGCACATTTTGTGCTTCTATGTCGGGCAAAAACACCAGTGGAACAAATTTTAGTAATATCAAGTCAAGTCATGTCAAAAGCGCCTTTATTCAAGAGTCATATATGCCTAAATATACATTGTTTTTAACAAAATATTTAACCTCTGAATATAATTAGAACATACGAGTACATCAGGTCTGTCGACTTCGCAGACTTCGTGGAACTCTTCACGAGAATGTGTTGTTTATCTTCACTGAGCGCGCTACTTCCAGTGATCTAACATTCACACCACTTCGCAGTCCATTATTTATATGTTTAAACATGGTCTGGTCAGTCCCGAGACAACACATTTTTTTATACAGCGATAGATCACCTCGTGCGTGTAATGTACGTATTGTCACAAGAGATACGCTTTTACGAGGAATATTACATCTTTTCGATATCCGTATGATAAATTTGGCCTGTACCCTCTCAATGGCATTTATATCTTTTGCCAAATAATGAGCCCAAACCTGGCTGCAGTAGAGGAATTTGGCTAATACTAGACTTCTGTACAAAGTCACATAGAAATCAGGATTTTTTAAAATGAAGCATCTAAATATGGTATTACATAGTTGTGAAGCAGAAGCAACGGTGGCAGTAATATGTTGAGAGAAGTCTAAGTTGGGGGTTACAATCACACCAAGATCACGAAAAGATTTAACTACTGGTATTGCATCGTTAGCGAGTGTAGACAGTGGCGAACTGCCATCTGACGACACCACGGCACATTTAGGCACAGATATTTGCATCCTATTCTCACAACACCAATTTTCAATATTATTAATTGTTAGTTGAATAATACTTGTGGAATTGTCGACTGCTGAGTATATTTTTAAATCGTCTGCAAATAAGAGATAAGTGACACCTTCTGGAATCACTGTTGGGAGATCGAGGGCGTATATTCTGAAGAGCAGGGGCCCAATGCACGATCCTTGCGGCACCCTGAGGTGCAGGGGAGGGGGTCACTTTCTACGTTACCAACTTGGACGGTAAAATTTCGCCCAGTAAGGTATGCTGACACCCGTCGACAAGTTGTGGAGTCAAGGTCAATACTTTCTAATATTTGTAACATAAGTTTGTGATTCACTTTATCAAATGCCTTTGAAAAATCAAAATATATGCAATGAAATTTCCTACGATTATTTATGTGTAGACTCCAATCGTGGACCATAGATATAAGTTGTGTCCTTGTAGAACGGCCCCTGGCGAAGCCATGCTGATTGGCGTCAACCAATTTGTTACGCACTAAATTTTTTTTTATATAATCAACGATTAACTTCCCCATTAAAATACACGCAATGGACAGTTGAGCCACCGGCCGGTAGTTATCCACTAAATCCTTAGCACCTTTTTTGAATATAGGCGTTACAATTGACCTTCGAAGTAATGAAGGGACTTGCTTATCACAATACGATCTCTAAAAAATGTACAGTAATGGTTCGGCGATAAAATCACAAGTGTTTTTGTAAAACACTGGTGGAATACCAACTGGTGTAAAACTGCACTTGTTCTTGAGTGTTTTGATCTTTTTAATTATGTCATCGATTGAGATTAAAAACTGTTTATGAATTGTTTGATTTTGGCGTCTTTCTATGCGCACGCGATTTGTCAGTGAAGACGGCTGATCATCCGGAGGTGTATATACAGAGGAAAACAGTTTCGAGAATGCCGCCGCTTTACTTCGGTTATTGTCAATGAGTACATTATCGACTTTTAGTAAAGGAAGTTCCTCACGACCTCGAAGTCGCTTATTCGCGTAGCGGTAAAACGATTTAGCATCCTTAAAAGATAGTTTTGACTCTTCAAGAATTCTCAACCGTTTGGAAGACTCGTCATGTTGGGATTAGTATTATTGTTTCTCTGGGGTGTGAATGCCTCGATAAGAAAGTGTATATAATCGATAAATGCATTATACATCTGCTCAATGTCAACGCACCGTGCAAAGAATGTCGTCCAGTTTACGCTCGCAAGATTTGTACAGATCGAGTCATAATCAGCCTTCCAGAAGTTGAACCCACCACCCGACTCTAAGAAATGGGAGGAAGGGACCAGAATCCAAAAGCTAGGAGCCCGATGATCTGTAGCAATAGGGGGATCCACGACTGCTGGCTCAGTGACGAGCCCCTCTCAGATGTAATAGGCAAGTCCAGAATATTGTTTTCCCTTGTGGGTTGCATAACAAGCTGATCTAAACCATTTATGATGCAGAAGTTTGCAAAAGCCTTCTCTGGGCTGGTAGCATCACTTAAGCGCAGATTTGACCAGTCAGTGTCAGGCATGTTAAAATCACCAACTACGCATATAGGATAACCGACATCAAGACAGAACTCTAGAACTTCTATAACATTTCCGATACGGGCCTTTCTTTGGGCGCCGGAGTCCGCATTAGTGACATAACAGCATATGATTCGAATGATAATGTGATCATAATGCAAGTCTACCGCTACGGTTTCCGAGCCAGTGGGTATCTCAATTGGGCGACAGTTTAGTCCCTTGAGTGTTAAAATACACACTCCACAACCCCTGGAACCTCGGTCCACTCGATGCACCGAGTACCGGTCACCGAGTGAGACCTCTCTATCAGTAATTGCGCTAGTAAGCCAGGTCTCTGAAATAAAAATCACATCGATGCTGTTTAATAAACAATAATTCGCAAGGGCATCTATAGCGCCTGAAGTGGCCAACGAACGGGCATTCAGATAAAAACAATTTAGACTAGTTTGACCGCCACCGGCTACTCGTGAATCGCTTCTTCCGTCCGAGGTTGGTTGTACACTATGCTATTTCTAAGCGCTTCGACCGCAAGATTCAGCTGCTCCAAGTGCGACAGGAATATGATGGGTGAGTTCGGTATCACCGGGTTCACTCTCACTAATAAATTCACTCTCACTCCAAAACAAGACTTCTCAGAGACCATGTAACATTGGAAAAAACATTTGCTTTAACGAGCTCTACAATTCTGTATATCGCTCTTCAAATCTTTCTGTCACACCCTGTATATATATATATATATATATATATTTGGCTTGTGAAATATGTTCCAGAACCTTAATTGCAGGTGTTCCAGACTTTTCTACAAGAGAATTACTATGGCTTCTAAAACAGAAAATAATTCCTAGTGCAAGGTAAATATACCGATACACTATTACTATAGTTATTACCTTTATATGTGTTTACTCTTTGTAGTCTTGTCAGAGACAAACGAACTGCAAAGCGGCGCATTCACATTTCAACCATTTTCCTTATTAAGTAAGTCAAAAAGTTCTCAACGGGTCTAGACTATATCAGCAAGAAGCTTCGTGCAGGATTAGCTTACTTCTCATCAGGCACGCGAAGCTACACCCTTTTGTTCCTTAGCAAGCACTGCACATGACGGCGTGTTGTTGCCGTTGAGGAAATCTTTAAAGCAATAAAGGAAAAGTACTTTGTCGAAACAATCACTCCAGCAGCTAATGTAATGAGATAATGTCTTGCTAACTGTATTGTTAACTAATTTAACACAGGATTATCGTCATATTGCTTAGTCACCATGCAACCGGTAGAAATTCGCACATTGTTTCGTTGCGTTCGCTGCCGTATTTCACATAATTACAGTAGAGTATTTTTGATAATACAACCGATCAAATTTGTCTTTGACAGTAAATACACTTATTTTCATCACCAAACTTCTCATGTTCACTATTGTAACGCGTATTTAAAAATATATCGCCACTGCCAGCCCTCGTTCTATCAATCAATGCGTTACATTTAAAATTTTGCCAGACGTGTTGTTCTACAGTATTATCATATATTTTAAGATAAAGTTTGCAAGCAGACAAGTATTAAATGTAATAATTAATATAATACTATAATATATGTATGGACAAGATGGCGGAAAAACGACAACCGAATGCTTATTAAGGTATAGATACAGATCACAGCTGCAGTTTATTCATGGCAAGAATCGACTACAAGAGAATGCTTGTAACCTTTGTTTAACTGATTCTGGTTAGGTTTTACGTACTGACGGATGCCGACCCGTATGGCATTGAGATCGCGGGCATATATGCATTTGGCTCTCTAAAGGCGGCGCACTTAGGCCTCGAAGTGCGAGGCCTTCGATGGATGGGATTTCTACCGAGCGAGATCGCAAAGTGAGTCAAGTCCGTCAATTTCACTGCTTTTGTCTTGTAGTTGACAATGATCCTTGTCGAAAATCGCTTGACTAAGATCACAAGCCGCAATAGAAGCTATTAGTTCCCGTAACTTTCTGGTGCACCCCGAGGTCTGCGACTAAACGTTTTACCTTTTATAGCAACGACAGTTAAACAGCGAGGTAACTGGCTTCGAAGCAGCGATTTGAGATGCGGGTAATTTGCTACATTAACGTGGCACTGTACGCCAGCGCATTAACTCTGTATATTGCATCTAATTTGGCTTTAATGTTTTTTACATTTAGGCCGTCAGAAAAAGTTTAATCATGGTACTCGTTCTGCTCCATTGCCACTGGAGGGTCTTTTTTTTATACAGGAGGGGAAAGTGCTTTTAGGCACGCTGTGCAGGACTACACGCCGGCTGGTAGCTCGATGACTACCAAAGCCTTTGTATTACCTGCTAAAACCCTCATACCTTCTGTCATCCCCCGTAACCGGGTCCTGTAGGTGAAACTAATAGTGCTCACAGTTAAGGGGAAGGAGTCTACTATACTATCACAACCCATCGTGTAACTATCCGCACCGGTTCTTGTTTAAAACTCAGACCCTCACAAAGCTCATATCTGGACGCCATCCGTTAGATCGACCGCCGCCGAGACCACACACTGGAGAGTCTGACATGTTACAGTGGCGCGACCTGCTACAAATGCAATTCGATACGAATGGGTACAAATGGAAACCAATCCACATAATACTTATTTTTGTTAGTTCTGAGGTATGCCTCTCTCCGGTGCTGTAGTCGGCATAAGGTGTATAAAAATGTAGACAGGCGATGCAAGATCAATCAAGCCGCTTCGGAGGTCGAGCGCAATGGCGTACTGCATTCGCGTGCGCCTTGCGACCGGAGAAGACACATAGGTGCACGGATCCAATCATCGCCGTTGCATATTTGTATTTATGGAGATTGTATTACGAAGCATTGCGAAAGCGATTCCGTGAGCGCTACGAACGACTACGAACTACGTACTACAATACTTCGAACTATTATATGTCTGCTATTAAAAAGTACAACCAGAGAGAACCCCCTTATTCTCTAGCTCGTTTCTTTTGTATAGAGAGACTAGGCTAACCTCTCCTAATCCGGAACTCTTTGTTGAACATATATATATACAGCCTCTAGGGTGGTAGTCGTAGTGGTTAAGAAGCAAAGCTTCTGGAGCTCTCTTCGACCACACTAGAGCAATGTAAGTCAAGCAGCTCTTCCGTTGTCGCTTCCCCGGGGTACATACATCTTAACGGTTACGGTGATCTGTGAGGTTCACCAGTATTTCTGTATTCGTCCTCAATTCCTCAGCTGCACTAAGGCATCTGGCCCTTTAGTGTGGCAGTAGAGGACTGCTATGATATCCTGTCCAGAGATGGCGGCAAAATCTCCTATTACCACAAGTTGTAGCCCCAATATCGCCAATAAAAAATATTTTGATGCAACCTTGAGTCGTTCACCTTGTCCAATCGCCAATACAAGATATTTTAATGCAACCTTGAGTAGTTCACCTTGTCCAGATTGGCGCACTTTTGAGGCCTCTGAGAGCACTGACATAGATTTAGCTGTACCTGGCAGGCTCTCTGCGCCTTTGTCCAAATGTCCTTGGGTTTATGACATCAAGAAGACTTCAAACCTTTCAGGCTCCTCTTCCTTTTTCAGAGCATACCTTTTCGCGCTCGCCCGTGTCATACACTGTTTCATAATTTTCTTCGCCTGCTACTGCTAGCTCCGCCAGTACGTCTACTGTCGCGTTCCCGTGTTTTCTCTTTTTGATATGTGACAATTTTATTCATGCGTGTGTAGCCATTCTGTCAAAATCGTTAGCATTGTTCATCTTAGCCAAGACCAAATGACAAAGTGAGAATATCGTTGTTGTCACTGTAAGGGCCTCACTGGGTTGCTGGGAGAAAAACACGAATATTGACCACCACGGCTGTAGTTTTTATTTTGTCCGACTTCTCTGCTACGTCGGTACAGCGCCGCCTCGCCGGCCTGTCTCACTACAGTGCGATTCTTCCTCGACTGCGTCTCGACAACGTCTCTCCTCACAAACTGTAATGTCGTCAGTTCTACCGGCACCAAATTTTGGTCACAGGTCGGCAGGTCACCGACCTGCCGTCGTTGCTCGAGATGCCGTTGCACTTTCTTCGCTAAATACGCCGCTATCAGTAACTAAGCTAACAATAACAGTGCCACTCCACAGTCTTACATCACTTCCCACCTCTAAACCTTGCTTTTCTATATTGATATCTTGTCTGATAAGCAAACGATCCTGCTAGCAAAACAAACTGCGGTTTTAATATGCGCGACTAATAATAACCATAAATCAGATGGCGTGCCGCAGAATAGCTGTCACATTTTTCTCTGTTCATTTTGACAACTCCAATAAGAAGTGAAATGCACCAAAAACAGCCGCAAACGCTGCCCTCTGGCTGCAGACCTCCGAGAGGACATTACATTACTTTTTGGTTGCCGTGGGATGCACACTCGCTTAAAAGCTAACGCCGTGAAAGAACAAAAATGCGGAATGCTTTTTGAAGAGCCGTCCTGTTTTACTGAACAGACGTCTGCGGCTGAACTTGCCAATTTACTAAAGCTTTTTCTACTGGTTTGACTAAAGACGCCTAAAATTTAGGCAGCGCATTGCAGGTAGGACATATATATATATATATAAGATGGCTTAGTAGCAAGGTTGCATTCGGGAGGCCTGGGTCCGAGACCCAGACCGACCACTCTTAAATTGGTTTTCATGGTTCCCAATTTAGACAAGGTAAATGCCGGAGTGGATTAAAAATCAGACATTACATGAAAAACCGTACACGGGCCGTAGCCTTACGGGACAACTAAAAAAATATGTATACTGATGCTAACGTTATTGGTGCGTAATAGGTATGGGCTGGATGCGGAGAGACGGTTACCGTTATCCGAAATGGACGAACGCCGAAGAAGAACCCTCATCTATAGACCCTGGCTTGCTACTAGACCTAACTGGAGAGCTGAGGTAATGCATAAGTGCACTTTTGCAGCTTCGTATAGACATATGCATTATGTTCTCAGATTAGAGACCTACAATATAACTTGCAAGCTTCTCTTTGCAATCACTTTTAGAAATTATACCCTCCCTCCCCCTTGGAGGAGGGAGGGTATTCGGACACATACTTGCGTATATATTTTATCATACCCGGGTAGTGAAAACCATATCAATCCACGTACGCCTTAGAGCTTCATTTGATGTTCACGCTGAGCCGTCGCAGCCGTAGCAGACGACTGTTTGTGTGACTACATAAATTACTTGAGCTTTAGTCTTTATATTCTGGCCTTTATAACCTGCTCGAGTAAGTCTCTGGAATCCACCAGTGGAGGCACTATTTTAGTTACTTGTAAAAACAATTGGTTATACAAGCATTTCTAATCAATGGTCCGATCGATCTATGCGTCTGAAGTAACGGCAGGCTTGATGAGGTGATAAAGGCATTTTTCATTTTCAACTGTTAGGAATATTCCAGAAAATAAATGCTGGCTTCTACTGTCAAAGATTCCGATAATGAGGAAAAACTTACAGACACGAATGTTCAGGAAAACCATAGTTATCTTTTGCTAGGATAACGCCAGACCTTATGTGAGCCACTCTAGCTTCCAAATAATTAACCACCTAGATTGAGGACTCTTTGAGCATGCGCCATGTTTCCCGAATCATGCACCGTTCAGAATGTTATTTATTCCGTGGCTTTTTTACTTTTCATCTGAGAAAATATGTTTGTCCTTGGAAGAGATGCACAATGAAGTGTCACACATCTTCGACTCCAAGAACGAATACTCCCATAAAAAAACGAGGAGTTGAGCGATCGTTATAAGTAGGTTGTTGAAGGATTGGGAGACTGTTTCATCTAGTTTTCACGAGACAAAAACAACAAAACATCAATCATTCAATTCTACACATTGCACGGGGCTTGCCTTTTCCAAAGCACAGCGCATGCGTACACATATATACACGCTTGTATTTGTGTGAACACTTCAAAATATTATGATGTGCTTACCTACATATTCCAGGTGGAACACCTTCGACAGTTGCAGTGCAAGGCAGAGATTGAGGCCCTGAGTCAATTTGGGGATTTCTTCCTTCTCAAAGAGTACATCATTAATAAATTGATCGCCGACCAGCTAAATGAATAATAATAATAATAATAATTTAAAGAATTTGCAATAATACGTTCAGACCTCACAATTGTAACATTATTTAACATGTAATTAATAATAATAATAATAATAATAATAATAATAATAATAATAATAATAATATATATTATTATTATTATTATTATTATTATTATTATTATTATTATTATGCCGCTCTAAGCGCCCCTGATATAAAAGGCTAACATGTGTTTTTAGATATACATGCCAAGCGAACAATAAATCAATAATAATACTAATAATAATATGAGGAAATAAATAATGAATATTATGAGAATAATATTTCCAACTCGGTTCAATTATTTCCAACAACTATTCTAATTTTTAGCAATTATGAAAAAATAGCACTTTAAGACTTAGTTTGCTCATCATATCAATTGCGTATATAATGCACACGGTAAATATAGCTCGGTTACGTGTTTAGCTCTTAGAAACGCCACTGCACTATTTTACCTTAAAACTGAATGTGTAACATATCTGCGTACATACAAACCCTTAATATTGTTAATACTTGGAAATATAAATGGGCATAATAGTGTACAGATAATATAAACTATAATAATAAATAAAGTGTAATTATTATTAACTGCGTTTGAAAGTTGTTACTACGTGGCGCATATCTGCAGTATTCGGCGGAAATATATAGGAGGCAAAGCATGACCCTCAAACGCAAATAACTTGATATCAGAATTATTGTTGGTCCCAACGAATGCTTTTCTGAAGCTCTCAGAGGTTCAGTGATTTACAATTTAACAACGTTCTACTCACCCATCTTTTTATTCTATAATGCTGCTTCTCGAGGATCCCCAAGACTTAATGCTATGCCGTGAGATATAGATTACGATAGAATATTGCACATCTCTACCGCCAGTTTATGCATGAAAACGATGGCGATATTCATGCCGGCAAGGGGCCTGATCGACGCAGAGAGAACAGCCAATGGGGCTAGAAGGGTTATCCGTATATGGACCGAGTTTAACCGTAATGGGGTTCCATACCAATCGATTGTCATCAGTCCTCCTTTGTCATCCTTTGTGTAACCAAGTGACTTAACCATTATTTTCACTCGTATCTCTGCTTTTGCTCCCTGCCTGTTTGCCGTGCAGTGCCGGGACCAAAACAAGAAACGGCGCGGAAAGGCGGTTTCTGGCCACAGTTTTGCATTTACGCAACTTCTCTTGAAGTTGGCGTAGTCCAGATGTTCTTAATTGCATATAATATATTTGCTATGGCGTCATCAGAGTTAAAGTGGTCGCAACGTATAATAAGCCCATTGGCGTATAATCGGTGGAAATTATGACTTTGCGTGTTACTTGCGACGATTGCGTGGTCGAGGAGAAATAGGTTCGGGTATTTACAAAACTAAGACGATGAGAAATATTACTCGGTGGACAGGGGATAGAAATGGTAGGCTTCTGGGAACGGCGTTTACAGGACACGGCTTACACCACGCTCTGGGTCAGATCTATGGTTTCCACGAGCCTCACGATGGATGTATATGTATGCGATGCTAAATGAAATGCAACAGGTAGCATGCCGTATGATGGACATTTTAATAGGGAAACATACGCAAGAAGAGGGACAACTTCAGAAGAAGAGGAGTTTCCGCCTATCACACGCACAGAGATATTGATGGCAGCGGAGAGGCTCAAGCCAGGGAGATCTCCAGGACCCGACGGCGTTCCGCCTATAGCGGTAAAGATGCTCTTCAGGGAACACCCGGAGGTGGTAGCGGCAGTTTTTACCAAGGCGATGGCAAGTGGGGAAATGCCTAGAGACTGGAAAAGGGCGGAAGTGGTCTTGATTCCCAAAAGTAACGGAGGGTACAGACCCGTATGTCTCCTGAACACCCTAGCAAAAGGGTATGAGGCAATTATATATATGAAGACAGACTTAGGACGTTTGCGGAACAGTATGGTCTCCTGTCGTCCAATCAATATGGATTTCGCAAGAAAAGATCAGTTCTTACAGCAATACAAGGAATAACAGCCAAAGCTGACCTGCTTCACCGCGAACCTATATACAAACGAAAGCTCCTTGTGGCAGTCCTTCTCGACGTAAGGAACGCGTTTAACAGTCTGCCGTCGAAAATAATTTTAGACACTCTAGTGAGAAAAGCGATCCCTTCATTTCTCGTAAGAGCCGTTTCAGGATACTTAGAGGACAGAAACGTTTTTAACGGCACAGTAGAGATAGACATGACTGCAGGAGTTCCTCAAGGGTCAATCCTGGGACTCCTGCTCTGGAACATAACATATGACGACGTCCTGAGACAAGATCTCCCACAGGGAGTAGAAATTACTGCTTATGCGGATGACATACAAATCACATTAGAAAGTGTACGGGCAAGGCGGCTAAAGCGGCTAACGCGATAGGCAAGATCCTGCCAAACTTACACGGCCCGCGGCAGTGCCGGCGACGACTACTAATGTCGGTCACCGAGTCTATTGGACTTTTCGCGGCGCCAATCTGGCTGCAGAACACTGAAAACGAGAACGGCAAAAACAGCCCTGAGAAGAACGCAGAGAACAGCGACGCTTAGGATCCTGCAGGCCTACCGCACGGTTAGCACGAACGCAGCTCTGGTACTGGCTGGTAGCCTGACCCACCTTGGGAGTTGGTAGTGAATGAAAGGAAAAGTATATGGGAAGGAGGGTCTGAATCTAACAAAGAAGCTGAAAGGAAAAAGACGATAAGATTGTGGCAAGAAGAATGGAATGCCATTCCCCGCAGGCTCATCGGGTTATTCGCTTCGCCTGCTCATCCCGGACATAAAGAAGTGGATTGACCGCCCGGCGGGAGAAATTAACTTTTTTTCTCACGCAGTGTCTCACTGGCCACGGCGATTTTCAAAGTTATCTCTTTCGTATAGGCAAAGCTCCCTCGGTAACATGCGTGCACTGTGTAGACGGCATCGACGATGACCCCGAGCACACTCTCTTAAAATGCAAGGGACTAGAGCAGGCAAGGACAACCACCATAGCGCTGCTACGATTGAGATGGGCCAAAGAAGCAGGAAAACAAGAAGTCGAAATACAGGTCCCGCCGAAAAGTAACATGAGAACGTTTGTGGAGTACATATGCAGCACAGCATCGGTATGAAGGCTGGGCGAGGAAATGGCAACTGCGGTGATGAAAAAGAAAGCGCAGCTTGGCAGGTACAGAAGAGAACGGATAGCGCTTACGACATCAACAGATGACGAGGCTTGTAATCAAACGGGTTCGCAGGTGTTGGGACAAGCACGTCGGACTGGTGGGGGAACCCGTGAGTGACCTCGGCCAAATGATCCGTTAGGCGCTCGCCACTTCTCCTAATGGCCCATAGTACTGTTCTATGGATATCTGGGCCAGTAGAGAGTGAAGCTTAAGGGGAGAGGTGTGTTTAGTGGGTAAAAAAAAGGGTAGCATGCCGCCATATCTCGTGGTTTGCGAGATTGACACGACAAGGGTGTAGTTAATTGCTGTAAATATTGTTTACCCAGTGAGGGTGTTATTTTTATTGCAATAACAAATTTAATAGCATTAAGATTAGGCATTTTCGGAACGCTGCAGATATGCCGGGCGGTGCACTTATAGAATGACACACGCGTCAATTGGATAGAATCATCTCAACACTACAGTGACTTTAGTGACTAATGGTAAGATATGAACATAGAAAACATTTAGTGCTCTCTGTCGAAGCGACATCAATATCGCTAGACACCTTCTAGTAACTATATAGACTTAGACAAGGCAAAAATAAACTCAAATTATTCTACAAATAATGACTATTTATTTGCATATACATGCACATCCCACTCATTCGGGTATTACCCGTTGGCCCTTTGCGCATAGAGAACGGTCTTTCATCATCGATTGCGAACTGGCGTTCGAATGCGCTGTCGCTGAGTTGTGCATCGTAACAACATGTAATGTAATAATAATTTAACCTAGTAGCCGCTAAGCTAGAAACGAATGCATAAGTTCGCTCTGCTATAGCAGATTGCACGTTTATATATAAAATCGAACTAAAAAAGACCTGTTCATATCCTATTTTTTTGTTGTACAATCCACACACGCAGCGGTCGGTTCAAAGATATGCAGACTCGAATATCTGCGTTATCATCTAATACAGCCAACAGGTTGCCAGCTGAGATCGAGGGGCAACAACCGGACCATCCAAGCCGTCATGATTAATGAACTGTGCCTTACAGAAACTTCATCTATCTGTCTTTTCCTTTCTTGCGTCACAGAAGTCCCTCTACAAATGTCGCCTCGCACAGGAACACCTGAGGCATTCCTAGCACATTTCACATCCGCCCGAGTAATGACTTTGCTGTAAACAACAACGACTACGAATAAGTATTTATACAATGCAATCACATGTCCCGAGCCTTATGTAGCATCTGCGAGAATCTATTTGTGATCGTCAACGAAGTATCAATGAAGCGTTCGACACAGTTTGTCAGACAGGTCTCTGTGCGTCCGTCAAGCCGCGAAGACGGCTTATCGATACATTTATCCCAGCAGAGATCCGTCAATTGATGGACCTGAAAGCATCAACAACAATGAGTTAAACTAAAAGCTAACAGTTAAAGGCATTATCAATTATCCAATCACTACGAGTTATCAATTTGTTTCGTGGTCAAGGATTCTGAGGCGTAACAGGATTGTGCAGGTCTTTAGTACAACGTTTGCTTTACAGAGTGCTTATTTCAAACTTATTCACGATTTCTCGGTTTGAAAGCCCCACATGTTAAAACACAGAAAACCCACAATATGTCCTTAAAGCATCTACGGTGGAGATGTTCGACGGAAAGTTCTTGCTAGTGCATTACCCAATGTCAACCGCCTCGTCAGCAATGCAAGGCAATAAAGGTACGCGGACACAGATGTTGTTTTCATATCTCATAGGAATCAAGTCTAAAAAAAAAAAGAAATAGCGTTGTTATCGTCGAATCCACGATCCGTAGCTGAGCCTAACCGGTGAGTGGATTAGTCTACCGAAACGCGCTGAGATTATTTGTGTCGTAACTCCCGTTAAAAAATCAAGACAGGTAAGAAACACAAAAATAGAGTTGAAGGCAACAACCACAGCGCGAGCCGGCTGCAGACTTGCATATGGTTGCTTAACGGCGACACCGCGCGCGCGATCTAGCCAGGGTGGTCAGGTCCACGTGAGAAAAGATAAGTGGAATAGAGGTATAAGATATTGTATGCATATATGCTTCAACAGCAAGCCAAGATGTCGACTGAAACACTGTCGCCGTCGTTGTCCACCACCATGTACGCCAACGTGTGGCGAGTGCTGCTTGCTTCACTATAATAATCATAATATTAATATAGCCGACGTACCTGTGCCTGGAACTGGGCTTTTTGCTGCTCGACCAGAAGCTGTTCCTGGAGGTCCTTGTCGATGGTGACACCGTCGTTGCCCAGACCGTCTAGACCCATGGCGGCGGCGGCGGCGGCGGCGGAAGGATAGGTCGAAGAAGATGCAACGACAACTAGGAAAACTAGGCCACGACGACGACGACGACGCTCGGCGACGGCACGATTCGTTCGTTAATCCCGTACCAGCGCGAACATGCGAACGCTGAAGGTCGGTAGGCTCCGGCGGTAATCTGATGGCCGGCGAGGCTCGTCGTCTGCTCTTGGTCGCGAAGTTCGAACGCGGCGCCGCTGCTGCCGCTGCCGCCGCCAAACTTATGTCCAAATGTTTGTTGTTGAACCGTTAACTCCGCACTGTTTTTCGTCTTTTTGTTGTCTTCTGTCTCCTCTTGCCTCGTCGCCTCACCATTGAGCTGAACGGCAGGCGTGAACGAGCACAGCAAGCAAGCGGTGGTGCGCCGCCATCTTGCAATTGGACTGTCTGTGCTGCTAGAAGCTGCACAGATTGATTGGTTGGTTGGCTGATATTGGCCAATGAGCTCTCTCAATCGCTGCTCACCGTTGGATGGTGGCGCGAACGGATGTCGCCATATTGCCATGCGACTAATATCTGGCCGCTGGCCACTTCTGATTGCAACAGCGTTCTAGAATTAAAAACATTTTTTTTAAGGAGGTTGTCTTTAATTCTAGACTACCATCCGTCCCCTACGGGCTTGGCATTTAACCTGAGGTATATTAACTTCAATGCACCGACGGCCGTACATGTTAAGATATCTAGGGTTTCCCCAACAGTCGTTGTGGCAGCAGCAGCATGGCCGCTAACTCTCAGCGGTTGGTGGTGGTTTATCATCTATTCTTGAGTCGGGCTTCGAATTTTGTGAGAGACGCCCTTGTGAAAGGCAAACTCGATTTGAGCTTGTTGTAGTCAGTCATCTATTAGGCGTGTGAATGAATACACGTTATCGCGTACGCCAATCGTTATAGCTCGGTTGGCCTTAGCTCAACGGTGCCGAACGCTATTGCTATGTCTGCCGATCTATCTCTCTCTCGGCTCGGCTGTTGAAGGGGGGGCGGGCGGGAAGAAGGCGGAATTGTGTGTTGTTGAAGTGCTAGCTAGTTGTTGTTGTGAGATCGTCATTGGCCAGATCACCGAAGTAAGTGGTCTCGTCTGGTCCCGTCTTCTTGTGTTGTGCTGCTGCTGCTGGCTCGTGAGTGTGTCCGAGCGACATTTCGTGCCAGCTCTTTCGTGGTATTGGTGCCAACCAACCAACCAAGCTGGCTGGCTGGCATGCTGCGATGTGCTGCAGCCACTTTTGAAGGCCACTCTCGCTTGAGTTTCTAGCTTGATCATCATCATCGTGTCGTGATCGTCGTCGTAGTTGCCGCTGTTGTTGTGGTTGTAGGTGTTTAGATTGTGTTATTTTGAGTGAGTTTTGGTGACTTTGTGAAAATCGTTAGCACGTTGAAGCACTCGTTGTCATCGTCGTCGCCGTCGTCGTTGTCGTTGAGTTCGTTGGTTCGTTCGTTCGTTGGACGAACAAGAGATTATTCGTTTGTGTCGTTAAAGTGGTTGGTGGCCGATCCACCAATCGTCTTGACGGATCATCATTGCACGACGCCCGTCCGAGTGCAGTTCGTTGCGAGAGAAATGGCTGTCGCGACGACTGCGGCCGCTGCCGCGACCCAACAGCAGCACGGAGGCGGCGGCGGCAGCGGCACCACCACCACAAGTCGAGCATCGGACGCGCCGCGTTCGTCCGGCCAGAACGGCAAACGACAACGAATCCGCAACGTCGTGCTCAACCTGGAGAACTGCATCTTGCCGCCGGACAAGCTGGCCAATACGCCGTCCGCTCAGGACGGTCTCGACAGCGAGCTCGAAATCGACCTGCGATTCGTCGGCTGCGAGATGATCCAAAGTGCTGGCATCCTGTTACGTCTGCCGCAGGTTGCCATGGCTACCGGCCAAGTACTTTACCAGCGGTTCTACTACAGCAAAAGCTTTGTGGCGCACAACTTTGAGGTAATTGACTGACTGACCGATTGATTGGCATTAGCTATTGGCGATTGTGGCGCAGTTATAGCGGTCGAGGTTTGGCCTACCGGCTGATGGCCCCGGTGGGAAACGTTCCTATCTGCGTCATTCCTTCGCTCCGGTGTACACTCATTCATTGCAAAAGGCAATGAATGGCTCATTCTAACCCTATTTTGATGGCCGTACTTTATCTCTATTAGTGGCCGATAAGGCAGCTCAGTTTTTACTAGTGCGTACTAATACATTAGAGTATCTGTTTGTATTGCTTCTTTCTCTGAAACGGTTGTACTTTTTTAGTTGACATTTGTTGGGAATCGATCGTTAAAATAGTAATGATTGGCACGGATGACTGCGCTCTTTACCATAACGTAATACATTAGGAGCTAGCGTGTAATAACGCAATGGCATCAATTGTGTACTCCTCAAAAATATCTACATATAGGTTCAGAAACATTTGTAGCAGTAACCGCATGTGGAAGCTTTTTACGTAAAAGGTGCATATAATAGGAGTGAACGGCGGCCTAGGCAGTACGCTAGAATATTACTTGCTTTGTTATATGGTAGACTGCAGTTTGAGCTCTGTTGCACATTCAGGGCATCTTTTGCAGATTCTCCTGTTCTAAATGTGACTAACAAAATCAGTCGTCCGCTGTGTTTGCTGGAAGCCGTATGTGGAAAAACGCACTGGAAGAGGATAATTATCATAGTGAGGATGGCGATTATATTAAGACAATTATTTGAACTGACGGCTACTGATTTCACTTTGTACCTAGAAGCGAGTACCTAGATAAGATAACAAATCTGGTCATTTGTCTATGCGGCTCATGCTCATAGTTGGTTGCCGGTAAATTGTTAATGTTGTCAATTCATCTATAATGTTTATTTAATTCGTTTGCCGGGCCTGCCTGACTTCACTTCGTCGTTATCACACCATCCATTATGGTCTTGAGCACAGATCGTCGCGATGGCCTGCGTTTTATTGGCGTCAAAGATCGAAGAAGCACCACGACGCGTTCGCGATGTTCTGAACGTATTTCATCACCTCGAGCAGTTGCGTCGAAAGCAGCCGCCTGAGCCGCTATTGCTGGACCATACGTATATGGCGCTCAAGAACCAGGTGATCAAGGCTGAACGGCGCTTACTGAAAGAGCTCGGCTTCTGCGTTCACGTCAAGCATCCCCACAAGGTTAGTACAACTTGGCCGGCGAGAAGATTCACGTCATATCATGCTACGCCACTTGTTATTGACTTGTATCGCTGAACTCTACTTAGAATTTTCGTGTAACATCGAGTTGCCATTCGATAACATAGGTATATTATTTAATATGTGATGTGTTTTGCGCACGTTGCATCTAGAGTAGGTCGCAACAAACGAAAGCAACCTTGATATCACTGTTAAAGCGATAATAAGTGTTTGTGAAATATTTCAAACCTAACGAGAAGTAACATGTATTTTTAAAGCAGGCCAATAAATATATATCCTCAGAAGGTGACGACTTCTTTCTTTTGCAAAAAATTGAGGGTCTTCAATTTGCTGCATTGATTCATTTTCTCTTAGCGCTGCTTTTGGACGCTACCAGTATTGAGTACGGTGGAACGTTTAACGGCATAAATAACAATCCGTGTGTGCATGTACATCTTTCCTCTCGCATTTGTGTTTATGTCTGTTCGGTGCGACGCTGTGGTATTGTCAACAACAACGACGACTACAATGGCGATGCGGTATCCGAATGTTGATCGATTGATCTGTGCACTTTAATGTGTCTCAGATGATCGTCACACTTCTACAGGTGGTGCTCCGCTCGGAGAGCAACGACCGTCTGGTCCAAATTGCTTGGTAAGCAGCAAACATTTTATCTTATTCTTCGCTAGTGATTCATGCTCAGCCTCCTCGTGCCTCCTCCGTCGATATTTGTGGCGATCGTTCTCGGAAATTGGATGACATTGTTGTTTTCATACGGTACAACGTGTCACGTGTCTGCGCTTGCTTCTGATCAGTCCTCTAACCGAGTTACTTTGCCTTGCCCTCAAGTACAGTTTAACTAGAGTGTTTGCATTAGGTCGGATTCTGAAATTGTAGCCATTGTTACTTTGCCTTCAAGAATTTTTATTTTATATATACATGTGTTTGAGACTACCTTCAAGGAATAGGAATCCAAACATCGTAGTAGCTTAGTGGCTATCGGTTCTGAACGATTTGGGGAGGTCAGATTTATGCTACAAACTATAGCGACACTGGTCGTGTCGTTGGCATACATCGATACCAACGCACGAGCTCATTACGTTAGTGGTAGATGATTTCGGGGCATAGACCGCGAAGTGCCACGATCTCCCGTCTTTGCCTGTGCTCTCGATTCTCTCGCTCTCATTGTTGTATTGAGTCGCCGTATTTCATCGCATTGCAATTTCTAGTTGACGTTTGATTGAGACGGCCGTCATGGCGGTGCTGCTTATGACGGTGTGGTTCACACAAATGTGGCACACCGACGCACACGCCCATTTGTTGCTGTTGTTGTAGTTGCTGTTGTTGTTCTTACCGATGGCCTTAGACCGTGAAGCAGTGAAATGACGTATACTCTTTTCTCAGCGGAGGATGAGCGTCGAGGACGAGAGGACCTCGGAGGCTCGAGCTCTCGGGAGGTGAGTCTCGAACCCACTGTCGAAGCTGCTGCTGGTGCCCCCCTGCGGCCGTTCTCGCCATCTGCCACTCGAGGTCGAGCCGGCGGAGAAGCCGGTGCGGCGACGCAGCTCAGACGGCAGGCAGGCGCTAAAAGCAGCAGACAGAGAGATCAGCAACGACGCAACAGATCACCCATCGTTTCGGCCAACACCCCCGCCCAGCTTGTATCGTGGAGCGACAACGGGGTGCAACTGCGCGCGCTCACTGGCTGGTTAGCTGGTTAGCTTCTCTCTCTCTCTCGCACTCTCTCCGTATTTCTCTCTTTATATTTTTATATCTATATATATCTCTCTTGGAGTTTGTTTGTTTCTGTTGTCTTGCGGCGATGAACGCCAATGGTGGGTGTAGTGTCAGAGGTAGTTGGTGTCGCTGGTGTCTGAAGCATCGGTCACGATGGGAGGATCGGGCACGGTTCGGCCAGCAAACAATAATAGCCGCTCACCACCGGTCACGTCGCCCTACCGGCCAGGGTTTGTATGCATAACGCCGCTGTTGCTGCGGCATGACTATACCATGTAGTGTCGTGCTCGCCTCAGACAATCACGTTTTATTCGACGCCGATTCCTTTGTATATGACGATTCTCATGCCACTGCCTCTTATACACACATGCATATATAGACTTTATCTAATTAGGCCAATATTGATTCGCTATATATATATATATATAGCTCTCAAATACTTTACTGGTGCTACGACTAGCAGCTGCAATATGAAGCCGGCCTTATGGTGGTTCATTCGAAAGTTGTTTTGAGGTACGATATATTCATGTTTATGTACATATGCGTGTGGGAATCATCGATTTCGTTGTCTGCTGTACTCTCACAGTAACCTCGGTTTGCACTGCGATAAGTATGCTGAGAAAGCTTATGCGGACAAGGTGAGCTTTTTCTTGGATGAATAATTTTAATTTTTGACGACAATTTGACGCAAGATGATAACCTTTTATTTATCTAGTCGTTTAAAATATAACAAGGGCAATCAACCCTCTCATGACATTTGCTTATATTTTGATTGACTGAACGTATTTTGAAAGTAAGACTTTATATAATTTTAATAGTGTGATGCTTTTTATATATGGCTGCTGCAAAGTCATGTTAGAGCAACTAGTAGACGTTCGTTAATGCTGCAGCAAGCTATACACATCCCTTTAGCCATGCACTCATGCATTGTCCATCTATGCTGGGTGAGTGTTTGTGCTTTTTCTATGGGGAACGTATATTTGTTAATTCAAAATAGCCTGAGGCTCATAAAGCGCGTTCTATGTTTGATATAAATCAGGAAACTACCACTGTATGCGGAGTAACCTTCTATGTGTATTAACATATATGGATGGATTGATTATTCGCTTGACATGTGCACTTACATATACATGTTACTCTTTTGTATATTGGGGGCTGAGAGGGGCAGCAAAAGCGCACATGTTTAGATAGCCGTGGTTTCCCTAACAGTATTTTTTTAATATATTATATATATATATACATAAGAAGCTGCTTTGTTCGCAATTCTAAAGACGATCAGTGGCTCAGGTTTGGCTGGAAAATAGGAATGCGCTACGAGCGCATGTACATATATGTACGACCTAAATAATTTTTGTACAGCACTATTAGATTGACAGAGACATGCCGATAATTGGTTATTATTGATGTTTATTGATATTAAGTCGATTTTCATTTAAAATGTGTTGCCTTACTGGAAGTGTACGCACGTAGGTTTTCTTTCACCAAACCTTTTGTGAAGTAACTGTCGTTAAATTCAAAGATGGCATCTGCCAATGCTTCCTGCTCGGCACAAAGTCAGCAGAGCCGTGCCTCGGTTACTCGCTTCGCGATCGTGGAGTTGAACGCCCCCCCACCCCAAACTTGTGATGTTGGTGCTATGATATCCATCAACTGCCCTATCAGTACATAGGCACACGCAGCTTTGCCTCTATTCTGTTCAAAGGTTCTGCATAGGCAGTTGATACTCGAATGTGTTAGCCATTTGTCTCCAAACGGCCTCCTGCTTAACTCAATGCCAAGGTATCTGTATGTACTCTCCACCGGTAAGGATTGCGCATATACCTTATTGCTTATTGGCATTGAAGGGGATAGACAGATTGTAACACACGTGTTGGAAAAAAAAACGTGTGTCTTCTGATTTGGATGCCATATTGTGTATTGGAAAATCTTAGTAGACTGTCATTTTTCCGGAGGCCACATTTGCCCTATCCGTTCTGGATGTCGACAATGATCCAACACATTAAGATATATTTCATAGTACACATGCTGTTTTAAAACCCCGACATACCGTTAACTTGTTGTATTGCTAAAACTCTATAAAACGTATATGCGTATACACTATAATAATCTTTTCATAAAATCGGGTGATGGTCGTCTCATATTTTCATTAAACCTATGTGTCCGTTTATTTTTCTTAATCAGTGGGTTGTAGAATCCACCTTGGCCTTTACATTGCCTTTTTTTGTTGTATTGCTAAAACTCTATAAAACGTATATGCGTATACACTATAATAATCGTTTTCATAAAACTGGGTGATGGTTGTGTCATATTTTTATTAAACCTATGTGTCCTTTTATATTTCTTAGTCAGTGGCTTGTAGAATCCACCTTGGCCTTTACTTTGCCGTGCCTAGAAACGATAAATTGATTAACACTGTTCGTGTAAAATATAGATTAATAAAAACTTAAGACGCACACGGGGTCCTTGAATATGCAAATATGTATTAAAAATTTATATTTATGTTAATTATTTGCGATATCATCATACGTTTGACCCATAGCGTTTGAATAACTCGAAACCAAATGTGTTAGTTTGGATCTATGAGGCAAAGCAGGATTGCTACTGCGTAGCATTATGTTGATCAGCTAGAATTCACCATCACATCCACGTCATATGTCTTTATTTGTTATATGATCGCAAAAACTATCAGTTGTATGTATTATCGATAATTGTTCCTATTAGAGTTTTTTCAGTAATTAGATCTACTTTGACATCCTACATTTGGTGAAACGTTTTCAACGTTTGGTATGTTATGTTAGAGAAAATGCAATTGGTTAATTTATAACCTTTTATTTAGAAAATTACCGTAACGTGCCCAAGGGACCAATAAGGACGACTTAATGCGGTCACTCTCAACTTGCTTAATCTTGTGTCAGTGTAAATGCTTATTGAGTATTACGTATTTCCTTTGTGTAATAGTTCACGTGTTACCTCATGTAAGTGTGATTCAACCTGTTGTAGCTTTTAGAATTTTTACTTGGAAATTACCTCACCCATCAACGGAAACAGGACGGATAATGGACTACGTTGCTTAACCAAACTCTATTTTGGGCATTATTTATTATCTAAAGGGGTTAGCAAGGTTATCGAACGTAACTGGTGATATTCGTGATGATTTCTTCTGGACGGTACCCTATTATAAATAAGATGGTCCTCCTAAGGAAACGTTACGGATACTAACTCACATCTACCTACTCGTGTGTGGTATTGATTAGGTTTAAAGGACTCATTGTGTTCGAAATGTTGCCGATTATTTTTCCGAAAATTCTTCCGTTGCCACATCCAACACTTTCTAGAGAGGTGTATAAGATCAAAGCTACACAATTTAGAGGACATAGTTAAGGCGTATAAAGCTACTCACTCGTATTTTTAATTTGTTACATTTCCGCTATGTTGCATCTGGTAAGGGTCCTCTGTCCTAGATTAACATTTAAACGGCCCAATTGATACAATATGTTTGAACAACATAAATATTTTTTGTACGGGTGAGCGGCTAAAGCAAGCGTTACTTCTTCCATCTAACATATGGCTAAGGAGGGTTTCATTAGCGCGTTCAATCTTAATGACTGTTTGAGAGAAGACAGGGCGCTAAGAGGGAACAGTTTGGGAAGCGTCCGACTGGGCACTTCGAGAGTTCTGCCAGTTAGAACGATTACGCAATATGTTATCCTTAATACTATGTCAATCAATATTATATATATATATATATATTTATATATATATATATATATATATATATATATATATATATATAATATATATATATATATATATTTATATAGGCTTTTATATATATATATATATATATATATATATATATAAAAGCCGCATATATATATATATATATATATATATATATATATATGGCGGGGGTGTTCGAAACGGGAAGTTGCTACGGCAGCAATGACTAGCAAAGCAATCGCAAGTTTGAGCCCCGTCCTTGCTGGCTGTATTTATTGGACGTGGTTGTCATTGCCCTGCTGGTACGTACCTCTGGTGGAGAAAGCCTATATAAAATCCAGTAACGAGAACGCGTTGACGATGCATTTAGACGATATCCTGCCACAGAAAACTTAGCCGAACGTCTAAAATATGATATCAGAGCGTTAAAAAATATGTACTTTCGATAAACATACGCGTGAAAACTTAGGATCCAGGCTTCATGCTGCACTGCGTAAAGCTCGTAATTTATCTTTACTGGGTTAAATGGTGTTTGTATGAACTCTCGTTCGTGCAGGAAATTGTGTAACATGACTGGAAGCGCATTTCGAGTCATGCTGTCTATTGCAATCAATATTATTGTATTACCATAAATTAATTTCCTATATACTTATTTATGTGGTACACTTATGTATATAGCAGTAATTTGTTATATGTATTTTATAACAATTTATTTGTTATTTTATATATTGTCACTCTTTAATTAACGGCGTTAAGACATGCGTTTCCTTTTCTTTAAACCAGTGGATCGAGTTCTGCGTCTACGGTTTTGGACGGTGAATCCAGGTGACATTCAATGATGATATATAATATATGAGGAGAGACATGTCTGTCTTTCGACGCACGTATCTTCATATATAATGTCTATGCATATATGTGTATGTAGTTAAGAAGGCTGTGGCATGAGAACTAGGCTGACGCGGAGAATAAAAAGCGACAAGTGCACTGGCCGGACGGGTGGATGATGGCAAAGGGAATATACGGGGTTCTGTCAACAGCTGCCGAACTTATCGACCGAGAGAGCGCGCCCGTGATAGAGAGAGAGAGACTTATACAACAACGAGGTGTGAGAGAGAGAGAGAGACGGGAATATTTATTCTCATGCGCGTCAGTTGGGCTGACGTTTACTGATGTCATGGGCTGGCCTTTCTTATAGCATATGCGGACATATTAATCGAGGGGCTGAAGTTATATCAATAGCCATAAGAACAATGGCAATGACACAATGTGCTTCTGCGTATTGCGTATAGAGTGAAGGGCTATGACATTTTACTACTTGTTTTTCTTATTTGGAGGTGATTTATGTAACAGACGTGATCTAATGCCTGGACGATTACATTAATAACACGACACAAGTTGGCAAACCATGCGTCGTGTCTTAGCTATGACCTTCTTTTAGCTTTCATAGCTATATACATGCAAATTGGCTGATGTATCCCTTACAGAACAATGGTGGTATCCATAAAATGTTCAGCTTACTAACTAGATGAACCAGACAGCGAGAGAGACACTTGATTGTAATTTTAGTACTTCAGGATTACGTTGAGCTTACAAATAGGCTGAACCGAGGCCGAGGAGCTGAGTAATTACATAGCTGTAGGATGCATTTATACGTTTTCTATCTTGATGCCCTTGGCTGGCTTTATTGGCCGTAACGTGCGACGCGACATGGTTTTTTTTGTTCGCTTGTTTGACCCTTTGACTTTCTAGGGACTACATGAACGACAGTCTTCGTTCGGATATATTCGTGCGGCATCGACCCGAAACGATCGCGTGCGCGTGCATTCACCTGTCAGCACGGCTTGTCCAGACCCCGCTACCAAATTCGCCTCAGTGGTATTGGCCTTTCGGAGTCACCGATGCTGACATTGAAGATGCCTCTATTCGTATTCTTTCACTCTACACACGTCCAAAGGTTGGTATAAATAGGAAAGTTGAAGGAGCATTTTTATGTGCATTTGTATGTTTCGCCAATGAGATAAGCATGCTATAGTAGAATAAAATGGGCTCTTCCAAGTCGACATACGATATATTTGTGTATATTTCATCGAACGCTGATATTTTGCGGATATGATGTTGTCTATCTATACATATAGAGTTTTTAAGAATGTTTTATTGAATTAGTGTGCATATATTTTGATATTTTGTTTACGCCTGATCTTATTGGGTTTCATTACAGGTGGACATCGATCGTTTGGACAAAATAGTAAAAAACCTGAGGACAAAGCAACAGGAAGAAAAAAAGGTAAATTAAACATTAAAACGATTTGTGCACGACCAGTTGCTAATAGCTGGAAAGTATTATCTATTAAGTTAGTTTTTTTGTTTTATGCGTTACTTATGGTTAGAGGGGAAACGCTTTGCGCCTCTTTACGTCTTGAAATATATGAGGTATTGTAGGGCTCTACCTAAAACCGCGCGATTTTGCTCCTCGGCGGAGAAAGACATGGTTCAACTTTGTAATTCGACTGTAACATCCGCTTACTACGCTTAGATTTTGCCCAGGGGTAAATATAAATGACCAAATATAAGTTGATATAGATGACCTGTTAAACCTTGTCTTTAAGGTCAATAGAAGCAGCGGTGGCTGGGGCGGCTAACGCATCGTTCTAGAGAGCGGGACAGCTGGGCATTGTCGTGTCAACCACGAACAATAAGCCTGCGTGAGTTCGAATTTGGTTATGTTTGGATTCGTTCTTCTTCGTCGATCTATGAGGTCTGGTGGGGTATTGTTATGCCACTGAACTGCTTTACTGGAAGCGGCCTGTACATATACAGAATGAGAACTTTATTGCCTATCTAAAGGTGGAGACGAAGGTATGAAATATAGGAGTATCTGACCAGCCAACACTAGAACTTCTTCGGTGTAATGGCCACTGCTGTCTTTCTGAGGGAATGAGTAGAAGGGTTGACGTTGAGGGAGTTCAGCTGCCGCTTTGAAAACCCTTCAAAGCCACTTAGCGGCACAAAGTTCTGCATACGTGTTTTCTGTCTGATGAGAAGACAGTTGCTTCTGGGGGCCTTACAGATACAGGCGACTGGTCATATAGAGTGCCCTATTCGTCGAGCATCGCCCATATTTATAAATAATGCCCGGTAGAGATGCTTTAGGCACGTTATTATCTCGCAGCTAAGCTAAAAGAGCGTAGGAAACCGTAGCGAGCTTATTTTCGTACATAACATGTTCTTTAAGCAGACTTTGTATTGCAATGTTTGCAAAATAACGAGAATTATATATATATATATATATATTTTATTAATGTTGCTTTGTCACGGAACGATGGTCGAAAACGGATATATATTCGTATACATTTATTTACGATACTGTGTGCGATTTCTATTTATAGTTTTATTTTCTGACCTGCGTTTCAGCTCAAGATCATCGTGGGAACGAAAGTTTTGATGCGGAGTGGTGGAGACTCCGAGGCCGTAGAAAATAGTAACACAAACTTCAACGTACAGAGTTCGTCGCTGCGAGCTCAGTGGACCCATAATTGTGCGAGTGATGTCGTTAGTCTGAGCAACGGTACAAAGCGCGAATACTATCCGGGTGGCGGCAAAGAGGACTACAAGAATGAGCAAGGCCGCGGTGCTCACGCCAGAGCTGACGGGGGCGTCCAATTGCAAGAACAGACGCACCAACAACTCCAGCAGCAGCAACAGCAGCAACAACAACAGCAGCAATCGCATCAACAGCAACAGAGGGTGCAGCGGGACTCAGGCGGTCGGAGTGGCGGCTTTAGTGAAGGTCGTGACCGCGATCGGGAGGGGAAGCGTAGCAATGAGCGCGACAAGGACAGTAACAATGATGACAACAGTGAGGATCACCGACGGAGTGGAAGTAAAAAGCTGCACAAAAAGTCCCGCGAAAGGTCGCGCTCGAGAACAGTCAGTCCGGATCGTAGACGGAGAAATCGCGGTAGGCAAGTTCGCTCACGGAGCAGGTCGAGAGACAACGCGCGTCGTAGAGATCGTCGTTAACCTTTGCGATTATTCGATGCGAACACTTATTGATGACCTCAAGTAGCACTAAAGCAAATTTATAATAATAATACTAATAACTGTACTGCTAATGATGTTTGCGTACAACCTGTATATATGTCAGAAAACAAAACTGAACTCGTGTACATACCTTGTTGATTAATTAAAATAAAAGTACAGATATTGTAGCATGGCTTTTTGATTTCCACTATGTTCGTTTTCTAATAAGGCGAGAATAAGCACAAATACGAACTTTTTGTTCGTATTTTGTTTAGCTTAACTGCTTGTTATATTTGTTCGGTATTTGATCGCACAGAGTAAATATAATGCTGATGCTGTTTAGCCATAATGTACGTCATCTAAATGTTCTAGTGCAAGCCTGCCTGATAACTCAGCGTTTACACAACACAATTATTTATGGGACTACGTATTCCTAGAAGAGTCACATCTATCGTTTCAACATATGAACCCATTTTTACAGGTATGCGAACACATTGAGGTATTTATTTTTGCGTTTTTATGAACAGGACGCTCGTTTTTATAATTCATTCATTCATTTATTAATCACCTTTGTTAGGTATATAGTCAAATATTATACATAAAAACACGGTCACTAAGCCAGCCTGGCCAGTGATTCAACTCTGGGGCACTCCCCCGCATGATATCTCCCACAAGCTCTCCCACACCTGTTACAGATACATTCTTCTGTCGGCTCATGGTACCCTTGAGTATTACAGAGAACATGGTGGAAGCCATGTACTGCATAGCGTACTACCACACTTCGGTTGGTGCGATGCAGTCCCTTCCACGCATTGTTTGTCATTGCACCCGTACTAAATAAGTCGGGGTTCACGTCTGACAATCTCACCTCCCACTGACAGATAAAGTCCCTGTAGGCCTGTGTGAATTGGCGTTGCAGGTCCTCTATGAAAAGCGGGGTACCGGCGAGTAAATAGACCAGACGATTGCGGCATGACGTGCGGAGGCCGAGCACTCGCTTGAGAAAGGCGGGTTTCACTCGATCAAGCCTCGCGAGCTGGGCCACGCTCAAGTCCTCCCAAATAAGCTGTATGCCGTAGGATGCCGTGGGCGCGATCTTAAGGTTGAAAAGTTTTAGCGCCGCGTTAAGGGAGAGAAGCGTGGGTTTCTCAATTCCGACGCCTGCTACGAGGGCTTTTCTGACCCTCTCGGCGATGTGCTCCGTAAACGACGTAGCGGAGGTCGGGAGAGAGAGGCCAAGATACGGAAAGTTGTTGACATACTCCAGTGGTGTGGAGTACAACCGTAGCTCATCGCTGGTTGCAAGTCGACCAGCTTTACGGAACTTCATGGCCTTGGTCTTGCCGATGTTGATCTCGAGTCCTACATCCGCCACGTACTGCTCGAGCCTTGCTAGGCCCTGCTGCACCTCGAATCGGCTTGTTCCATATATCGCGAGATCGTCTGCGTATAGCAGAATGTCTGGGCGGACGGACTCTCGAGTGCCCACGATGCGTCGCGGAAGATCGTTGAGCAGGATGGAAAACAGCAGCGGACTTAAGTTGTCCCCCTGCGCGACTCCCGTCGTTTGCACAAAGGGGCACAACTCAGCCACCCCATCCTGTATGGTGATCGGGTTTTCCTGCAGGATTGCCCCGATGAGCTGGAGGATGTTAGCAGGCACGCCTGCTTCAGCCAACTTAAAGATAATCTTGTCTCTGGGAGCTCCATCAAAGGCCGAGCGGAAATCCACAAAGACGGCGTACAGGAATTGCTTGGCGTGCCTAGACTGCATCACTCCCCGAACCCTGGCCAGCAGAATCTCACACGCAGTCAGTGTGGACCTGCCTGCGCGGAAGCCGTGCTGCTCTTTCGGGATGGCGCCGAGAGCCTCGAGGAAGTGAAACAGGCGGGCGGTGAGGATGGCAGAGAGCAGCTTGTAGCAGCAGCTCTTTTTGGCGATCCCACGCCACGAGCTGGGCTCTCTGGGGTTGCCCTTTCCTTTCGGGATGACTGCTAGATGAGCACTCTGCCAGTCGCTGGGGAGGCGACCTTCGCGCAGACTAGCGTTGAAAAGGGCGGTCCAGCAAGGAGCAAGTACCATGGCCTTCTTGAGGTGCTCATTACGGACTTGGTCGGGACCGGCGGCCTTGTTGAGACGGAGTCGTTGCATGGCGCCAAGCACCTCGGTGAGAGAAAACTCTGCGGAGAGTGAATCCCGTAGCAGCATTGTTTTCTCGTCCCAGGCTGCTTCGTAGTAGAGGATGCCGCGCGGGATGGTGTCGGCCGACGCAAACATAACGTTTTTATAATGATATGCATATCTTATTTGCCGTCGAATTGTACAATTTCATTGAATTCAAAGAAAATTAAGAAGATGAATGAGTTATTGAAACAAATTATCGGCTTATTGTGAGTTTGGGATATTGTAGCTGCAAAAAGAAAGCATCTTAAGTGCAAATGCAGCTTTGCGCCAGACGGCATTTCTCCGAAATTTTACAAACATTTCGACCCTTTACACAGTTTTTACAATGAGAAAGATTTTCCATCTTTATTTTGGAAATCGCTTGTGGCATTAATATTTAAGAATGAGACTCGCAAATCGACCAAATAATTGCGGCGCGTTTGACAACGTTGCTTCCATAATATTTGAGAAAACGTTTTGATCACTCCTACTTAAATGCTTCAGGTACACTTAACCCTTCATCTACCAGAGTGTCGCCGGCTTAATCCCTGTTGTTCATCCTTGTTGAGGGCTGTTGGGGAATATATATCTTAACATGTACGGTTCTCGGTGCATTGAAGATATGCCCCACGACGACTCTAAGTTCGTAGAAAACGGATGATAGTCTAGAATTCTAGTTTATAGTCTTTTTTTATGGGGGTGGAAAATGCATTTACGCACACCCGCCAATGTTGTTGGCGGGTAGTGTGGGACTCAACACCAGCGGAGAGTATTGAACCCCATCCTATTCGCGTCCCCCCCCCCGGATCGGGCCAGAAGGGGATTTTCTCGTACTCAACCTCGTACTGCACATATACACCTGAAATTGACCGTGCCCAGTGAGGATGTATGTCATGTAGTAGGTTAGAGGGCCCTGAACAGGGCCTTTGTACCAGATATTGAGATCTGGGATGAACAACCGGGTCTACCGATCTCGGCTGTCTCCGAAAGGGGGGGGGGGGGGCGACAGCCCAGTCATGTAGAGTCTTCTCTCTCGCCTGTGTTCAAGGGACGTCCCCTTCGAGGCGTCCTTCGCTGCGCTTAGTTTCCAGTAGATCCCATGGTAGCTAATGTGTGAGCACCAATAGAATGTCCGTACTAACCGTTCTGTATCCCCTGCAGACCCGCATAGCCATGGTCCTCTGGGCGGCCTTGCGATTGCGACTTGTACGCAACGCCATGTCCGCCCACACCGTCGTACAGTGCGTACAGTGCTATAGATTCGGGGACTGACGCCAGAAGGTGGCTCCGAGATTCGCCCGCGCCTCCCTCGCGTAGGAGGATACGAGATAGGTTCTGAGACATCTGGGCGATTTTCATGCTTATAGTCTAGGTCCAGTCGTGTGGCTCAATTAGGGAGGCTTGACTCTCAAAAATAGAATCACACTGACTCGACTCATCACGGCGATTCACGACTAGAATTTTCAAAACCGGTAAACGACTAGAATATTTTTCGAAATCGCAATGCGTAACTTGCATTGCGTTTGTTTCGGTTTCTTAAACGATCTTGATTGCGCGCACAGCTACGCAACAGAAACTTCAGGTGATGCCCATAGACCCATGCATATTTCGAATATCTATTTGTTAACGTCAACAACCATAACTATATCTGGTCGCTATACTGGTCTAAAGTTACCAAGGCTCTTTCTACGCCTTAGGCCCTTTGTCATATGTAACGGCGTGCTCAATAAACGTTTTGCAGACGAGTTGCAAGCATAGGCACCTATTTTTTCTACCAGTAGTCTAGTACACTCTCTGCGGTGTTTGCATACCAACGTTGAAGTTCATTAGAGACGCGTGCAGACTTTTAATACTGATGCTTCATTGTAAAATCTTCAGACTTCTAGTAAATACTTTTTATAAGTCTCATAGTTCCTAAACTCCAGTATTGCAACCCCGTTTGGTCATACTTAAAACTGATTGAAATACGTTTCAGCCTAGATTCGATCGGAGTAGGGTTAGCCGTGACAGCCTATCACTTACCCCGTAAAGGAACTTAATGAGCACCCAAGTTGGCGCTTACACCAAATGCTTAGTAATTTGTTCTGGATCATAACTTGATTGACTTTTATAACCCTGAAGCGTAGTTGATATGGGCCTTAAAGAAGTTGCACGGACCAAACATGAAATAATGCGTGCTCCAAAAGGTGTGCAAGGCAGCTATGATAGTTATGCTCGGGCCAGAGAACCTAGTTACTCCACATTCGCTATGGGGGCCATGATTAACACTGTCCGTACTGTAATAATTTTCTCTACTTTGCATAATAAGAATTTGTATACGCTTGTATAACCCAGCTGTAGTGTTCAAGATAGAGTCCGTAAAATGAGCTATTGCACGTAATAGTACTTCCTTGATATCTTAGAGTTTCGAATTTAAAATGAACTGCCCAATAATCTAGGCAAACCCTATCTTTTGTAGCAGCTTGCAAATTGTATTATTATTATTATTAACACCCATGTTGGGTAAAATTATAAACAAATACATCAGACACAACTAGTGCTTCCTTCACGTCATTGGGTCTTCTCTCATCTTGCTAGCTCAGCTATGGACTGAAGTGCAGGACATGCTGCGGCGTGGTATCTATCACACTGGCCAGAGCACCTCGTGCACCTGCAACACTCCTGAGGATCGTGGAATTCTTCTGTGCTGCATAACACGTGATAGAACCCGTGAGCTGCAAATGCCGTAGTTAAATGTCTGCCCTTATATCCCGTTGCTCGCCAGGCCGTGCTTGTCATCGCTACCGTATTATATATTCCTAAATCAATTCCCTTCAATTTTTCCCTCCACTTCAATGTATAAGCCTCAAACGCTCTCGTCTTAGGTAAACCCCATCGAAGTTGTAATTTCTGTGTCATTAAACTTCCCCCCTCTAAGATATGAACTATTCTATTCCTACAAGAATTGGCTAACCCCAAAACCCGTTTCATAAAGAAAAATCTGACTCTATCTAGTAACTGTAGTTCTGCTTCTCCCAATTTTTATCATATAAGTGATATACCGAATGTGGCTATTGGTTCTATTTTAATTTTGAAAAGAGCGGAGGCGGTATGTATTGACATCATTTGCGGGGTCTTAATTGCTGCTGCCGCTCGGATTGCTTGTCCCACTCTGCTTTATCTATGTCTTCAGAAACTGCTACCATTCGACGTTATAGTGACACCCAGATAAGTCAATTTATTTACAAATTGTACTACATTGCCCCTAGTTCGAATAACGTCATTTTTTGCCAATCGACCCCCTCGTCGAAACTTAACTGCTACTGTCTTTTGCCAGTTTATGCTAAGCCCCATCTCGTCCATATAGGTTGCAAATTTTGGTCGACATGAAGACGACACGGCATTAACTATTCATATGGCTTATTTACAACGTCCACCTCTGGCGGGCAGATGGATACTCCGATCTGGATATTTCAATGTTTGACAACGAAAAACAGTCGAAATTATATAGTTATCGACATTTTTCCGGTCTTGAACGTATTTCTCTTTTGCGAATGAAAGAGTACCCATGTATGCACATATGCCTATTTCGGGATAACTAAGGCACTAGACAATTCCGTGTAGTCTTATGCATCCGCATAATCGTATTTCGGAAGGCTGATGTGGACTTATAATGTGGTCTCAGAACTTGGAGTCTCTATCAAAGATTACACGTAGGTCCTTGTTGAACTGCATTTGTCTGGTACAGAATTCTTGACTGCGCACTTTGAGACCAACATTTTGTTCACCTCTGCCCACACGGACACTATATTGATCGTTGCTTGCATAATCGCTTGCTCGCTCTCGTATCGGTTTTTGCAATAAAGCTTAGATCTTTAGCTTAACAATTGTGTGCTGCCGATACATCTTTAAGAGCACTTCTAATCTTTCTATATATATATATATATATATATATATATATATATATATATATATATATATATATATATATATATATATGCTGTTTTGTGCTACATGGTGATTATAAAAAACTGCCTTGACTGCCTTTCACAGATAAAACTGGTTGGCGCTTTCTTTTTCTGCTTAGAAAAATAGTCCAGCATTATCACCGGGTTGCGACCGACTTTGCATTTGTTTGATAGTCTACATCTGGTCTTATTGTAATTTGTGTATTGTACGTTCTTGAACTTGAGAGGCAGACTTATACTAATTATGTAAATTTTCAAACGCGTAATTGCCATTCTTATATCCTTGCATATCAAGCTTTTGGACATAGCACTTGCATAAGAGCTTTATGCGCTTCAGCTTCCAAATTTGAATTGCAAAGTGTGCGGCGTGTGATGATAAAGATCACAAAGAGTAGGTGCTGCAAAAATATAAAGATTCATTTGGAAATGTTTGGCGCAAGTGTTGTTTGCATGTGCATGTATTTTAGTATCCAATATCCTGTCTAATCTCAGTAAAATTGCTACTTATTATGTGACTCATTAGCCCCTTCAATGGTCAGTGCTGGCGCGGCTCGGGCTGGTCATGCCTTGGCAGGCAAGCTTGAAAAGTACCAGAACATCGAGTACCCGTACAGGTTTAACCCGCTTGCCTTCGAGACCCTTGGCGGGCCGGGAAGCGGCTAATTCTAGCCAGCGGAGATAAGCGAGCGGGCGATTTCCTCAGACAGCGTCTGTCGCTGGATGTGCAACGGGGCAATGCCGCCTCGGTCCGAGGAACCCTCCACAAATGGCTGGGGTCTACACTGGACCCCCCGTAATGTGTGCACACGTTCGCAGGGACCCAAGTGTCATGTTCCGACCGTGAATGATTGATTACATTAAATAAATGAATTATGTTATATATATATTATCTTAAACGTATTATTATATTACGAAACACACTGTCCTCCGGGCGCTCCAGGTGTTTTAGGTGCTAAATAATATAGCGCTAATGTGCGTTGTTATACTAAAGATTGCTCCAGTTTTTCCCTCCAGTACCCTTCGCTTCTATTGGACTCGCGCAGGTCAGGATTTTTCGTTATTTATATTTACAAGGAAGCACGTTCGTGATCCCAAGACATGCCGAAGAACGACAGCGAGTTGCAAAAAACAAACCGACAGAAACACTCGACAGATAGAAATTATAAACGACTTGATCTTGCGCTGCAGATAATCTAAAGGAATTCTTATGGACGGAATGGCCTCGTACGTACACTAACGTATTCCATCTTAGAACAAGGTTTCTGAGAGAGAGTTCCCTTCCGCTCTTTGAATAACGGGAGGAAGGCTCGGCCGACTTGGTAAAGATCGGAGAAGAAAGCCGGTGTGGTGCTGTCGCGTCTGATTTAGGAGACGGATGACGACGGGCTTTTCAATGCGCGCTCCTTGGTGGCCATTCGTTTACCAATGGACTCTGCGTAGTAAGACGAGGGCGAGATGATTGAAAAAGCAAGGGCGATAGAGCTTCAAGAAAAAACAGAAGCTCTGCACAAAGCGGGGCTATCCTTTGTTACACGACAAGGCCAGAACGGTCGACAAGCTCCCCGAATGCATCTGACGATGGCACAACGTCCAGAGAGCTGTCACCCAGAAAAGAAACAGCAAGTCAGCAGGCGAGGAGGGCAGGGCACTAAGCGGCACCTTCAAAAAAGAAAGGTGCCTTTGTGGAAATTTGAATGCTGCTTCTACTACATGAGGGCCTACCAGACGGAACTCAAGAGGGTATCCCAAAACCGCCCAGGACTTGCAGAAAATGTTGCAAAGGGCTTATGGGGAGCATACGAAGGTCGCGAACCGTACATGCTTCCATGCCGAATACATCGTGAGGTGCATTCGGGGAGCTACCGACCGGCCTGACCAAAGTACAGGTGGCACGAAGAGATTACGTTAGCCCGTGGATACTTAGTTTAGGCCAGAAAAAAACCCAAGGGGCAAGGAGCAGTAACACGAAGGAGGCTTGTGTGATACAACAATACTGTGAGTTTAAGCATCTCAGTGCTTCTACAAGTTGATACGCGTCGTCCCGGGAATCAAAAAGAAGAAAAAAATGTGCACGTGTCCGGGTAATTAATATGCTCTTCTTCTAACGTCCTCCATTTGACACGACCCTGTATAAAATGGGAACGGCCGAGGACTATATCGCAGAGGTAACCTCAGAGGAGGTACTCGCTGCAGAAAAAGAGTGAAGACCAGTAGGGCACCAGGTCCTAATGGCATCCGGGTCTTGGCCACAAAAAGAGGCGTACGCCACGTCACAATACTCAACCGATGATATTGATATCTCGAAAATCGGAAACTTTAAACTTCAACGAGGAGATATAAGTGAAGCGATAAAATTAGAACTAACTTATGTTGACAAATTTGGAGCCGCCATTTATTTGTTTACTAAATCCTAAGGTTTTACCGAGCCTTGGACGTAGGGGATTCCCGTAGGTAATTGCTTCCTGTTCTACGCTTGACACGGTAACAAACCTTACCAATTTAAACCATTGTGGATAGCCTATTAAAAGTTAAAACCGGTTCTGTATAGTTTAGAGTATCTATAAATGATTTATTGTTATCTCATCAAAGGGCTCCGAACAAGCTATGTGCTTAATGAAGCTTGAAATTAATATGTGCAATTATCTTACAAGAAATGTCAATGAACAAACAGTTGAACAGTATGAAGCCTTGCGTGGCCATGTTTCCTCTTGTTGTTCAGTCTATGACTACCTTTGTTCAAGCTGGCAGTGCCTTAATTGAATGAGTGTTGACATTGTTCGCACTGTGCAGGTCTTTTACCACTGTTTAAAGGCGGTGACAGACTAAGCAAGGAAAATTACAGGTTGGTCAGTATCCCCCCTCCAATGTCCAATATTTTAGAAAAAGCTATATATGAACAGTTAAACGAACACTTTGAGGTGTTTAATGGCCTAAGTCAGCGTCAGTTCGATTTTCGATCCAAAATGTCGACGACTGTACTCATCATGGATTTTGTTGAAGAGGTTCGCTGAAACCTAATGTTAAAAAAGACAGTCGCCGGCGTATCTATAGATCTAAGAAAAGCATTTGATACAGTTGATGTAAATATTCTGATTAAAATGTTAACTCGATAAGGAGCGGATGATATTTTTTGTCTTGGCTGTGGTCGTTTATGTCGAATAGGAGGCAAGTTGTTCAGGTGGGCAATGCAATCTCGGGTGTAAGGAATATATCTGTTGGAGTGGCTCAGGACAGTATAGATAATCCACTTCTCTTTAACATCTTTATTAACGACATATTTAGCGTAACAAAACATGCAAAGTTGACCTTGTTTGCGGATGATACCACCGCCCTATTCGTCGGGAACTCCCCAACTGAAGTAGAGGCTATGGTCCGCGAGGACCTTCAGAGGTTATCATTATCGTTCAGGAGTAACGGTCTCTATATGAATTGGAGGAAAACAGGTGTAATGCAATTCCTTTCCCCGCGGGGTTCCGTTACGATCAAACCCCTCCGTTTCCAGTGCGACGGCATAGCCCTTTCGCTTCTAAAGGAAACGAAGTTTCTAGGCGTTACGTTGGACGAGAAACTGACCTTTAAAGCGCATGTCACACATATACGTAAAAACATATCTGGCAGCAATGCAGCTCTATACAGAGCTCGACGAATTCTTCCTCAAAACTGCCTGATGGCGATGTATTTTGCCTACGTCCATAGTTACCTGACTTACGCTGTAGAAGTTTATGGTTTAACACAGATGCGTCTTATCAGGTCGCTTTACCGACTCCAAAAACGAGCACTGAGAACAACTCTGGACCTCTGGATGCGAGATTCAGTGCAACCGCACTACAAAAATATTAGCATTTTGCCGTTCCCAAAACGTATAGAATTTTGTCTCGTAGTTGAAATTAAGCGTATACTCCTTGGAGTGCATCCAAACTTATATGGTCTGGCAGCAGCAGCAACACCCATATCTACAAGGGGTAACGCATCAAACCTGCTTACTCTGTCACACGCCAACTCCAACCAGTCAAGGCTATATATCAGAAACATTGGGGCCTCCTACTGGAACAAAGTACCGGCCTCCGTTAGGCAGACAAAGTCACTGCTCAAATTCAAATGCGATCTCAAAGAGCATTATCTTGAAACTTTGGTATCTGGTTAAAAGTGATATAAAAATACAACCATGTTGCAATGTATTGTAAATAGGTGAAAATGGCATATATAAATTATACATTGTTATTCATAAAAAGGGGCTCCGAACAAGCTATGTGCTTCATGGAGCTTGAAATTAATGTGTGCAATTATCTACAAGAAATGTCAATAAACAAACAGTTGATACAGTTTAAAGTCCAATATGCAGCCACCTGCACTCTTTACTTTGCGTTTACAATACTTGCCTAATTCGTTTTGCTTTCGTCCTACCAGCTAGCTGCAATACTTCATTTGAGAACCCATAATCAAGCCTGGTCTCACAAATTTAGTCTGATGAACTCATAAACGCTGAACTCGATTCCTGTATGACTTAAATTAGGTACATTTTGAATATAAGGCAAGTACCAAATTATAATTTTGCAAGTTAGTCTACAATGGCAGTAAAAACATAATAAACTTGATTGCTCCACGTTCGATTTTTCATGTCCTAACCATTTTTGAAGTATTACTTATTTTTTTTACGTATTGTATTTATCTAAAGCCGAAGTAAATCAGAAGAAATTTGACCAAAGAACAAGCTCTTCCAAAACTTCTCTAACTTCTGAATCCGGTAATATGCTAGGCTAAATTGGGGGGGTTTCTACGCCAGAGGATCCCATAGCTCGAGCAGCTACAACGTGCTACGAAAGAGGCGAAGCAATATAGGACTTTATTTCAGGTTGAGATCTGCAAGTATATGTGCTAGAGAAAATTACTACGAGTGGACTATAATACTACTTGTAAAAGGCAATCATGCGGCTTTGAAACTACAGCGACGCCTCATTGATCTAGAAAAACAGCACCAAACAATGTACGGTTTCACCTTAGCTTCATTTCCTAAAGATACTTTGAGTTGAAGATAGCAAACTAAATGTACGGGCTGTTATTTATTCAGAATTTTTAAAACAGATTTTAGAAACTGACACAAAATCAAAAATGAAGTTTCTGAGCTAAGAACTTATGTTGCACCCCGTTTTTTGATAACCCTTGTGGGTAAATCTTGCGCTAGTTTTTAACTATGTTAAAGTTTTATACTGTGCTGTTGAGCTTTATGAAAGTTTTCTACTGTGCGACGATGACCATATTGATGGTATACGAGCATATTTTAAATGCTCTAAGTAAAACGATTTTGTTGTTACGTCCATGGAGAAAACAACCTACGATTCATGTTCAGTGATGATTAGATACGGCAAATTATATACAAATTGCTTAGCCGTCTATATGTCTACATCACGCCGTAATTTGTCACCTTATTTGAACGATGCTTACTGAAAATATATGATAAACCATACCGCTGAGAATCAGCGGGCATACTGCCATAAGGACTGTTAGGAAAACCCTAGATATCTCAACAGGTTTGGTTCTCGGTGCATTGAAGATATACTTCACGGTGTGTTCCAAGCCCGTAGGCGACGGAGGATGGTCTAGAATTAAAAACAACCTCCTTAAAAATATTTTAGTTCTAGTAAATTGTCACCTAAGACTACAGAAAAAGTTAAAATAATATTGTGTTTGATGAGCTTTTTTGATTGCTTTTCGTGTTAACCAAATGTGGTCTTGGCGGCTGTTCGATAAGCTCGGGCTAGTTAGGGCTGTTGCAAGGCATGGACATGCATCGCACATGAACCAAGTTGGGCTGCTCGGACGCACAATACTAGTAATAATAATAATTATAATAATGCATTAAAAAACGTTCAGACCTCGCAACTGTAACATTGTTTAGCATGTAATAAATAATAATAATAATATTAATAAGAACAAGAAGAAGAAGAAGGTGGAAAAAAGATTATCGTTGCTTGCATAATGCGGTAATGCGAGTTTGGCCGCTGTTGTTGTTGTTGGCCGCGATTACAGCCATTTCTCATCCTCGCTTGTCTTGTGTTGTCGATGTATCTCTCTCTCTCTTTCTCTTTCTCTCTCTTCATCCAATACAGTTGTCTGTCATTTTGCTCGCCTATCTGTCTCTTTGTCTGGCCAACCAACCGAACGTCCGGCCATTTGCCGGCCGTCCGGAGACCATTGCGCAGCTTGTTGTTGCCACGTGCTGACGTTACTGGCGTCGTTGTAACCATCGTCGTCGTCGACTATCGCGGCAGATGCTGAACGAGTGCTGCGAGGCTGAGTCAGTCCGACGTCAGACGGCCTTGAGGAAAGCCCCTCTGGCGGAGAGAAGCAATAGAACGCACAGTTCTGCTCCTCCTCCTCCTCCTCCTCGTCTTCTTCTTCGTTCGCCTTTCCATTGTCCTGCTGCCAGGCGGTGTCGGCGGCGGCCGCGGCGGCGGCGGCGACGGCCGCCTTGCGTCAACAATCGCGCTTGTCGTCGCTTGCGCGCAAGGTCCTCTCTCTCTCCGCGCGCGATTGGACGATTGGCCCCACCACCGAGTGGCCAGCAAATAATACTTACACCTCTCGTACGACCAGCTAGTTCAGTACTGGTAGAACTCGAATAAACACCTCGACGCTCGGCCAGTCGCTCTGATTCGGCCGTCTCCCTGCCCTGTCGTCAGCCGCAAACTGCCGTAGCCTTTTAGCTGTTGATGCGCGGCTGCTCTTAATATAATTATCATTTTCATTATTATTATTATTATTATTATTATTATTCTCATTCTTAGTGAGGAGGCTTGTTACAAATCTGTGTGCCATCAGTGAACAACGGTGATTAATCATCTCCAGTGAGAATTCACCATCATGCCGTCCGCCATCCGCCGCTGCCATTCTGATCGTCGTCGTCTTCGTCGTCGTCGCCGTGGCCATCGCCGTCATCATTGATGATGGCCATCATACCTCATGAGGCCATCTCGAGCGGGTCGTAGTGGCGACGTTGAGTTGTTGTTGTTGTTGTTGTTCATCTCCTTCGGTATTACCACTTGGTACGGCCGGCCACACTAGATACGTCGTACTAAGGAGCACAAATCAAGCGTGGCGGCAAAGATCGTCTTAGATGGTGACGTGCTCGCTCATCGATAGTGACGGCGGCTTTAGCGGCTTTCAGCGACGTTTCATAGTGTTGCGTGGTTCCGTCCGTATTGCGTGTGTTGCCTGTTTACTGTGAGCGCGGTCCGAGTGACTAATATGGCTATCTAAAACGAATCGACAACACAGACAACTACAACTGCGTGTCTCGCAGCTTGCTGCGACCACTTACTTACTGGCCGTGTGTCTGCTGACAACGAGTGCGCTGCGAGATTTGTACGCCGCCAGCCAGACGGACGGACTAACATCTGGTGGACAACGAACATATCAACAGCAACACGTGAGTGAATCTCTTCCCTCCTCTACCTTTGCAACATATGTATGTCGACCGTTCACCTACTGATTGCAACACTACTTACTACAAGACACCACCACCACCACCACGACTCGTATTCGAAATCTCCATTCCAGAGAATCATTACCTGACGAGGTAGCACCACTAAGTAGATATGTATGTGTATATATATACATATATATATATGTATGTATATATATATATATATATATATATATATTTATATATAAGAGGAAGAATTTTCCATCTCTACTTGATGGTAGCTAGAATCTGATAGCACTTGTCGCGCAGAGTTCATAAAGGAAACGCGGCTTTGCTATAACCACATATATTTCTTGCACACATGCATATTCGTTTCACGGTCGTAAAAAGCTAATGAAGAACATCTTCGTGTCTATCGTCGTCTGTACCATTACTCCTATACGCCATGTGTGATATAGTGAAGGACAGTTTAACATGTGAACGTACATACTATTGCAAATAAATTTGTGGGGGCAGTCTTGGGTTCGCATGACCTCGAAGAGCTCGCGAGGTCGAAGTCACGATCCTTGTGTGGCCTTCGTGTCAGGCAAAATTGTAAACTAGTGTAAAATATTAAAGTTGTAGGAACCTTTAAGTATGTCCTGTGAATGTGGTGCAAAATGAGCTTGACGTACCGAAAATATTTGTTTAATATTCATGTGAAAGGGTTTACCACTGCTTGGATTACAGTACTGGCAAATCGGCAAACTCTAGAGCGCACGAGAGCTGATTTGACTCAAATATATATAGTGATTCATAGACAACGGCGTGTTCGAAAATGACCGCACCGGAGTGCTGAGGGCGATGGAGGCGAATGCCGATGCAACGAGCTGCATAATGTGATACATCTATTCTTAGGTTACAACCTGCAAAAGACGGAATTGCTTCAGGTGTATTATTTCACACCAAGCATACAAAATGTAGGCAAAAGGCATTACCGAACAAGTATATTTTTTTTGAGACGGGTAAAATGCATTTACGCACTGGCGCGACGGGCATAGCATGGGAGCCTACCCGCGCAATGTGAAACTCGGCTCCGACGGCTGGATCTTGTTCCGTCGAGATCCATACCCACTAAACACCCTTAAAAAATCCTTTTGGCGCTGACTCTCAGCCAAGATTTAACGTCCATGTGACTGGTTTTCGCATTGCTTCATAGACGGACCCCATAAATACAAATGTGCAACGGTGGGCCTCGAACCCGCGCACCTATGTGTCTCCTCTGGTCGCAAGGCGCAGACGCATGCCACCACGCCACCGGGCTCGACAAAGCACACCCCTTAAGCTTCGCACTCTGTCAGCCCGGATCTTCATTTAATAGTGCTACGGACTGACAGGAGCTGTAGCGGGTCCCAATCGAATCAAGCGGCCGTGGTCACCCCCGGGTGCCCCACCTCAGCAGACACGCTTTGCCCAATTACCTGTAAACCCGGTCTCCTGTAAGCAGTGCCGTCTTCCTGCTGTACGGAAAGTCGCTGAAGCCGTTCTGTTCTAAGATTAACCTTCTCTCTTAGTATCCCTTCAGCCAACGATTTCCCCTTTTCCCAGTTTTCGCTCGATCCGCATGTGTAGCTTGCGAATCCTTGCATGCCCTCTCGGATTGCCTCCTTAACCCCGGCATCTGCCAGCCTATCTCTAGTCGCTTGCAGTGCCTCGCAGGCGGCTAAAATGTGTGAAAGGCGTCGTTGTCGGCTCCCTTCCGGCAGTGGAGGCAGGACGCCGAAGGTGCCTTTTGTATCCTATGCAGATACGCCTGAAAATCGCCGTGTCCGAACAAGTAGATTCCAGTTAGTTATGTGCCGTTGGCAGTTTTGCATCGATATCCGGGTCTGTGCAAAATACCGTCTGGCGTAGCCGTCACAAACGAACAAAGAGATAGGCTACAATGAAAAGTCAGAAGCTAATTAAACGACTATTGAAAGAGTGGAAGTTTATTATCCTGTTTGCCCTACTAGGGTTGCTTATATTATGTAACAAACTAGATTGGGTTGCAACTGACATGTTATTATTGGCATCATTAAGCACGTTAACTCTGCCCACCTTCTCACGCCAGGCTGTCCACTAGCTACAGAGGTAATCCGACTAAGACTAAAAATGTCCCGTACAGTACATAACGAATGTTTTATTTTAGAGTGGAAACTAGAGTCAAACAGGTCAGACGGGAGGTCGGTGGTTTTTGGACGTGTTCAATGCTTTGCACCTTTGGTTTGGTCCGGCATGTGACAGTTGCCACGTATACCTAGGTTCATAGTGCATGGTCATCATAACCTTGTTTGTTTAAACGCCACCTTTCGCGAGGAGAAAGAGCTGTGCGCCTGCTAGTTCTGCCTGCAGAAGAGTGCCAAGTACCATGCAGTGGAATGCGCAGCAAGAGAGCGTAAAGCATTGCACTACTTCTCTCGCCGGAACCGTGAAGCAGATAAAGGGACTATATTATATTTCACTCAGTTTTGTTGAATCAATTGTGAGATCAATATAATGGAAATGCTACTCGTTATCCCTATCGTTACGACTGAGGTTATATCTGTTTCTCCACAGAGTTTTACAGAGTCAATACAGTTATCAGTTACCCATACTCCACCCGCGTGGAGCCTTACTAATTGAGTGAATCGTAATGACGCGCGAAGCACCGGTTTCGCCACTGGTAGCCCTTCAAACAACTCTCGACGACACCATGTGCAAATCATGTGTTGCACATAAGCGTAACGAGACTGTAGTATATGTGTGTACATATATGAATAACATAAACATCTGTATGTTTTATTATTAGTGATGCAAGGTGAGAGTTTTTTTAGCAAAAATATGTCTCTTATTCAATAACAAGTGAAGATATATTCTTCACAGTAACGGCCCTCGCTAGCTATACACTGTGTTCATCTACTTCTCGGAAAACTTGTGGACTCCTCGGCAGAAGAAGTTTGTACCTTTAGAGACAAACCTATCACCTTCCTATTTTTTGGAAGTTTTTGTACGAAGAAAATTTCTGTTTAGTTAGAACGTAATCTAGCGATGCAACGAGGTCGTAATCGGACGGTGCCAAGTCTGGCAAGTTAGCGGGGTGGAAAAGAGTTCCCCCTGAAAATTCTTTATAGGGTTTTCACAAAACCCACTTCGTGTGATGACGCGTTGTTGTGGAATCAATTCGGTGTGCCATCTTTTGTAAGGTAGCCGTTTTTCGCACAATGCCTGGTTCAAGTCGTATTGTTTGTTGATTTACCGAGCACTATCGGCGGTTTCGCCAGGTTTTAGCAGCCCATAATAGACAACACCTTTTTGGTCCCACCAAACACAAAGCATTGTCTTTGTTTTACAAAACGATTCGGCCTCACAGTCGATGACGCTGCTGCGTGAGGATCTAACTATAATATTTGGCGCTTGGGTTTGTCGAGGAAGATCCACTTTTTTTTAAATTTCCGGTCACGATCTGATGCAGGAATGACTTCTGTTTGAACCTGGGGAGCAGAATCTTACAAGTGGTTTGTCGGCTCTGTTACTGCCTTTCATGCCGTTCATGTGGGACCCACGTTGAGAGCTTCAGCATCTTCCCCATGGCCTTCAAGGGTCTGCAGACGGTTGCTTGGCACACGCTTAGTAGAGCGGCGAGTTCTTCTCACGTTTGCGTGTCATTTACGTCTAACAAAGCTTGCAATTCGGTATCCTTAAACTTATTTATCGTTTTTCCGCATGTGCCGTTGTTCAGTTCGAAATGATCTGCCAGGCACTGCTGAACGTTTTACACCACCCAAAACACTGTGATTTGCCAAGAGCATTCTCGCAGTAAGCTTTAACATTAAGTACCATTTCATGCACTTCGGGCACAGATTTTTCAAATTAAAACAGAAAACGAGAACTCCCAGCAAATCAGTGATTTTTGGAATAAATATTACGACATACGTACGAACAATGAGCCGGACACTTTAACAACAGAACTGCGTCATTTCCGCCATCGGCTGCTAGTTAAGGCGATTTCAGCGCCATCTGTTCACATAATTCGGTTTCCTATGCATAAACCTGGAAATAATTTTTTTTATTACAATTCATCTACGGTTAATATGTCTATGAGAAAGTATTGAACTCTCTTGATTGAACTAAAAATTCAACTCGCTTGGGTAGCATATATACTTCATGTACGACTTCGTACAAAAGTGTCCCTATAATCTTTTATTTTGTGTACCTTTATCCTCTTACGAGGGAAGCAGTGCAACGACTTAAGGTCGACATGCGTCGCATTTCGTTGCATTGTACTTGGTACACCTCTGCAGGAAGAACCGGCAGATACATAACTCGTAGAGGCGGCGTTTGAACAAGCCATGCTGATAGATCCAAGCATAATGTGTATACGTGGCGACTGTCACATGTCGAACCAGACGAGTGGTGCAAGACATTGATACGTCCAAACCCCCGACCTCCCGCCTCGCCTGATCGACTCTAGCTTCCTACTACGAAATAGAACATTCATAGGGTACACTCTACGCGGCATCTGCAGCCTTAGTCGAATTATTTCAGTAGCTAGTGAACAGCCTGACACGTAAGCTACAAAGCTACTCTTACTACAAGTATGCCTACCTTATAAAAATTTTCAATAATTTAGCACTCTTAAACCGAGCCACTTGACAGTTTCTACATTTCGATTCATTGCGGGCAACGGCGGCAAATTTTCTAAAACTCCTTCTGGGCTGAGACGATGCCGTGTTTCAATATAATCGACGATATCTCTCGACTGCGTCTTCCTAACACATTTTGAAATTGCTGCAGGTTTACTCAGCGTTTGGGTGTGCAGCAATTATCAGCTAGATGATCCTTTGCGTTGTAATTTATGCAGATTTTGCAAATTAATTCCTCCAACATTCTAACTCAAATGGCGTTTTTGCCAAGAGATAGATGCTAATGCAAAAGTGAAGTATGCCAACAGGGATATTGGGACAGTTTAATTATGTGTTTTGACGCCGTCACCGGCGTTAGATAGACAAATTATTTTTGATTGTTTTATAACAATCACAACATCAGATGAATTATTGTCGATTATTTATAGAGGGGAAATGTATTTACACAGATCTCGGTAATTTGAGGCTGCGTGGAACTCATGGCCAATATTGGTGGCGTCAACTGTCAATCATTACCACTAAATATTTAATTTAACTTTGATAGCGGAAGATGGTATAATATCTCAGGGTTGTTCATGATTAGTTTTTTTTGCATACATGAAACGCGCTGTATGAAAAATACCTATACGCTACTTTAAAGAATGCCCCTTTTATGAGACCGTAACTATTAAATTTACAAGTTGGAATAGGTGTCAATTGCTTTAATGTGAACTTATTATGACCCTAAAGGCTGTAAACTAATTATGGCACTAAGGGCTTTCGTATGCTGGAAGCCTACTAAGTAGGTGTAGAACACAGCTACACAAACTCAGATAAGGTATAAGCTAATTCGAGCGTTACGTATATACGGTTAGCTTTGAGCTCGTTCTCTAATGCTAGGTGGCCGTATAGCAGTCATCTGTTTGGGCCACTTCAAAGCCTTGGACCTTCTTCAAATCTTTCTATTCTGTGTCCATACCATTACATAACTCCAATTGGAACTTCGTTTTACCCACACCTACACCTGCTTTCTGTGTGGGTAGAACGAAGAGTGCTGTCGTGCTAATTGTGTTATCAAGAGCCGATTCCAACGCCGATTTGCTTTGCTGGCCTGCAGAGTGAGCGCTTTTTGCAGATGCAGGCCAATACGTTGTAAGCAAAATATGTTTTGTATAGGCATTCCGCTTTGGAAGCAATGCGTTATTTTTAGCATAAACAGACGCTCACTGCCAAGCTGTGTAGTGTTGTACCGGGTTAGCGCTATTCTGAGCAAGGTGATTTACAAGGCTTTTTACAGGAACCAGCAACAAAAAAAACATTGTGCACAACATTCTTTGGTCAGAGTGGTGTGGGACAGTCAGACCCACTAAAACCGAATGGTCTCCTAGCGTACATGGCCGGGATATTTGTGGCATGATTTCAGTGCATGTGTCCGTCAGTTAATGTAGGGAGAAAGCTTTGGGTTGAATGTAGTGTAACTGCAGAATATATTGTTGCCAGTTGCAATTAATGTGCTGTATGCTCTTATATAAATCTTATTTTAGAGCTTATTACGTAGTCCAAAAAGTTTCTAGAATGAGCTACTTAGAATTCGTTTTCAAGAAGTTTTTGCGCTCCGCTTTTGGAAAGGGCAAGCTAGCAGTAAAAAATGATGGTGATTGGCCGTTACAATTTTATTTGTGATTTTGGAAAATTAAAAATATCGGTTATCCACCATTTTTCTTGCAAAGGTTGAAAAAGCTTAGAACTAAGTGGTGTCGCGTTTGCCCAAAAACAACAAGACGCGGTGTTTCCGCATTTTAGCGACATTTAGCCAAGATAGCGAAAAATCATTCGAATTTTTGGTGCAGATTCGATGCTGACCGTCGATGAAAGTTAAGACCATTACTACATTTGCGAAACCCAAGTAGCATTTCGTCAAATGTGTGCACCCAGTGAAGGACTTACAAAGAGGATGCGGACAACGGCATTGGCGGAAGTTGCGGGAGGGACCAACATAAAATACTTCTGGTTGACTGCCTTAAGAGCAATGCAACGATTACAGGATAATAGCATGCAGGACTGTAGGACTGCCTGCAGCAAGAGATTATTGAGAGATGGCCAGTTTCCAGAAAAAGATTGTCTTATTTTATCAGAACAATGCTCCTGCACACAAGTCGCGGCTAACGTAGGCAGAACTAGATGAATTGACGTTTGAACTGATTGAACAACCTACCTATTCTCCGGACCTGGCCTGTGGTCATTTCCCCTTCGGCAATTTGAAAAACAGTCATGGTGGAAAGCCCCTTTCCAGCAATGAGAAGGTTGAGGCTGCTGCCAGTGCCTATTTGCTACTCTGAAAACGCGGAACTCTTCTCAGGCAGTATAAATGCCTCTGAAAAATCGGTGGGAAAAGTGCATTGATTTTTTTTGGGGTATATCGAATGCATTTAAAGTGTGTAGTTTGTATTTTAAAAATGTCTTTAACAACCTAGTGGCAGACTTGGTTTCTGTGCTTGGTAATGCTGAAATGAAAAAGTTATAGGGGCTGGAGCCTTTAGATATGTAAGTTAGTTATCGTTATAAAATAGTGTAAGAGATAAATTAAGCTGGGTCGAAATAAATATACGACGCAGTAGTATCAAACTAAACTCATCAGGTCTGCTTCAAATTCTTCTTTCTTTAATGAATTTGTGTGGTATTTTTCGATTTTTGACCAAACTTTCAGTCGATAAATCGAGAAGAATGTCAGCGGAACGTTCACCAGGTCCGGGCTCACCGGTAAGCGGCTTCCTTAGCCGTATGTTCACCGGCCTCTACTCGGCCTACAGCAGTCTTAACGGGGCTACTCTGACGGGGGCCATCGACGTCATAGTCGTCCGTCATGCTGACGGCAGCATGCAATGCTCGCCGTTTCACGTTCGATTTGGAAAGACCGGCGTCCTTTCTAGCAAGGAGAAGGTAAGTAGTTTTTCGACTTTGCGCCCATGTACGCACACCTTCTATAGTGTTAATATATATATATATATATATATATATATACATACGTACCCGCCCAGGGTAACCACGAACTCTGCTGCTCCATGGAACCGATGATAGCGTCGGCGTTTCCCCGGCAAACGAGAGTTGCTTACGCAGGAACTCGCCCTCGCGCTGGTGAAATCCAGGCCTTTGAGGAAGATTGTTGTGCTTTTTCTGATCGGGCCCATCGTTTCCATAGCGACGTGTGCAAAGTGGTACCTTGGCATTGTTCAGAATTGCCGGCGTCCTGGAGAACGGTTCTGGCGGTTTTCTTATCTTCTGCTCAGAAGCCCTACCGAATTCCGGTAGTGAAGGCGCCGGCGGGAGTTGATAGCGGTTTACCAGATTCTCGACGAACGGCGTCGTCCTCGACAGAATATAAGCCAGCTTGTTGTGTGGGTTTCTAGGGAGGCCCAACACTATTGAGGCGCGTACCATTTACCGTGTCGAGAGCGTTAACCTGCTAAGCGGATAGATATTCCTAAATTTGTATGATACAATAAGATGCCACCGAGGCGTCCTCTAGGATGAACAGCATTAGGGCTGTTTATACTCTGATAGCTTCTGTGACGCTGCGATTAAGGTCATAGCGACAGTGCTGCTATTTACTTGCTTAGACATGTGAGCAAATATACGAGAACGACGTGCCGCTTGGCGTGGGCTTAACACCAATTAAAGTAAACTCCGAAAAGACGAAGTCTACAAAAGAACCACTCAAGCAAAGCCCATCACTTCTCCTTAGGCCTCCTCCACCGGATCTGAACTTTCTAGAATTTGTTCTCGATACGCCAATCGTTGAACCGTTATGCTCGCTGCACGTCACCAGCATCCTCAAAGAACTTTTAAGATCTATGAACACTCTAATATGTATCACGAGGTCGTCGGTATAGTGAGTCAGGCGAATACAGGGATCATTCATAGGTCTCGGTAGAGCACTGAGTATGACTGAGAATATGAGCGGGCTGAGTTAATCGGTCTGGGAATAGCTGGTTTGAAAGAAGGGTGTTCCTAAAAATGTCATCTTTCATGATACCAACCAGTGTTCGCAGAAATCGTTGACGCAAGCCTACAGCGGCTAGCTTCTTCATGACGATCTCCCTGGGGGCAGTATCAAACGCCATTCTGTAGTCTACCAATCTAGCGTATAAGGTTTAGATATTTGTTAACACCCTAGCTGAATAACAAGACCATTGTTTTGCTAACACCGCCATTAGGCGAGCTGCCGGTTATTATGTGGCAGGGTACTTAATGCACTTCATTTGACGTTGCATATATATATATATATAAATGTTCATAGACATACATATATTCTGCAACTTGTGGAGCGTTGCTCTGATACGGAACGTGGTAGAAGCCTTGTCCTTCAAACACTGTTACCAGACCACTACCCTTTCCAGCTGTCTTCGCCACATATTATCATCCGCCAAGTCTTGTGAATACACGAAATTATCACCTTTAGTTTTACTTCGCACTGCCCTATTTATATATACGGTTATGTTATGCTAGCGCGCCTGAAGTTCCTCTGACAATAGGAGATCTCCCTCCAACTTTCCTGCCATTCAATTTCTGCAAATATTTCAGTCTCAGGTCCTTTTTGAATAGCAATACAAAGAATATTAATTTTTGAGTAGCCCCAGCTCCCCATTCGAAGAGCAGCTATTGGTTCCACCTTGGACCTGAACAGTGTCACTGACGTATCTAAAGGTAACATACACGGATTCCTGGTTGCCGCTTTAGCTCTTGTCGCTTTTATCACTCTCTCCTGTAGATTAATTTAAAAGCAAAATCTCGCCATCATAATAGTTATCTCAAGAATTCCCTAGAATCGATAAACGTGCTTACAAATACAACAATGTTTCCTTGTAATTCTAGTGTATCATTGTTGCCTTACTAACCGTCTCTTCGGAATTTGATCGCCACCGTTTTTCAGAGAGAAGCCAAGTTAGACCATAACGTTACAAATTTTCACCAGTGCATGTCGAATTCTGTATAGGTTACCTAAACATGACATTATCATCTGCATACATTAAAACTCATGTCTTTTATCTCGACGCGTCTTTCAACGATCGTTCAAACAGGGCACAAGCCGAACCAAAAATAATGAACTAAGTCTTTTGGCCACTCCAGTGGCTTATTTCAGTAGTTCTTTCATTCCTACCACGTTATCTAAATAAAGTTTGCTACAGATAAGCACTGAAAGTAATTCTCGAACTCCTTCCCTGGCTAGTTTTTCTATAATCTTGCACCTATGTGTTAGATCAAAGACCGCCTTCAAATTCAAAAATAGCATATAAAATATTTCGGTCAGTTTTTGCCATATATAGCATAGTCTAGCGACAACTGGATCTAAATGCACGTTGTTCAACATTTGTTTTCTAAAAATACCCCTTGTCTTTCACTATTATTCTAAAAAAAAAGCGTTTAAACATTGCCCCTTATAGTTATGCCTCACCACAAGTACTAGTGTTGACGTTTGGCGTTATTTTACCCGGCTGTACTCTTTCTTCGATTGAAATATTTTGCGTTGCTCATTTTATAGCGTTATCTGTTTCAAAAATACATGCCACTTCATTCAAAAATGCAAGAGGAGCCTTCATGCAATAAGAAACAATCTTCTTCTTAACGAAAAATAAGATTGCTCCTTTTTTTCTTCAAGAAGAAAATATTGCTCCTTTCTACATGAAGGCTCATTTTTCCATATTTGCATGAAGGAGCACTAAATGCTTTTTTTGCATGAAGGAGAATTGTATGCATTTTTGCATCGCCATTTTTTGCATGAAGGCTTTAATTTGCATTTTGCATGAAGAAGAAAATTGCATTTTTGCAAGCAGGAGCAACGATTCCAAGGACGCTCCTACTTAATTTTCTTCTTTGGGATGATGTACGTCCCGGGCAGAATCCCCATCAGAACCCTCCAGGAAGACTTCAGCATCTAGTTTTAACGCACTGACGGCACCTGCTCAATTATTATATAAAAATATATATATACATATATATATATCTAAACATGAGGGACTCTCTTTACACTGTGTCCGAAAACCTATTCTTTTCTCTAGCTCTGGCTTACGGCCAACGTTCGGCGAGACATGTTGCCGTGTTTTTTTATTAATAACAATTACGTTAATTCGGTGGTTTTTGTACTAGTCGCCCTAGTGCAATAGCAAAATAAATGAAATAACTTCGTAACTTCTTATATATATATATATATATATATATATATATATATATATATATATATATATATATATATATATATATATATATATATATATATATTTATATATAGGCTCCCCGGATGGCGGTAGTTACGCCATGCCTAGAATTTTAGATTACTGTTAGAACACAGTATTAAGGAGCATAGCTTTGCGTTGAGTCGAGCCCATTGGCGTGGTGGCATGAGTCTGCGCCTCGCGACCGGAGGAGACACATAGCAGGTGCGCGGGTTCGAGCCCCACCGTTGCACATTTGTATTTATAGAAGTCCGTTTATGAAGCAATGCGAAAAGCAGTCCCATGGACGTTAAATCTTGGCTAAGAGTCAGCCCCGGAAGGATTAGCTTTGCGTCGAAACAGGAGACGAATTGGTCTTATTTGGGGAGATTTCTTCTAAGCACCCTAGGTAATGAGAGCATTATACATATTACAAAATGAAAAACACACTTATTCACACTATTTACACAATAAACGGAATTCCACAAGCAGTGTTATAATATGCTAGTTTAGAGACAAATAAATCTGCTTTTTTTAGCCTGCGATCTTTTTATGCTCCATTTAGCTGGGGGGCTAGTCTCCATAGCCACAGTGTGTTACTTTGGCATCTGTTGTCTGTGTTGACGGTTGATTGGTACACCATTTTCTAACTTGTGGTTTTCCAGATGTCGGGCAGACACCAATCAGTTGATCATTCCTCATTACTGGGTTATCTGTTAAATGCTTTCTACTTTGAAAAGTTCACTCACGGGCTTTCGTTCAAGGGTGTGTAGCTCAAGATGACACGCGCTTCCACCCGCTTTCGAATACGACGTTGCATTTTTCAAGTAGCTCTCAATCACCTAATCTCGATGGGTTCCGTACCTGGCATTGACACGATAACAGTGGCACAGTATGGGGTCATAGTGTCATGAACGGAACAGGCTAATTTTGCCTAGCACGCAAAGCAGCAAATATATATAATTTTTTTTCTTTAGCGTTGAAGCACAGAAATTAACTGTGGTTTGCAATCAGGGTCTTAGTTGCGCCAATCATTTGCTACCATAATGTTTATGTTCCAACTGTCATATGGCGGATTTTGTCAATACTCTTTCGTTTCGTCTATAAGAAACATGAGCTAAACAACACCTTAATATCTTGCTGTTTTGGCCCTCCACTTGCATAATCGTGATCAATTAACAAATGTCCCGTTGAAGACACAAACGAACATAATGGGTACGTTCTTTTGACCGGCTACTTCAGTCGCCGCAGTCGATCAAACCTCAGACCGAGCAGATATATCTGTCGAATACAAAACTTTTAGTCGGAGTTATAAAGTACAACCATATTTTAGAAATATATCGATTTATAAAATATGCATGTTATTGTTTTCGTTCCATAAATTATTATATTAATATTAATCAGTTCTGAATAGTAAAATGTGCTTGTTTAAATAATATTGGTTCATCGACTAAACAAAGATATATATATATATATATATGTGGTGATGATATGTGTCTGGTGATTATGAGGCTATTCTGTTTTCCGCGCTTTCGGAAATTTTCACTCCATCGGCACGGCGTCGTCCTATCTAACAGGGTGGCTAATCTCAGATAATAACTAAATATTAATCTCAGATAATACGTATGTCCTTAATTCCAGGAAGTGGAAGTGGCTGTAAATGGTAAACCTCTAGAAGGTCTTCAGATGAGGTTGGGCCACTCGGGTGAAGCCTACTTCCTGGAGGAGCTCGCTGCTGCTGAGAGCCTGGAAGTGCATGAGCAGATGAAACAAAACCTACTGCAAGAGCTCAATGAGCAGCACACTCAGCTTCAAAGAAAAATTTCCGAGGTGAGACGCATATGGCAACAAGAAGCTACTTCGAAAATTTTATTATTCGCATGTGCCACGTGGATGTTACATAAAATACCTTGGTCGTTCTCGTACACGAGGTGAGGCTCATTACATGCTATCACGCACGTCTCTTAATGCGTCTTATACGTAGGTCATTCTAGGATAATTCTGCATTTAAAGTGACGTGCATGCGAGAATTGTATAAACTGGGAAGTTATATAAGCTTGTATAAATGAATTACCGCTGTCCACTTATATTACCCTGATACCTAATTCGCTCTAAGCGTTTAATTTAATTTTTTTTCTTAATAACAGGAGAATGTTAATGCATCATCTCGCAACATGTGACATCTGAGGTTGTTTAGTTATATAGGTTACGTCAAGCTAGGATATAATTTCAAATAGTGTAAAGATCCTAATGATGTATTAATTGCATTTGCCGTTTTGGTCATGTTTCTGCTGAGCAGGTGAATTCGTCCACAAACAAGCGAGTCGTTGGTCGCAAAAAGTCGGTCTACTGCAAAACAGTGCAGGAGAGACGCGATGAGGTTACCAACCAGCTGTTGGCCCGTGAGAACAGCCAGCAGAGCAATAACGTCAACAACATCGACCATCACAAAGTGGGTCTTATCCGTTTTGATGTTTACGCGTAAAAACTAGCGTAGCAAATGCGTGTAGATATTGATAATAGCTGAAGTAGAAGCGGCCAAGGGAAATTACCTTAATTGTGTGTGAGTATATATATATATATATATATATTTACTAAATATATATACAACTTCCTTGAACGATACGCGATGTATATATTTACACATGATTTAGAGCCATGTCTAACATTACACCTATTTCTCAGCTACATGATCAATTCTGTCTCCGCCAATCTGCCACTAAACGATAAACATTATTTTTGCGTTCTAACACATAACAAATCAGCTGCTGGTTCGATTTTTTGCGTTGTTCAAGTGATTATCTGCCTGCTTCTTGCCCTGTGTTACTTGGTTTGTCGTGCTTCTAACGACAGCCCTATTCGTTCGGAATACGCGTTAGGTGGCTCGTGATTGCTCAATCAAACGCAACGTTTCGAGTCATCTCGATTTTGGCTCTATAAATTTGATAGTCAACAGTCACATCGGCGGATCAATAGCTGTTTAGGGGCGCATGATGCCGTGGTGTGACACAGCTGCCTACTGAGGGGGTATATAACTTTACCATTTAAGGGAGTACATTAACTAGCTTGCGCAGTATCATCCGTAACCACTGAAGTTAGCATTCTAGATTGGACTCCAGCAGAACAAGGCAAAGTACCTCTCAGAAATACACATGTACAGCTTTGTCATCATTATTATTATTATTATTACTATTAGAATTTGTTTTTGCAGCATGATCACTATGAAGGTGCTTTGTCTCAGCGAAAGAAACGCTTCACCAAGACTCGAAGCAACCCACTACAACAACAGCAACAACCGGGCCTGCACGATTCTGACGGGACGAGCTCAAGTGATGAAGATGGCGACGACCTATTTACACTCGAACTGGCTTCGCCAAGCAAAGGTACCATGAAGTGTTTGTTGTACGTTGACGGCACGCCATTTCAAATTGTCTATTACCATCGTCTCTAGCAAACACACTAGCTACGTTGGTTATATATATATATATATATATATTCAACGAGGAAACGCAGCGTCTGTTCAGGGCACATTGTCGAACTGGGCTAATCCTGGTTTAGAGAACCCTTAAGTACACGTTAACGAGGAGACAATTGTTCACTCCAAAGTGCTAACATAAAAAATTATATAATAAAATTACATATATATATATATATATATATATATATATATATATATATATATATATATATATATATATATGTAATTTTATTATATAATTTTTTATGTTAGCACTTTGGAGTGAACAATTGTCTCCTCGTTAACGTGTACTTAAGGGTTCTCTAAACCAGGATTAGCCCAGTTCGACAATGTGCCCTGAACAGACGCTGCGTTTCCTCGTTGAATGTCGAACGACAGCCTTTGACGCAAAAATGCCGATGCTCTCAAGTCTTCCGTTTCAGTGTAAGCGGGCCTGGTCCTCCCAATATTTCAAAAGCCAACGGACAAAATTGGTGCCGATAACCAACGCCAGAGTATTTTCTACATTTGTTAGCCTCTGCTAACCTGGACGCATGACCTGCCTGGTCCTCACCTTCACCGACCATCGAAAAGGCTAATGAGTCGGTTACAGTTGCGTTCCAAACAAGCATGCGACCACGCTCAAAGGGGATTAGAGTAAGACCGTCGGGCTTTTTTTCATCGTCTCTGCAGAACTCAGAGCTCGCAAGCCATGATAGGCCAAAGCGTCTACAAGGTAACTACAACGACATCGGTGAGGAACAACTAGGTCAACACCAAGCTGGAGCCCTGTGCTAATGCGCGTTGTCTCGTCATCCAAACGAGTCCCTATTCGTGGATAGGATAGGGCATGTAACCAAGCCCCAGCCCCTTGACTACTAACGGCTCGAAGCCTGGCTTTATCAGCCACGGTGGGGGCTCTATCGATCAGGCTTGCTAATCGCTTTTCTTGCAAAGGATCTGTCCAACTGCTCTGTTTAGCCCTTTCATCAGGAGGGGAGTCGATTAAAGTTAACAATCTGTCGGTCAGCTTTGTAGTTCTGCGTATAAGCTTCCCACCCATCTTTATCCAATAACGCTCTAATCCTTTTCGAAGCCTGGGTCAATGATGACACGATTGCGGGTCCTGCCATCATGACCGCGTCCGACATCTCTAAGCCGCCTAGAGAGACCGGAAGCATTACATGATCCCTTGCCACAGCGGTATGCTGAAGATTTAGTATTTCCTCTAATCATTAAAAGGCTGTAAAAGTCTGGGCCATAAGGATAATTTGCAACCTCTAACTAGATGTGTTAACCTTGTGGGTGAAAAGAACTAAGAAAAAACAGGCCGCAGTGGGTCCCCGAGTGGGGTAGTCTGCCTGTGGCAAAGTCCAGTTTGTCTTTCCGGCCGGCTAGTGCTTTTGGCCTAGCAGCTCCAGGTCAGCCTTGTCAACAACGCCACTACCAGGGAATAGGGGATGAAGTGATTCAATTCCGTTATGGGTAATACATATTTTACAATTGCCCGGGTTCAGAGTCCGGCCACTTATCACACCAACTTCAATGACCTTTCGAATATCTTCCAGTACTGTCGGGACGCCTCCGCTCAGAACGCCGTCATTTAGGTACCAGGCATTAAGGAGGGATAGCAGTGCATCCACCATATCCTTAATACACAGACAGAAAAGTGGAGGACCCAGGGGATCGCCCTGCTGAAGACCTGTTTGAGACAGCATTGTGTTATGGGATCGCCCAGAGCTGCTAAAACAGCATTCTTATTATCCTAACAGCCGATTTTGGCCGCCAATCGGCGGACGACTGAGGAACAGGCGATCGGGCGTGATCCCGTTTTTTTCTTTAGTGCAAACATTCGTGCTCCGAAGAAAAGCGGCATAAACATATGATCATAATGATAATACTTACAAGTCTGGACCAAACAGAAAACCTTTTGAATGAAAGATAATAGCAATATTAATTTGGGTCGAGCCTCTAGTTAACGATCAGAATGTCGGTTACGACGTTATCCTATACGGTCCCCGCTGCAAGTACGCTTCTGTTTAGGCTAGTCAAATAGGAAAGAAGCTCAGCTCACAAGTACTCTATTTGATGCCCAAATACAAATCTACATTGTGACTACACGTTAGGTTCCTATTTCACTTTGGTACACATGCTCTACATTTGACAGGAATTGGAAGGAACATTTGTTGCGGCCTCTATATAAAATTATTGTAGCTCGGCTTAGCTCATCCAATTAGGTGATTTTGTGGCTGCCGTTTTACGCACGTAGCACACATTGCTCATGCATATATCTAATGACACACATAACGACCTGATACTACGATTCTGATTCTAATGTCTGAAACTTTGTCAAACATTCAACATATATGGAATTACAGCACGGTATTTATTGGTATACGCTAGGCTTAGTCCTCTAACCTTTGCCGTTTTAACGTGCTACGTTCTTTTTTTTGGCAAAATGTAGACGTTTCCGGCCAAGAAAAGGAATGCCGACAGGCGGGTCGGCCCCTGCGGCAGCGTCGTTCAGGCCTTCAGAGTCTCAAATCTGCAGAACAACAGCTTTGCTTCCAGCTAACCGATGATATTCTGCCACGACTTTCGCTCCAGGTGAGTAATGCATACTGTGGCTTTATAGTGCACAGCAGGTTTTAGGCGCAAGAGTTTTAACATACGCTTAGAATTAACGACCAGTTTTGACGATGCATTTATAATACGCATATCAGCTTTTAGATTAGCGGAATTGAATACTACATTGGACAGCTTTTCACCTTATTTCGAAAATAAATTTGCAAGTATATGGCCACTTTGAGTCAGCCAAGTCAGCAGACGGGTTTTGCTTAATATCGTCTTAGAAGATTCCCTTACAAATAAAATGCTATGAATGACTAAACCATTTTTGTTCATAGCTCCTAAATTAGCGGCGGCAACTACAGCGCAATTGTTTTTTATATACATACATTCTTAATTTAGTATTAGGCAAACAAAGCCTGTATTGCCCCAAAAAATAAAGCGGACAGTTATTTTTCACATTTACTTTAGGTAAGTAGGACTGCCAGGGAAGACATCGGCAATGTAGCAGCAGAAGCGTCTTATAGAGTTAAATAAATTAATTACCCTTTTAATTTTAATATTATGGATTCGACGGATTTTTTTCCGTAAAATTTGAGGGCTACATCGCGTAGGCAGCTAGGATAGTGTAGCCTAAATGACATCTCGAGAACGTTAATTAGAGTACTGCAGTTAGCGACTGCCTCTAAACTTACCACAGTGAGATCTGAAGCTAGGTAACATATGAAAAATGTTTAGTGTGTTTAGAGATACTACATCCTCTAAAGGCATCGATGGCCGGTCACCACGTAAGTAATATTATATATATGATAGTAAGTCGTGTATGTGTCCGTCTAGAGCAACCGTGTCTTCTGCACTGCTGCTTGGCATGTCTTAGTATTCGTCGATAGAAGGATCCTGGTAACGCCTACAGCGCCGTCATCTCAGGCCTCTTGCGAGCCAGTACATTGACGTTGTAGTGATAGGTTTAGACTTAATGCATTTCAAGGTCCATCATCGTCGCTCTTCCCGTCGCTCTACGTGCCGTGTACATAATTAAGTGCCATACTTCATAGCTCATTGTAGCTCTCGTTTTTTTGAGAGATCTGGACACGAGCTTCAGCCTCTGCTTATGATTCCGGTATCCTAGTTGCGATCATTGGGTGTTTAGAAGCGCAAGTCCGGTACCGTCCGGCAGAGTACGTCCGGCCTGTATTTGTGTGCAAAAAAAAGGTAATGGTTCGCGTTTCGGCTTCCTGCAATTGCCGTATAAATTGATGTCTTTCCTCGTCGTAGAGGTCCCGTTGCACTTGGTTCTCCCTTGCAGACAATAGTGGTTGTTTTGCATATGAACGTAGGCCTTCTGTGGTGATTATGCTGTGTGGGACTCTGGCTCCATCAGCGGAAGGAGGCAGAACTTCATTCGTCTGTAGACTGTGTGGGCGCACTTTGGATCTCGGTGGTGACCGTTATCGTTGGGTGCTCGCTGTTGCCGTAGGATTTTGCAGTCCGTTCGTAGTCTTGCCTATCGAACAGTGCACGTCTTGTATTGAGTTGATATCCATGTTTAATTATTCTGCGCGGGTAATTAGAGTGCAGTTTGCTTTCTTGCAGCTGGCGATAAACACTGGCGCTGGATGGTGACGATGATTGGTCGCGACCAACGCGGTTTTTCTTGCGTAACTCTACCTCTTTATTAATGTGGGCTGGCTCCTCTCTAAACACAATGCAGCCAGTGGAAAACGATCGGACAACAAGATCTTGCAATGCTTCGTCGAACTCTTTCTTTATAAGCGACAGGTCGGTTTTTCGGCTATAGGCACAAGCACTGTTGCCTTCTTAAGAAGCTAGCCCATTTGCTAGTTATTTTATCCGGTTTAAGGACGTAGTATTCGATAACAGGTACACAGTGTGCTTGGCTTTGCAGTTGTTCTCTCAGCCAGCACATCGCGGCATAACCGGTTCATTCCACCGGTTTGACCTCTTGACTGTGCTGATAAAACCTGGACGTCAAACAGATGTGTTCCTGGATCGGTCGGTTGGATGGGTTCTACTTGTGCGTCACTAGTTGCGCTATTACGTGCATGTCAGTAGTAGATAGTGGCGCTACAATTTGTTTGTCAGTAGTAGCTAATTGAGCTGGCGTGACTTCAGGCGCTGTCTGGTCTACTGTTGTCGCTGGTCAAAGTACTGTTTTGGCACGTGTCGATATTGGTGGCTACGTATTTTTTTGGGTATCCGTTCTATGCTGTTTTGCCTTTTTAGAACGGCTCTCTTCAATATATATATATATATATATATATATATATATATTGCCTGCGGTGGAAAACAGTGCATCATGTCGATTACGAAAGGCATAGGAGGACTGATTGGGCCAAGTTCCTAGAGGGGCATTGCCCCGGCTAGTAGAGAGCGACTCTCTTATTCCGTACGGGCAGGAGCAATTTTGTTCTCCTGCAGATTCACATATCTAGGCGTCACACTGGCTTCCTCAGTCTTGCGCTCATTGAAGAAAGGACACGGAATGCAATGGTTGCACTTCTAAGACAGCGGTAAATCTCCCGTACGAAAATGGCCCCAATTGCATCATATGGCATTACGCTTCTATGGGCGAAATTAAGTGTCACACACCTTGCGGCACCTCATAATATCAGACTGTCCGAAACGGGTATTAAACTAAAGATATATTATATTTAATTGATATAATTCAATAAATATAATTATATTATTTGTATATATATATTTTTTTCGACATTAGCGTGTTTCTGGCGACCGCTAACGCCACCACGCTTCTGTTTATTCTCATTTATTAAGAAATAAAAATTGAGCTACAATTGTCTCCCGAAAACGTGTGCACAGGCAATATTACTCTATCTCGTATAGAGTGGGCTGATTCCACTTTAGCAGCGTGCCCCGGACGGATGCCGCGTTCCCGCGTTGGACGTCAAGGTCGAGGCGCTGTCTCAGGAAAGCCGCTGATCTTTTGTCTCCAGTTGCGAGGTTCAGCTGCTCACCGACTCTGTGGAGGAGCTTGCGAGTCAAGTTGCCAGGACCGCCTAAGGTTTCGAACGCTAGCGGTTGAAACTCATGTGGGTAACCTATTGAGGCGTATTTTGCGAGCTTCCTTGCCTCGGCTAGATTACCAGCGTGGCCTGCTGAGATCGCTCCGCCACCGACCATTGAAGGTGCTAATGAGTCGGTGACAGTGGCGTCCCAGACGAGCATCCTGCCCCTACTAAAGGGAGTAAGAGTCATCCCATCCGAGCGCTTACCATCGTCGGTGGAGAGGCCCTGGGGCTCTAGAATGCAGGGGAATCCACTTGATCGAAGCGCTCGGCCGAAGGTGTCGTTAATGCCGGCATGCCTGGCACGCCTTCCCGCACTCATGATGCACGATAACCCGTAATGGGCTAATTTGTCGACGGAATGGCCGCATTTACATTAATGAGGGAACACAAGGTCACAGCCGAGACGAAGGCCTGCCCCGATTCGGGTCGTCTCGTTGTCCAGGAGGGTGCCTAGTGGGGCACTTAGAAGCGCATGCAACCAGGCCCCGGATCCTTAAGCAGCGACCGCTTGAAGGCGAGCCCTTGTGCTGTCATCGACAGCGCTCGCTAGTAAGCCACGATATACTTCGTCATATAAGAATGTGCTCCAGTCATGTTGGCTTAGAGGGTTATCCGGAGCGCCTCTGCAAACGGTCTTTAACTTCTCGTACAGGCGTCTCTTGAGCGCATTAAACTGAGAGATGCCGGCTTCGTCTAGTAGTGCGATGGCATTGTTCTCAGATCGGAAAAGGGAAGAGACTATCGCTGGCCCAGCCGAGACAAGCGGGTCAGGGATTCCCAGACCCCCCCTGGAGATCGGTAGTTGAGCCTGCTTCCGAGCGGAAGGCGCCAGCGATAGATTAAGAAGAGACTTGAAGGCGTTTAGAGTCAACTCGTTTAATGGACGCAGATCGTCCAACCGCCCTGTTAGATCAGCTCCGCGAAGAAGGTGGGTGACTCTCGTAGCAGAGAAGGAGGAACGAAGTAAAAAGAGGGCGCGGTGGGAGCCGAGCGGCGCGAGGTTGTCAGCGACTTCCTTAAGCTTATTCTGATTTATATATGATTTATATATATTGTTTATTTCGCAATAACATTGCATTTCAAGACGGTACATAATTGCAATACAATTCATTTATTTTTTATACCATTTGAACGCTTCAGCGACCGTCCCACCGGGCGAAGAAGTGCAAAGACCGCCGATGCTTCTAGCAGCTCGCTGCGTGAATTGGATTGAATTATGTACCATCTTGAAATGCAATTTTATTGCGAAATAAACTATATGTATATATATATATATATTTAATCTAACGAAGCGTTTTTGTTCCCTTTAAGATAACTTCCGCCCGCTACAATCCACTTGCGTCATGTTCTTTCCCGCTTCTCGAAACATTGTTTCGAATACATCCGAAATATAGAAATCAAATTTTTAATCAAGTAATCCGAAATCAGTAATCATGTGTGCGCCGGCGCTGTGTTGTAATTAAAGGCCCAAGCGGTTGTTTTGCCTAGAGTTCTGGCCTGCTGCGCCATGCGTTCCTGTGCAATCTTCTTAAAATTTCGCTCTAGTATTCCTTATTGACCGTAGAAACAGATGGCAAAAATTCGCGGACGGATATTCCCTTGTAGTCCAAAAAACAGTCAAAGGGGCTTTGACGTTGGATCTGCTCTGTCTGAATTTCCGCCATCGACTCTTTACTTGGAAGCATCACTGAGGGGATTGGGCTTTGGTCTCGTTGTCGTAACCTCCATTACTCATTTCCTGTGATCACTCTCTGAAGCGATCCAGGGCCTTCACCTCTCGTCGGAAGGTTCAGTTCGGACATTTTCCTGACGGGCGTTTAGCCTTTGAAAATTTGATATTTTCAAGATTGTTACAATTTGTCCGTAAGATATCTCCAATTCTTAAGCTACATTTCTGACAGAAATTTGGCGATTATCGAGTACGATATCACAACCGTCTTCAACGATCTTTTCTGTTATTGACGTCGACGACCTTCCCGAACGGGGCTCATCTCCGGTCTTTTCATGTTCGTCGCAGAATCGACGGTATCACGTATACACAGTGTTTCAGAATACTGCTTGATCATCATAAGCAGTTCAACAAAACATATACGTCTAGGCAGATTTGTTGCTCCTTTTCGGCTCTTTATATATTGCCGAACCTAATTTTTTCACTTCTTTTAATAAACTCGATCAATAAACGCAAAATTTAGTCGACAGTGTAGCTGATGATGGCCCTTATATGCAAAGAAAACCGGGTAGTAACAATGGTTAAAAACATTGGTTAATTAGTTACTTTCCCTTGCCAACCGTCGTAGGCTATCGAAGCTCTGGCACCCCTCGAAATGATATCGGGGGCAATGCTGAAGGCAATGTCTACATATACAGGTTGCTTGCGGCTCATGAAAGTCTCTTCGCGAACAAAGCTGATGATGGAGGCCATGCACAGCGTATCGAGTGATGACATGTCGGAGGTCCTGCAGGGGTTCCTTCCAAGCAGAGGATGTCATGGCTCGAGTTCGGTAGAAATCCGTAGGGATTTCGCGCATCTTCTCTGCGAAGGTAGTCCTGAACGATTGAAGAGCAGGTGTGGGCCGGAGCTGGAAGCGTGGCACGAGGTCCTCTAGGTATGGTCGTGTCCCGGCCAACGCGTACACCAGTCGGTTCTGGGCGTTCCGCGGTAAGCCCAAGACTCTCTTCAAGAACGTTGCTTTGACCTTGTCCAGTTGGTCCAGCTGATGTGCCGACAGGTGCTCCCAGATGACATCGATTCCATAGGAGGCAACCGAAGATACATTGAGGTGGAAGAGTTTTCTATTTTTGCAACGTCTATACATTTGCATAGAGTTTAATTAAACGATAAACGTCTCGCGGTGCTTACTTTGACCAAAAGAACGCGTTTGACAATATTGAGTGGAAATGGAACGCCTTAGTGTATCCCTATACATAGCTCTAAGTTAATAAGAAATTGAGCTATGAATACTTTCGAGTGAGGGCTGGCGATGCCCTCCGTGAACCACATTTTGTTTTATCCGGAGCCACTAACTGTCATCGTGTCTATTCCTCGACTGTCCCTAACGTAACATAAATATTTTTACAAATATAATAAATCCATACAACATAAAAGATCCTTTACTATTGTATAAGATGTGCGTGGTACAATGTGTCATAGTATTGTTGACATGACTATACTGTACTACTATAGATATATGAGGATACGCGACGACGGTGCGAGCCGGGACTGATATATATATATATATATATATATATATATATATATATATATAGTCACTAATAACTCAGTTGTAATGCTAGTTCGTTTTGAGCACCTGTCAACACCCTGTTTTGATTATAGCCGCACCCCTTATCCTATAAATAAAGGATCCTATATTTTATTTTTCTAGTTAATTTTTTGTAGCCCTCTGGCCTATATATATATATATATATATATATATATATATATATATATATCTGACGTCACAAGAACAGCAAAAAGGCACAGGCAATTTGTTTCTATTTTGGTCGTAATCTTATGTCTGTTTTGTTTGACAGCGTTCGTTTGGCATCTTTTTCCATGCCAATGAACTGAATTGATTTTGTTTTCTCAGAAATGAAGAGAAACGGTGCGTCCCGCTTACATGCTTCTCTACCACTATCGTTAACTTGGCAGATCAGTGGTCTATGCGCCATAGTCGGCATTCTTCTCCTCCTGACGCTCCTATCCTTGAAACTCTGCTGTAGGCGGGATTCCACAGGGTTGCTTCGACGATCGATCTCGCGATCTGCGGAATGCCTTTAAATTAAATGCCCGCAGATGAACTAGGAAAACAACTACAGTTTTATTCCACTTTCCTCTCGCTTTTGTTTGTCTCGTTTCACATATTTGCTTCCCTCAAGGCTTGGAGAAAGGAGGCCAAGATGGACTTGCGCATTACTTACAGATGCGCTGGGATTGTCTGTAAGAGCATAACATGCGGGTCTCTTCCTACATAATAGAAAGGTCTCCTACGCCTGCTGACGCATGGTCGGGCTTGTCCTCGCATTACCTCCGCGCTCTAGCGACACGTATATAGAACTACTATGAATGTTAGGCACACACACCGTCGCCAATGCTTAAGGGACCGGAAATAACGGACGAGATTTTCTATGGTTGGCGGATTATGTCGCAATAGTTTATTCTATAAGCGTAATCCTTAATTAGTGCATCGGCATATTTCAGCTTTACCCACGTGCTCTCTATTTTCATGCACGTGTTTAAAAATGTTCGACCTTGTTAGCTATGGCAGTTTTTGCACCCAAAGACAATCGAAAGAACGGCAAAACCTTACTGATAGAACAGGAGAAAGACGACGTCGGATCGAAATATAATTTTGCGATGTAGTTAAACACTGCAATTTCGTGTTTCTGTACTAACGAACCTTGAGACAAAATAGTAGTATTGCTGTACCGTACCAATGACAGGCGTGCAAAGTGATACATAAAGGTTCATAAAAAAACACAAAACAAATATTGAAACATTGCTTGTGTGATCTAATCGGCAAAATTGAGCATCGTGTGATGATCGAGTGCATGTGTCGTTGCAGGTTTGTTCTGATGCTGACATATCCGACACCGAGGACAGACCGCAACGGAAAATGTCTGCAGCCAAGTCGGATACAGAACTTGATCGGAGCGGTGAAGTCGACGAAACCAACTGGGGATGGGGTCGGTTGCCTGTTCACGATCACCACATCGATTCCTCGCTTCGTGACAATTCTATCCGTCGCACAAGTCGTCGAACTAGTAAGTTATACAGCAATACGTCCCCACTGCCTCTTTCTTTACGATAACTACGCAATCCAGTTCGATTAGATGTCTGATTCTAGTTACTACTAACCCAGGTGCAGAAGTAGCAGCCGTAGTAGAAGCAGACCAAATGTAGAAATAGAATATTCTACATACAGCTTTGTTAGTAGTTCCCCGTACCTCCAGTACGCAGAATCCCGCTTCTTCCAGATTGCCGACAACCTTCCCTCTATATGCACATTGTCTGTACGGTGTCATATCTGAGCCGACCTTTACGTCCCGTGTGGGAACTGGAAGCTTCTCTATTCTGTGTTCTTATTGCTAACTCGTGTGTGTTGAGATAGCTGGAGAAGCTCGTGGGTCTCTTGGCTTCTGTAAACTGCGATGGGAAAATAATGTCTATAAATATGGCTTAGCCGGCACTTCATCCAAGAATCCTGCTTTCTTGCTGCGACTTGGTAGCGTATCCCCCGAGGGTTTAACTTGGCTTCATTGCACAGTTTTTTTTTCAATGTATGTTTCCTCCTTTGCTATAGCAACCGGGAAAGCCTTGCTATAGCCGAAGAAACAAAAATAGTGTAAGCATATACTTATTTAAATTGTTGTGGGGTATAAACAATTGTCCCCTAGGGAACGTGACGACAAACTACATGAGCCGTAGGTCCAGACCTAATGTTGATCACTTGGATAAGGTGCCAAGCATACGCTGCAGCGTTGTATATCTAATGCCAGCCTTTGCTAGAAAAATTCATTAGCGCGCCGGTCCCCCGTGGCTTATCTGAGCCTTACGTACCTTGCCAATAATTTCCTTAGTAATTTTACCTGGCCCCCAAGACCTCGATGGCCAAAGTCCGAAAGTCCATAGAGTCTCCCATAGATGCATACTTTCGACACTTATTTCTCTCAGCCTGCGAAACAGCACAACTAGCCTTTGTTGTGCGACACACAGCAGCTATTGATTAAATGCTTTAAGACGTCTTTGGAGAAACTCATAGTCGCGAGGCATGTCTCTCCGCATCTAAAGTTTTTTTAGGCATTGTACATTTTCTGACCTTGTGCCTCAATGCTTGCAGTTTTAGAAAATAGAAAGTGCTATTCACCGACTAGCTCCACAGTTTAATCAGCCTATTTATAATCGGTATGCTTTGAGCAATGTCTTGCGATGACCAATGCGACGTTTGCAACTATGATTCAGGCCGGCTCGCTTCTTTCTTTTCTAAACTATTATAGCGCATATGATGTTTAAGCTGTTCTATGGCTTTCGTTGTATCTCCGCCATTTGTGAAGCTCGTTTCGTCACGAATTTTTTGTCCGTAATTGTTTTCTTTGTTGGTTTGCTATTCTTACTTCCATGGGCATATTCTTCGTTGGCATGTTATTTGTAATCACCAGTCTCCTTTTAGCATTTAATTGTTTATCGAAAAGTAGAAGCATTACCTAGATTTTGACGTCATTTCCTCCAATGCATGTGCATACATTGAGGTGGTAGAATTATGGCTTGCAGCACAGCCCAAAATGCATTTTCAATGTTTTCTAGCTTTACCTCGGTTTTATTTATCCAGTGTGACTCCAAACGCTTCGACAAAAACCCAATGTTTTCAGTTTGGTGAGTTGGCGTACTGTCGTGGTGGAGAAACTTTCGCAAAGCAAGTAAGAATATTTTTGTTTTCTTTCCCGCGCCCCTTTTCCAGACAAATCACGAGACACCCATCAAGCAGATATTTTAGTTAATTCGAGTTGATCGTGCAGAATTTTAAGGAAGGACTTCGTATCAGCCGATGTTTTGTTGTGCGCTTTTATGCGCACCGTTCTAATTTTCAATGTATTGACCCTTTTCTGGAGGTCTTCGTCTGTCTTTCTACCATTCGGCGTGCCTGGTTGTCTTTCTTAGGGTATAGTGTGCGAGTTCGGGTGCTGTGACGCTTTCCAGTTCGTCCGTGAAGTGAATGGCCATTTTGGTGTGGCTCTCACATGTGACATAATCTAGATTGTTTTTTTATGGCAGGGTGACCAACTTTTCTGAGTCTATGCTTTTAAATACGTTTGGTGGCCCTTCCGTAGTCTTCCATCCGCTGCGTGAGCGGCTTCAGTATGCGACGTTGTCTAACCTTTAAATTGGCCTAGTTAAACTAGTGACCACAGAGTTCCACAATATACAGCTAACTGAGCCTTTCACTCTACAGTCGTCCGCAATAAGGGATTCGCGCGAACTTAGGATGCACACATCCGCACCTCTTGGCGCCACAACGCCCTTTCCTTTCTAGGTCCTTGTGGTAATAAAAGTAGAAACCCTAGTCCTTCTTCTTCTTTCAGCGCTAGGGTTTCTACTTACGGCGGCGTATTAACCGAAGTAATGTTCTAGGGTGAAAAGCAAGGAAGTGCAATGTACTGGGTGTTAAGAACTACAAGAGAAGAAATGAGTATACCTAATCTACGTAGATATTTTAACCGAAAAGTAGCCACGTTAAAAATAAATGACGAAAATAATCCTGGTTCGTCACCGCGTTTACAACTGAGCCTAAATATTAAAGTTATGTAACTGTCGTTTTTATGCAGATGCTTCTGGGAGTCGTACAAGTCGAACATCGTTGCAAGTCACCTCGGAGCCAGGTCAGTTAGACTTAGCTGAGAAGGGTCAAAACATTCCGCTGGCACCTGACGCCAGCGAATCCTCAAACAAGCTCTCAGGAGACGTCCTTCTGGATGATGATGTGTCAGTTGCTGACAAAGATCCCCAAGCCTCTGCAAAATATTTCGGCAAACCATGTGACACTTTTAGAGGTAATCATTTGCCGTGTACATAATTTCCTATTTTGCAACAAGTTGCCGTGTTGCACATAAATATTACAATATATTTAACACAAATCTGCAAATCTCAAGAAAGCTAGTTTCAAAACTACATGCATCGCACCGGAATGGGACCTGCAACTTTTATAGTTGGAGCTGCATTCTAACTTCATGTTTTCCATTCTTCACCAAAGCATTATCTATCTAAACGCAATGCTGGCCTACATTGTTGAATCGATAGCTATAGAGTCTCTCTGTTAATAGCGCTATTGCCAACTGTTGTTGGAAAGAACGCATAGTATTAAAGATGATGATATGTTTATATACAGACGGAAGCATTATTTTTAAAGCAAGACACATTCGTACAACATGATGACTCTATGTGGATAACGACAGCGATACTAGTACGCGGAAGGAAAAAGGTTGCCATTGTCTGAATAGCGGCTGGATGGTGACTCGGTGCGCGAGTCTGCGCTGTGAGCGGCGATCAGAGTCACGTTGTCGACGACGAACCTGCTCTAACTACCATGAGGCCTCAGCCGGCGAGACGAGTGAGCGATACCTGCCTAAACGGGACTTTATTCCTATTCGTCGTCCTGACAGAGAAGCTCACAGAAAATGAAATTTCCAGGAGATTAGAAACCTAAGAACACGGAACAGACGTCTCGCTCATAATGGAGGTTGTTTTAAGTACGACGTATCACCGAGCGTCCTGGATCGTATGATTTAAGCAAATTACTTCTTTCTTTTTGTGATAAGTTGTCTGATCTCTTAGCTGCTGTGACGGAACAGAGAGATACGCAAGTGTAGCAAACATGGTGACAGTATTTGAAAAAATTGCGACACATAACGTCGTTGTAAATTTGCATCTTTTTACAGTTCTTATCTACTATTTTTTTTTATTTGGAGGTTGCGCCAGCAAAGTACACCGTGATCGAGTACTCTGCATGCACGTTATTACTTAGGAACGTATTTTGTAAATCAGGTTGGCTTACATTCTGCAATCAATACAGGCCCCGTACGACAAGGCTACAACAATGTCTTTATGAACTTAAAACATTAAGGTTATTGCGATAATCTGAGAATTTTGGTTGCGAGGTTTGATCGCGGCGTTAGGAATTAGCGTACTTGCCTTTTTTGCATTGTAAGAAACTTTGCAATAGGATTTTTTTTAGACTGTCAATGTATTTCCAGCAGATATATTGTACTTAGAAACATATTTTGTAAATAGTGTTAGTTAGCATTTTAAGTTACTAAAATTCTAGGTAAAACGGGCCCGGTGCGACTTTAATTAATGGCTCGAACACTAGCCAACTTCATGCTCGTGTAAGGTAACAAGTCTAAATCGTCAAGTGCAAGCCCAAACTTCTAATTAACAACCTGGAGCGCAGCAAGCGCTACTTCAATAGTTAAAACCTAGTTATTGCTGTTACTTTACGATATCATCAAAGTAAAATCTGACAAGATATTCGATGGTTCGTTGCAAGTTTTCTTGGAATAACATTAATCTAGCAGCTATACGCACAGTGGCATACATATTTCACCGTGCTTCAGGCTGCTAATATGTATTGTCGCGTCGTTAATACGGTAAATTGGAGAAAAACAGCTTACAGACACTAGATCACCTATTCTGGAGTGTACAATAACGTGATGGTCTGATGAATTTAATGTGCTCAGCGGACAGATGTGCTGATCGAGTCCAGATACCGATGATACCGCCAGATATCGCGCTCTCGCTCTGTGGTGGCAGGCACCTAGCTGACCGAACGCAGGCCGGCGTTTCTGAGGAAAGTGTTGATCATGACAAAGACAACGCCGATAACAGCAATAGCCATAATAAGCACATCCGTGCTAGTCTGGAGGCTCTATTTGAGCAAGCGCAAGTGACATTCGACGCCCTCTGTGCGGGTGCGTATGGTTTAACGTAACGCAAAGACAACGACGACTGTTGGTCGTGCCAAGCAAGAACTACAAAGCTCATAGTAAAATAGCTGACACTTGATTATCTTCTTTCTCTCTTTTTATCCCCAAACTCTCCTACCACTTTTCACAACGAGAACTTAAGCATGTGAATGTATGCAGTTCCGCAAATAAACCATGTTTGAATCGAATTGAACTTGTGTGCGGCCTTCCAATCGCTTATATATATAGATATATATCATATATATATATATATATATATATATATATATATATATATATATATATCATATATATATATATATATATATATATATATATCTGCAGTTGCAACGCTATATATATATATATATATATTTGCTGCCCCTCTAAATGCTACACTGCTGCTGGCACAATATATTGCTCAAACCTTGAATATCAGATATGCATGTTAGTCATATTGACAAACCACAATATACAAACGATTACTATAGGACTCTATTTAAATTGTGTTTTTCAGACCCATCAATACTGGAAGACCCCTCACTCATAATACGCATCAATGGAGAATACTTTAGTTGGAAAGCTGCCGGTCCATTATTAATCGCACTCGTTGTGTTTCGACGACCTCTTCCATCGGTACGCGTCGCACTGTTCTAATTTTGAGTAGAAATATGTTTCTGTAATGATTCCTAGGCATTTTATCATCGGGTAATTAAAGCGCAGCTCAATCAGCCGCTATGCCTCCGCAGCGTAGATGTTCGGGATTATGGTTACATTGCACATTGCGAATCGCTAATCGTGGGTCGCTCACAAGACTCCAACAGAAAAAGCGAGACTGAGAGACACGGCAGACGACTTCTTCATCTCAGTACTGATAGCTGGCTGTACATTTGTTACGACAATATGTGCGGCCATATGACGCCATCGAGACCAGATGACCGTATGCACATGTGGAACACTAGTTATCACATTAACACGTCAAAAATATATGTACACATATATATATATATATATATATATATATACATACATATATATATTATTTTTTTTTTTTGCTTTCTAGATTTGGAAACTTATTTTTCGAATAAATATATTTCTGAGGACAGGTAAATGTATCACGTAGTTGAAGTGGCGTCCATTTTTATATACTCATCTTAACCACCTGTTTGGCATTCCTTAGTCAGTAATTAGGTCATTACGCGATCGGCCTCACTATGAGGGAATGCCGTCAAAAAGTGACACTCGCAGTCCGTCAGCCTCTATCGCGTCATCTCCCGGCCGCGCTTCCAGCTGGTAAGAGCCCACACATTATATATATATATATATATATATATCATCGTCCTTTACACGACTCACCCCGTTAAGTAGGGTACTGTTAGTTCCTCGTGTTAGGGGCGAGTACTGGCGTCATACTATATATATATACACCTAATAATTGCTTATATATAAAAATAGTTATGTCTGGCCACCAAAACTTACTACCTTGACTATCAGTCGGACCTGTCGTGCCCGGTAGCGCAGTGCATTCGCGTGTGCCTTGCGATCTGAGGAGAAACATAGGCGCGCGGGTTCGATCCCCACCGTCAGTTTTTCTGCCGAACGTTTTCCACCATTATGGAGCGGGTTTCTAAGGTTATAAACTTAAGCTCTATTGCGTAGATGTTTGTCGTTCAATAATTGTTGGTCTCTTCCGAGGTGCCAATTACGACGCAGTTGTTTTCTACTAGCGCCCATTTTATGGGCCCTACACATGCGTGTTTTACACGATGTGTTCACGTAATGAGGCAGTTTAATGCCTAAACATTTAAAAAGACATGTACCTATGTTTCTGTCAATTATTAAACGTCGACTGCGTCAGGCAGTTGTAGTGCCCTAAGTGAACCCTAGAAATTTCACAGCAGAACGTTGCAAACGCTATTCACGTCAAGCAGTCCCCGCAGCGGTTAAATGCGTTATTACAAAGCTGCTAAACTCTGCGCATCGCCACTCTCCTCGCTAACTTCGGAAGCCTCTAATCGGCCAGAAGGAGCGTTTGAAAATATTGCCATAATCAATAAATATTGCACGAGACTTCTAACTATCTGATTTCCAAAGTTTCGGGTTGCTGCATATGCTTTTTAGAACGGCTTGAGGTGATGACTTCGGCCAAACCTGCTTGCTGTTAGTATTGAGTATGAGTTGGTCGCATTTGTTCTCTTTGTTTTGAGCAGGGTAGGTGGTACTAAGTTAAAAGACCGTCTTAAGCACAATATGTATAACACGCTGGTAAAACGTATAAATGTCCTTTGATAATGTAGCAAAGACACAATTTAGCTGAATGCCAGATGCTAGATCATGATTTTACTAACTCGAAATATTTTGCCAAATATAACACATCAATCTGATGGAACACATAGTGCGAGAACTGTAGTTCCTTGCTGTCGGTCGGTACAATGTTATCCGCAATTAGACGCAGTTTTTAAGGCGTTATGAATCGGCTTAATGCAGAGACGCTTTGCTTCGGTGTCCTAAGTTGTTTAGTGAAACTCTGGCGAAAATTTACTGATTGATCTTTAGCAAAACCTTCATTATAGCCTTTTACCCATGTTTGTATTGCAGGTGGCCTTGGACAAGCTACGCAAGTCAGCAGTCTGACTCTGGCTTTAGCGCTGACGAAACTCCACTGTCGCCAAAATCATTACCTGTAAGCAATTATATACATTAATAAACAAAACAATAAATGTTATTTATTAGTTACATGCGAATTAACTAAAAAACGCTACGCTAAATTGCTGATGACTTTTAGACACCGCTGACGTCGTCTGACAGCTTACTAGAAGACCATGCTACCGAGTACAAAGAATGGCTTGGATCCCATGGCGAGATGCTGACTACAATTGGCGATCAAGCATTTCGCAAAACACTCCGGTTGAGTTCAGATCGTCTCTTGAAGCTTGGTCTGAAAGCCGGCATTAACGATGTGGAGTTTAGTGTCACCACCTCGCTCCAGGTATTATTGAATATAAAAATATTGTAAATATTATATAATTAAACATTAGTCATTGCGATACCTGTACATATATGTATATATATCCGTCCGCGGCACACTGCTGCAGCGGTCACAACCCACTCGATACGAGATAGAGTTATATTCCTAGTGCACACGTTCTCAGGAGATAATTATCGCTCCATCTGTATTCTTAATAGCTTTTAAAGTTTATATATAAATATCTATTGTGTTAACGTTGAGGATTGACGGACCTCTATAGTCTTGTCACACCATCGAGTCATAGAAGTCTTGGAGCCTTTCTTTGTACTCCATCGAAAATGCCTGGGAGGCATTCCTGGTAAGGCCAGTCCGCATGCAATGGGTCTAGTTAAGTTATCCTTTACTCTAAGGCGGTTAGGATTGCAGCGAAGGAAATCGGTAGAAAAATGACGGTAAAGTACCATGGAGTACTGAAGACACAAATGTACTTAATTGGTTCAGTAGACGTTTGGAAAAGAGAATTGTCTGGTCGAGCATGCCCCATAGATATCGAGGGCACAGATCAAACCGGCTCCACTTGTGAATGGAAACAATCTAAGGGCCTCATGAATTTAAAGAACGTTGCTCTTATAAAATTTAAGACCGGACGTTGAAGAAGCTTTTATTATTATTATTATTATTATTATTATTATTATTATTATTATTATCTGTGACAAGTTTTTAACCGCGCAAACAGCGACGTTTATAGACTTGGATGACCCAGCTATAATACTATACCACACAGCTTCTTATGGATGATATGACGTTTTTCAGGGAACGACACGATGCACCTGTCACATCTTCCTGTGGGAGGAAACGGATAAGATTGTGGTCTCAGACATCGATGGTACAATTACCATTTCCGACATCCTTGGACACGTGATGCCTATGCTTGGCAAAGGCTGGGAGCATACGGGCGTTGCCGCTCTTTTCAACAAGGTCACTTGGCATTTCCGTTGCTTATGATGATAGTCTGTACGATCTCCGTCCGCGGTAGCGTGAAAGAGACTAACCAATATTATCATACGCTTCTTGGTTTAATTGATATACCTTCAATGTGGGATATTTATCCGTAGTACATTTTTACAAGCCTATACTTCACAAGCATATCAAAAACATATCAAACATATACACTTCACAATATTTAAATAACTAGAAATAACTAATGAGCTGGTGCATAGAAGGTTTATTGATTCGGCGCGAATACTGCAGATACCTCAAACTGCACACCCTTTTGGTATGGTACAGTCCACATTATTAGCCAAGAAGAATTCTTCACTTAAATCATTCATTCTTACTGTTTAAGCTATTTTTTTTATTGGGTCTTTGGACTATGGTTCATCCATTCAAAAACATCAGTACATGACAAACTTTACCAAATAGGCAGATGCGCGCACTCTATCGTCAACGTATTAGCTTATGGGTTCTTAATAGGAACGCACCGGCGATAGTCAAAAAGCAACATAGCGGAAAACGGAAAATCCGAGAGCGACCGGCCAAAAGAGTCAACGATTAACATCAATAATTTCCTTGTGCATATGTTGGTGTGTATCAAGAGCGTATTAAGCGCATGCGTCATTACGAAACGGTAAGAAAGCTCAATTAGTTGCCCCGCGGCGATCAGAAACTATATCTTGCGAAGCTATTGCAAAGCGCTGGTTTTGATGAATGAGCTGCGTTTTGGTATAGACCGTGCGTTCGTTGATATCAACGTAGAGAAGTGCTATAAGCGTTACTTCAAAATATTGCAGGCGACAGTGTGTGAAATGAGCAATAGCGTTCCGTGTGATCCTACACAGCTTGCACAGTCGGGCAAGACACGGGTCCCTGTTTGTCAGCTCAAGTATTTGCTCAATGGCCGGTGCGCACGTATTTTTGTCGCACGCATAAATAGGGCAGCGGAGAGAACACATACACTTCCCGTCCCGCCAGTATTGTCGATTAGCTTGCTTCCCAATTTCAAATATCAGTCATCACTACAGCGCTATTACAGACACAACGCAAGCCTAGTGAGAGATGACCACATCTTTGTTATATGCATTGTTACGTATGCATCGGCCGGGCGTACCTACGGTGCGTGTATATTAACGAAGGCATTTGGTAGGCACGGAGACGGTATTATTCAGAAACACGATCACGATGAGCTGAACGCCAAACAAAAACTAGACGTGATAAACACGCGCAGATAATTCCCCCTCAGTCTTCTGGCCAAGGAACGCGACCGAATTTCGAAACTGAACTATTATCTCCAAAGTGTCGATTAAGATCGAGTCTCCTCAGCTACAACATATAGCTAACCTTAGCTATAACAGAATTACATTTATTTGCTTTGACAGGTTTGCATAGAACGCTCAGAACTAAATAATATAGTACGCGAAACTAAACATAGGTGTTAATTTGGTGGATGCGGCTTACAGCCCGACAATTTTGTTTACGTAGTTGGAACACAATTATGGCTAATGATTTGACTTGTTTATTTCACACAATGCGATTGACAGTTATGTTACGATATGCCTAGCGGGCGTGTATGGTGACTATCGAGCATCCGCTTCGTCTAGGCCAGGCGAGCACTACTTCAGAAGCGGGGTTTCTACGCTTTATGCCAATATCCAGACATCGTTTAATAAAGAAAGACTATTTACTACCGTCAGGTTTAACAGCATGCCAGATTTAGCAGCATGCCGATTTTACGAATTAGCTGCTTGGCCAGAATGCCAGAACCACCCAAGGCTTCAAACGCAAGAGCATTTTTAAGCATACTCGATGAGCATTTGCAAGTCGTTAGCTCGATTCGTGAAGTCAGCCCCTCAAAAAGGAAGATGAGTCTTGAGGAACAAAAATCATATATGAGTAAGAAGAATTCCCAATGGACTCAAACAGGGGCAATCGAGCAGCAGCAAGTTCCAGCTTTGATACCTAGATCTGTGAGCCATTCGAGGTAAACGAGCACATCTATAGCTTCAGATCGTCTTTGGCGGCTACCTTGCAGCCGGCCAGGAGGTCTTGAAGTGACTGTGGATCGGGGGAGGCATCATGGGTATAACCAATGAAATATGTTTCTCTTTGGACGGTTTGAATTTTAAACCGAAAGCTACCTCAAAGCTAAGCCTCGGCTATTGTGCAAATACCTGCTTCTAATATACCGTCGTCAAGATACCAGAGGTTTAGCCCGCTCCTGAAGAAAGTACCAAATCCTCGATACCCAGCTAACATAGAACATTTTCAAGGTTATACGAAAGTGATTCAAATTTATTTAAGGTCTTTGATTGCACTACGACAGAAAGGGAGCCCCTTACCCTTGGGCTATGAACGACACATTTGCGCGTTGAAATTCGACCGATATAATTTGTAGCAAAAACTCGCCGGTTGACGTAGCAATTCTGAATCCCAGCTTCACTAGAAGGCTCCTTGTGATTTTTCCCATTGGGCCCAATGTCTCAAACACGATTGGTTGAACGATAAATGTTTGATTCAGTTCATGATATTTAGCCAACTTGCGGTCTTCAGCAAAGCGAGCGGCTACTCCGACATCCCAATACGATGCGGCCAACGTACAACACACGGTGGCGTCGTACACGAGGCAACAGCCGTCTTTCCATGGAACTAGAATACGACTGTCCGGATGTAGTTGGCTGTTGACTGACAGACAGCTCGGCTCTTTAACTGCAGGTATGTCGACTGCATTGCCCGGTGAATTACGTCGCTCAGAGCCGAATGTCTTAAGAATCTACCAACGATTCTCTTGCAATCAAAGGCATGCTCACCCATAAAAGTCACCGGTGGTGTTTTCTATAGTGGGTCACATCTTGCACAGTCATGTGCGAAGCAGACTGATTCCTCTAAAAGCAGGGCGGAATCGATGTGGAATGCGGTATTCTCCAGCATTGTCCCCAGCTGTGGTGAGGGAATGGCCTGAAGCCATTTGCCGCTTATCGGATCGATCGCGGTTCACAGTCGCGCCTGTTTCTTAATGTTGTTTGCCTGAATCATCAACCGCTCATGGATTGACTTAACTAATTGCAGGTACAAAGTCGTTTGCGAAATGCGTTTAGGCAGTGGACCCCACTTTTCTGCATAGTAGCGGCAAGCTTATTCTATTTGGGCAATTGAGCTGATGTAGGCGTACGGTGGTGCGTGCCCTAACACCGAAGTCTCGGTGTTTTTTAGAGACCCGAGGTAGGTAGAGATGGCATTTTGCGAAGCCATGCGAATCCACACTCCTCCTGCGGACGTTGAAAGCGAAGCTTGTAACCACACGGTTTGCCTCAACGTTTAGGATACCCTGAAGGGAATTTCGCAAGGTTTCGTTAAACGATTGAAGCAGGTCCGGTTTGGCATAGGCTCGTGAGCAACGCAAGATGTATATCAGCCTCGAAGTTAACAAACGCGCAAAGCAGGTAGAGCGCTGGATGAGCGTCCAAGAGTCGCAGTCGGGAGCACCAGCAAACAAGGTCAGAGCCTTATTTAGTTAAAGATAAGCCAATAGAGTCCTCGAGAATGGGGCGTCTTCGGTAAGAGTGCCGCCGTCCAGAAACCATAGTCGAAATTCGGCAGAAAGGCTTGTGTGAAATTCCTGGATAGTGACGAAAAAAATAGAGCGGGCCACAGGGGCACCCTGTTGAACACCTGAGCATGACTCGATTACCTCGCCTTGCCAATTGAACTTGCTTGGAGGCCTGTACATCTGGTATACCAAAGGGTAAAGTCGGAGGGAGGAGAGAGCGCACAGCCTTAAACAGGTAGTCTCGTCTGAGCGTGGTAAAGGCGTGTTTGAAGTAACTAGTTTGACGATCATCTTGTTGGGGCACTCCTGTTGTGGTCAACAAATACCATTGTTGCATGGACGGCCGCTTCCGCACCTCCACTGGTTTCGCAGCAAAGCTAATGCGGAGAGACCATTGCGACGATGTCCGGTATGCTTTTTCTGTTCATCATTTTTTCGTCGACGTGGCGCAGTATCAGGCCAAAGGCAGTAGGTCTCATGCTACCATCTTTTTGCGCAAGGCAATAAGCGAGGCGCCGTAGAATGGAAGGCGAAGAAAAGGACACATCAGTTGAACTTGGCGGTTGTTTGCCCAGCCTCGTTTTGGCGGAGAACAACGCTACTGTGGCGGCGGATAAAAACAACATTTGCTGCAGTAGAAACATTGCCGAGAGCGAGTTTTCCCGAAACTACACGAACCATCGAATTCTCGCCGAGTAAATAACGTTCAACCATATAGTAGGTAAGCTTATAGGTAAGCTTCCGGACCATTTCCCGCTCGGCATCGGCTAAGGTTCTCGCGTAGTACCGATGTGAGGGTTCGACCGCGTTCCTTCTGAGATGGTATGCAGTTGGGAATTGCAGTAGTCTCTTATATGAGTCTCTACTTGCTGTTGAGCAGACCTTATTGATTAGAGTTACAAGCTCCGGAGCTTTGTTAAGGTTTCGCCCATTTTCACGGAAAGAGCGCAGCGTGAAGGCGTACCGATCCGTTTTTTTTCTGAACGGCAAGTGATCCTACGCCAATTGTTGGCTGTTGAAGAGAAGGAGGAGGCGCCCTAGAAAAGAATGCTTAGAATCTAACTCAACGTGAAAATCTGTCATGTGGCGACGCCTCTGAGAGACGGGGAAGCGAAATCGATTAGCAGCCGGGGTCTGATAGCTCTGAGGCGCAGTTCTTGGAGTGTTTCTTGATGATTGCCTGCCTATCTCCATTGGACGTGAAAAAGGGTAAACGCGCTTGGCCAGTGCCGGCTACTCAAGGCCCTTGGAGCTAATGAAGACCCATCCATTCCGCAAGACCTCTTTGCGGTCAATGCTGGACATTTAAGTACCTGTTGATACAATGAGTCTGGTGCCGCCAGAACCGTCTATAAAGTAGCGTGCCGCCATATATAGTAGGTGCCGTTAGAACTATATATAAAGTAGCGTTGGGGGCGCGGGGGAGACAAAGGACCACAGGAACAAAAGAAAAAAGCGATATTAGTATACGTCGTCTATAAGACCGCAGAACGAACACGAGTAAGAACTTCAGTCACTCGCTTGACTTACATTAGCATAACTCGACTGATTTGCCTTTTGCCAAATCTGATTTGCCTAATAACAACCTGAATGTCCTCCAAATGTGCGCCAGTTAGTAAAGGAGGGGGATTGGAGGTGGTAGGCATGAAGGAGGAAAGGGCGGAGGCAGTGGGATCCTTGGCTTATATTTGCCACGCCGTTAGGCCACGTTTGATAGGCCGCGCCGCGTGTATCGCCCGTCGCATTTAATTTCAGGTAGAATGGCGTGATGCTACCGCTTCGCCTGGGCTTTCTTGCGCGATTATGAGCATCGTCGATCACTCATGTTTGCACAATTCGTCGCAAATTGTGCACTAACGGTAGCAGCTTTTCCGGTAGAAATTGATACAGGGTCCGGAAGCAGCGGTCTACAGGCAGAGCGAATTTTAGGGACCTATCGGTAATTTCGGTCGTTGCAGTGTGCGGCCTTTGAGTATAATTCGCTTTTTCTCCCGAAGGTATGCTAGGCGGTGTAGGCAGGCAAGCCCGTCTTGTGAGCATCAGTTCACATAGCTGTATTGAAGCAACTTGCAACTAGGGGTCCGGGGGTGCCGCACTTCTTGCAGACTTGGCGTATGATGCGCCTATTAGCGAGGTGTTCCGGGCTCAGATATTTGCTCAGCATATTTTCGGTTAGTCAGGCTAGATAACTATTTTATTGGTTTAAACCTCAAGAAACACAGACCGAGGAGGTCGATGCGTAAAGCAAATAATTATGTTGCTTAGCATAACTATCGCTTCGATGCGCACGTGAAACAATTTCTTCACGTAACTCAAAACAGTGACAACTCGCGTAGTATCGTCTCTTTAGTGATTTAGATTGGGCTCCGTGTATCCTGACTATGAAAACCCACAGGGATGGGATGGTAGATTTTTTCCCGTCGGTTATCACTTGAGTGAACCCGCTGTTGAACGCAACAACTTGTCCGTCTACAGTGCTTGCAGAGGACGACTTCTTGCGCTTGCGCTATTCCGTCGTGGCGTTTCCATTACTTGGGCACGATGCAGTGGTGTTCGGTGAAGGTGAGCCCGGCTCACTTGAAACATTCATTCTCAACGTCACTGCGATATTGCGAGTGTGTGTTGCGGCTTCCTTCGGGGCATCAGTGTTTAGTTAGATTCCTGCAGAAATCGATACGTTTTGAGAGAAAGATCCGGTGATGTGGAAGAACCACTAATTGTGACTGACGTACTTGTTTATAATTTAATCAACCTGGGTGTTAACAAACCATAATAATAAGTAATTATAGTTTATTGTCCGTATAATACATTGGGATATGTTATACACATCAACTAGCTAAGCCAATGCGCATTGTGACTGTCACGTGTCCGTTTCGATGAGGCCAGGGCGAGACCACTTCAGGGGTGTGCCCCGAACGGAGGCAGCGTTTCCACGTTGTATGTTAAGATAAGAAGCGTTGTTTAAAAAAGGACGGTGACCTGTTATCACCGGATGACAGGTTCAACAAGGTCCCGACTTTGCGGATCAGCTGCTTGGTCCGAACGCCAGGGGCGCCCAGGGTTTCAAACGCGTGAGGGCAAAATTCGTGGGGATAGAATGGTGTGAGTGTCATACCATCTGGACGTTTCCCGTCCTCCGCGCAGAGGTCTGGGTGTTCCAGAATGCACGGACGACCGCACGACCTAAGCTCTCTGGTAAAGGTCTCATTAATAGCGGCTTGTCTCGAGCGTCGTCCTGCACTAATAATACACGATAGTCCGTGATGTCCTAATTTATCAACGGGGTGACCACATTGGCACCGATGAGGGCTAACTATGTCTGCCCTTAGTCGTAGGCCTACTGCTATGCGAATCGACTCGTCATCCAGAAGGGTATCTTTGGGGGCACTGGAAAGCGCGTGTAACCAGGCCCCTGAATCCTTGGCGGATACGGCGTTTAAGCGAGCTCTGGCTGTGTCGTCGGGAGCTTCGTTAAAGAGGCGTCGTTGTACCTCGTCGTGCAGAGGGGAACTCCAGTCACGCTGGGATAGTACATTTTCAGGCCTACCCCCACAGCGCGCCTTAAGGTTCTCTTGAAGATGGGCTAAGCGGTTTTTAAACTGGTCGACTCCCGCTGAATTTAATAATTCTAAAGTTCTAATTTTATAAATTCCTGCGGCAATTGATTAGTATTAGGTAAATAGTTCCAACTCAGTAACCGAAGTATAATATTAGTCGCCAAGCCGAACTCGCGGACAAAAACGAAAACAAGTGAACTATTTGCTTAGGGAATTGCTGCTGCGGTTTATAGCGAATAGTTTGTGCTCCATTCTTCCCTTATGGATTTCACGATTCCAGAACCCATATCAAAGGCAATTCTTTATGTGACCGATTTGCTAACCCAACAAGAAAAATGCTATCAATGCTTGCCATGCCAAACAAGGACTTTCTTGAATCTTCTGTTTAAGCTATAACATACAGGCTTCCATGAAACTCGCGGTTATATTTTACTCGACGTACGCATCTGTAGACAGCTCTTATGCCGGTGCGATATATATAACTCACAGCACGTCTCGGCTATTGTAAGTCATCTTTAGGCAATGTGTTAGCATTTACATAACTAACGCACATGCTGTAAATTGCTTGCAGATTGCGAACAATGGCTATAAATTTATCTATCTCTCGGCTCGTGCCATCGGCCAGGCATCGATGACCCGCGGATATCTGAGGTAACACCCACAAATTCTATCTATCTTTCCCTATATATATATATATATATATATATATATATATATATATATATCATTCGTTGTCGCTAAGCGAAATTTTAATCCATAACAAAAGGGCATGATGCTTATATAAGTCATATTATAATAAGCGAAATTTGCAAAACAGGGGCCAGGAACCACCTTACACAGCTTTAGTGCGGATCTAGGCATCCGCACGTTTTCCACTATTGCCAAGTCTAAGAAAACCGGCGTATTAAATCTGTCGTGCAATTGGGCCTAATAAATAAGGGGGCTGATGTTATATATATATATACATATATAAATATATATATATATATATATATATATACATATACATATATAAATATATATATATATATATATATATATATATATATATATATATATATATATATATATATACATATATATTAACAATTACACGTAGCATAACTATTTAATTGTCAGCTTTTGGACAATCTGTACGCGATAGCGATTTGGTAGTCTTGTGACAATTCATCGTTGCCATATTTGTGTAAATGAAATAATACAATTTGTTTGTGAACAAAAGTATAAACAATATTTAATGGCCTAATAAAATTAGTTCCATTCTTGTTGGCAAATCAATAAATCAATATTCGTGGCGTTGTAATCCGTCGATTGCTCCATATAACTTGAAAGTTGCAAGATACATCAAAAGCAACAGGCCTTGCTTAGGGCGTGCTTGCTTTCACGGTGTCCGAGCGGGTCTAAAAAGCGCACTCGACACCAATGATCTCCGTTATTACCATCAACTCGGTACGCGTATCACTGAGTAATTAGAAGCGATTTTAATCCTACTACGGCTGACGATTTCAGAGCAATTCGACAAGATAGCCTATCGCTGCCAGTTGGACCCGTACTACTTAATCCTACCTCTCTGCTCAGTGCAATTCATCGCGAAGTCATCATCAGGCGACCTCAAGACTTTAAGATATCGTGCCTCAAAGATATACAGTCATTGTTCCCGACTGACCACCGACCCTTTTACGCGGGTTTCGGAAATCGACTCACCGATACGCTGTCGTATCGCGCGGTGTCAATCGATACGAACCGCATTTTCACGATCAACTCGAAGGGCGAACTGCGCCAGGAGCTGATACCCGATCAAGACGGAATCTCGTCGGCGTTTTCTGCTGCTCTTTCGGCCGCTCCGAGCTCACTTCATGCCGCATCTTCGAGCACGAATCTACCGCCGGCAGACGGCGCTAGTTGTTCTTCTACCTACTACGCATTATCAGACATCTGTGATCAGATATTTCCACCACGTCACTCTGGTGCAGTATCTCGACTTTAAGGCAAAATTTGAGTCGTCACTTGCCAGTTGTCGACAGTCCTTGTGGCAGCACGGCCGCTAATTCTCGGCTGGTTTTGGACTTGTACATACTGTCCATATAGAAAGTAAGCTACTAGTCTTAGCAACTGTACCGTTAAGTGTTCATTTACCGACAACGCTCCTTCATATATATGTATGTATAGTTATATGAGTTTTATAATATATATATATATATATATATATATATATGCGAGGACAATACTTTTGCGCGGTTGCTCTAGTAACTTTAAGAAAAACTACAACGGTAAATATGCTGATAGGTTAAATAGCAGCACTCGTGTTGCTTAAGCAGGTATTTACAAATATGCGCTACTGCATGCGTTTGCTTGCGTAACTTCTGCTGCTGGCAGAAGGCTGACGCTACTTTAGAATTACACCTTCTGCTGGAGAAAAGCTGTAGACTTGAAAGTGACACGTACTATAAAGGCCCAGTCCCATTTAAACGCGATACAACAAATAAGCGCGAGGTATCAGATAGTAGAGATTCTGCTCGGTGAAATCATTATGATAGTCTGTATAGTCAATATTCACAATATATATGAAGCGGGCCCCTTGCTTATCCCGGACGACAAGAAGCCGCTTCGTGTACCTGCTAGCGGGTTAACGGCCGGCAGTGAAACCAATCAGAGTCAGGCTTAGGTCACCTATTACAGGACCACTTCAACAATTTTTGTTGGAGTGGCAGGCAAAAAGTGACCGAGGCCTCGGCAGAAATAGCGCAATTGGATGTCCACCTCGCCAGGGAGCTTTGGGATGGAATGGCATGCACTAGCCGGCACGTGTACACAAGATACATTGTGCATGGCTATCATCACTTGATATGTTCGACCCAAGGATTTCACCAAGTTGGCGATCAATGTCGTCGCCGGTTCTGCTCGCAGATATGCGCTAAATACCACGCAGCGAGCTGCCAGAAGCATCGGCGGTGATTGCACTTTTTCGCCCGGCGGTACGGTCGCTGAAGTGTTCAAATTGTATAAAAAATGAAAGAATTGTATTGTAATTATGTACCATCTTGAAATGCATTGTTAATGAGAAATAAACAATATATATATATATATATATATATATATATATATATATATATATATATATATATATATATATATATATATATATATATATATATATATATATATATATATATATATATATAGTCAATATGAGCAAAATGCAAACATTAAGAACTTTTAAAGTGTTAAACTAGATTTTTCTTGTCGATAAAAGGCCAACTGTAACAATGACGCTAGTCATTGGTTAAAAATAGTAGACCTTACATTAGTGGTTCATGAAAGTGGTTCATAATACATAATGAAACTGAATATGAAATACAATTTATTGTGTTTTGCAAAAGCCAATAAGCCGACTTCCGGTGCACAGCATCAACTCACGCACTATCACCCAGGGTACAGACAGTATGGGATCTCTTGCACACTAACGCTAGAAAAACATGACAGAAAAGCCATTTTTGTAGTACACAAAGTTTACCGTACATAGTAGTGAATCCCTAAACATAGAAAGGGTTTTATTTTAGATTTTACTGTCACGTGCTTACAGCCATACATTGTGATGGAAGCAAGGCGCATCTACTTGTTTTTAAGTACTTGCAGAATTATATGTTTCCTTAACCGCATATTTCTAACCAAAGATAACACTGAAAGGCTAACGATGAGTGACATTGTACATAATCGGTTAAATAAGGTTTGGAACTATCTCCAAATAAAGTAAATAACTATATCATAACAAAATGCATGAAGGTGAGTTTTCATTATACAGATTTCGTAGAGCTTTGTGAGACGTACCCCATAAGAAGGGAGGTCGAACCCTTGCACCTATGTGTCTCCTCTAGTCGCAAGGCGCACGCGAATGCACCGCGTCATCGAGCTTGACTGGAGGTCAAATCTGGTGCACATTTGGCTTTGATACACCATTTGCATAAATGCGTACGTTTCAGCAGCGATTTTTCCGCAATTAAAACAAGATTGAATTGCGCTTTATTCTCAGTTTTATGTTAAAAGCACGCCTCACTTAAATCGCACGAACAAATGGTCCTGGAACTTACTAGACCGACTGTGTGAAACGGTAGGTTTCATGAATTATTTCCTAAGGAACAAATACACACTGACAATAGTTAACTATAATTGAGTTTCGTTTTAGCTAGTCTAGAAGTTTGCGGTCCTCCGCGTAGTCTTCATGCACCATGTTTCTCCAAAGAATTGGCAGTTACAATCACAACATAAGAGTATGATCCGGCGTTACGTAATCTGAATATTCAGGCGACTCCAACAATTTCCATACACACATGTATGTTGTAGGGCCAAGTGCCGCATTGTCCACAGAATCTACATACGCTTCTTTCAATCTTGAAACATTTTGGCTTCATGCACATACATTTATGGTATCCGTGCTAGGTTACTCGGCAGACAGTTGTGTGAATCCTTCGGCAAGCTCTTCTTTTCCTTTTAGCAGACCAAAAAGCTAAGCCCTAAGCACAGTTTTCAATCACACACGCTACGTTTCTTGCCTATTTAAATGTTGTTAGGACTGTAATGTCCCTGTGCTAGACAGGACCCTTTGAGGCTCTGGGGCAAGTGTTGCTGACGCATTTTTTAGCAAATCTGCGTTTAAACCTATCTAGGCCTTGGAAAGTACTTTTTGTCAAGTGTTGCACGGTAGCGGGTAGACAGCTCATGCTATGGTCGGGCGAAGTTTGATTTAAAAACAGCTAAAGGCGGCTTTCAGGTCGACGCTACGTCTAGCAGAGAAATAACGGCCGCAGCGTTTGCCCGCAGCCCGTCAAATATCTACTCAATGAGAGCCTGGGTGCGGGAGGATGATCCCTAGCTAATTCAGTTGCTAAGCACCATCCCGTTTTATAGTTTTATTAAGGTAGGGGCGCGGTAATTTAAACTTTTTATTAGTATTACGCATAGTAGCTACACCAAGTGTCAAAAATCTTATAATTAATTTCTACATAATTTGCTAGAGAGTATAAGGACACATCAGAGGGACTTACCATAAATCACCTATATGAACAACAAAAAGCCTGTAATAGAAAAAAACATATACCAATCAAACGGGAAACATTGACCTTGCCGAGCTGCGGATAGCGAGTGGTTTTTACTTGATCACGTAAATGTAAGAATATTTGCTGATATTTTTATAAACGTTTTATGGCAGTTGTTTAGTGAGCATAGTTCAATAGTTTCTTCCTTTTGGCAATGAAGAGGCTTTGTTTTTGGGCACTACGCTTACTCACGCATTCCGTTGCCAATGAGTCAAAATCGTACGAACTAAGTAAATAAGAAGATAGAACGATAATACAGTAGCATATGTATCTTGGGTAAGTTAGGCGCAAATTAGAGTTGTTAATTATTTTCTATGCTAATTAATTATTAGGATTTGTTAAACACGAATAACCGCGTGTTAGTTTCATAACTCAATGTGTATGTCGTTCTTATTTTATCATCCTTCACTATGATAGGTGGTATGCCCAGCCGGTTTTGGGGGGTGAGTACTGCAGTTAGTCTCTGCCCCGCAGGGAACTATCCAACGTCTAGTGTTGGTCATTCTCGGAGCACTAATCTCGCAACGTATGTGGAGACGGTGCACTAAAGTTTCAACAAGCGCATATCATTATAACAAAGAAAATGTGTACATTTTTAAGGTCTTATTAAGCTGTTGTAGGAGCTGGCCTGATATTACTTGAATCTAGCCTCCGCTCTGCGAAGTACTCTTTCCATATTTATTCTAAGCCCCCTCTGTCATGAACTGAAATTTTATTTGACATTATTTGGCTAATATGTATTGATATTTTGATGGTCTCACACACCAACAGTCCGTATTAGGTTGTGGACAATTAAACCTTTAGGTGAATATAAAAAGATCTAAAAAGTTATTTCAAAGTACTCCTGTGCAATAATGGGAAATGCAGTTGAGTTAGATTAGGGGGCCTCACGGAAAGTAAAATAATTGTATTAACTTGGTATAAATGACATTGTAATATAATATATGCGTATTCTTGTATAAAAATATTTATAATATATGTACGACGTCATTTTACGGATGAAAAAGATTAGCCTATAAGCTGGGCCTACACATATTTTAAAAATGCAATGAGTCTGCTAGAGATTTCATCGCATTAAAACACATCGCTTCTGCAATGTGGGCTCACGATTCAACGCTTATCCCAAAAAAAACGGGACTAGGATTGCTTCCGTTGAAAGCTTCAATCACTACTGTCAACAACTATTTTTATTTAATTAAGTGTAATTTTATCTGTTGAGCAATGAGTTTGCGTGGTAGAATTGCGTGAATTGTCTCATGAGAGATCTCTTTTTTTTGCTTGAGGTAGCTGCCATCCGAACACGTTTGTTTGCGCTCACAGCGAGGTATCCCCTTCTTGTTCGAAATAATGTCTTTCTTGTTCGGACTCTCCCAATAAATGTTCAACGGTATTTTTAAGATCAATTTTCAAGGTGGCAAAATGGCGGCGCCCAGCATAGGCTGCTTCGTTTGCGGCTCCGGCTTTTCAGCCGATTCCGCCTGGAATTTGTGTTCTGGTTGTCACTTGGCGGCCATACACAAGGTCTGTGAAGAACGAGGAACCTCTGAAGAGGCTATTCACGTAAAAAAGTGCGCGGATTGTTCGGCTCGGGGTCCAGGCACAGTGGTAACGCCAGAAGCACTGCTGCTGCAGCTGGCAAGGCTGCTCTTCGACACCAGACTGAAGCTCCTCGACGCCATTGAGCAGGTGAACGTTCGGACTAACATCGGGACTACCAGCAATAATGGCAAGAAGAACAAACGCGAGACCACACTCACAAAACCCGGAAAATGCGCCAAACAAAGCGCAAACGATAGTGTCAGGATGCTAGATTCGAACGTTTCGAAACTTCCCGCGAATTGCAGTGCACCAAGGAAACTCCCCACGACATCGCTAGACGGCGCCAACGGTGGCGAGACTGAAGATAGTCTCAGTAGATGGTGCAACCGGCGCAGCTTCACTGACAGCTATATCAATAGCTTGTCCAGCTGGCCGAGCTGATGACGTCACACTTAAGATGCACAAGGAGACAGACGACAGCAAAGCCAATTCGGCGGAGAGAAGCAACAACAACATCAAAAGCAGTAGCGGAGGTGGTGGTGGTGGTGCAAAGGCGTCCAAGAGGAAGAAGGCGAAGGACAGATCGAACGGCACAACAGCTCCAGCTGAAAGCGGCGCGATTGAGATGAGATTTGCGTAGAAGGATGATGAGGAAGGAAAACAACGTACCGCAGAGGCAGAGTGAAGAGGACAAGGAGAAAGGGTTCATTCCTGTCACATATAAACGAAGAACGGCCAAACGTCTCCGGGCGGGATGTGCAGCAGAAGCAGCAATATTTAAATTGCATACAAAAGCTAAATGGGCTGTATTTTGCGTTGCACCTGAGAGTAAGGACTTCGTGCGATGCTCCAAGGAGGACTTCTGGATGAAGGGTGTATTTCCGTCGCTGGAACGGCGCCGTTCTATTCGAGAAAATGGTTTTGCAAAGCTTTGTGGCTAAAAACGGTCCTCACCCCTCGAAATGACTAGTACAGAGGTGTGTTCGGAGGCAACCATACCTCGACTATTGTATAACTGTGAAGGTCTTAAAGGGGCAATGGATCTAATGCCAGATGATTTGTTTCGAGAAATAGACATCGCCCTCTTAAAGACGTTCCAGCGGGAAGAACTGCATTTCGATGAGATGCAAGGGTTTCATCAGTTGGCCGCCATGCCTGTTGGGGGATTTGGCAGACCAATAGGAGGACTTTCTGTCTATCTACGTAACTATTTGTGCCCTATGCGATGTATAAGAAAAGATGAATACTATATGACACTTTCATCCGAATGTGTTAACATTGTCGTATTTTATCTCCCTCCGACAATTAATTCTGCAGAAGTGACAGACGTCGTATTCGCAGGACTCTCGGGACTTGACCTTAGGGCTCCAACAATCGTTGGAGGTGACTTTAATTGCAGAATAGATGAGGGAGCCAATGACGACAACGGGGAAGTTCTCCTGCAGCTTATGGATGATGTGGATTTTGTGTGTGCTAATGCACGAAATGACTTCACCTACGTCTGCCATAGCGGCAGGAGTACCATAGACTTATTGTTTCATAATCTTGATTGTGCTGAGTTTCAGAGCTTTGAAATTCTGGAGCTTGCTTCAAGAAAGCATCTACCTGTACAAGCTGTAGTACGCGTGCCTGCTCTAGGGCAGGAACAGCAGAAACGTTCACAGATGAAGCCGACTTGTCAACTCGATTTAGCCGCGCTTTCAGTTGGTATTGAGAGTGTATTGGCCGGAAGTGATGTAGATGTCTGCTGTCAGACTCTCGAAGGGGTAATGCAGAGAACAGTTAAGTGGAAAAAGCCGCGGAGATCCCGGCCGTGGTTCACACGGACTTGTTACCTCCGACATAGAGAACTACTCGGCTTGCTGAGACTAGCAAAAGCCCGAGCAGATCTACAGCTCCAAGCAAGGCGAAGACAGGACTAGTAGAAAGTCCTACATAGGGCTATGCCGTGACTATAAGGTCGAACATGCGAGGCGAGAGGAAGCCCGTCTACTTGAACGAGCAGAAAGGGAGCCCCATGCCTACATAAATCGCTCTCTTAAGGGGATACGGCACTCACTGAGTGACGAGCAGGTAGAGCATCACTTGACGAATCTGCTGTTTAACCCTCACGTAAAAAACTCGGCCGCAGAGGTTCAGTATCCACTTACACTTGAGCAGCACACAATGAATCTTCCCTTTGAGGAAGAAGAAGTATGCCGAGTTATCCGATCCCTTCCTAGATGGAAAAGTAGTGGGCCAGATCGGGTTACTACGAACGTTGGGTGCAATCGGAGCCGCTCTTGAAGGGGATCCTCTGTGATTTCTTTAATATAATTATGGAGGAAGGGCGAATGCCTAGAGTTTGGCACATTGCCAGACTTTCTCTGTTGTTCAAGGGTAAACACGGCGACCATAGAAGTGACCCAAATCTGTACCGGGGAGTGGCGTCGGAGCGAACGCTTAAGAAAATATTCTGTAAGCTGATTATTGAAAGGATTGCAAATGTAGCAAACCATGCTCTGCCTCCCGAGCAGTTCGGATTTAGAAAAGGCATGGGGACCCGCGACGCCATCCACGTTTTGCAATCCGAAGTAGAACGTGTGGTGTCTCGTCCAGGAGGCCACCTGTATGCAGTCCTCATTGACTGCGTCAAGGCCTTTGACAAGGCTCCGCGCGATCTTATGATCGATTGTTTTTGACAGATTGGCAAAGGTGGAGCTCTTCTGCGAGTAATTTCAAGTTTTTTCGACGATGATACACTGTTGGTCGAGGGAAGGAGCGGCGTGCGTGAGCTAACGCAGAATGTTGGGACTCCTCAGGGGGACCCACTAAGCTGCATCTCGTTCACGCTGCTTCTGGCCGACCATGTTCAATACGTGCGTCAAGAGTTTCAACATGCCGTGGTAGTGATGTATGCTGATGACGTCGTTGTTGCTCATCGTAACATTGGTGCCATCTTGCGCATTACCGCCATGGTAGAGTATGCTCCCCTCCCCCCATGGCTCCCCTCCTCCCATCGCTCCCCTCCCCCCATCGCTCCCCTCCCCCATCGCTCCCCTCCCCCCATCGCTCCCCTCCCCCCATCGCCCCCCTCCCCCCATCGCCCCCCCTCCCCCATCGCTCCCCTCCCCCATCGCTCCCCTCCCCCCATCGCTCCCCTCCCCCAATCGCTCCCCTCCCCAATCGACTTCCCCTCATCGACCCCCCCCCTCTATAAGGGGGGATGGCAAGTGGACCCGCCACCGTTGACCGGCTTGGACGCGAGCGAGCCTGAAATGGATGATACAAGCCATATGCAAAGGAAACGCTAAGCGGAGAACTCTCCGGACAGAGATAGAGAGCCCAAAAGAGGCGCCGACGCGAAGACGGCTTATGCCCAGGCGTTCGTGACTCTCGCAAGATACGTCAAGAAGGTGATCGATCTTTGCAAGGTGAAAAACACTAAGATCGAACTTAAGGAGATTTCTGAGAGGCTCAATCTAGCGCTCCGCAAGGTCGACTCGACAGTTGATACGTTTCAAGCAGAACCAAGAATGCCTTGATAGACGCGGAGGGCGAGGCGGAAAGACTCCGGAGCTCGCTCGAGGCGATGCGAAGGGAAAATGACGAGATGCTGGCAAGATCGCCTCCTCAGTCCTCAGACCCTCTCGCCATCTGCCTACGATGCGCCCCGGCTGACCCCGAGGCAGCCCGGGTGTTTTTGAACTCCCGCATCTCGGCAGCGACAACCGCCACCGACTTCGTCAGCCTGGCGGGGCTTTATTGGCCCGCAGAGTCCCTCCAGCAACTGCCTTCGACCTCTGAGAGCATCACTGCTTCTCGACAACTAAGGGGTCCGCTGATTGTTCCTAGAGCGACGGCAGTCGGCAATTATAAAGCAACTATCTATACAATTTCCTGCCCTGCCGAAGCTGCTCACGCAGCCTCCGGGCACTGCAGCCGTGCTGCGCACTACCCAAGCGTGGGGGTCCCTTAACGGGGACTCCAACGCGGGCGGCGAAGATCAGTACTTGGTGGTGGGGATCGTGGGACCCGAAAAAACATACGACGAGACCACAATATCCGTACTTCGCTTCGTCGTCGACCGCTTGTTGCAGCCCCCCAGTGCGGCTATCTAGAAAGCTCCACTTCTGTACGTGGCCCGGCAGTAAAGAGAGCAGCGCATGTACAGAATTCTGGCAGCAATCGTCACCCAGTCCGTCCATGACGGAGTTCTCGAAATATGTCACAAGGAACCCACCACGGTTCCACCAACTAGGTCGCAGGCGGTCCTCCCCTCTGCCCCCCCCCCCCCCTGCCCTGACCGGGCAGACATCGGTCAGAGTCAGGGTGGGAGAAGGACGAACATTTGCCGAAACCGTGCAGACTCTCAGGGCACATTTGGCCGACAACAAACAACTAGAGTCAGCGGTCTGGTCAAAAAGAGTGACGGTGACGTGATAATACGTCTTCGAGAGACTGTGCCGGGCCTTGGGGCACAGCTGGCTCAAGACATAAGCACTGCCACCGCACACCAGGCAGACAGCCGGACAGGTGGGCCCTTGCGAGAAGTGGCTCTCTGGGGCATCAACCCCCTCTGTAACTAGAAGAGAATCGAGATGGAGCTGCAACGGCTTCTTGCTGTCTCCGAAGGAGTCCCGGTCACGGCAAGCGAGCCGCGTCAGGGCTACTCCTCAGGCCAAATGGCTCCAGTCGCAGCAAAGCGTCATGATTGCGGGCAGCGCGTGCAAGCCTGAGGTCTGGGCGCGCCTCCCAATATGCATTAACTGCCAGAGACCGGGCCACACTGCCGCTTTCTGCAAGGCTCAGAAGGTGACTACGCGCCTCTGTCGCCGATGCGGATCACCGGAACATGCCGTCGCGGCTTGCACGGCCGAGACCTCCCACTGCATAGTGTGCGAGGTCCCGGGTCATCGAGCGGACAGTATGGTATGCTCAACATACAGGACAAATCTACTGGAGCTGCGAGGGCGAGCGGATAAAGACCGGCCAAAACACGCAGCTCTAGCCGGCGGACTACTAGCACCGGCAGAGGCCGCACAATCCACAGAAACACTACCTACGCCAGCCCCGCTGAGCGAGCGACGCTCTCGTCATAAGACAGTCACCCAGCCGGCGGATGACGGCGGCTCCGACTGGCACAATGTAGGCGCAGTGTCTTCTCATGACAAAAATGATCAAGATTCTGCAAATAAATCTTAACCGCTGCAGAGCCGCGCATGACCTGCTGGAGTCGTACGTCGTACAACATCAAATCGCCCTCTGCATTATTTCAGAGCCAAATGTCGCTCTCTCGAGGAATCTAACCAATGCATGGACAGACAATTCCTGCGACGCTGCCATCTGGTGGACTAGACAGGAGGCCGCACTGTCCATCACGGGCCACGGCCAGGGGAACGGATTCTTATGGGCTTATCTGCCAGATCTTAACTGCGTACTATTCAGTTGCTACTTCTCCCCAAACAGGACGGTAGAAGATTTTAACAAGTTTTTAGATGACATCAGCGCATCGATTGACACTCATCGCTACCCTGGCCATTCATTGATAGTCGCAGGCGACTTCAACGCACTGCACGTCGGGTGGGACAGTCGCCGCAACACGGACCGAGGACAGATCCTACTGGACTGGCTGTCGGGCCGGGGCTTGGCACTTGCCAATAACAGCGACGTGCCGACGTTTGCGCGTCGCGGCCAGATATCTTTCCTTGATCTGACGCTAGCGAACTCGGCTGCGATAGCCAACATCTAGGACTGGGTGGTACAGGAGGCGGAGGAGAGTCTCAGCGACCACCGCTACATCACCTTTCAGATAACGCCGCAAAATAGACATTACCCGCGTCTGCCGGACCGCCGATACTGGCAAATGCGACACATCAATAAGGAACTATTGGTAGACACTTTTAAGAGACGGCTCACTCGCCTTGGCGATACGCCGCTCGACGAGGACGATCTAACGGCGATCATTACAATGGCATGTCAGGCGGCCGGCGGTCCGGCCAGACAAGGAGGTCCAAAGAGAGCCTCCGCTAAACACTGGTGGAGCCCAGAAATCGGGACCGCCCGCGCAGACTGCGTGCGCGCAAACCGCATCATGACTCGGGCGCGGTCGTGGTCGGCGAAGCGCCGTCAACGAGGACACGATAACCTACCGCACGGGCTCCTCTTATGTTTACAAAGGTAGCCCGACTACGACCATGGTGGCCAACATGCTCAAGTCGACAACGGACTGGCACGCTGGGATTCAATACTTAGACGGGCTTATGCGCAAAAAATTTCGCCAGGAAGATCGCCGCAGATCGCGATTCAACACTAGGCCTCTAGTGTCCACTCCCGAGCAGGACCCACTCCCTGCTCGGGACATACTCATAGACTAAGGAGAGGGTCGCAGCACGAAACTCCTCTCTTCTGGTCTCAAGGTAATGGTTCACAAGTCCGAACCAGAAGAGGGTGGGAGAGGTGGTTTTTAGTGGGTAGAACGCGCGGATTGGATCGAGTATTATACTCTCCCCCAGCGTTTAGTCCCACACTACCCTTCATTAACATCGGAGGGTGTGCGTAAAGCATTTTCCACCTCTACAAAAAAAAGAGGCGTATCTCATCAAAAATAGGGCTAGAAATAAATTCACGCAAAACCAAGGCGATTAAGTTTCGTCGCGGTGAGCGTTTAGCTGCAACGTTCGACGTTATTCGTTGCTGCGGGAGGCCATTAGAGTTTGTAAACTCTTTCCCATACTCGGGTCTCCGGAGTCACTACAGGGGAACATCGTTTACTGCACACATCGAGAACAGTGTTAACTCGGCACTGGCAGCTCTCTACGGAGGGGTCGGAGATGTACGGCGACTGTCTGTGCGCTGGCAGTGCGCTTGTTTATGTTAAAAACTCTGCCATTTTTTTTAGATTTCCCGTAAGGCAATTGCCTGTGTACGGATTTTTCATATCATGGCTAAGTTTTACTCCACTTCGGCATTTACCTTTTCTAAATTGGAAACCATGCAAACCAATTTAAGAGTGGCCGGTCTGGGTCTCGAACCCGGTCCTCCCGAATGCAAGGCAAAGGCTTTGCCACTAAGCCACCTTGCTCTGCCAAAATTGGCGTATAGTTTAGACAGAGTGTGGCAACACCTATCTCAAGCTAATTTTAATTTGCTTGAAAAGTGTTTCACACTGTACATGAAGCGAGTACTCTGCCTTTTAATCAAGGCGAGAAGCCGCTTCATGTATGTATTGTCGGACTGTGCGCCGATGGTGGAAATGCTTCGGCTTAGGCTGCTTATGCCATTGACGGAGCCACTTAACCATTTCTTGGGAGAGTGGCGACGCAAATTCACGGAAGCAGCAACGGAGGTAAGCACGCTCGACGTCTTTAAGTCTCCTTGGTTGTGGGCCGGGGTGGCCTGCGATGACAGGCATGTATATACCAGGTACATCGTACACGGGTTCCATCACCTCGTATGCTCCCGTAGGGAGTTTCATGAAGACTATAGTAATCAGTGTATTTGTCGGTTCTGCTCGCAGCAATGCGCTAAGTACCACGCGGCGAAGATCTTTACACTTCTTCTCTCGGTGGAACGGCAAAACAATAAGTATTTATGTTTAATAATAGCATGAACTATTTTGTACATACTCTAGTTAAGTGAAATAAATATGATTTATAATACATTTTCAACATAACAACGAAGTAAGTTCTAATACGTTGTTTATTTTGCCCGCCTAGTTATGCGGTACTTTGAGACCTTTGAGCGGTATACAAAGACTAGGTAATTCCAAACAAAAACTGTTTAAGAATGGTTTGCTAAGCTCTAAAAAGGTGTCTCTGAAATTTGTGACATAGTTTGCTTTTGCAGACCAATCGAGTTTAACGAAGGATCTCTTCCGAACCCTTTAAAGTAGAGCAGCTGGTTAACATACCGACCATTAGCCGTAAAAACAGACTGTACCCCGCGGATGATTACCATTCTTTTTTACTCTATTGGACTCGCTTAGTAGTAGTAACCTATCAACGCAATACACGCATATATATATATATATATATATATATATATATATTATTTGCTTGACATGTATACATAAATACACATATCACGCTTTATAACAGTGGCACTTAGAGCGACAGCATATATATTACCTAAGCATCCATATCATAGAATATGTAGAAGGTCATGATTGACTTATGCTAATTCCTCTCGGGTCCACAGCGCGGACTGACAACGGACTTTATACAAATGGAAGTACAAAGTAAGCTAAGATTTTGAGTTAAACAGATGCAGGTGGTAAAGACGACACTAGGAATGAAAACGAAGTGGGATCGCAGAGTAGAGTTTGCAGCTAGGATGTTTGGGTACAATACACAACAATGAACAAGAGCGACGGTATCGGAGAAAATTGTGAAATTGAGGGTAAACAAGTCATATAAAGGAAAGTGGAAGTTGGCGATGGGTTCCACATCTAGTTTGGCAGGTATATATGGAAAGGGAAAGCGGGAAAGGAGCGGGGTAGAATGGGTATACGATAATTCAATTCGACGACCTTCACTGAGGGCACAGGACAGAACGTGGTGAGCTCTAATGCTCACCGGCTCCCCGCATCGGCATATGTGAGGGTGAACGAGCGGCGTATCAAGTCGGAGGCCAACTATATTCTTGTAGTGGCACCATCTATTAAGGTTACTAATGATGCACTAGGTAGGGCGTTTAGCCAATCGCGCGTATGTTTTGCGGATGTTGGCCTAAGCCAAGCCCTTGTAGAGTCATTGTCAGCTTGATCAGTAAGTAATTGAGCATGTTAATCGGCTAGCAGGGCCGACCATTCACTCTGAGATGTGACGTATTTTGGTGAAGTTCCAAGAACCTCAACCAAACTGCTCGTGACTTGATCTCGCATGGAGGTGAATTCGAGCTGGCCGGCTTGGCCAAAGAGCTCGCGGATCTTGCCAGGAACCTTGATGGGTGGCAGAAACTATTGTAGGGAGTGCTAATATTGCCGGGCCTGGTAAGCCAAGCCCCGCCTTAGCTATTGGCAAAAAAATCTGTCGTTTGGCTGTATCGTCCAGTTCGATATTAAGCAGATTGGTTATCGTATTGGGTGTAAGATGATTGAAGCGTCGTAGCTCGTCCGTTTTGTCAGTATGTTCGATATCCCGATAATATGAGCTAGGCGTGTGGCTGAGTAAGAGCACCTCAGCAGGTAAATATCACTCCGGTATCCTATCAAGGGAAGGCGCTCTGAAGCGGTACTAAAATTACCTAGCCACTTCTACAAAACGGGGGAGATACCTTCCCAAAGTAGGGGTACCCCTAGAAGCTCTATTTCGTTTGCGCTGAGTATCTTGCAGCCCGGTAACCAGTGCGTGACTTTGGAGGTTGTTGAATCTGCGTGAGGGTTCCAAACGGACGGTTCGCATTTCGAAGAGTTCAGGGCCAAGCCGCTTACCTTCTCGATATCGATAATCTTCTGTAAGTCACTAACGATTGAGAAGGCGTTGTCTGCCAGTACTTTATTGTTCAAGTACCACATGTAAAGCGGACTTTCAAGCGATTTGATCAAATTGTTAGCTGCTAGGCAAAACAAAGGTGGACCGAGGAGGTTTCCTTGTTGTATACCTGTGCATACTAATAAATGTACGAACGATAATATTGAGTCAGACGTTACAAGGCAAGTTGGAGGTCTATATGAGGACTCGACATAATAGTAGGAGTTTTTGACTGTCCTTAGCAAATGGTCTTTCCCTAGCGTATTGGAGGCATTTGAAAAATCCAGCTTGAGCAAATACGTGGGAGAAGTCCTGGATGCCAGAAAAGAACGAGTTGTATGAACTGCTGTTTGACGGAGGGTAAAGACGGAGGATGACCGGTACGAAGGAAAATAATGCCAACCAAGCGTGGAAACTGTTCTGAGTGTGCACCTCATCGAGCAGGATCCTTAGTAAGGATCATGGCTAAGATAAGTCTAATAGACTTTGATGTAATACGACTTAACTTAAACGTTTTACTAATGTCTTGAAGTTTGATTTAAATGTATTTAATTGAGGAATCTTGGTGTTAACCCGACGCCGTGGTGAAACAACTCGAGACTTTCTGAACGTCACGGCTCGTTGTTGCTGCGGGATTCGTTGCTTGTTCGGTGGCTTTCTGGGCCTAGTAAAATAATTGATGGCTTTCCATCCTCCGAAGTAGTTATGACCACTGATGAGTTTACTCTTCTGCCTAAGGAAGAAAAGACTCGGGCGTAAAGAGGCGCCAGCAAGATGTGGTCCATGACAATTACTATGCCGAGGCGTGTTTTGACATGAAGCAGCTATATGCCCTTCGGTCCCGCATCTAAGACAGATCTTCTCTAGGCTACAACTTGCTATATGAGCAGGTCGGAGGCACTCCCTGCCGGAGACACGAGAGGTACGTGGACACGCTCCGTCGTCACGGACTTGCTCAAGTAGTATACGGCACAGGGACCAATGACATACTACGCGGCGCTGAGCGCACATGGCACTTCCAGACCTACACGATGAAGCTTGGGAAAGCAGCGACGAACATATGCGTTCTTGGCAATGCCGGGGTGCCCGATGATGCCATTGAGGTATGTACGGCGTTGTCTGCGTACTGGGATAGCCCTTTTAGTATCGAGGTAATGGTTTACAATTCCGAACCAGGAGGGGGTTCTGGGGTGTGGTTTTCAGTGGAATAACGAACCAATAGTGCGTGGTTGGTCCGGTTCCAGCACTACGAATCTAAAACCTTGAACTCTAGCCCTGTATAAAGCTATAGCTGGGCATCAGGCCTTTACTGGTATCCCGTTTAATTGCTCGATGCTTAACAGGGAAGTTGCTGACTTCTTGTTAGAAGTCCAAACTACGATACTTGACTTATCGCCAGAAATTTTACTTCCTGGGGAAAATGTGTAAATTACCTTGAATAAAGTTAGCAGTGATCCTTCTTCGAAGTTAACAAAAGTATTATATTCGGTGGATTGCCTACGGAAGACGAATTTAAGGGTGCCTATGATACCTGCGTTAATATCGTCTCTAAGCTTGTCTAATTGTTTCAGTTCTCGTGCCGCCAAGCGTTTCTCTTCACGGTTAGTGTCAACTGTAAATCCACCGTTATCATCGTCCTTGTTAACCGCTTCGTTTTGAACAGCCCGTTGTGCAGTCTCGGGTAACATCTTCCTCCCCTCTACGCCTAAAGGCGTGTTATTTTCCGTCGTCGGGGTGGTGTATTCAAGAGCGGGTCCCTCATGGGCGGCCTTCAGGCTATCCAATAATAACACTACAGCGTTGGGCACTATTCCACTAAACACTGCACTGCTTGGTGATTCATCTCTTGATGCTGCATTTTTGCGCAGTCGAGTGACGTCCAGAGAGCACGGAACAACAATTGGAGGGGATTGCGGCCCGGGGGCCATGACGCTCTTCTGTGTCGGTTGTATAAATAACTGTCGCACTCAGAAGAAAAAGAAAAAAATCAAAACAAATGCACGCAAGTAAGAAGCGTCCCCATGCAACCAAGCAATTGAGGAAAAAGACCCATCTTGTGTGTAACATTTGTAATCCAAATACTAAATCTTAGCTTGCTTTGTACTTATCTTTGTATACATTTTGACATATTCTTCAATAAACTTCCTAGCGCAATTAAGGCGGCTCCCCAATGCAAATCTTATCACTTCGCTTTGTATTGTTTCTAACTTCTTTCCCAACCCGCGCTGTGGACCAGTGAGGCATTAGCAAAAGTCAATCCTGGTACATACACTCACATCACCCTGGCTTCTTTTTCCTCCCACTCACACTTCCACCCAATTATGATCACTTCTAATATTGCATGTTTTCTCTTTATCTATCCTGATTTTTCTACACAGTTATCTATTTTACCATTCGTCAGTGCATAGTCTACGCATAACTTTCTGTCTCCCTGTGTGTACGTATAGCTCCCTTCTACGCGCGGTTTCAAAGTTAAAATTTGGACCCTGTTCGACTCTGCTGCACTCTCTTGCCCGCTCTGTTTCCTGGTCCATCCAGTTGTTCGATATGTGCATTCCAATCTGCCAAACATATTGCCCCTTCTTTATATTGATATTCCTCAATTACCTTATGTACTATTCTAAGTAGCTGCTCATCTTTTTTTTCGTGTTGTTTAGTGCTCTATATACCCCATACTGTCCCTTCCAAGTGTATCTCTATAACCACCAGATCCTTCAATCTGGAATTATTAACTTCTTTGCACAAAATAGCATCTCTGGTTGTTATCCTAACTCCCCAAGCCTGTTTTCCCCACTATCCGTTTTCCGATTTGTTACATACCAATTGTGTCCCTTCAAACCCGGCGGCACCCCATCCTACACAAAAGTGTTTCTGTTACTATCACGATATCGACAGCCCTTATTTTTAGTAATTCAATTGCTCTTCTCATTTACAAATTTGCCTTCCCCATCTCATATTTAACGCGGCAACCCGTTTGAAGGATAAATTGCTCCCACGCTTTTCTTTTGCCCTGCTTCCTTTTTGCCCCTTATGCCAACCTTTACATTCATCTCTCGGTGCCACTGATTGCCAACCGCCTGATGACATTCAATGCCCCTTTGGTCTCTACTGCTCTTATTCGTTCTCTCTCCTAAGGGAAGTATCTCTTATTGTCCCGATCCCCCCCTGTAGCTGTAGTCCCTCTTGTTGTCCCTATCTCCCCTGTATCCACATTGCCCCATCCTGTCTCTTTTGTCTGTATCTGTTGTCACATTCTGAGTATTTGTGTCTGCACCCAAACGTTTCCCTCTCGTTTAAATGCCCGCCCCGCATGCCTGAAAATGTTTAATCCGGGGCTCGCATTTTCGGTGCGCGGCCCCGATTTTGTTACAGTACAGCACCTACCTTCCCGTAGTGCACCCCCATCAGAGGCCATGGCCCTTCGATTGTCTTGAATGTATTGCAAAATACATTCATACAAAAATTTGCATAGGCAAATACTCGTAATACGCTGCCCTGACCAACTAAATCATCTTCCTGATGACTGCCCTGCACGTACGCCGATAGTGCCGTCCTTATTTAATATCTATGACCATTGGAAGAGAACACACTGTGAACACCACGTTTCGCTGTATTTAAATGTTTATTAAATCTTGTACCTGTATGTCGATCTTACAGCACCTTCCATATCCCGGGCACAAAACGCATCTACCAGTTCCTCATAAAACTCTAGTACGTGTTTCACATTATCGAACATTTTCATATCTTGCTTAGTTGCTACCACAATATCTCTCGCTTCTCGACCCATAAAATAAATAAAATACACCCTCCCCTCCCCCTGTATTAGTAGCCACCCGCTTAATTTGTTTATCTGTTCTGTTTAAATTTAAATCTCCAGCATTTACCACCCGTTTTTTTCCTGCTGGTTTAAAACCCACCGCATCCCCTGGTCGACCAGTTGAACTTACCCGAGATATCTGTTCTTTTTGTTGTTGCAGCGATTGATGTCGCTCCTGTGGTTGCTGTCATCTCTGCGTCTGTTCGTCGACCGCTAGCTCCCCTTGTGGCCCTGTCCGCGCACCCCCTGTGGCGGCCTTGTAGCTGTTCCTCTGTTGCTGTCGTCGTCTGCTGCATTCTTTCGCCTCCGCCGCACCGCCCTCTTCGTCATGTATTTCTTCTTCCTCTTCGCCACTGTGACTTAGGTCTGGCACCACTGTCTTCTCCCAAACGGCGAGCTTCTCGTCTTCTTCATCCTTGTTTCCCCGGATCAATTTTTCAATTTGTTTGACATCTACCGCTCCGTTTGACGTTGTCTTCTCGACAGCGGCCAGCCTTTCTCTCAGCCAGTCAACTATTTCATTGCTGTCGCAACTGTGCCGTTGTTTTTTTGCTGTCGTTCACTTTTTGCTTGATTTCTTTGCTTGATCATTATGACCAATTCCTGCTGTATGACTGCGCGCTTCTCCTTTTCCTCAACTTGAGCTTCTTTCTTCGATTGCTATTATCCTTTGCTGGACATCTAAAATAACGCTTTGCCAGCGACCTTGCAGAGTTTGAGCCGTATCGCACCATGCCTTTGCGCTCTTCTTCGCCAGCTCAACCTTCGCTGTTAGTCGCGGTTTCATCTCAGAGACGGCGCTGCCTGTATATAGAGGGCTGCGTTCAGTAACCTTCCTCTTATCTAACGCTCCTCCACAATTACATGCCTACAATGAAGCTGCCACCGCGCTTGTAGCCCTGGAGATTTATCGTTGAATCAATTGGATTGGTGACCCTTGACCCTGTCCCACCAGGCGACGATGTAGCATCACTTGCCACATTGAGATTTGATTAATCACTTAAATACGTGTTAACTCACTTTAGCTAAGCAGCAGTTAGAATTTAAATTTGAATGCGCAACGGACTGCTGCGTGGGTGGTTTCGTTTTGCCTCGCCCTGGTGAAACGGACTTAACTGAACTTCACAGCGGTCTGACTCCTTACCTCTACGTCGCACGGCCACACACACAATTTGTATGTAAACGTGTCGGCGGCGTGTTCAGGGCCATCTGTCTAAGGGGCGTGCAGACTTTGTCGGCGCTTGTGTAGAGGGCGTACAAATTTTGTAGACGCCCTACCGTTTCACGACTGTCACCACGGCAGTGACTCGATCGTTTTGGCGTTCATTATTTTGCCCGAGGCAGACGAGCATTCCGTCAATTATCCTTTAGCACACTATGATTTTAACGGTCGTGGCTGAGAGAGAAGTGTAGAGACTGAGTACACTAACGTATGCACTTAACATGCTAAACCATTATTGTGAGGTTAATTTCGAATATCGAGGCCAGTGGCGTGATGCATTTGCGTTCGGTTCATTGTTAATGGGCTCGTTTTTGCCGGTTCTTTTGCGATGATCAACTCTGTAGGCGAACACAATCAAAGTAAGTGCTTTGATATATCAATACCAATATAGAAATAACCCATGGTATCGCTGTAGGATAAAACTTCAATTGCTAGTTTCTTACTAGCAAACCGTTGCTTAGTTGGCCTCTGTAGGTAGTATCATAAACATCATATTTAAGCAAGGGTAGCCTTAGGAGGCTTTATGAGGGGATTACCAATACATATCGACAATAGACCTCTTTTTTTCAAGGACTAACTGGAAAATGCGGCATACGCGGACACTACCGCAGAGAACTCGTCTGAAAGTGTGGGCCGGTAGTGTAGGGCTCCAACCCACTAAAAACCAGTCATGTCCCAATCCCCGCAACCAATCGGGAGCTGCATAAGCACAAATTCAAACGATCGAAGGGGGAGAGTAGTTTAAAGATTTAGCTATCCCGGAATGCCCCGCGGGATGATCTCATGCAGTAACGGTTTTTCTTCTCCTTGGCGCGCAGGATGTTCTCCATGGTGCGAGCAATGCTGGTCCAGTCGTCGCGTGACTTAATCATAAACTGTATGATCGCTCCAAGGGTGCCGTCGTCAGCCCTAGGTAGACCCGCACGCTGAGAGGCCCATGGATAATAGACCTCTACTTCGACAGAGACTTCGACAAAAGATTTTTATTAAACAGTTATTTCGTGTTCCAGCAATAAGATAGGGCAAATCTTATTTTATTTTCACCTTCACTATGTATATTTTGATCGTAAATGAAGTTAATTTTGTTTAACTGAATAAGGCTACTGATTGGGTTTCTTAAGCCTGATCAGCTGACACGTTAAAAGTTAGCGGTGCTAGTTTTAAGGTGCAAAACAATGGAATTCCTTCAGATTGTGCTTTTGACTTTGCCCTTACCCCAGTACGGTCGCAGCGCTACAGGGACCAACTCAGGGTACCAGGGTTCAGACCCACCCTTCTTCGGCACTCCCTCTCGGCTTCATGCTGACCACGATCTGGGACGAGCTGCCATTGGCGCTTCGAAATGCCTGGCCGTGATTTTTTATCGACATCTTCTCTTACAGCGGAATAACGAATAAACATGTGATTCACAGTAAAGTATTAAACTTGTATTAGATTATTTATAAAGTTTCAAACTTTTATTGTGTGAATTATACTCAATGTTCTTGATTTATCGCGTAGACACTACTGATACATAAACTCGTATTTGTGTATATTTTGAACAAAAGGTGACAGATTGCCAACTTATTGGGCATGTCAATAAAACCTGATGTATTAATCAAAGCGACATTCACGCAAACCATTGGATGACTCGTTGAGCAGATTGCTCCACATCGTACACCGTACACATCTACATGATGGTGGCGGCTTTTGGACTGCAAAACCGGCTACCACACGGCGTTAGTGCGGGAGACACTCTTCCATGTGCAGGACTTCGTTACAACGGTAATGAGTGATTTTGTATTTATGCTGACCAATATTGTCTTCCCTAATGTGATATAATTTGTTGTCTGCGAATAAGAAGAGGCCGACAGATCTGCCAATAATCCAAGCATTTTTTTGGAGAAAGGTCGGCTCAATGCAGTCGAGCTTTTCCATGTGTCAGTGTGACAACAGCAGAAAGATAGAAGGTATACCGTTTAAAGCCATTGGTGCCAACTCAACGTAAAATAGACCGAGCGCCTGCTTTTAGAGAGAGAGTAGATGTGGCCTTCATATGTCAACAGCCGCTCCTCGTTCTATCGGCGAGGTGGCCCGTGTGTCCGGCGGTCGGTGGCTTTACTTTAGGATGGTGTCTTGCCGATCAATCCCGTTGAGCTTTGCGGCTAACTGTTTATGCCTATTGTCGAAACAAATATAACCATAGTAGTCGTTATAAGAAATCACGGAGCAAAAATGATAGAAACGTTTAGCATTCGCAGTTCGGTGCAGATAATTGATTTTCCCCGCGACGTTACAGTCTGTCGAAAGCAGGAGTGCTGCCGGCGGTAATAAAAAGTTTAAAGGAATACCCAGCTGTGTGCGGCGCGTATGCAGTGTGGTTTCGACAGGCATATTTTTTTTCTCGGAATGGAAACTGACTTTCTTCAATAGGCTCCGACTTGTTTTAATAAGGGTAGAAAATGCATTTACGCTCGCCCGCCGATATTATGGCGGTAATGTGGGGCTAAATGCAGGGGAACAGAGTACATGACTCAATCAATCCGAGCGCACTACCCACTAATCCGCCCCTCAAGCTTTTTCCTCGTTCGGGAGTGTAAATCATCACTTCGAGACCAGGAGAGGGGAGCCTCATGCTTTAATCCTCTCCTTAGTCGGCATGTCCGTCCCTACTTGTCTCCTCCACCAGCATGCCCCATGGATGGAGGCATGCGATAACAAGCAAGACGTCCATGGAGACCGTCCGGTACGCCCGGCAACCGCTTCTGCAACAGCAGCTAGTAGGCGCTTGGGCCAACACTCTTCTGTACCGGGGTATGGTAAACCAGTTAAGCCCGTGTCCAGGGCCCCCCTAGGTACTTGGCATGGCCGCGACCTCGTGAGAGAGTGCCCGTTAGCCTCTAAAGATATAGGCCCCGTTCGCCTGCGGGCAGTTTGGTGCAGGGCCTCGAAGGGGTATCTACCTAGTCCTGCCGGTACATAGTACTTGATATACTTGCATTGGCTTTCCCTTAAGGGTTCTTGTCTACTAGATACATAGATTTCGGAATACGCCGATCACTGCGAAAAATAATATGTTGCATTGCACTGAGAGGTGAAATCGACTATACTCATCACCTAAAACTTATGTCTTACGCAAGCGGGTAGTCTTTGGTGCAGTACATGCCACGAGTCTCATGAGATTCAAGCCACTACTTATTCTGCAGACACCCGTTGTAAGTACATCCTACACATATACTTTTTGCATATGCTTTACCGATAACTATTTCATTTAAACTTGCAGCAAATAACCGTAAAGTTTCTGTGACAAGGTAATGTGGCAGGCAATGCAGTTGTTGACCTAATGCCAGCATTGGCTTTGAACTAGAAGCTCCTTAGAGGTCTAGACCACAGCGCAGGAAAACGTAGCTCAATTTTATTACCGGTAGACGGAAACCTGTAACATATTCGATGAACCTAACGCGTATAGAATTTGCGTTGAAAATATCTCAAGCGCTTTTCGACCGCTCCACGGAGTTTGAGGTATTCGAAAAGCAATTGTTTGTGTCTGTTCCGTTTGAAAAGCTAGCAGCAGTAGTAGCATATCAAATAAGTAGAGGGTAATTTGATATATATTTGATGCCCACTTGAAACGTCAGTCAAGCGATCGTGTTTTTGTTGTTGCTGCTGCTAGACGCGGGCATTGTCTTCGCGATTGTTGTTTTTATCGTCGATGTTGTTTTTCTTTTCGTTGTTGTGTCTTTTAGATTCGTGGCTGTTTGCTTTTCTCTGTTCGACGGCTATCTGTCCAATCGATGGCCTTGACGGCTTTCCCTCTCAGCTAAAACATGCGTTCCTCGTAATGCGTTGAGCGGCTTCTCGAGTGACAACAATATATAAACTTAAAGAAAATCTAACGAATATGATCATGTAGATGAATCACAAATAAAGAAACAAATATCTCAAAATGTGTAAAGTGTGGTTCGTTTGCGAAAACAACGCTTTAATTTCCGTTAAAAAATGTAAAACAATTAAAGTATAGAAAAATAGCAAGCATTTATGGCAGTTGCCTCACGCATCGAGCACAATGCAAGTGCCCGATTATCAAAGCACAATCGCACAGTAGTAGATTTACGACAGAATGTGTCTTTGATTGGCATAGCTGACCAGATTACTGGCCGACGACATACAGGCACATGGCTAGCAGACATTAGACACCTTAAAGACCGGGGCACGTCTTGACGATCTGCTTGTGATAGAAACGAGTGGAAACTCAATATCTATGGATACAGTTTCTTGGGATATCCTGTAAGCTAACATAGCACCCTGTAGGGTAGATATTTTAGCGACAGACAATCGGGGCTATGAGAAACATACAGGTCTCGGACCAATGCGCACGTCCCCTTGTAAAAATAGCTTTATGGATGATCTCGTCGTATCCTTCACTTCCTATAAGAATACCACAGCATAAAACTGATAGCACCAACGCGTTGTACAATTAAATTAGTTTCTCCGTGGGAACACCAATCAACCTTAAACGACACAGCAAAGAGATTGAAGCGTAACAGTTAGGGAGATATAATCTAGCTGGGGCTGTCGCTTCATATTTTCGGGAAGGATTCCGACCGCTTAGTGGTTTGAGAAAATGCGACCGCCCGAGTGAGGAGTAAAAGTCTGTTAGACACAGCCAGTACCTTCGGAATGAAATAGGAAACAACGAGATATGATTTGCTGTTATTAATAACCAGGCCGAACCTGTTAAAAATACCAATTACCTTTTCTACACCTAACATCGATTGGTGTACGTCGGTATCATGTGGTGCACATAGAAAAATTATGTAGCGTCACCTGCGAGTGCGATTGCTAGGCCAGATTTCTCGGACTGGATTCGTAATAGGTTTTCAAATAACTAGGCAACTACTACCGTGTCCCTCAGTCTAGTCAGAAAAATACAAGTCGCAAAGAAACGTCAAATAATTCTCGTCAGCGGGCCTGCATCTTACGAGTATGATAACTTCAACAATTTTACCCCCATCACACCTAGAGTCCAAATAGCCTCTAAGCTATCTTGCTCAGTGATAAGTGTTTGATATTGAGTAATTTGGTACTACTTGGAAGCTATGCTAGTGTGTGTGTGTGTTGTACTTATATAGTTAAAAACATATGCAAATGTTGGGCGGGGTACTAGGTGTCACCTGCTTCAAACAGTCATTGACGGTGTTGACCGGTGGGCCGTTAACAGTAGCGTATAAGTATACCGGCTTATACTAGGCAGACATTCCTTTAGGTACAAGGTTAACGCGCAATAAAACCCGAAAATAACATTTTAAGATCTGTGTGTTCTGATGTCAAATGATCCCAAAGCTTGCTAGCTCATTTTTCGTGTTGTGAGACCCGCTTATGTCACTTATAACTTTTTTAATTGAGATTAATTATTGCGGATATTTGTTATTTCTGTATTCAATTTAAAAAAAATACCACGGCGGACATTGAAGTACGAGATAGTTTCTTGGTATATTCCAAACCTACTAACCGTACACATCAAAAACGAATTCATAGAAAATATAAACCTATTCTAGTGTCGATGTGCTGCAGCGCTGGTCTGGGTATGACTAAATATTTTTGAGATATTGATAATATTGTAGAGCTATGTAAGTTTCCTTCGTTTTAATAAAGGATGGACTGATAACTGGAAAATGCAGTTCCCTGCAAGCGTAGCGTGCCGGTAGTGTGATACTTCAACCCACTAAAAATTAATTATGTCCCCGACCCCCGGTCTGACTTGGAACTGCTTGCGCATAGCATCAAACAGTCAGGGGAGAAGAGACCGAGTCTGCTACTTCTGCGGCGATTGCATTCCCCGAAACCCACGGGGGCTATTCTTAAAAGCTTGTGACGCGTCGTTACAGTAAAATGCTGATTTCGTCATTTTCCTCATGGTGTCACGTAGGCTAAAGGCTGTAAGTTCAGCTAAGTTGAAGATCATCTGTGACCTAGCAGTACAGACGCATCAACAGTACGTCTGTGCTGAAACATAGAAGCAACGTTTCCTGTTGTACTATCTTCATTGGACAACATAATGGCATTTTTATTGAAACCAAAAGTCAGCAGTTAATGTTCCTTCCTTCCTCTCTGGTAAAGTGGTTGGTTTCGTATATTGAGACGTCGCTACATTGCACGCCATACTTGCTTCCATGACGTACGTAGATGAGCACTGGGTGATTTTTATTTCAAGGAGAATACTTGAGTGAAAACAGTCCGGCTAAAAACTTCGGCGGTCGTTGCCGCTGTCGTAATTTGCACTGTTGTAAGGCGGCGAGTGCATTCGGCGCTGAACAAGAGAACAAGAACTCAGAATGTCGACTGAATTTGTAGTAGAAAAATAAATGTGGCGCGAAACTTCGGGCTCACTTCGTTCGCCATGCTCTTGCCGCCTAACACGCACAACCCCGCCCTTAGATGAGAGACACCTCGGGCGCGCCAAATGAGGGCTGGCCATGTTTGCTGCTCTTGCAGCCCGCGTATGCTTTGATGATTTCGATGACAACGCAATAGAAGTGGTTCACAGAAGAGGCAGTATAACTTTGAAGGAGTATTCAGACTCTATTGCGAGAGCCTCACAACGGGAGAGTTGCTAAGTAGACTCTCCGCGTAAAATTTAATCAGCGTCAGCACAGACGGCAACGCATGCGAACACCGAGTACCAGGAACGATCGATTTATGCGTGTTTTTAGTAGCTTGATCGCCACATAATACGTAGGGAAACCCTATAAAGAATTGGCATTCCGTGTATTGAGTGTGCGTTAAACTCCAATTGTCCATCTTACCTTTAACTTGTTTACCTGACGTCATGCAAACTCTGCCTATTTCCAAAAATAAAAAATAAACTGACGAAGATCATTTGATATATCTGAATTGGTGTTTGAGACTTTCAAAATGGAGTTGACATAAATCGAATAACACAACTTGAAAGTGTGGTTTAATGCAGATAGAAATTGATGAAAATGATGTCTAAAATCTAACTATTTATGCTAAGTTCAGAAACATATTACTCTGCCATAGACATTGCAAAAATGTATTAAGGTTCTCATATATTCAAATATCGTTGCAGCATTTGTTTAAAAATTTGTTCGTATTGGTGGCATTAAAATTTGTTCGTTAAACTTTTGTTTGGTTTCGTCGCGTATTAGCGTTGGAGTAGATGGATACCCAGTAGTATTACCCAAAAAAATCAGTAAAGCAAGGCTGACCGTCTTGTCAAGTGGCAGTTCAGATTATAGTATATTATACTCTGTGGTTATAAGTATAACCGGAGCTGGCGACGTATGCAAATCGACTGTCACAAGCATCAATGAACAAGGCTTAGCCTTGCAAAATTCTACTAAAATGTTGATCGGTATGTAAATAACGTGTGTACTTTTTTTCTGTTTTTTTTTTTTACCAGTGCAAGGTGCGCTTAAAGGGCCTGACTATTAATTGTACACCGATTGCCCAGTTTCTCTCCTCTCAAGTTGTGAGTTTAGCTGGAGGCTAAAAAAGAAAAACAGAGCAGCCAAAACCCATAAGTCTTAATACTTTTTTTTTGGCGCCACCCCTTTATATCTGTGCCGCGGTCATCATGTGGTCTACCGCCTTCCTGCTAGGCGCCTGCGCTTGACTGTTCCCTGACGGGATAGCCGTCGTCTGCAAAACTCACCTCTACAGTGGGGGCATGTAATCCTGGTCGAAACCCTACTAGTCGGCGAACTGTACCAGCGAGGACTAAGGACGGATTGTGAAGCGCACGTGAACTTCTCCGGGAGCTGAAGTACTGCCTGGTCAGGTAGAACACTCTGAGGGCTGGGCATCTTTTTCTGATACATCTTCGTTTTTAAGAAGAGCGCACCGTCGGTTTTTGCCGCTCTTATATGATGCTGGGCAACGGCTTGCTGCGGACGGGAAGGTCTGATGGTTTGGCCTTCGCCGGGTGAGGCCTGGAATCCGCAAGCCGTTTCTGCGGAGTGCCCTAAAATATTAAGCAACGGATAAATGATTTGTTCTACTCTGTTTAATCGCCCTAACCTTCTTGGTTTGGTGGTTCTTCTTCTTGGCAGAATAAACATTCGGACATACGTTGAACCTTGACTCGCGTCTTCCCCTTGGCTGTTGCAACCGACTGAGTTAGGGCAAGCAGCCACCAAGGCCTATGTGGCTGCACTTCCGACAAGCTCTCAGCATGAGCCTCTATCCGAAAAGTGAGACGCCTCATAACGAATAGAGCACCTAACCTAGGTGGCCGGGCTCCAAAACGATCATGTGTGACCTGTATACCAAGAACATCGTGGCTGTGGTTACGCAATCAAATATGAGAATGCGCTTATTTAGGGGCCTCCTCTCTTCCTCTAGGATAGGTGCGTTGAGATGCCTAGGACTCGAGTTTTGAACAAGGCAAGCGAGGAACATCTAGCCATCACAAGGATATTATGCAGTAATGTTAATCCTGCCATTCGGGAACCCCCTTTGATTGACTCTAACCATACCACCACATTAAACTTATTGCTAATAAGCTAATCTTCCCCCTAAAACCAAGAAAAACTTGCTTTAAAATTTGCAAGAGAGCCCTCGACTAAAAGGGCTCGACAAATTCTTCGGACAATTTACGGTGACAACTGGCCTTGTGAGAACACCATTTGTAAACTTGTGCAAATATTTTACGGAGTAGTTTCAGTGCATGATGTGCCAAGCCGTGAAAGACCACGAAGAGCTCGCTCGGCTAAAAATGTCGCCGCTGCGGCTGACAGTGTAGACCAATATCCGCAAACGTCGGTTTGGCGACGTAACAACAACTGGATAATTCGTCTACTTCAACCTGGCGTATTATATATATATATATATATATATATATAACGACCGCCATTCGGCGATGAATACTGACCAGCTGATTATATATATATATATATATATATATATATATATATATATATATATATCCAGAGATTACTTTTAAATAATACCTTTCTATTTAAACATTTCTCGTAAAATGGGGGCTTGTTTTGCACCATAATATCAGAAGGACATTAATACAAAACTATAAGAGTACTGCATACCCCTAACAGCTAGAATCTTCATTGACAGCTGTTACGTTATGCGCAAATGCGGCAAATGTCTACGCATTAGTATGCACCTATCGATGTTTATAATAATATTATAATAGTCAAAAGCTGAAATAAGTGCCACCTAAACATTGATAGTAACATATAATGTTGAACAGAAAACGCCTTAATTTGCATAAAGAGAATTGTTTTGTACACAAAACGGTGAACGTCGATGAGATTTGTTTGACTTGAAAAAAAAGAACAGGTTAGAAGCTTGTCTCGTGTGTCCACCTTCATACACGCCAAGCAAACATATTGTTTATGTGTTCAGTGCGTGCAACAGCCGAGATATAGTTCTCGCCACCGAGTGAACGCCGGCCGACGTTCGACGCGGCTGATCCAATGAGGACGAGACGACAACTTCACCTTCGTCCTCTGTGGGCTTGGAATCGCCGTGAGGCATCTCGTTAATGCATCGAGGAAGGAATATGTTGAGTTATTTAGGATTTACCCCAACAGTCCCTAGGGCAGTAGGACCGCTGACCCTCAGCGGTATGGTTTATTATTTATTCTCAACAAGCATCGTTTAAAGAAAATTCACTGGGATCGGTGGAAGAATACTATCTAGCTCTGCTTAGACTTTGCTTCTACTTAGGAGAACGAGAGGGGTCACTTCTTTTGTTATTTTGTGTTTGTTGTCAACAGGAACTGTCACAGCTGACGATGATGAATCAGATGCAACTGTGTGGGCAAACGAGGAAGATTGACTGTTCTCTTTTGGTGAACGCCTGATCAGGTTTGCAAGCAGAGAAAGTTGCGAATTTACCGAAGAAAGTTCATGGCTTTGCTGAAGCACAAGATATTCATGAGGTCAGCGCCTTGAATGCGCCTTGAACAGTGGCATTACTGCCAGCAGGGGTTGTCAGTCTGCAGTTCGTACAGACTTGCGATAGCACTGTAGACAAGGCGGGAGGTAGACAAGCGGTGTGAAAGATCGATCCGCAGCCGAGTGAACAGCAGAAAAATGCAGTGTCTTCACCGACCTAGCAGATAGAAAAACAGTTGAACATGGTTTGTACGCCTGGGTAAGAAGCCCAGCTGAGCCCGGTGGCGTGGTGCATTCGCATGCGGCTCGGGGCCGGAGGAGACACATAGGTGCACGGGTTCGAGCTGTTGTGCAGTTCATTTTATGGTGTGCATCTTACGAAGTTAAGCGAAAGTAGTCCCGTGGATGTCAAATGTTGGCTAAGGGTCAGCCCGACAAAATGTTAGGTCTGGAGCCCAGGAAACACTATTATGTTTGAACACGTATGCCCATGGATGAATAAAAAACACTGGTCAAATACACAAAAAGCTGTTAAATACTGCAAGGCACAGGAATTCGTCATCGACAGCGGTGGGCGCTAAACTCTGAGTTTAAACTTGATATTGACGTTTTATCTATATGACATAATAACGCATTGAAGATGTGGGTTTGGACATGGTTGTCCGTAGACGGAAGGTTAACATACTTTAACATAAGGTGAAGCATTATGATCAATTGTCCATGCGCGTCCTAAGCACATAGGTGTGCCGTGATGTCGAGGACGTCGGGTCATAGGCACGGTCATGAAGAATATATCATATATATCATGACAAATTTAACTAAGAAACCCTTAAGTGACTTTTGTTTACGGTACAGTACCACGATCAAGCAAAGCACGCATATTAAAAACATAGCATGCATTTAAAATATTTCCTTTTCTTCAGGGTCACGATAACCTTTTAACATCCAGAAAACATTCGTATCTTCGCAACATGAGGCGTATCAAGCCGTCATTAATTTCGTATTGTTACGACCAACAAGCCACACTGCCCAATTTGGCCCGCGGTTCAAATGGTATCTTCGGGTTAACCTAACGTAAACCAATTGAAGCACACAAGTCATTGTAAGCACTGTATGTGCGTTATTTTCGTTATTATACATATACTCATAGCATTATTATCTTAGTGTTAAATATCATTGCAATTTCGTATTTTGTTAGATCTAGTTATATATTAACTATGGTTTCAGCAGAATGCTCATGAAGGGTGCATCTTATGTTACAGCCAACTAGAAATGCTGCAAAGTAAACAGCTAACATTTCTTTCTGCAAGATATAACTCGGTATATATAATGTTTTTAATTGCAGAATATATATAAATAGCATGATTTGTGCATAATTAGATGAGAGAAAGGACTCATGTTCTAATGCTTCGCACTTAACATTCAGCTGGCCTAGCTAGGATGAGGTTTCCCTACGACGAGTGACGTCATTTTGGAAATTATGTTGAGATTTTTTTTCTAATTGTTTAAGATTCTTTCATGATGGCTTTCCGAACACAGCACCATTAACGTATGTTTGAACTTACATTAATTAAAACAATGAGTACTCATCGAATCGACTCCAAGCCTAGAGCGTTATCGAATTAGGTTCCATGCCACGCCTCACTTTGTGAACACACTTTCATTTTCGGATACGATGAGCAACAAAGAAGCCGGAACAGCGATTTTCAACGTAGCTCTATTAAAAAATAAATGGATGATACAAAGAACACGTTCCCGGCATCTTTCTATATGTCATGTTAGAATTGAGCGCATGACATTGCAGTCCCAGGCCACCTCTTTTAACAACCGTCGACCTTTCTAAAGTATGCCTCATTTATTATTTTAAATGATATATAAATAAGAACGGTTTGCGCGTAATTGCATGATTGAACACAAACGACTCATGCTCGATTGTTTCACAACTTACAGTCAGATCCGCTGACTCCGCTAGGATGACGTGCTTCGACGCGACGAGGAGAGCCATTTTAGTCGATATGTCGGGTTATTATTTTCTAAGTCCTTGAGGCCCTTATTGCTTTCCGAGCACGGCGCCATTGATGAGGTCCCTTAGGAAATCTAGCAACCAAATGAATGAATACCCACCGAGTAATGATGTATTGGACTCTAGGCCTAGAGCGTTGTCGGACTTAGTCCTATTCTACAGTGATACAAATTCTGGCTTTAATGTAAATATCTCTCCCATGTTTGGATATGGTGGGCAACAATGAGACAAAAATGGCGATTTTTTTTAACGTAGTCTTATTAAAAAGAAGAATTAGCATAACGTGTTACACGTTCTTGGCATTTACGCATATATTGGAATCAAATCCACAAATCATAACATCTGAGTTGCAGGTCTTTGCTTTTAACACTGTCCCGTATGCCTCTCGCTTAGCGCACTATTTTGCGAATCCTTAAAAATATTCTCCTTGGCGCCTTGAGCGCGCTTGCACGCGACTTTAATTCTAGACCATCCTCCGTCTTGTACATGGTTTGAACTTACCGTGAGGCACAACGCTGGCTGACGGCGTGGTCTAGGGGACGAGTGCGCTAGCCATGGTTGTCATCTACCGGGATGTCGCCGGTTTGATCCCCATTGTTGATTGATTCTTCTATGTACGATGGATGGCGTAGATATTGTCGTACAATATATGCCAACGTCATTGGTATTTGGACGTTTCCATCATGAAAGAAATTGCACGATGTCACGTTATTTATAATAGCTTGTTTATCCCAGCTCGATATTTCACTTACTCCATTTTTATTGCAATATCTACTATTGTTTGTTGTCCAATCGGTTTAATACCATTGGATGTCCTAAAATTTGCAAGACAAATTTAACATCTTCTTAAAACGGTTTAAAATGTATTTAGATCATTTACCTGTAAATAGAACTTCGAGGCCGGCTCGATTTGACTAGAAAGGCAGAAGCAGACGTCCCTTAGCCGTGAACAATGGACCAATTATCGACGCAGCGTTTCCGCGTGGAATTTTAACCGATATCCTCTGTAGCAAAAGCTGCCATGCTCTCCTATTGCCGGTTGACGCGACTCTGAATCCCAGCTCCGCCAGAAAGCTTCTTGTAATTTTTCCCATTGGGCGCAATGTCTCGAAGGCGATTGGTTGAACGATAAAGTTTTCTCGAGTTCACGATATCTTTCCAACTTGCGGTCTTCAGATCTCCCGGCTGTATGGCGAGCATACGGAGCAGCCAACGTGCAAGACACGGTGACGTCGTACACGAGGCAGCGACCTTCACTCCATGCAACTAGAGTCAGGCCGTCCGGACGCTGTTGACTGTTGGCTGACAGACCGCCTGGCTCTTTGACTGCAGGTATTTGGGCTGACTGCATTGCCCGGTGTATTACGTTGCTCAAAGCCGAATGCCTTGAAAACCTAGCGGCACTCCTCGTGCAAGCTTACCCGTAGACACCGGTAGGTCGCATCTTGTACAGTTAGGTGCGAAGCAGACTAATTCCCCCAAACGAAGGCCGGAGACGATGCGGAGTGTGGTATTATCCAGCATCGTCCCCAGCTACGGTGAGGGAATGGCCTAAAGCCATTATCGCCGCTTATCGGATCGATTGCGGCTCTCAGTCGCGCCTGCTTTTTATGTTTGTTCGCCTAGATCACACATGCTGGATCGATTTAACTAATGGCAAGTTCAATGCCGATTGTAAAATGCGTTCAAGCAGTGGACCCCACGTTTCTACATAGTAGCGGCAAGTTTGTTCCATTTAGGCGACAAAGCTAGTGTAGGCATCTGGTGTTGCGATCCCTGACACCAAAGTCTCGGTGTGCGTATTCCTCCTGCGGTCGTTGGGAGAGAAGCTTGTAACCACAAGGTTTGCATAAGTTGAACGTTTAGAATACCTTTAAGGGTACTTTGTCAAACGATTGAAGCAGGTCCGGTTCAGCATCGTCTTGTGAGCAACGCAAGAGTACATCAGCCTCGGAGTTAAAAAGCTTGCGCAAAGCAGGTAGAGGGCTGGATAAGCGTCCAAGTGTCGCAGTCGGGTGCACCAGCGAACAAGGTCAAAGCCTTTTTTAGTTAATCATAGGCCAATAGAGTTGTCGAGAATTGGCACTTCTAGAAGCTCGAATTCGTAATCAGGAATCAACCTGGCAGCTAGCAGAAGATTGTTTACCATTTAAAGCATGAAGCCGCGATTAAGTTTCTCTTAAAAAGGGAAGAAAATTTTGCACTTGACGTCGTTCAACTTGAGTCCTGAGACCGCCTCGAACTTCTTTACCTAGGCAATGTCTTCCTGGACCGCCGGTACGTCTCCGAAGAGAGTGGCGTCGTCCAAAAACCAAGGTTGATGTTCGGAAAAAGGCGTGCTTTAAGCTCATGGATAGCAATGCAAAGAAGAGCGGGGCTACAGGGGTCACCTTCTTGAACTCCAGAGCATGGCTCGATAAACTCTCCTTGCCAAACTAACTTGCTTGGAAGCCTGTACATCTAGTATGCCAGCGGGTAAAGTCGGGGAAGATAGGAGAGCACAGCGTTAAGCAGGTGGTCTCACATGAACGTGTTATAGGCGTTTTTAAAATCTAGATTGACAAGCGCCTTGGATGAGATTGACAAGCGCCTTGGATGGGGCACATGAGATAGTATGCAGAATACTGCAGTTGGAATTACAGTAGTCTTTTATATGAATCTTTGCTTTCCGTTAAAACGACCTCATTGGCCAGAGTTGCTAGCTCGAATAGTTAGCGAATACCCTGGGGTAAACAGGAAATCACCTTAGACGCGCTTGATTTTAGACGCCACGAGGATAACGTCATGCAGTGACACCTGTGCCGATGTGCTTGCAGCAGAATTTGCATGGACTGCATCCCTCGTGGAAAGACTCGGACCGTTGCAACTGCTGACAGGAGGAACGCCCAGCTGCGGATGCCTTGTTGTAACATCATTGCGATGCCGCGGGAGACTTCAGTGCGATGTCGCACGCGACAACAGGAGAGGTCGCTGTCATCGCGGGATCAGTTTTGGACAGCTACAGCAGACAGCAGAGCGTCTTTAAGCTGATCGCGCAGGCCAGCAGTGGTATTGTTCGGGGACTCGATAGCGTGGCCAACAAAAGTCTCCCCTCCTGTCTTTTGGGGTTGCTTTACTGGCTGTATGTGGGACCTTAACCCCGTTGTGAAAATCGCAGAAAAAACCGTTTAGGTAACGAGGGTGATGGCTAAACCTTAACCCCGTTTTGGACAACCACAGAAAAATACCGTTTAGAAAAAAATGACAATGGCTGTATGTCTTTCAAGGGTAAGCAGGTTTTCACTGTGGGAGCAAAAGTGGTTTGCTGAATGAGTAGTGGGGCTGATCTTCTAAGCAGTTCCATTAGTAGAGGCGCTAATGGCACGATCCCCAGGTAGACTCGTGAGACCCCTTACGGAGACAGCTATTCGGAGGTTGAATACAGTCTTTACGGATGTGATTCATAGAGTCGCAACGGCGGCAACGTGGGCACGATCACGGACATTTCGGCCTGATGTGGTCTAGGCTAAAGCACCTGTAACAATGATGAGGCTCCCTGTAGAGCGCCACGCCGTAGGTTTTCAAACCGAGACAAACCTCAGCAGGCACTTTGATGCCCTCGAAAGTGAGAATAACACTGTCAGTCGGCATTACAATACCAGTCCTGGCGTTTCCGACCGCACCCGAATGACCTCAATCACCCCCAGAGTCTGCAGTTCGTTGGCAATAAAGTCCTCACCTCCGTATGTGCGCCACAAGTTATACCCTTCACAGGAGATAATTGGCGAATCGTGTGTGAAGTAGGGCATCTCAATTTACCCTTTAATGTGCTGGGCTATATCAATGCACACTTAATAATTTTTTCTCAAAGTGTTTGTCGTCGGCTGAAAAGAGAACTGCTTTAGTGCGCTATTTGGTGACAACATTAGGAGCAGTCATCTTCGGAGCTGGCTTCAAACCAGCGCCAACCTCAATCCAATCCTCAGTATCGCCACCGTTCAGAGCATCACCATCCCCCGCTACTTGATTATCATCCAGTGAAACAGCTTATCCCGCGCAGCCAGGTGGCACTTTCTGCCCCGAAACGTCCGCGGCTGCTCTCGTCACTAGATTTGCAGACGATGGTCGCAACATCGTCCGTTGCCTGGCCTTTGGCGCTACACCCAGCAACTGTTTTTAAGAATGTTTATTTTTATTCATACATTATGCACAACATATTTTTTATATATAATCAGATAGGACGCGGTAAACCGCTGCCTGAGAGCAACGACCCTAGCACCGCAAACCGCAACTCCACGTTGCACTTCAGTTGATATTCTCTGCAGCAGAAATTTTTCTGCCCTCTTCTCATTCTTCTCACTTGCCGCTCTTTTCCCAATTTCTGTCAGAATTGGGAAAAAAGCGGCAACCAGCAACATCACTGGCGCCGGTTGTAGCAGCACCTGGAGTTGACAGCGCCGTGGCAATGTCAACGTCTCTCGCCTCCTTCGACGGTTACTGCTGCCGAGGCGAGCTGGTCGCCTTGTTTTGTTTTGTTGTTTTTTTGTCGCCTTGTCGTTTGTTTGTTCTTCTTCATGCTGCATCTCTTTCTACCTGATGACGGAGAGCCGCCAACGTTTCAAACACACCTGAGTGGCGGATCGCTGTCGTCTTCGTGCCTGCTATAGGCTTCCCAGTCGGTGGGTCTCCTTTAGGCGAGTGCACAACACCCGTAACGGGTCAATCTACAGCGCCAAAGATGTACCAGGCGAACAAAATGAACTACACCAATTCACAGCGCCAGGTAGGGTCTAGAAGGCACTAAAATACATCAATAAAACAGAGAGCTACGATGACACTCTTTACCGCTCGAATCTATTCATTCAAAAAAAGGATCGAATCGAACAAAAAATCTAACATTGTATGACTCGTTTGACTTTCTTATCCAAAGATTCGTCCATATGATCTAAAATATACGTAAAAAACGTTGTAGTAATGATAGAATAACGAAAAACATGTTCTTGTTGGTCATCTGTTTACTCCTTACACATTTCAATCGTTGTACTTATTCACAATAGTAACAACTATCCAAATATTGTACATATATTTAAAATAAACAGTATATGATTACAATTTTTATATACTTTCAATAATTATTGTTACTAGTATTGTTACACTTGCATTTCGCACGCTCAATAAGTATTGAAACATTTTTACACCTTGGGAATAGCGACAACTCTTTGAACGGGCCCCCATACATTCCAGTATGGCAGCGGCCAGACATACAAGTCGATGGCTTCAGGTAAGTCACCTTTACTGTTCCACCCGAACATCAGAAAGGCCCAAAGCAGTAATCGTAAACACATAGCCCAGGCTAGAACAATGCTAAATTGCAGCGTATTCTATCTATCGCTATGAATGGGTAACATTATTCCTCTGTCGTCTTCATGTGTACACGCTCACATATAGCTTACTTGCTTTTGCGTATACGATTCCATTGCATATCCATAATTTACTGCGGCATTTAGGCACTATAACGGTATCATCCACATTATACATGTTGGCATGGCTCCTGCATCGCAGTAGTTTTGTTAGTGAGTAAAATCTATTATGACATTTAGGCCATAACATACGCACGCTGAATTACTTATTATAATTAGCGCTGCAGATCAATGAGGAGACCGACTGCGGTGGATTTGACTTCAAACTAACTGCCGAGTAAGGGTGCCAGTTTAGTGGCGAATAACACCCCGCGCAAGAAGCGGGCCTACCCATCCTGCTCTAAACAAATACGTATATATGTTTAAAAAAAGTGCTTACTGAATATTCACTTTAACGAGTCGACGACCACATGACGAAATATTGTACTAAGTGCTTAATGGACCGCTGTCAATTTAAGAGCCAGTTACTATGACTAGTCTCGCTATGACAATGTCGACGATGAGGTGTACATGTCAAAAGACGACAAAAGTTATACTTTCAGCTCTTCTACTTCAATACGTAGACATCTATTGATTCATTGCTTCTGCCGCTTTTACAATCCTTTTCGAATCCAGAACCCTTAGTTCGATTAGCATCGTATCCAAACTATGGAAGCCAATAACGTTGAAACTACGAAGTTGCGCCATCACGCACAAACTCGAATAGTATTTTAAGTTAATCTCAACTTTAGATTAGACACTGACGCCCGATTAACAGATGTGGACACACTATAACGTGCATGTGACGCAGAAGCGATCGGCGCAGGAATGTTCGTCTACCTCTCGGCTTAAAAACAACCAGTACGACTGGCAGTAACAATTATTGGCGCTGTCAACTAGACAACACCTTCTAACAAAGGCTTCTTTTGAGCGCAGTTTTGACGTAGAGGTTTCACGTGTTTGTGCAACTCTTTTACATTTTACCAGACCCACACAATCGCGAGTTAATAGCGCAATGAGAACTCTAGTTTATAACTAGCCGTACTTAAGGGTCTTATTTGTCCAGATTTTCAGCCTAACCTATAAACTCTGTCTCAATCCTATTGGGGGGGGGGGGGTTACGGAAATTGCAGTAACCCCACCCCCCGCTGGCTCGAGAAATGAATCGACGCGTAACGCCAGCAAAGTCCGATGTATGTGTGTCGTCTACATGAGACTGCAATTCGGGGTCGTTGACTCCACGGGTAGTTAGCTGAATAGCTTGGAACCGCTGAAATCGATTGCAGACGGGCAGTTGTTGCAGGAAACCAACTCGCAATTTTGGATTGGATCGCTGAGGATATGATTACAACGGCGGCACAACAGCTGTGGTGCGCTGAATGAAGGACGAGAAGCGCATAAACTATGACAGTGCCCTGCTTTGAGTTTTGTGGCTGGAAACCTGTAGTTTGTGGCAATTCACAAGCAGATTTGTCTGTCGCAATAACATATAATACCAATTGCACAACTATGATAACAATCAAGCAATCATTCAAACACACAAAAGTGTAATATTAACTGATGACTAAAAAATGAGGTTAGCAAAGAACATTCAAGCGTGCATGTATACATGTATATTAATGTGAAAATATGTCTTTTAATTGTTTCTTCATAAGAACATGCACTCAGCATTGTAATAGGCTGCGATCGATTGAATTTCTGTAGTTAGCCAATTTAGCCACTAGCCAAACAAACAGCCCACTGACGAGCTTCTAGCCAATCACATTTTTAAGATGTATAGAATATTGTGATATTGAGGTATTTACTTTATTTTAAAAGCATTGATTTAGCCGTCTGTTTGAGTTGGCGTACAGCAGTCAAGTTACACTGTCCAAAGTAGGAGTCCAGAGACGAAACGCTTTTCGCAATCCTCTAAACAAAACATCTGACCCGGCACCCAGAGCACGTAGTACTACTAGTGACGTGATATGACGTCGCTTAAAGAATCAAGACCGTGTGCCAATTCGCTATTTTTTTGGGACCGTCTTCTCCGGACGGATAATTTATTTAAATTAAGTAATTCTTCATTGAGCCTGAAATTTCCATAATTACACATTGTAAACAATTATAACAATTAAGGGCATGTTGCAGAAAAGGCTATCGTCCGTGCGTGCCTATATATACATATTGCTTTTGGGATTAAGTATATGCATGGTAATTTAACTGTGTTTCATTGCAGAATATAAAAAGCTCGTTCCCGCCGTTTTACACTCAGTTTGCACGGCCCAGAAGATATAAGTAAGCCTACGAGTTTAGAACACGCCAGGCTTAGCAAATCATTTAATAATTTATGTATTTATTAAATATATTTTGTTTGGGTATTTTAATTAAAAAATAATTAATTTCACTAACATAATTCATATCGTTTTCTTTCTGCATCATAACGTCTGTTCAAAAAGCGCACTCAACATACCGTAAGTAATATCATTTAAGCTTTAAAATTGAACGAATTAGTGCCTAAAACACTACAAACGTCCGTTTGTTATCCAAACTTTTGGTTGGTATAAAATTCGCCTAAACCTCGCGATTCTTCCCGGTGGGTAAGGTGCCAACATATTGGAAGCACACCCATTCGCACACGATTTACCATATTAATTGCAGTTTCGCATGTATATTGACCCGCAGACACCAATCAATTTTGGTTCGACACGGAATGCCGAACAGCCAAGCAAACACTCCCTGAAAGAGGCGTGGCTGTTAAGTAGAATTCGTACGACCTTCGTAACTAGAATGCATTGAAGAAGCGCATTATCTAGGCAGCTCAAAACAAACAAGAAATACCAATACCAACTCAACTGGGAAAGGATCATCATTACTCGCAGCGTATAAAGGGCCATTGTGACGCCGCTCACCCGTCTCTTCAAGGCACACCTAAGAGATGCGGCTCCACCAGCTGCTGGGGCACCTCGGAAGACACCAAGCATACTTTCTGCTCCGGCGCGAAATGGAAATCAGCAAAAAGTCTTGCACGTATTGCGGAACTCACCTGCTTTTCTTCTGCCGGCAGAAACATTGGATCTCGACGACCAGGTTAGGAGAACCTTGGGAAGCTTGACGCTCGAGGCCAAGGCATAGACGCCGGCAAGCTTAGCCGTCAGGCTGCATTGAATGGGCATTTGCTCGGCTGCGGACCTTGCGTTGCCCGCCGTCCTTGCATTGTCACATAACTGCGCCTCCGCAGTGGCCGCTCCTGCCGGCGAACTTATCGGCCACCAACAAGACCCCGTACTTCTGAGCAACAGGTCAGGCTCCTTAGACTACTCACTTAACCATTGGTCCGGGCTGCCGGTTAGATGTGGACGACATTCGACTGAGAGCGATTTCATCCGAGGCTGCCGGAGCGTGGCTCGACGTGTTTCCGTCCGAGCTCGTCGACAGTAAGCTGCCCGACAATCAGTTCCGCGCCGCCAGTGGCCTCACACTTGCTGCCATTACCATGTTTGAAAGAGCGGAATGATCATGCGGAGAAAGGGCTCAGTTGCACTAAGCTTGCCGGGCTCACGCAGGATCGCCACAGCGCCATTAATGACATCCTGCAGCGCGCTTTCTGAGAAGCCGGCTACCGCATTACACTGGAGCCCGTGGTGGCTTAAAGCAGGATGACAGCCGTAGAGCCCTGCAGGGACTGGGACCATAATCGGCCGCTGGCAATGTACATATTAATTGAATTTTGTTTATTTAATTCCATTTGAGCACACTATACACATCATAAGGTTTTCTTCATCATCTTCTTTTTCTCCCTCACGCTTCCGACGAGAGAAGTACTGCAACGATTGTTGCTCCAGTGCTGTGCATTCCACTGCATGGTACTTGGCACACCTCTGCAGGTAGAACCGGCAGATGCACAACTCAAACTTTTCGTGAAAAGCGGCGTTTGAGCATCACAGCTAGTGATAACCATGTACTACGTACCTGGTGTATATGTGGCGACTGTCACATGCAAGACCAGACCAGAAGGGCAAGGCATCGAATACGCTCAAACTTCCGACCTCACCTCTGGCCTGTTCGTTTAGCTTCCCAGTCCAAAATAAAACATTCGTAAGGTACTGTGCGCGGCATCTTAAGCCTTAGTCAAATTGTTTGGGTAGCTGATAGACAGCCTGACTTGAGACACACAAAGCGGTCATCTGGTGAAATCCCCGCATATCATTGATATGCAGTTCGCCTTGCTGGAATGTCTTCGTGCGAATTACAATGTCAACCAACTTAAACATGCCATAACGTACGAGATTCATTATCCCCTTGATTTCCTCACAATTCTAGAGAAGCACTCGTAAAGGTACTCTTGCCACTTGATACCTGTACATATTAATGCTTATAAATCCTTGTTTAAAAAAATATTCTTTTTTCAGTACTATATAAATTTAGTAAATTTAGTGTAAGTGCATACAAAGAAGAACTTAAAAAGCAATGTTTTAAGTCTATTTGAGATTTTTACCGATGAACCAACGTTTACGACGAGCGCTTGGAAAAGGCGTTCGTTCTCCACCGATCGTTCACCTGTCGAGTGAATTGACATAGATTTTACTACTTATACAATATAACTGCTTTACTATTGACGATTGTGTGTACATTACGTAGCGGCATGAATATTGAGCGATAGCGTCATTTAATGTGAATACTTCGATCAGTCTTCAATCGGAGAGAGTAACAACTAAATTGTATACCTAAATTCTACAATTATACACCCATGCTTATCAGGAAATAATAAGTAAGTATGCGTGTACAGTTTCCGTTCAAACAATTAATATTAAGCGCTCGAATAATGAAATTCAAGGCTTACAAGTTTACCCGTTCAATTCTGGAACTAATCATCCGTTCAATCCTGAATCTTCATGTACTGTTCTAGCATATATATATAACTCACAGACGACGTCATTCACCGATTATGTCTCCTTCCTCTGGCTGTAGCCATGCTGCTTAAACCTAATCAAAGCTGCCAATGGATACGCGAAACAGGCTGGCGAGCTGAGTAAATCGGCGGCGCTCGACTGCATCAGGCACGTTATCCATGCTCTCTGAGCCTTCCGGCCGAGTCTTTTCTCGCAGCCATCGATGCTAAGTAGAATCGAGACGAGGAGGACAACGTGCCGTCTCGTTACATGCTGGTGTCATTATAAACGGAGTCGTCGATCGTTCGTCTGTAACGAGCGCTGTTTGGCCCTCGAAGTGAGCGGACGCATTTGTGTGATACTTCCACTTATGAGTAATCTGACCCTTAATGAGGACAAGCGGAGGACAAGCTCTTCCGAAAGAAGGCGCTAACGAATCTCACAGATTTTTTTTCTACACGACGCTAAGTAACGACCGACAAGCGCTTAGGGCCATCCTTGATAGATATATGCAAAACATGTTCGCATTGACCTCCGTCTATCCAAGGAATGCTCACATTTACTGGTCCTCTGGCGAAAAAAAGACATGTGGATTAGCCGCCTATAGGCATGTATAAGATGAACGTACTATATCCAGCAGTAGCATATTCTATCTTCTGCTTTATATATATATATATATATATATATTTTTTTTTTTTTTTTTATATACATACTGGGTGCGCCTGTGAAATCAAGATAAACCGTTGCCTCTAGTAAAATCGTAACATTTTTGCTATTAGGGCACCTAGTTTGAACTCGTCGTGTTCAGCAACTCCTCTATTGCGTATTACTATTATTTAATGAGAACACCGTTTGTTTAAATAAACGCTTCAATCTTAGGCAGAAACTCGCGTAGACCCGTTGAACCGTGTCCCGGGAAAATTGCTCAAATGCTAACTAAATAGTAGCAGGCAGTGATGAACTGTTAGGGTGTGGCAATTTGTTAGACCCTCGCTCAACTAAGCGACATACAATTAAATCCAAGTGATTTAAATCTGGACTGCTTGATGACCAAAAGTTTTTCACCCAAAATATGGCCAAATTGTCGTTTAACCAGTTGGTCATTAGAAAGTGTTGCCTTAAGCTCCCCCCGCTGCGGAATGCATTCGAGAACTTAGAAAGAAACAAAAATCTGTAAAAATAAAAAATAATGTCTGTAGATCGCAAATATAGTTTTATATACTCCACCCTTCTATTTTGAAATAACGCTTAGCCTAAGCACAGGCTGGGCTATAATCCGTATCAAAAACAGAAAACGATTCAAATGGAAACGTGTTGTAAAGCTAGCAACGGGATCCATATTTTTGCTAAACTGATGCAGTCAGTACGGAAGCTCGCCCAAGAGAATGGCCGTGGCTCGTGTCATAACTGCCAAAACATGTACGTATTTATTAAAGCTTCAACCCAAATCTGCAATTTTTAGGAATATCTTTTTAAAAGGGTATATGTCGGGCTGGTACGCAGCTGGTTTCAAGCTTAGAACTCGCGACGAACAGTGCCAGTATCGCCGGTCATCTCCTCTACTCCGTCTTGTTGATGACAATACAACAACTATAGCATTTATCGTCCAACTTTACGTTACAAATTATTGAATGGGTTATCTTCGATATATTAAATGGTATACTTAGTCTGAAGTTGACTATTGATGCAAGGAAACAACGAATGCTTAGTTAGGGCCAATGGCAGAACCCGCAAACTTAAGCTGCGGGCAGAGCTAAGACTTTACATAACATTGATGGGTGGAATGCTAATAGCGCAAAATTTGAAAGTCTGCTTGACATGGTTGTGCTTATACAGTTTCCGTTCCGCGAATAGGGCCAGTTAAATGGTTTGACAATTTATTTGCAAAACAAATGTATATATATATATATATATAGAAAATATTGTGATGATTTATTAATCATTTACAATACGTTTGCACACTCGGCAGTGCTCGCCTTAATAAAAATTGTGATTAAAAAGGTGTCACGTGAGGTTAAGAATCAGCTGTCCGCGCCCCTGCATGATGGTAGCCCCGCTCTTATGGACCCGGTGCAAGCGGTATATCCTCAAGGTTCCTTGCAATGTTAAGACGGTAAGGTCCACAGGATTCCCGTGACGCCGAGCCCCAAGTGCGTACTCGCAGACTCGAAGTCCCATACACCACTCATAGTTATAGTGATGGATTCGACTTTGCGAGGTTTTTGCGGGTCGGGGAGCGCCGCTCATATTTGGCGATCTTGTCCTGCCGCGCTTTTGCGAGGGTCCCTGTTTGGGCCGCAAACCTCGGCATCTAACCCCCAGACCTCGGTAGGTGTTGTTATAACGAGATCGGGCTTTAGACCCGGTGCGCCCGGTCGACGGAATACTTGCTCACGAACCACCTTATGACCCCTCTCGCGGAGAAGACGTGCCACGCGATCACTGACGTTGTCATGTCTCTTAATAGTTTGTTTGTATGTTGTATCGCACATCTGAGCGACATGAGCCAACGTCTCAGGTGCATGACATCCGTGCCTACAACGTTTGTTGTAGCCCGGGCGTCCCCTGGCCAATCTGGCACGCGTTGGTAGTGCGTTCTTCCTGAGCTTTAGTAGGTTTAAATACACCTTACCAGATAGGTAGGGCATACCCTTAATCCAGTAATGTGCAAAGGGCGTTTTGTGTGATTTTTCAAAATGCGCCCCATTGAACGTGCTGTGTAGTTGTTAAGACCAGTAATCGGTCTCTTGTGTAGCGGTATATTTATATATATATGTATATATATATGTATATATATGTATATATATATGTATATATATATATATATGTATATATATGTATATATATATATATATATATATATATATACAGGGTCATTCAGGGAGTATTGTACTTCTTTCGAGGTTTGATAGAACGCGGCAAGAAAATATTTTTTTCCTATGGAGGGAAGACGCGGAAACGTCTTGTTTAGGAGTGAGGATGAAATTTATAAAAGTCGTTATTCTGCCCTTTTTTTTCCTACATAGTTGGGCGAAATCTACGTTTGCGGGAGAACCTTCAACGCATGAAGGAACCGATTACACCGGCGTGTTCGGATGAAAATTCTGCACAACGGAAGACACTTCACTAGCTTGCGTAGCAAAAAGCCAATACACAGGTTGAGAAAGTCATAAAGTCGATATGTTGTTATGTCTTACATTAACGCTTTTTCGTGATAAATCGTAAAATGTTTCCATTACGATTAAAACTGTATGTCCAAAAGACAACTTTCACGCAATGGCAAATATAATGCCCACCACTTTCGTACCAAAGTGATGATGCTGCGTTACGTAGTTGTCAAGTCACTAAGCTTTTTCGATAGCCATATCGAAAGCGAAGGCATGCATATTTCCATAGGGCGTATGAAAAAGTTAGGTACATATTTTGAGGTTTGGTAAAACTCAGCAAGAGAATAATTTTTCCTAGTGGAAGGAGGGGGCGGAGACGTCTTGGCCAATTTTTACGGTTCTGAACGTTCTCCCGCAAACGTAGATTTCGCACAACTATGTAGGAGAAAAAAAGGCAGAAAAACTACTTTTATAAACTTCACTCTCTCTACTAAACAAGACGTTTTCGCGTCTTCCCTCCATAGGGAAAACTTATTTTCTTGCCGAGTTCTATCAAACCTCGAAAGAAGTACAATACTCCCTGAATGACCCTGTATATATATATATATATATATATATATATACGAAGTGCCAACGGGCAGATGATCATTATGTTCACATGCCTTAACAGATACAACTGGGATAGTTTCTGTAAGCAGCAAACGTTGTTAGTCCTGCCTCTACAGTAAAGCACGTAGTTTTGGGGAGAATAGCTGTCTTAGTACAAGAATAATAGCAGCTCATTTGGCAGACATGTATTGCAGATTTTGTGCAAGCCTTCAACTGGCTGCAAATAAATTGCAGTGAAGTAAGAGATATTTTCTAAACAATGCAATAGAAAGCATAGACGACCAGAGGCAACAACTTGGAACAGTCGCTGTACCGAGCTGCACAATTAGATGTCAGACCCAGAGAGGGAAAGAACGGAATCACAAAAGCCATGCTATCGTTTCGTATGAGCCGTGCTTCATTTAAACTTAACATTATTACCCTGGAGAATCGGCTTCGTCGTAGTTACTCGTCTTTCCAATATCGTCCTGGAATCATTACGAGTACTTTTCAAATAATTTCCTTGAACAATACGCCCGTTGTCCCCCACGGGTCGTCGCTGGTTGGAGATGACACTGATATCGGCTGACTAATTGTCTTGCGAGTCCTAGGTACTAACAAACGTCTCATATATATATATATATATATATATATATATATATATATATATATATATATATAGGGAGGTATGAAACAAAACTGTGGGTAGAATTTAAGTCTTTATACACAAGTAATCACCACAGGGCTGAGCACAACTAATACATTGTTTCACGAGCCCAAGGATTCCCTGTTCCCTTAACTCATGCAGCTGTGACAAGAGCCACTCTTTCCCTACGTTCTTCAATACATCGTCCGGATCAAATTGACGAAAGTCGCAGGGCGACAGGTCCGGGATGTAGGGCGTATGCCTAGGCTGCGTTCACTTAAAGTTGACCGGTATACTTTGTGTCGACTTGGAGAGGCGCGGACGAGTGTTATTGTAGAATGAAATCACTCCTTCTATAAGCAGGCCAGACTGTTTGTTATTGATGTAGCTGCGTAGGTTAGGGAGCGTCTAACAGAACACGTCAGTGTTCATACTTATTTCATGTTGTATGGGTAGAATACCTTTTGCAGTCAGAAATTTGATAACACTTCGCTGCTTTCCAATCTTCGAATTTTGCAATAGGAATGCCTTGATGTTCTCACACGCACTGGCGCGCTAATTGGACGGGACACACAACTGCTTGCTGCTCGATTTCAAGACGCCCAGGCGCCCGCGCATGCGCACAATGACGCCGGAGTCTCCATTCGCGTTTCTAGGTGTTCAACCCGTATACATGCATATATGAACGCTAAGGAAACCTAACTTCTCCGGGCTGGTTTTCAGCCAACATTTAACGCTCTTAGTTTTGCTTTTCGTAAGACGGACCCCATAAATTGTTCAACGGTGAGGATCGAACGCCTGCACCTATGTGTCTCCTCCGGTCGCACGACGCACGCAGATGCACCACGCCGCCGGGTTTGACACGCTAAAAGAACCTAAAGATGTTAAGTGTCTCTATGTATTCGGGAAGCACAACATAGGCATTGGATAACTAAAAAGACTAATTAGATAAATAGGATTCGCTAACAGTCTTTATCAGGGGCTCACTGCGGCATGTTCCTTTTAAGGTCACGCCTTCAGCTACGAAGTTAAACGCGCTCACTTATGAGGTTTTAATATGTTCACATAATCAAAGACCCTACATAAATTAAATGTGCTTACCTTAGATATACTTAGTATATTAATACTAAGTCTGAGGTTGACTACTAATACAAGGGAACCAATAATGCTTTCGATCTTATTGGGCAGATAGGCATACTGGACGCGATCGAATCAGCAGGACCTGCAATAGTGTCGTCCATGACTCGGGGTAACCATGATTTGATACGATAGTAATGGGCGCAATGCTTCTAGCGCGATTGTTTAAATGCGTCTAATGTCGTGCTTATACAATTTTCTTTTCGCGGATAAAGCAAGTTAAAATGGTTTGATGACTCCTTTGCGAGAGAAGCAATTAACACGTTTAGTCAATCAAGCTCCCTCCGTAGTTGATAAAGTCAGGTTTAGCTGTTAGCAGTCAGGGGCCGGCGCCTGATCACAGTTGAAACGCTTTCGGACGATGACAGAAAACGCAATAGCGCAGAATTGCAACTGGATGTTGACCCAGCTGCTCCTCAAACTTACGCCACCCAAGGATAATATGGACTCGTCAGTTCATCATGGCAAACACGTCACTCCGTTCTAAATGACACGTTTAGTCGGGAATTGAGATATGCCGGCTTCCCATGCGTATTGAAACTCACAGGTCTCTCCTGAGACGGTGGGAAAAACCCTGATGGAATTTGCTACCCCCCTCCCCCCAACATCGCCGCATGCTTGTTTGGGATGCAATGGTAACCGACTCATTAGCGCCTTTAATGGTCGGTGCAGGTGCGGACCAGGCGGGTTATACTTCCAGGCTATCAGAGGCTAACGAATGCAGGAGAAAACCAGGAATAAACTATCCGTACGTGTTTCTCTTTATCGGATAAGAATATACTGATGTTAAGGCCGATGCAGTATGTCCGAACCTTGTAATTTTATTAACTTATTTAAAGTGATATATATATATATATATATATATATATATATATATTTATGTGTAACCTAAATATACGTGTCACGCCGGGATTCAACCCGCGACTTCCATTGTTGGGGTTGCCAATCATCTCCTCCAATCGGTATCTTCAAAAAATAGAGGCCCGGCCTGTACATAGAAGCTCTAATGGTAGCTCGTTCGAAATGGAATGGAGAGTGTTCAACCAGAGAATGTCGAAGAGGGGTGACTCTGAGTTCGTGTACCCTGAATTAATAACTAATACCACTTTATAGGCTAACACTGACAGCTTTAAACGTGTCAGCTGATCAGAGAAGTCCGAGACTGGTGTACCACGAAGTCACACCCGCGCCACGACTCAGATCAGTTATGGTTGAAGAAATATTTCTTATGATTAACTATTATATAATAAAATAGTCTTTAGAATGTATTTGTGTCCCTGATCTGATCGGCTTAGTCCCGGTGCAAGACTATTTTAAAGAGTTCTTCTGTCAAATGAACTTTTAAGATTATAAAGTGTAATTAAATATATGCTCATAGGTGTACGGTCGGCATCTTTTGAATCAAAGGCTCTTCCGTCTTTCCGTTTTTCGGTTGTTTAGTATCGTAGTGAAGCACGTGAAACAATCCAGTTTCACTTAAATGTTGGTGTATGGGCAAAATATGCGAGGATTCGAGGCGCGTTTATCTGGGAAATATTGCTCGTACATCGGCAGCGCGGCACACGCGTTACAGTGACGGAAGGATTCAAGTGGGGGAGAATTTATAACGCTTGTAACGGTGGACAATTCCATGTTTGGCTTTATTAACATTGTTGCGTAACGTGATTTGCGACAGTATTATAAAGGTCTGCTATTGAACATAATAGCTTGAAAAGTAGCCGTCACACAATTTCGATTTCTTTGAGCTTTTCTCCACACGAACATTCCTATTTCCCTAGCCAGCGTTGGTCCCTGTTGGACTGACCAGAATATTCTGCCAAACACATCGTTGTATTCAGAATAAGTTATGTCTGATTTATTACCTACTTTGTACTCGCAAATTTTGAAAAGTGATATGTGGCCAGCCACATCGGCGCAATGTCTGTTCGCAATTTTATTGTCATGCATAAACAAGTTAGCTATTCCATTGTCTCCTCAATTGGAATTCCTCCATTTGGGACTCCATGTCAATTCAATTGAAAAAATATGCTTACTTTAAAGATTTATACGATCCTCTGACGAGCTGCAGTTTGCTTATTCTTGCCTTATCATTTTTTTAAATAAAATAGTTACTTCTGACACTCGCTTATTCCTTCTCAGACTACTTTACGTACACGCGTATTCATCTCTATATATACACATAGACCGATTATATGTACATGTAGTAAGATCATTAGTTGTGAAGCTAAATCATCGGGCTGAGTGTTGCCGCATTGAACGATATTTTCAGATACAAAAAGATAGATACAGGAGGCGACAATTTGTGGGTCATTGCATAAAACATAAGCATGCGGCAACGTGGTTGAGCAACAAGCCAGCCACGATTCGGTTTGTTCGGTTTCTCCGCAAGCGACAAGGAGGTTATTCGTCGCAAGCCCAAGTCGACCCAGAATGCAAATTCCGGCTTGTCGCCCCAACGGCAAAGGAAACCGGGCTGGCAACCCCATTGAGAGGCCCTTGGTTCCTCCGAAGACACCTCCGCCTGACTGCTAACCAGTTGGTCGACGGCCGTTGTGAACATTCAATCATTTTCTTTGACTCAGTCTGTCATTGGGCCGTTCCGACCCAGCGGCGGCTGTTGCTGCTGTTCGGGGGCTTCAGGTCGACCGGTGCTGTAGCCCGCTCCCCCTCGACACAAAACAGCTATCCTCCTGAGCGTCAGCGACCATGCTGCTGCCACAAGGACTGCTAGGCAAACCCTCGATATCCCAACATGCTCGCTTATCATGGCCGCTCTCAGCACCTCTGATACAAATAAGCCTAATACAGAGGCAAAAAACGGAGTCCACCGTTGACTACGCACTGGCCAACCAGAGAGAGGAAACTGGAAGCTGTAAACATGTATATTGACAAAGATAATAACACAATGTGGGAAGCAATTGCAATTTAGTCACTCAAAACAGGCAACGAAAACTAAGCACGCGTTGTATAAAAAGGGAAAGAAGTACAAAGTTGCCAAAATAATTTTCATTTTCATTTATTTAAAATGCGCCCTGTTTTGGTATGTAAATACGAATAGTTGCCAAAATAATAAACAAGAGAAAGTTTGTAAAAAGGCTAGAACAGTGGAAGGAAACAGGGGTGACGAAGCAAATCTTAGATAGCTCGATAGTCAGTTTGTTACCAAGCCACACCATCGACTCATGGTAGGATGACGGAATAGAAGTTGGGAATTACGAAGATCCCTGTCCAGACAACATAGAAAGGCGCTGCACTGAAACGACATAGAGCACGCGAATAAGCTCTGAAGGGAATACATATAAGTAAAAAGAAAACTCAGCGAGGATATAGAATAGAATAGAATAGAAAACGCCTTTATTTACCGAATAAAGGGTAAGAAGGAAAGCTAGGTGGGCCAACGTCATTCCATATAGCCAACGTCATTAGACTAACCAAACTCAAACATTAAAACAACGTAACAAACGATGGCGCAGGATTGAGGATGATACGTTTTCGTACGTAAAATATTTTCTGCCATCCTTAGGAACTATTGGAAAGTATCTATTGGGCCAAATCTAGAAAACAGTTGCAACGTTCCTTCGGCAAGCATGTCACTGTTTTTTCTGTACAATCAGGAGGTGGAACGATAGATGCTTGAATCGAATCAGGGTTTCAAAATAATATACGCAAGAGATGATAAGATTCAATCTCTCTAACAGTGTGCCCCGTTGTTTGTAAGTGACAAGGTTATTTGGACGGTTCTGACCAAATTCTAAATACGTTAGCGATATGCGGAGAAACAACGGGAAAGTTTGAAGAAGACAGAGGGAAAAAATTAATATAAAAGTACCTAGAAATACTTGGGAGTTATAATTGAAAGCACACCAGATGTTTTGAAACCGAGTATGCAATGAAAAAGAACTAGCTTATAATGAATATAATATTGTAAGAAAAAAGTTTGTATAGTTGCAATATTTTGTGTTGAAGAAGGAGCTTTGGAAAGAAAGTTTGTGCTAATCATTTGTTAATTAAACCGTATTCCAAGGACGGTATAATCAGTAAATCTTCATTAAGCTTTAAATGTCCATAGTTACACATTTTCAACTCTGACATGCGTTAACAGTAATTTGAGTTTAGACGAAAGCACGATAAACCGCCCTGTCATGATACAGCGTACAATTGGCCGCCATGCAATTTAGGTACACGCTTCATTCCGGAGGGTCTTAGAACGACGTTCTGCCTCGCAAGTAACCTCTCACAGCTACTCGAAGTTACTACTACAACAAGGAGACAAAACATTCTAGACCTCAAAATTAGAGGTGTCGAATACTCAGCCACGGATGTAAAAGCCTACGCATTACCCGCCAAGTTGAAACATCTGGCAATCAAGTTTAATCTGGATATCAGAAGGTCATTTCCCCAGCGGAAGAAGAGACTCGATTACTTAAAATCAGACTTTGGCACCATTGCTGACACTGAAGAAATGACGTAAGCCACGAACAACTATCACCCTCGTTTAATCAACAGAACTCAACGACATTGAGCTTCCAGCTAATTACAGCCAGTTGGATAAATTGCAGGCACTGCAAACAAACTCTAGTGCGACTGCTGATCATCTTCCACCGATATTGTTTGCTGAACTCGTGGATGTTTTGGCGATGCTTTCAGTGATGCTGACCCGCTGTTTTGAGTATAGGTACATTCCGACTTTGTTCACGGCAAGCTGATCTTGGTTCGCAGTTTTAAAGACAATTTCTGAGGACATTAAGTACTCTGTTGAATAGGGGTAGCATAAACGAACTGAATGTGTACAACGATTTGATAGCAACGTTAAAAGTAACGACGACTGGAGCGTATTGATTGTGTATTTTTTCTTGGAGCCTTTATTTTACTGGATAAGGCAATATATATACATATAAAATTGTAATAAACTATACGTGTAGTGAAATTCACTTATCGTGCACACGTTTAGACATTCTTCTATAGTAAAGATGTGGCGCTGCTTTAAAGCGTGCAAAATAAATTCATAAAGTATATCCCTTGGTGCTACAATATTAGTTGCATGTAGATTGGTCGAATGCAGAAAAATGCAAAAAATAAAGTTCGTATTAAGTATGTCGTTAATGAAGATAGATTGCCGAGTATTTTGCGATAATGCCGATCGGGCTACCGAGTGGCATAACCATCTATGCGCTCTAAATAGCCAAACGACATTTTCACAACTTCAGCCCCGCCAGACTATGTGCCGTATGAAAAGCCGGCTTTCCGTGTTTTACTATCGGGGATGAAAACATACACCCGTGATTCTCAGCATGCCATCAAATCGATTAGCACTATTAAACGATGTGCCGGCGTAGCGAAGCGCCTGAATGACAACAAATTTATTTCGCTGCTTGCTGGAATACATCTTGATAAACTGCGACAGAAGTCCCTTAATGGGACCATAACTGAAGTCACCAGCGTCCTTGTAAACTCAACTCCGAATCAAGCGGCGCTCTCAGCTTTGGTAGGATAGATATTATTTTGCGCGGAGGCCGGTTCTAATAAGAGCCCTCTGGCAATCGTCTTATGGCCCAACTGCGGCGGTTATTTACTCAATGACACGAAAACGTTATCAAACGTTTCTAGACACCTAATTTGCGACCAACAAAAGAACCTCACCTCATCATACAGCAACCTTACAACTTTACTGTCCAATTCTATCTGAAAAACTCCTAAGACACTTTTAAGCATTCTTCACCTACGCAGTACGGTACGTGTCGAGCCGTATTCTCACACGGCTTTGAAGCCTACGAGAGATTCTTTGCTGAAGCCATCGGGTTCAGCTATGCAAGTAATACACGATGACCGATCGCTATTTATATATATAGAGAGAAAGATTAGAGACATTTTATCGTTATATGTATATTCTGTCAAGAAAAGATAATTTCGCACTGACCGCGTGTTCAGTATTTAGTAAAGAAGTCGTGAAATAAGGTCATACGAAGTCCAAATGTAGTTCCCAGCATGTAAATGCACAACACGTGTTTGATATTCAACTTCTTGTCCTTCCTTCTTGACGCTGTCACAAAAATTTGCTCAATAAAGAAGCCCACATAAAAATGCAACATTTCCGAAAAGTCCGGAAAAGTTCATAAAAGGTCAAAAGAGAGTAAGACACATTTGACCCTAAAGCAAATAGTCCGGAAAGTCGTATACAAGCAAAATCTAAAAAAACTTATCTGGCCCTCTAAAGTACTTGATGCAGAAAGTCATGTATACCGCAAAGAGTCTGAGCTTAGTTGGTTGGAAAGGGTTATATATAGTGCGCGCCACTGGAGATGTGCCAGGCCAATATTATAGATATTCAAGCACTGTACGCTGTAATTGTGGATTGCAAAACGGGGTTTGACACTGCCCCAGGGAGATTTTTATTAAGAATATAACCGCTGCGGGCGTGGATTTACGAGTTTTGCAAATACTGGTTGCTGCCCTGTGAGCGAACCCGGTCATCGTAGATGACAACATTCAGGAAGGCCGACATTTCCTGAAAACCACCGGCTATCCCCATGACGATAATCTCAGCCCGCTTTTATTCTCAATATTACTAAGTGGTCTACCGGGCCTTATTGATGACCACTGCCCATGTGTTCGCATAAATATATATTCTGATGACATTGTGGTATATTTTAGAGCGTTCATGGATCTAAAAAGGTCTCTGAAGATTTTTGGAGACATACAGCGAACACAATCGTTTAACGATTAACGTATCGAACACAAAGGCTATGTAGTTTAGATCGAAGAGAAGTGATATCTTTATCTTAGATGGCTTCTGTAGAAATGGTCTCGGAGTTTACTTATGTGGGTATAGAGCTAACGCCAAGCGACATTTCTTTCTCGGCCCACATATCTTCACAGAAGTTCTCAGTAAAGACAGCACTAATACTGTTCAACCTGAAATATCTTATGGTATCACATTCATTTTGAAACACCTATCCACTCAGCAGCGCAGCGCTCTCAACACACGCAAAGTGCAGGCTTCTTATATGTTTTGAAGTATTTTTCTAGCTGCGTAAAGTTTGACGTTGTAAGTTGGCCCCGCACCCTGACAAGGTCGTGGCACAACGTTGGTACAATCTTCAGCTTAAAAAGACGCACTGCCGCACTCATAGGCAGTGTGCAGGTTTCTCTTTTTTTTCTGGAATAGAAGATTACAGTTATTTACATGTCTACTATTCGTCGTTGAGATCTTGGCAGCTCCTAAAGAGCATGAGCCAGTCAACCGGGACAAGATGAGTGGCGATGTTACGTGCATTCATTTTTCTATCGTTTACCCGCTTTGTGCGGGGTAAATGGTCTGGAACGTCAAAACTGGTATTAAAATCACGGCGTTGTCATTAGCGTAAATAGCGGCGTTGTGAAACTGGTGGTAAAATGACGTCTATATATTCATCTATGTCGTCAGTGCTCAGCAAAGGTCAAATGTCGAGCCCGCAACGTGAGTAGAGATGTCGATACGTTGCTATAGACAATTGTTGGAGCAGAAAGATAAGCATGCACCGAAATAGACAATGCGCCTCGGCTCAGATTCAGCGGGCCACTATTTTTTTGACATCCGATTGAACCATCAAAGAAGCCGTCCCTCAATGATGCGTAGTTAAACGAATCTATAGAAATAGTCCCCCGTAACGGCTGCGTGTACTCTAGAAAGCCCTCCAGCGGTTGGCCACCACAGGGTATTATGCAGCCAACTTGTTGGCTTTCTTTTTCTGCGAGTTTACTTGCAGGCTCGGCTCGTACGATAAAAATATGTTTCTGCGTCACAGACAAGTCGACAAATGATACTGCGGTTTCGGCGGGCAGCTCTGATGTCATCGACGTACATGACGACGCCGTTTCTAAACTCCCTCATCACATGGCGGGCTAGGTCTGCGATGGGTAAGGAAAAAGTCACCGTTTCAGCGTATCGAAATAAATTGTCTACTATGTGACAGGGAGTTTTGTCGCAGGTCTTGACACAAGATTAATCAACATCAATTAGAGAACCACGCACTCCAGTGTGTCAAAATTAATCAACTAGTAACGGAGGGTTCCGATACCCGTTCTACTTTCGACTAAAGCACATGGATCGCGTCCTATGTACTTCGACCCTTCCTGAATCCGAATTGCTCGGAAGATAGTGTTTTCTGCACAGCTAGAAACATCCTTGGGATAATCAACTAAGCAAACATTTTTTTAAAGTGTGCTCCAACGCGATACCCAGATTTAGATCGTCCACGTTGTCGCTGCTTTGGCCCTCTGAATACCAGAGGGCTGTCGCAGCTGCTCATTCCTTTGTCATGCTATGCATGTTTTTATTCTGCAGGCGAACAATGTAGACATGGGGTTCGCACTCTGCTCTCTCAAGCATATGCATCTCCTCCTCCACATCAAACCAGCACTTACTCTTTATGCGCAGATTCTTGTAGGTTACTCTCTGTTGCATAAAGGGCGCCCTACGACTAGCGACTATCTAGGGATCGAGGAATAGGGCCCGTACTTATGAAGACCTTTTACTTGTCGCGGTTGTTAGCCTCGAGGTGTGCCGTGATGTGGACACTTGCTGTGAGCTAGCTGTTAGAGAGAACTGTGAAAAACGCAGTCAGGTGGGAGAGACTGGGACAGAAGAAATCACGACAGTGGTTTTCTCAGACATGTTATCTCGTCCACCGTGGGTGATTGAGCTCTTACGCCAAGTGAAGATAAAGGTACCACCAGAGCTGCTTAACTACTTCAAGAGTAGAAAAGTTTTCAACAATATAAAGCTATGATGACAAGCGTGAATATGCTAGGCTGAAGGAAGCCGAACTACTAAAAGGAGCAAAACGGAACCCTTTAGCAAGTCCTCAGTTGTGCAACCTCGTCGAAAGGCAAATCCGGAGCCGCGTCATTATCCATTGGACCTCAAAAAAATCCGCGAAATTCATCTAGACAGGCAGGTCACCCAATCATTTTAAAGAGACAGGCGAACTACCTAGACCTGCAGCTACACTCCGGTCTTATAGGAAAGGCGCACATTGAAAATGTCGTCAGGACGGTAGCCCAGGTCTATTCTGCCGATAGAGTGTAGGGGGAGGGGCAGCGCAGCATGGCTATGCGCATTTCCAGAGCCTACAGGACGATTAGTGCCTACGTCCTGCTGACGCTGTTGCGTTAAATCCGGTGGCATCTACTCGCGGCTGAGCGTAGTAAGGAGAAGTCGCATGGCAATCTCGCCTGGACTCAGGCAAGGGCCTCGACTTACCACGACTTGGCAACTACGTGGGCCAGCCCCCGTCACGGCGACACGCGGAAAACGTAGACCCGCAGTCTCCTTCCATCGCCACAATTCAGCCTACGTAAGGGCTCTACAGAGAACGGCGGAGATAGTGTTCCACACGCATTCCTCGGTTGCTGACTGGATGGATGAAATATAATGTATCATCTTTGCCATGAGGGAGAGAACGACAGCAAGGGGCATGGAGAATTTTTGAGAAAATCAGTTTGGCGCGGGGTCAGCTCGATTTTTTCCCAGTTCAGTCACACCGGAGAGGGATATGCACAAAGCTTCCCCGTCCTGGTTTCAAAGTACTGCTTTACAATTCCGAGCCGGAAGGGGATTGGAGGAGGTGGTTTTTAATGGGTACACGCGAACATTATTGACTCATATACTCAACACGGCCTTGAGCATCATACTGTTTGTCATTAATAACAGTGGGCGCGCGTAAAAAGGATTTTCCTCTTTAAAAGGCCTGGATGCCGGCGCCTGCCTCTTCTTGGCTCTTCTCTAGTTTCCTTAAAAGTGCGGCCACGAATGCCTTTAAAACGATCGCCTCGTCCTCCTCTCTGTTTTGTCTTTTTGCTAACCAATATAAAGCCTTTGTGTATACCCGGTTGTATATGTTACATACTTTTCTCTCCTTAGGAATTTCTTTGTTCCACCAGTACTTGGGTGTACGGTGGTCCGCCCCCGCCCTCATTTGTTTTGTTACACGCTAAGGTGAGAAAGGCGGAAAACTGCTCCCGTCCAGCTCCTCCTTACCTAATCTACAGCATGGGCAAAGCCTTTTTATAGAACCTCCTTTTATAGAACCGCGTTTTGGAAACACGACCATTTTAACTTTTTGTTTATAAGGGATGGTTCAGTACTCCTACGTACTATTGCTGCGAGTAGGGAAAGAAGATAATTCCAGTTTCCATCTCGAGCAGTGTGGAAATCGACCTTGTGGGTGGATGTTATCCTGCTGAGATCCACACCAACAAAAAGCACCTCCCTCTCACTCTTCGATGGGCCAGATATCCATAGAACAGTACTATGAGTCATCAGGGGAAGTGGCGAGTGCCATTTGGATCATTTGGCTTAGGTCATTCACAACTTTCCCCAACGTTCGACGTGTCTTGTATACACACCTGCAAACCGACGTCATTCAGGCTCACGTCCTAGAACAGTAAGCGAAAATGTTGCTCCATCCTAAGACTCCTATCTCCTTCAGTACCGCCGTGGCCATAACTACTCCTAGCTCCCACCCAGCGGTGATGCCGCATATGTAGTCTACTAACTGCTTAAGGGTTCCTCTGGGGGTTCTGGGATATTTGCTCCTCTTTCGTCTTCCTCATTAGTCCATTTGTTCCTGAGTTTTGCATGTTCTGTGGCTCGAGCCTGTTCCAATACTTGACAATTCAGAAGAGTGTGGGTCAAGTCATCCCCTGTTCCATCCTGGCAGTGAACACAGCTCGCTCAGGGAGCTTTTCCAATTCGAAAGAGCTAGGTCCAATAGTCCCCATGTCCCGTGAGGATCTGCTTGAGGTAATTGTTTAGTTCTCCCCCGGCCGCTCAATTCTTTTTCTGATGTTTGGGATAAGGGATCGGAGAGTGTGCCCCGGTGCTCCAGAAGCAATGGAGTGTCAATTGGCTTACCATGCCTCCAATGCTTTTTTCTCTCTCTACTTCTTCATTGCAGCTCGAGTTGTTGCCCTTGAGCTTGGACCTCTCCTCCGCCTTCAGGTCCCAGAGAAGACCCCTTGCCAGCACAAAAGCAGAGTTTGTGGTTACCATGCGATACCCCTGGGTAATACGTGATATACCTACTTGATTCTGTAAAATACTATTTGATGCACATATTAATAGAGAAATCATTTATGCTCTGGTCAATTCGAATAAGGCCGAGTCGACTGTGTGACTTCTTGTGAGTCTGCATAGATGATTTTTTATTAAAGGGGTCAAGCTAAGATACCGGTATGCTGTCAGGTCACTTTTGTAATTGTTGTTTGCGCGTGCTTGTGCGGTAGTCTCTGTCAACCTGAATTTAAATAATAAACGACTAGAATAGCATACATTTGCTTTATGCTAAGTGATAAAGCTGTTTAAGAATCTATAGGGGATGATTTCAAACTATTTAAAACTATTTACGTAATATTCGGGAGCCAGCCTAAAGGCTTAACATAAACTAACGATCTGCTTGTCGGACAAAGTAAACAAATTGACTTGAATTTATTGGAAATTATATGTATTTAGTCAATCCGCACTAACGCCATCGTTATTAGGGGTTACTACAAAGAAAGAAAGTATCGACAGTGCAGAGAATCTCAGTCTTTCGACAATCGACCAGTTCTTAAGAATGAACGGGCTGCAATCACATGTTTGTAGTCTTAGTTCCGGAATGGAGTGGATGACTCCAGAGAAAATGAAAATTAATAAGTAATAACACAGAAGCATGACCTTGGCTACTTCATAATCCATGATTGTGTAGCTACACTCTGTTTGTCTAATAAAAAAAATACTATGTCAATCTTGAAAGGAAAATTTATATTTTATCCGAAGTAACAGCATATATATATATATATATAGCAGCAGCATTCGATTAGCAATGTTTTTTTCTGACAGCATGGAGCCTTGCTTTTCATTTAATGCCTACCCGGAGGTGTGCCCCGCACACTTTAATCTCTGTCTGCCCTTGATGCCTTCCTTCGCTTATGTTTTTGCTCAGCATCTGCAGTCAAGGTCACACTTTTTAAGCCTGGAAAGCTCTTAGAAAAAGCAGAATGCTTCTAATAGGCTTGTTACTACCCAGGCTGTGCTTACCTGGCCTACCACGTTGCCACATCGCATCAGGCAAGCAGGTGATTACTAGAAGTGTTTTGCTAGACTTAAGTGGTAAGTCCCTATTTACCGTGCATCGTAACCAGTTTAATTATTTTGCATTGTAGTATCTACGAATTTAACAACAAAACAATTTAACATAAAATGAGAACTCGCACTGTGACAAGGCGACGATTTGGCCTAATTGGCTTCCTCGCTTTGCTTAGCTGTTATTCGAATGCATCATCTTATCTTTACTTTTGTTTTAGGTAATTGCAAATAGCTATGGGCTAAGGAAAAGATGCGGCGGAATTTCTCCCATCGTTTGGTGCTTTTGTGGGCGCGTATGTGCAATAATCTCAGAGTTAAAAGAATAGGACAGGCGGCGAAGTCAGCGCGCGTCCACTTCAGTTAGTCCAGCGGTTGGTTGCGCAACCCGTACCTCTCTGTAGTTAGTAGAACGCCCGCACTGCCTGAGAGCTACCACGCACGCCTGCAACGTCCTTCGGGCAAAAATCAAGTGTGACCGAACACTAAATAGAGTGCAAATAGCAGACACGTCGCTGTTAACGAAGGGAAAACCTCGGGAGAGTACAAATTGGGCAGGTTGCAACAAACCCGGACGATACGTGTTACATTTTGTGACGAAAGGGGTTAAACGAAGCGCCACCGACTGCGATCTCACTGTTACTACCATGCCGATGTGATTGCGCCCTTTTTTGGTAAGTACTTGCAGCATTTTCATTCAAATAGCTCCATGCAGTTATGCAACTATATATATATATATATATATATATATATACATCTTATTGAACAACACTAATCACTGGGCCGGACAGTCAACTGCATGGCATTTAACGCGTTGCTGCGAGCAGTGCCGACAGATGCACTTCAGTTGGCACGCACTAAAGCCATCATAGAACTAAGAATTGAGGCGCACCAATTAATAATTGATCTCTAGACCTCCTCTCCTTGTTTGGAAATAATATTGATATATTTGCTTGTGACATATTTTTTCTCCCAATTGACCATGAACTAGACTGCTTATTAGACAAATTATATTGTAAACACATTGTTACAGCAGGACCAGTCCCGTTGCACATACATGCATATTTACTTCTTCACTATTCCCGGACTCATAAAGCCACATAGATGTCAAACCTGTCCAGGCTGTCTACACTAGCTACATTCATGTCGCCCCATTCTCCTGGTCCCTATGACCTTGACTTTGTGTTCGTCAATAGTTTGCAAGAAACTCATGGTTTGGAGTCCCCAGGTGTTTTAAACGTGAGTGGACAGAGCAGGTGATACTTTTCTAGGCAGGCGTGTATCTTAAAGTTAGAAGCTTATATTGCTAACTTTGCTGGTCGCGTACATTGGCAGTGACGGACGAAACTCGAGTGTCGGTCACTGTACAGGATCTGAGTCCAGGCACGTCTACAGAATCTGAGTGATGCCGTCCGGTTTTCGTTTACTTTTTCTGTCTAGAACAGAAAGTTCTCCCGAGATTGGGAACTGATTGAACTATAAGTATTTAGTAAACGCGTTGTAAACCATTCTATGTGGAGAGTGTTGGCCTCAGTGACGGAGCTTAAGCGCAATAATTCTCCCTTAACGGAGGCGAGCATTTTGTATATGCTATATGAGATAAAAATACTCCGTCGCCTTCGGACTCGCGAGGCTTGCAGACAGGAGGTTCAGTATAGCAGTCACGGTCTCCTACACGGGCAGCTTTTCGCCGACGCGCGGCGTTATTCGAAGCCATACGGGCTTCAAGCTAGCTGCTGTTCGATAGACGCCTTTACTTCGGGACGTGACAAGATTGCTGCCCTAAAGCATATTGCTGCGCTTTCCCACACGCGCCTTAAGAAAACGTAATATGCACTTTCAATTTAATTCCATACAGCCACGTTGCAGTATCCAACCATCTGTGAACGAGACATCTGTACGACCTGAGAGGCAAAGACAAGTTGGACACCAGTCAAAAATTGGCCGGCGCTCTCTCACGGTGCCCCTTCATTGGCTGCTTCCAAACAAGACTTCCGGCTTTAAAACACCACGACGAAACACCTATCCAAGGTCGTTAGCGGCACTGCCTCGGACAACTTCGACCGCGCGAGGACTCCTTTACCGTAAACCACCATACCTGCTCACATTGGTGCGGGAGTAGTCTAATCGGCACCCGGAATTCAGCAAGAATATTCCCTGGGCTAGCCTTCCACAGCCGAAAGGTTAGGGACCTGGTGGGTTCCCTCATGTTCTACCTTAACATGCGGTATCCCGATAGCCGCGGACTGCGGAAACCCTGCCGACATTCACTAGGTGCGCAAGACTGCCGCTACGGAAGCAATAGCGTACCCAACGTAACCGGAAACCGAAATCTATTTTTCGGGAGGCGGCGGGGGGGGGGGGGGGGGGCGGTAGCGCACGATGCGACTTTGGCTCATACGTATCTGCCTCTCTTTGGACTTCATCATGTCTATTACGGAGTCTCCTCGGACGCGTCGGTTCACCTTGGACTGAACGTTGATCTACACCTACGCTTTTCATGTCAGCTTTTCGGTATCTAAGAGCTTCCGTAAAATTGGATTTTATTTGTAAAAAGTGCGCGTATTAAAAAACAATGTGTTCCGCCCTGTTTCCTGCTTAGCGTTCGCATATCAGACAGTTTGGGTTAGAGATTTGCGAGTCCGGCGCACGTGCGGCTGGTCACAATCGTAATCGTCAGCGCCTGTGCCAGGTAGTAGTGCTTCGTCTGTCCGTCGCTGCGAATAGCCATGGATGGTTTAGCTGCGTGGTATAGTTCTAGCAAGAATTTTGCCATGAGTGTAGGAGTATTTTGTGTTCAGTGTCAAACCGCGACATACATCACCACCGCAATCATTGACGCAGCTCCAGAGGACGCAATACCTTAAACCAAATAGCCAAAACGCTTCACAAAGCGAAACAATCGTCGACACCATTTGGTATGATTTACATAATCTACATAATTTGGTATGAATTACATAATCAACATTGAAAATAATCGAGCCCGCGCGTTACGATTTTTCCTTACAACATCTATGAATCCTGTATCTGCATTGCAGTTTTTGTACTTAACCGCTTACGGCACAGTAATCCATACTATACACTGTGACAAGCGGACTTCTGCCGCGAAGTGATTGGTAGTGAACGTCAGATCGACGTATTTGATTGCTGAAACCACGCTCGTCTTTAGACTCTTAGTTTTATCTCGTACCCCGGACCATTAGCATATCTAGGACTGTAGGCCTTGAAACAGAAAAGTAAACGTTTTGTTTTGAATCACCAACGTGAAGTCAGCCTCCGCACGGCTTACTTTGTCGCCCAGCGGATGACTATGAACGTTCCTTCTCCGCGAAGCTTTAACGCATCAACAGCCTCTTGTGACATCTGCACACAGCAAACATCGTCAAATAGAATAAAGCAGAACACTGTTTTATCAATTTACGTTTACTTGCACTGTAGGACGCTGGCATCAGCACCTGCTAATCAGATTATGTATCTTATGCTTCGGAGGATGCGCTCAACTGGCATATCTCGTAGACGATCGCAGACCTGGTACTGACGGTATTGATGATGAGATAGCGAAGGTGACGAGGACAAGGGCCGTAGTGCAAAACATGATAATGATGATAGTGATGTTATCGAGCCAAGGGGAAAGGTTTAACGCCCAAAGGGAAAGGTTTAACCGCCCAAGTTTCCGTCAGTATTAGAATACCCACTCCCCGAAGTGCCTCCGCGCCTAACAGATCTAATACGCCATTCCCTTCGCAATTCCACACAACTACTTTGAAATGTAAGACAATCCTTAACTAATGCAAATGCTACGTTACACGCAGTCTCCTTCCCAGGGTGTTTCCAGGTTTTCCACTTTCATGCTGAGTGTGTTAGACTGCTTTATTGCGTTATCTTAGACTACGATATTAAATCCTACCTATCAAATCTTCAGAACAATACGCCTGTTTTTAAGATCAGCTAGTAAAAATCCGTAGTTTTGGATTGCTCGCAATTTGAATAAGTGAAGTGCTTCAGAGCTGATTGGCCGTCGTTGTGACTGAGTCTTCGTATTTCAGGTCGAGTTCTGACTGTTTGAGCGTTTTGTTTTTGTCACTTAGAAACGCAGCGTCCACTGAGCTGCGTTCACTCAGGTAACGTTTAAGGCGTAACTGGATGTCGCTATGGTTCACTATGGTGAAGTTCATAATGCGCCGAAAGACTTGGACGATGTGTTTATGGTTTGCCTGTGCTATTTATGGTTAGACGATGGTTATACTAGAGCAAGATGCGTATCCGTCTGCACATTCCGAATATGGACACTTTATGCATGCGAACCGCCATTTTACGGCTGTGTACGTATCTAAGTGGTCACGAGGTTGAATGGATACGAGCGCCGTGAGCTCAGGCGCAGACAGGCTAGCGTAAACACACACACACTCTTCTGCTGGACAAACTCTACGTCGATGCGATCGTTGATCGAGGCGGGCGATATGACTGACGAGAGAGTCTCGTGGGATTGAGATATAAAAGTCCGGGCCAGGCCGAATGCCGGCGGCACGCGCCGTCAGCTTTATAGCGAAGGCGGTCCTTTTCCTAAGAATGAACAACAACAGCAGCAACAACACCAACAGCAGCAGCACGAACGAACGAACCGTAGCAACCTAGCCTAACGTCACAGAAGGAGGCCGCTAGGCGCCGCGTCGTAGTAAAACACCCGACCGGCCCGTCTGGCGATCATTGCGCCGCTTGGCTTCTTCCGAATAGTCGAGTTCCGTCGACTACGACTTCTTCTTACCATTATACTAGCATCACTACCGTTCGCTAGATCCGTCTACCACGTCTACTACTACCTTCACTACTACAGCAATTTCAGCGGCAACAATTGCCGTGCCATGCTACCCCCGAGGACCGTCGCCAATAGACACGGCGTCGGCATGAGTGCGCGACGACGCCTATACGCCCTTAGCTGGCGAGAGAATGTGCTGGACGGCCTTTGTTTGGTTGGTAGGACCGCTCATGTTGCAAATGATGCGCGTTTCGACAGCGAGCCGCTGGCCATACGCCAACGACAGACGAATAGTAGTAATCTTGCTGCGAAAATTGAGTAGGTACTAGGTAAATGCTCGACAAAACACGATAATATAACTCATAACTAATTCATATATATTTATATATATATACATATATGGTATGTTAACTATCAGGGGACTATTTTGTTTAGACCGGGCGCAGACCACTTTAGAAAGGTGGCTGCATTTTCGGTTTATATATATATATATATATATATATATAAATGGAGAGAGAGAGAGAGATAATGAAAAAGGAAGTCAACCAATAGGGCGTTTGCCGCAGGGACTTAAAGTCAATACGTACAACGGGTCGGGCTAGCTGTAACTTCTTTGAATATTAGGAACTAATTACATTTGTTCACACATGTTCGCAATAAGCCGGAATGTATGAAATGCAGCAACCATAGACTGCCAACTACGTCGAAATACAAATTAGCGTTAAAAAATTTAAAGTGGTCCAAGTTGTAAAAGTAACATCTCGTATAATGGTTGTTAAGTCGTCTTAGAAAGTCTGCTCCATTTTACCGGCTTACATCGCTACAACGTGCCGGTGGTAATAAACACCAAGGTAACCCGATTCTTTCTGACAGCAAATGACAAACATGGAACTTAAGTAGCTGAGAAGGCGGTAAACGTCCCAAGAAACGGAATTAACCCTTACGGCAATTAATTTGCCCCGAGAGAAGCAATTATAAGGGCCACACAACGAAACACAAAAAGTCTTGGTGCGATCGGACCGATCTATCGATCCAGGAAGGTGAGACAGGCAGACACACAGACGGTCAAACCATGTAGAATGACTCAATACAGGCTCTAGTAAACGCGAAGTCGTACCAGCGCGTATCAAAGAGGTCCCGATATTGGGATAAGTGCCGGCAACAGCGAACAGTTGCCCCGAGGCGAGAGAGAGAAAAGCAACCATTATAAGTAAGAGCGGTGGCCGTACGACTGGACCCTACACGCCTCTAGTCACATGATAGCTCCCTATTGAGAATATGCTAATAAAACTGCAGGAATCACCTAAAAAACACGCGTTATATCATGCTGTTTGAGAAACCCAAGCAGAAATATGATCAGACTCTTCAGGAGGGCAATACACTTGACAATTCAAGAGGATAGCTGTTCATCTAAAGTCATTAATACCCGGCTGAAACGTCCCAGACTTTGCCCTTCGTGACTCCTCTCGATATGGGCGTAAATTCAAAATTATTGGCATAATCAAACTGCCCAGCATAAGCATATGTCTAACGAGATAGGAAAGACTAAACGACGGAAAGCCAATTTTAATAATGCTTGATGCATAAAAACCAACTACGTAGGGGACTGACAAAGTTTTTGACATTTCTGTGATAGAATTTAGATCGATTAAAACAAACAAAAATAGAATCATTTCTTGGACTTGAAACCTAAGCTCTAAAATTGAATGTGGCGATGGATCCACGTATTGAAGCATATCTGTGGCAAAGCATTCTGCAGTAGACTACTGTACTACCTTCTTTTAATTCGAGCATCGCCACAATTTCAGTCCTCTAGATGAAGATGACGTCACTTTGTCAGTCGATTGATAGCGCTTGGTTTCTCCGGAGGCGCTTCAACGCCTGGCTACTGCGGGCTCTGGGACTTGAGCACGGGGTTATAAATATGTACCAAAGTTTCACCACATACTCATCACAGTCTCGAGAACAGAAAAGACCCATTCTCGTCGAATTTTGTCAGAAATTCTTGAACAAGAAAGATCCGCGCCACGTTTTTCGTCCTGTGGCACATAAGGCAATAACAAATAAGAGGTACCAATCAAGCTTACTTTTTGGTGAGGTTGGGGTGTCCGTGCAGGATCCTACGAAGTAACTTGATATCCAATGCCAAAGTTTCGTTGAGCGTTGTATACAGTATCTTGAGATTTTGTTAATCGTAGCCTTTATTTGAGCCACATGTTTGTCACTCGTTGCTGTTTCTAGACATTTTTTTCAAGGTACCTCGTACAGTTAAAAAAACATCTAGTTTAGAATGCTCTGTACCATCCATACGGACAGTGCAGAACGCCTGGTCAATAAGCCACATCTAGTACTTACCGTGCAACATTCCTGCTCAGTCATTTTGTTTGCGATTGTTGTTTTGTGGTCTACTATACTGTACGCTGTGGGGTGTATTTTTACACTCATACGTCTTGCAGACGTTTCCGTGCGGTGTCTAACGTTCTCTTCTCGAGTTATGCTTGCAAGTTATATAATTATAGTGATGTTCGTTGAACAAGTTTCGACATGCAATCACTGTGACGCTTTCAAATGTAAATGAGGCCTTGTTATAATCGCCAAACAGAGTACAGGCTAGCATAATAGACGAAATCCTTTACTAGAGCATACTATAATATACTAATAACTACTAAACGTAGCTTAACAATTTTTTTCTTAACGGAATCGATGTCTCTCGCGACTGGAGAATGCATGTTAGATAAAATCGAAGTGCAAAGCCTAAAGTTCAGGCTGAGTAATGATTATAGTGAGACTCCGATAAGGCTGCTTAATCCAATCCTATTTATTGACTAGTATTGACGCTATTGAACCACCGCTATTATTAGTACAATTAAGTAAGGCGTTGTTAAAAATTCGATTTCCAGAGAGCTTTTAGAATTTCAAGTAGCAGATAATTTGCAGCAAAGAAGGCTCTTATGCACCACGATATGGATGTAGATGGTGTTCAAGCGTTATAAGAGATAGACAGTTATCATGCTCTAGTTTCATGTCTGGCAGTTCTCTAGGTAGACAAGATGATGTATATAAATGCATGTATGTAATGTAAACAATTTACCAAATGCCGCTTATATTAAAGATATACAATTAAAACCCTGGACAAAGGTTTAAAATTATGTTTAGCACAATATAGTGGCGATCACCATGAAGTACGTCAACCAGTGGAAAAGCCTCAAGGTTACCAAGCTACAATAGTGTTTGCTGGGTGTATTTAAAGGAATACAAACTGTATCGGGTCTAGTCCACGGAAAGATATTACTATTCCCCTAACAAAATAAGGATTTTCTGAAGTCCCCCTGCACATATATAACTGTGACTCACCTGAATTTAATAAATCCATCAAGACTGTCATTAAAACTGTCGCGAATGCTCATGGACTCGTTTTGGTGTAAATCATTTTTCATCTGGCTTTTCGGATCATATCGTTTTACGCTGATAGACTGATAGAACTTTACACTAATACTGTTGAGACCAAAAGCTTTACTTTCTCTAGATAATAACGCACGCATCGTACATGATTCCATTGTATTCTATTAAAATATACTGTAAACGAATTAACTGAGGCTTTTGAAGGCGTTTCAACGCAGAAAAACTCGAGCGTGTCTCAAGATAATGCTCGACAAACAAGACAACGAAGTGATTAGCATTGTAAACACGAAGACCACGACCTTGGTATCTCATCATGCGACCAGTCGGAGGCTAGTTGACCCTAACCGGCGCTGCCGACGTCCGTGTATATCCTACATCTCTTTGTGCTGCTCCTATCACAAGCACCCATTTATTGTTGTGCGGGCTGTCCACTAATATTAGAGTCATCCTAGCATCAACCATGCTTGGCCGCGCTCAGCTCCTGTATACGCCTGCCGTTGTCGAACCGGTGGTACAACTTAGATGCAGTCTCATAGGATACAGTTGGATACACTCCGTCCGTCCGTCCGTCATTCATTTATTATGTACAAATGACACGCCGCTTGCGGCCGTACTTCCGTTTATCCGCCACATTAGCTAATGGGTGACGCCTCCATCACCTGGTCGACAACGCGTTTGCCCACTTTGTTTACTCCCTCTAATATATATATATATATATATATATATGCGGGGTACAACTCGGCGCAAGAAATTATTTTTTCCATTGGAACGTCTCCTAATAATGGGAAGTTGAGCGTGAAAGCCAAAATATAAGAATTGCAAAAAAAATAATTTCTTGAGAATTATCTTTAATACAACATTTGTTCTGCTTTGAGTTCACGTCGAATTTTTCCTTCATACACGCAGGTATGATTGGTTTGTCGATAGGATGTCTGGGGCTATTGCAATCGCAGATTTAGTGAAGATAGGTCAAAATAGAAAGCTTGATACAACCATATTTGATAATTTCGTTCTCACTTCATTAAAATTGAATGTGTCGGTTTGGGATAACGCAGTAAGACATCCACGCATGCGACTGTACTATCCGGCGTAATTGTGCGCATCTTTAAAAGTCAGCAATGTTGAGAGAATGTTGAGAACAATGTTGAGCAATGTTGAGAACTGCGCCTCATGAAACATTTCTTCGCTAGATATAGCAAAGTATTTAGCTGTATGGCCTTGCCATAAATAAAAATAGTGGAAGAATCTCCAAAAAAAAACAAATTATGAAAGCAGCAATCAACACCATAAAACGTGTATAAGAAAAACAAATAAGAGAGCTTAGTTCGCTCAGAGAAAGTTGATCAAAACAGGGATAAAGGAGAATAAAAAGTTGTCTAATGAACAGAAGTACAAAGCATCACTAATGTAATTAGTTAGAACAGAAGGCGCACAAGGAGAACCTCATCCTATTTTGCAGTCAAACAAGCATAGGCGAGGTCTACTAAAAAAATGCGATGATGACTTTAAAAATATAATAGGATACCCAGTGATGATTATGATGAATTAAGAAAACTACAGCTATGATCGAGGAATTAAACTTCTTGATGAACTAAGCGCCGTTGTTAGAATGCAACTCGTCAGCTTAGAACTGAGGCTATAGCAGAACTGATATATAGAGAAATTTCCCTACAGAGCTTCATTAGAAGACCACGGTCGTTTCCAGGCAAGACCCGTAGAAGTAGGTAGAAACCAATCAAAAGGAATAACTCGGGTAATTGTAAAGTCGAATTAGAGTCAATGGCCGAAGGCGTCAGTGAAGAGCACACTGGGCAACGCAGGGTACAGGCTGAGCTGGACCAGAGGCGTTGCTGTTACGACTACAGAGCAAGCGGCACACGGAATCGTATACAAATACACTGAATTAATTGTTATTGTATCTTGAAGAGAAAAGACATCAGAGAGGAGATTGTCCCCAGGTTCGAAGTATATATATACTTTTCGTTCATTAAATATATATATATATATATATATATATATATAAATACTTATATATATATATAGATAGATATATATATATATATATATATATATATATATATATTTATATACAATATATATATATACTTGACGTTACCATAGAGGTCGGTTTTGTCATTTTTTTCGTGTATTATCACCTCTGCTAGGCACATTGTAAGTGTTGCGTGGGAAAACGACAAAACGGATCTCTATGGCAACGTCTGTATCAATAATTGAGAGTATATATATATATATATAATTTAATCCGAAAAACTAAACATATTATGAATTGTACCATAAAATTATTTATTCTGCGAATAACATTAACTTACAGAAGTTCTCGTGTCGGTAGAGGGAAAGCTTCGGTTATTTCGTTCACACGCCGAACACCGATAGTCTCATCACCGATAGTTTGAATCAGAGCAAAACCTAGTAGTACTAGTTGTCTTGTCAACAAGCCTAAGGGCAATTTGCCAGCCAGCGACCATCTTTCCATGGCAGCCTCGGTCAGTTCGTTGAGAGAGAGTACTGCACTTTGAGCATGCATGACGTCTATTTTATATTTTTATAAACGATCCGACGCATCGTCTGTTTATCTTCTCTAGATGAACGCCAGTTTCTGGAAAGACATTCAAAAACTTTCCAAAATAGGCATTCGGGCCGTTTGAACTAATTTAGGAGTCTTATCGTATTTCTATGTGCGTCTTTTCTGGTGGACTTCAGTGCATCAGGCATCACTACTATACTAAAATCCAACAAAGTCCCGCTACTTTCAGATGGCGGCCTTCCAGTGTGAAGACAATCAATACGGCCGTTGTTTAAAAACGGCTTTGGTGCCTAGGATGCCTGTGAGGCAAATTTCAGATGCCTTGTCTGCCATACATATCTGGGATTGTTCGACTGTCAAAAATATCTACCGACGCCCCGAGGCGCCACCCAGCCACCTAAATATTCACATATGTCTGCGGGACTTCGTCTACGAATGCTATAAACAGCTAACCAACTGCAGTGTGATCTTAGCCTAACGGTTAGCTAGCTCCCTTTGTCAGTTTGTTGCTGGCAATACTACCCACAGTGCAGCAGATGGCAAGCGTTAGGAAAAGTAGCAGCCTGAACCTCAATTTTCTAAGAATACCCAGTTTAACGAAAAGCCAGAGAGGTCACCTGCGCGAGAAGGACAGCAACTGAGTTGCGTCGGTCTTAAAAAATATTTTAACTCTGTTCTCTACGTACCGCAACCGAGTTGCGTCGCTCCTAGAAAAAAAATATTTTAACTCTGTTCGCTGTTTGATTTGCGTTTTTTTTCTAGAGGTAATTATCACAGAGAAGACGAAGGCTATGACATATACTAACGGACCGTGTTCATCCATAGAGTTACTTGCCCTTTAGTCTTCTCCGCTGGAGTTTGTGTCTAGGTTATCCTACTTGGGCTATATATAGATATATATATATATATATATATATATGTATATATTTCAATTCAGACGTGGTTTTATTTACGGAACTGCATACATACCCATGCTTAAGTTTTCTTTATGAAAAGTGGTACAAGGGTTTGAAAATAAAAGGAGAAAAAGAAGAAGATAAAGCAGCAGATAATACCTATACCATATTATTGGCGATACTGACATACAAGGCAAAGGAGCACACTGAGCTATAACTTCATAAACATATAACTCGAAATGACAAGTGAAACTAAGAATTAGATCATCGCCCTTAGTAGATTCCCTTCTTCTCCGTCATGTATTCCTATTTAAAGCCATTTTTGACGTCTCGGGTAAAGCAGGTCAGGGACTTCGAGTGACGGATTTCATGCGGGATACTCTCCCACACGACGGGCAGTCTATATACAAGGAGATTGGGTACTAGATCTTTTCTGTACCCGAGGTATCACAAAAGTGGTGGCCCGTCGCGAGGTTTTCCGCCGCTGAGAGACTAAGGAAAGGCAACCTTCAACAGGTAGCTAAACTACGACGATCTTGAAGCCGAAAGTACCTACTTGAAGACGATACAGTGAATTCGATGGATATGATCTTATAATCACAATATATATATAGCTAACAGATTGGCTACGTCTCATTCCAAATATAGCCCTCAGTGCATCGTTCTGCATGACCCGAGCCCGATGCAGAACGTGATCATACCACTTCCCCACAAGAGAATGCCGTAATGAGTACCGGCACAACAGCGTTTTGTAGATCAATATCAGACCATCCAACGGAACTCTCCACACGACGCAAACGTCGCAAGGCCGATATGACTGCATAACATTTTGGGTGTTATATGATCAATATGAGCGCGCCAACTTAACCATCGTGTAAGATGAAGGCCTAAACATTTAGTAGTTGACGAAAACTTTCAGACCAAATTCTGAAGAAAACCGATCAAGATCCGCCCGCAACTTTAGTCTGAGGAGAGCGAAAGAGAGTGAGACTAGTCTTGCTAGCATTAACAGCGAGGCCGAAGTAATTAAAGATTTTGATTACCTCCTTCACTTGAGATAGTGCGCGCGGTATATCGAGGGCTGGAGAGTCAACCCTAAATAAAAGTGAAGTATCATCGGCGAAAGCTAGCGGTTTACCAATGCTCTCTTTTTCAATATTAAGCAGAATGAAATTATTGAGAATCAAAAAAAGAAACGGTCCTAGCACCGATCCTTGTGGAGTTCCAATATTAACAGATCTCCACGAGGAAACCACTTGCCCTATACGAACGGACTGCAAATCTAGAGGATAGAAATGAATTAAACCACTCTACTGTACCTGCAGAACACCCAAGGTTTTGCAAGATTGAAGAATGAAAGAATGGCGAACGCAATTGAATGCCGCAGTGACATCGAGAAAAACGCCTAGACAGGCTTTTGTCGATTCAACGGAGTCGGTTTACAAACTGCCAGAGATGCGCGAGTGCCAGACCCGTGGACCGACCGTGACGAAATCCAAATTGATTAGGCGAAAGAAAGCTGCAGGATTCGAGGAAGTGTTCCAGCTGCAAGAGAGCAAGCTTCTCGAATAGCTTTGAGATGCAGTCAACCAAGCTGATAGGTCGGTAGCTTTTAAGCTCCGCAACGTCGCCCTTTTTTTGTAAATAGGTGTAACAAAAGAAGCCTTAAGGGCGGTTGGAAACACTCCAGATGCGAGTGAAAGGTTCGCTATGTGCGTAAGAGGTCCAGCAATGTATGGAGTACCAAGTTTTAGAAGTTGAGCAGGAAGTCCCGTTGCACCGCAGCTCCAGCTCCGTTCCTGCTTAAGTAATATCGAGGTCACCTCAATTACTGTTACAGCGTGAAAACTAAAGGTAACGTCATTACAGGACCAAAGGTTCCTTAATCGCGGTCCAATATCATCCTCAAGACTCAATGAAGAGACCGTCTCCAAACCCACCGACACGAACTAGCGGTTAAATTCGTCGGCTATTAAAACAGGATCTGTGGAAGTTTCTCCTGAAGAGGTGACAAGAGCAGTAGGCAACTCAGCCGAGCCTTTATGTTTACCACAGGACCTGTTAATGAACTGCCAGAGACGGCGGGAATCACCACGTAAGGTATCAAACCGCTCCTTATAGAACGCTGAACGAGCAATACGAACAGCGGCTTTGTACCTTTTCTGGCTCACCAGATAAGCATGTTTACTTTCTGGGGAATTAATCTTTTTGTGCCTAATGTACATTTTGTTGGCATGCTTTCTTAGGCGACGCAGTCCTGGCGAGAACACAAAGTGTCACCTTTGACGCCTCCGTACGCTCTATGAGACGAAACTGAATGATGTGTATAAATACCCCGAAGGGTTTGTTGAAAATTCTCGAACGCTAAATTAACATCATTTGAATCATAGACATTGCTCCAGGAAATATCACTTAGGCGATTTAAGAAGGTACCCACCCAGCAGCGTCGTGAACCCGGGTGAAGATGGAAGTAGCGGCCTGAAGCGTCGTTGAAGTTCTCCGCATTTGAGCAGGGAGACGGCAACAGGGAAATGGTCCGAGAATGACAACGTATTTAAAACCACTGGTTGAACTTTAGAGAATGTAGAACAGCCCCTAATTGCAATATGATCAATGCAAGTTCCAGAAAGAGGTCTCGTGACACGATCGATGAGATGCATTATATTATATATATATATATATATATATATATATATATATATATAATGATATAATTGTATATAATGTGCATTATTGTACATTATAACGGCTAAAGATATAATTCTTATTTTATGTACTATGGCTCAGTTTTGTAGTCGTCAGGATTGGAATGCCCAAACTTGTATATACAGGTAGTTCGACAAGTTCTCAAAATAAAAACCAAAACATTTTTCCAAATCTTGTTTTAATTTGTTCTTATTCGATATACTCCCCGAGAAGCTTAATACACTTTTCCCACCGAGATTTCAGAGCATTTATACCTCTGAGTAGAATTCCGCGTCTTTAGACTGAAAATAGGCATTGACAGCAACCTTAATTTC